>JAYESA010000004.1:213773912-214432947 GCA_036927795.1 Iris macrosiphon
GGGGATATAGCGAGGGTGAGGAAAGTAATGAGGATACACACAATCAGGAGGAAGAAAGTGATGCTCCAGTGCAGAGGGAGGAACAATCTACAGAGCTCCAAGTCTATACAAGGAGAAAGCAGAAGTTTCCTACTGTTCCTATTGTCCCTACTGTGCCATGTCCCACGTCTAACCCTGTCCCAACTCTTGAAGATGCACCTCCCGCACAGGATCCCTCTGATTCGGATGTGGATCCCTCTGATTCGGATGGTATGATCTCTCCACCACTACCTCATACTCCCTTAAGGAGATCTTCTCGCAGTAATGTGAGAAGAGCCCATAATCGTTATGGTTATGAACATGACATTGCCAATTTTTTATCCTACTCTAATATATCTCCTACTATCGAGCATTCATTGCATCGTTAGACACAACATCCTTGCCTAAGGATTGGCAGGAAGCGAAGGAAGATCCAAGGTAGAAAGCTGCAATGTTAAAGGAACTTGGGACACTCGAAAGAAATGGGACATGGAAGCTTGTTTCATTGCATAAAGAAAATAGAGCAGTTAGATGCAAATGGGTCTTCAGAGTAAAGAAAATGCCAGAAGGTAAGGTGGAGCGGTACAAGACAGGGTTGGTTGCAAAGGGATTCACTAAATCCTATGGCATCGACTATGATGAGACATTTGCTCTGGTAGCAAAGATGAGTACTATGAAAATATTGGTCTCTCTTGCAGCAAATCATGGGTGGCAGTTGTATCAATTGGATGTAAAGAACGCTTTTCTTGATGATGATCTACAAGAGAATATACATGAAAACCTCCCGAGGTTTTGCACAAAGCAGTCGACGGGAAAGGTGTGCAAGCTGAAGAAATTATTTTATGGACTAAAGTAATCTCCTCGAGCCTGGTTTGACAGATTCAGGAAGGTTGTTACAGGCATGGGGTACCGCCAGACCAATGTTGATCACACGGTCTTCTTCCCACATGCAAGAGGCCACATCACCATACTTGCAGTGTATGTAGATGATATAGTGATCACAGGTGATAATGAGGAGGAGATCACCCAGCTGAAGTCAAAACTCGCCAAGGAGTTTGAAGTGAAGGACTTAGGAATGATGAAGTATTTTCTCGGAATCGAGGTGGCTCGAGGAAGAGATGGAATCGTCCTCTCTCAAAGAAAGTATGTACTAGACCTGCTCACAGAGACTGGTATGCTAGGATGTCAATCGGCAGTCACTCCAATCAATCAAAAAGATAAATTGGGGACAGGCAGGAGAGCATGTTGATCGTGATTGTAGGCAGATTGATTTATCTAGGCCACACTCGCCCTGATATCTCATTTGTTGTGAGTGTAGTGAGTCGCTATATGCATGATCCAAGGAAGTGCCACATGGATGCAGTTTTCCGTATCCTGAGATGTCTGAAGGGGACTCCTGGAAGAGGGCTATGGTTCAAAAAAAATGGACACATGGGTGTTGAGGGGTACTGCGATGCAGATTGGACAAGCTGCATGGATGACAGAAGGTCTACCTCGGGGTACTGTGTCTTTGTGGAGGGTAACATAATCTCATGGAGAAGCAAGAAACAGTCTGTGGTAGCACGATCGACTGCTGAAGCAGAATATAGAACTATGGCTTTGGGAGTGTCAGAGTTGTTGTGGGTAAGAGCACTGTTGACTGAGTTGAAACTGGACCAAGGAACACCATTGCGTCTTCTGAGTGACAGTCAAACAGCCTATATATATGTAGTCTCACCCATCAATAAAATTAAGTCAAGTATTCTTCTAAAATCTTCAATAATTACCACTTAACAAATCATATATTAATAAATCTCTAATTAATTCCTAATTTTTTGTTAATATCCAATTAAGTCATAAGCTAAATCCCCTATTCTTTAACTAAATTCCTTAATTAATTCCTATCAGCTAATTCTCTAAATCCCTATTCCTAACTAATGCATATCCTTTAATCCTCTCTCACAGAGCAATATCTTGCCTCTCCCCTAACTTCCTAGCACACTCTGTACACATCCAACAACCCCATCTCTCTATCCTATTTCTAAAACAACCAACTGCAACACACCTACTCTCTCCCTGCAACCACCTGTTAAGCCCCCCCCCCCCCCCCCCCCCTCTCTCTCTCCCACCCAATCTCTACTCAATCTACTCCTCCCCACAGCCTCTTCTCTTTCTTATACTCTTCACCATCTTCATCTTCTTCTTCCTTACAACCCAACTCCTCCAACCCCTCTCTAACCAGTGTAACACCTTCCTTCCACATTGTCCTCTGTGCGCGAGCTCCTCACGAGCACACTATCCTCTGTCGAGAGAGTTGCTCTCCGATGAGCAGTACAGGTCAAGATCGCCACACCCCCTTCGAGCTACTCAGTCTGCTAGGACCGACACCCAGCATTGAATCACCCCAATCCCGAGGCACCATTGTGATCGTCCAAGCCAATCGTAGCCACCCCCGCGTCCGCTCCGAGCACCCTCAACCTCCGCTAGAACCCGCCTTCGTTCAGTTGAAGCTCGTCGGCTGGAGCATCTCTATCCACAGCTCTGAGTGCACCGATAGGTGCAACCGACTGCATCAATGCACCCAGACCGGCCGGTCATTCGACCATCTCCAGCAGTTCGCCGAGGCCCCACTAGCTCGTCGGACCCCATGTCATCCAAGCCACTGTCAGCCATCCCCGAGCACCCACAGCCGCCAAAATCAATTCTGAATCGAAGCCCTGTCGATGTGCACGAAGAGTTACGTGCCAGCAAATTTAACACTGTGAGACAACTTCATGTTATCTAACGGTTGGATCATCGATCCGTTTCCATAGCATCCTAGATAGTATATACCCCTTCGCTTCTGCAAATTTTCAACCGTAAATTTGATCGTTTAATAGATTAAAACCGATCGCCAAGTTGTGCGTTTAAATTGTATTTATTTTTGAAAGTTTTGAGATGTCGACTTCGCAGGACTGTATCTTCCTTGTCGCACCTCCATTCGACGAACCGTCTTCCGCCTATTAATTGATGGTATAACTCTCTGTACCCATAAAGTTTTATAGCAAAACTCAATAATTTGATAGATTAAAGCTGCATCAAAAGTTAGGTTTTCGTGGTGGATAAATTGTCTTTGAAACTCTCAGGACGGACGATGTTTCGTTAATATTGAATTCTGAATCTGACCTCATCACTAAAACTTATGGTGTTATTTTACCTAGATTGATATATAACTTGTTGAATTTGGAGAGGTAATCTGGCTATTGTGTAGGTCCGCTTTGAACCTTGTTCGGCTTTGAAACGACGATATTCGACCCTTTTTCCGAATTGGACTATTTATATGAAATCTTCACCATCTACATCTTACGGGACTCATGGTGACTTGCGTTCTGTATTTGAGCACAGTTGTGTGAATTCTTATTTGAGTTATTTTCGTATCCAACACGTTTGTGTCTGATACGTCGACGCTTCACCAAGTACTACAAACAAATACAATTTGTTGCAAGATCATGTTAAATTTGTCAAACCACACATGTGGTGACTGTTTCAGACCATGCAAAAACTTCTCTAGGAGACAAACCATAGACTCTCCCGGTCGCTCAAAGACTAGAGGTTGTTGCATAAATAGTCTCTGAAATATTATCATTGGGGAAGGCATTCTTACGTCTAACAGATGAAGAGACTAATTCCTAGATATTGCCAAAGATAAAAAAAAACTTGAAAAGAATTCAACTTAGCAATAGGTGAAAATGTCTTAAAATAATCAAATTCATATTGTAGTACAAAGTCCTTAGCCACTAAACGGATTTGAGCCAATCAACCGAATTATATGAATTTTGCTTAATAGTAAATACCCATGTACATTCAACCACATTTTTACTTGAGGACAAGGGCACAAAAGTCCAAGTTTGATTAGAGTGCAGTCGATCAAGTTCTCAACCATCGCAGCATGCCAACTTGGATGCTGAAGTAATTCATGGACAGAGGAAGAAAGAGTGATGAAAGCCAAAAAAGAAACAAATGTACGACCAGATAGCGTAAAACGGTAATAAGAAACGAAGTTAGAAATAGAATAACCAGTAGTACAAGAGCGCTTGCCCTTGCAAAGAGAAATAGAAAGAGATAGACCTTTATCTGAAGTCAGCAGAGGTAGAGGAGTATGAACAAAAGGCTACATTTAAGTACCTGCAGAAGAATCATCAGTAATACCCAGAAAAATAGTGCAGATAGAGGAATGAATTTGTCCCTACATAAGTGGGTTTACCTTGTGGAAAGATGATAGAAAAAGATAATTTTGTTCTCAAGGACATGAGGACATTGTTTATATAAAAACAAGCAACTAAGACCACAAAATTACATAATTTCTTGGGAACATTCATATGAATAAGGAGAGAGCAGACTACCTCAAGATGGTGTCTATTCTTACGTTCCATAATACCATTCTAATAAAGAGTATACGAACATGAAGTCCGATAAAGTATGTCATGAGTCTGACAAAATGCTTGAAACTCTCCGCTCACACACTCCTTAGTATTATCAGAGCGAAGAACATTTGATGTAAATATCAAAATGATTAGAAATTTCACTCGTAAATATTTGAAAAATGGATAAAAACCTAGAAGAAGAAGATATAGCCATATCATTCATGAGTGATCATTAATAAAAGTGACAATATTTATAGCCATAAATACTCGAAAACTTAAAGGGACATCAAATATCACTATAAACGAAAGCATAAGGTGAATCATGTCGTTTATGAACCGGATGAAAAGAGGAACAACGATGCTCGCCAAGAATACGTGACTCTCAACTAAATTAAGATAATAAATTATGTAACATTGTACGTAAGGAAGATAACGAAGGATGCCTAAGTCTCATATGCCACTGAATAGAATGAGCAACACTTGATGTACTAGACAGATGATCTACGTAGTAAAGGTCGTTTTGTTAATGCCTCCCACCAATCCGTTGCTTCATCAGAAGATCCTATATCACAAAGTGAGATAAATAAAATGTTACTAAACAATTAGAATCATGTGTTAGCTGACGAATAGATAATAGGTTATGATACAATGATGGAACAATAAGAGTATTTTTTTAAATGTAAAGATGGAGTAAGAAATAAAAAAATCGTACTAGAAACATTAGTAGTAGTAACGTTAGCTATTGAAATGAATTTTTGAGGACTAAAAGTAAAATTGAGGGCCTACCATGTGACATTGTTCGAGACGCCGAAATCAACAACCCATGAATGAGAATGAGAAAGAAAAGAGGTACCTGATCGAGTAGAAAAATTGGCAAGAGATACATAAGAAATGAGTCGATTAACTAACCCCATTCATCATTGGAAAGGGTATGTGGTCACAAGATGGAGAAGGTGGGGCAGTTGTAGGGACAGATGCATGTCTGATAGTATGTGCATCATCATAGTAACCATGCTTCTCCCACCACTAGTCCTTGAAATGATTTGTTCAATAGGAACAATATAGACTACAATGGCCGTCGTCGTTCGCGTGTAATGTGACATCGAGCAGATAAAGGAGGACGCCCACGAACAAAACTGTTGATATGGTATGTTGGGTGTCATATTTAAGTATAGTATAAGCACATAGGAATATCCTGAGGACATATTTGGGATGCCAGAATATGTCACAGGATATTCCATTATGAGATTATTGTTATAATGATTGAGATCATTGTATTAATGACTGTAAGGCTATATAATGCCAATGAGACAATCAATAAAATAATCAACTAATTTCAACATGGTATCAGAGCCAAGTTTCCACAAACCCTAGCCGTCACCAAGCTTCCACAAACCCACAGGAGGATTTCCTAGATCTCCTCCACCGAACTCTTCCACGCCCCCCTTCTTCCCTTCTCCTCCCTTCGCAGGCCTCCCTTTGCTGTTGCTGCCCCGTCCCGCTACTGCTGCGGCTACTACTGCTGCTGCGGCTGCTGCGACTGCTACTGCTGTGACGGTGGCTGTGACATGCGTGCTGCCGCCTCCTCCGCACCAGCACGAGACAGCGCCTAATAGGGATGCCTAGATCTGAAAAAGGGGGGACATGTTCGGATCTAGGAGCGGACGACGAGGACGAGCGTGAGTCGTGGAACGGACGTGACGTGATTGGATAGACGACGCATTGATGGAGGAGATCATCAAGAAGCTAGATTCTGCAGAGGTGGCAACGTTGATGAAGATGTTGACGATGTCGGCTGGTGAGAACACGACACGAACGTCGCCGGAGTTGAAGCTTCCCTCCATCGATCTGAAATTAGATGGACCAGCCACCTATCTGAGTTGGTCACGGTGGGTGAGAAGAACCCTCCCAGGAAAAAACATGGAGGGGTTTCTGACGGGCGAGACGACAGAGCCGGACGTGGGCTCGACAGGACGCGATGAGTGGAAGTCCACTCATATGGTGATCTACATCTGGCTTCTCAACTCCTTAGTCCAGTCTATTGCCGCCACAGTAGACGGTATCGAGATGGTGAAAGATGTGTGGGAGAAGTTGAGAAGGACCAATGATGGTGTGGGGAACAACTTACGGGTCTTCCAGATAAAGGGGGAGATTGATGACACCGTACAGGGAGAGAAGACGGTGCAGGAGTATGCCACGGAGTTGGAGCGTCTGTAGTTGGATTATGATCACTCCTCAGATCGGGCGAGCTGCGGGGACCCTAAGTGTAAGGAGAGACAGGTGTGTCTGCAGGAGAGGACGATGAAGTTCCTTAAAGGGCTGACTGCAGCTTTCGCACAGAGGACGGCCCTACTTCTAGCCCAACCAAAGATCCCTAGCCTTGAGGAGGCTATCTCAGCCATGATCCAGGAGGAAACACGCATCAGGCTGCAAGCCGGGACAGGTGGTCCACCCAAAGCAAAGTCAGCACTAGCGATCACCAGCTCAGGAAACACAGGATCTAAGGGAGAGCCCTGGCAGCATAACCGGCAGTGCTACAACTGTGGGGAGATGGGTCATCATCGGTATGCTTGTACCAAACCACCCAGGGAGGGAGATTCAGGTGGTGGACGAGGACCGTTCGGCGGATGAGGATATAATGGAGGACGTGGTCGTAGTCGAGGGGGTAGACGAGGCGGCCGAGGAGGTTATCGGGCGAACCTCCTGATATCAGAAGGGAACGGAGAAGCTGATGGCACATTTACTGTGGAGGACCAGGCACTGGGAGACATGAGGAGTAGAACAGAGGAGGCGTCCACCTCATTCTTTGTTAGGGGCAACGCTGTCATGTATGCCCATCCATCAGAAGGTACTGACGAATCACTTGCCCTTGCGTCTATCTCTTTCCTTAAATCATCAGACTGGAGTATCGACTCGGGAGCATATCGGCATGTGACGGGGAATGCTAGTGAGTTTTCTTCCTACACTCACCTAGCATCAGCAGACAGCATTCAGACAGCTGATGGCACTTTCCATCCAGTGGTCGGTAAGGGTACTGTTAATTGTACAGGTTCAGTAAGATTATCCAATGTTTTACATGCTCCATCCTTTCCAGTCAGTCTCTTGTCCATTAGTTCTATAATCCTCCAACTTAAATGCATTGTTTCTTTTGATATTCCTAAGGTGACCTTCCAGGAGAAAGGGACAGGACGAAGACTTGGGACTGGCACTTGGCATGAGGGACTGTGGTACCTAGATCGAGAAGGACTGGACTCAGCATTGGTATCTATGGCAGAGAAGGCTAGCATGGAAGGACTGCAGCAGAGGACTGAGGATACCTTGATACTCCATCATCGGAGGATGGGACATTCTTCCTTTGATACTCTAAGTAAGTTGTATCCAGAGATTTATGCAAAAACAAATAAAGAGAAATTAGTATGTGATGCGTGCGAGTTAGGAAAACTTACTAGGAGCTCATATGTTGGCACGGGTCATAGGAGCACTTTTGCTTTTGAGGTAGTACATTCTGATGTCTGGGGTCCATGTGCTACTAACACTATGAATGGTTATAAGTACTTTGTTTCTTTCATTGAGTGTGCCTCTCGTGTTACCTGGTTATATTTGATGAAAAATAAGAGTGATGTACATGCTTGTTTTCGGGATTTCCATAAGCATGTCCAGACTCAGTACAAAGCAGTTGTGAAGGTACTGAGGTCTGACAATGGAACAGAGTATACTAACAGGACGCTTGCAGAATACTTGTCAGCACACGGAATACAGCACCAGACCACCTGTGCATACACACCAGCACAAAATGGAGTTGCAGAAAGGAAAAACAGACACCTTCTGGAGGTCGCAAGAAGTATGATGATCGACATGAATGTCCCACAGAGTCTGTGGGGGCATGCAGTGTTGACAGCAGCTCAACTCATCAACAGGATGCCCTCGAAGGTCCTCGGATGGAAGTCCCCATGTGAGGTATTGCAAGGCAATAATAGTAGGATACTCCCACTGAAGGTGTTTGGGTGTGTGTGTTTTGTGAAGGACAACAGGCCATCATTTGGAAAACTTGACCCTAGAGCGGTCAAATGCTTCTTCGTAGGCTACTCGGCGACCCAGAAGGGGTATGTGTGCTGGAGTCTAGTAGAGAAGAAGAAGTTTGTCACTATGGATGTCCACTTTCGGGAGCATGAGCCATACTACCGCCAGGACGGAACTTCACACAGCACGCCTAATACTGCCAGTATTAGGCGAGAGGGGGAGATGAAGAACTTGGTGGTAACCGATTTAGAAGTTTGGCATGGAGGCACGGAGAAGGGACAAGAAGGTGAAGGTGTTAGGCCTACGGTTCAGGGAGAGTTACTTAGCTACAGCAGGAGAGAGAAGCAAACTGCAGAACCAGTACCGACAGTGCCAGTGCCAAGTCCCTTGCCTGCGTTCGTCCCAACTCCTGAGGCACCGACACCAACCCCCCTTCAGGTGATACCCCATCCTTCACAAGATATCATTCCTCCTACTTCTACTCCTCCCACACCACTATCTGTACGGAGGACCACTCGCAGCAATGCAGGAAATCCTCCAAACAGATATGGTTGGGATATTGCTCAGTTTGTTTCTTATGACCATATCCCTTTTTCTCATGGAGCATTTATAGCATCTTTGGATAGTATTACTGTACCTAACAATTGGCAGGTTGCCAAGAACGATCCAAAGTGGAAAGCGGCAATGCACGAGGAGTTGGGAGCTCTGGAGAAGAACCACACTTGGCAGCTTGTGAGACTGCCAGAGGGGAAGAGAGCAGTTGGATGCAAGTGGGTCTTTACCGTGAAGCAAAACCCAGATGGACAGGTTGAGCGCTACAAAGCTCGACTAGTAGCCAAAGGATACAGTCAGACGTACGACATCGACTATGACTAGACATTTGCACCAGTTGCAAAGATGAGCACTGTCAGGACTCTGATTTCTCTGGCAGCGAATGGTGGATGGAAGCTACACCAACTGGATGTGAAGAATGCGTTTCTTCACGGAGATCTAGTGGAGGAGGTGTACATGGAGATACCACCAGGATTTGGCACCAATCAGACAGTAGGCAAGGTCTGCAGGTTGAAGAAGTCCCTCTATGGACTGAAGCAGTCTCCTCGAGCGTGGTTTGACAGATTCAGAAAGGCGATGATAGGGATGGGATATCAGCAGATCAATGCTGATCATACTGTGTTCTTCCGTCGGAGTGGAGGCCACATCACCATGCTTGCGGTGTATGTGGACGATATGATTATCACAGGAGATGATGAGCAGGAGATCGTCCAACTCAAAGGAAAGCTTGGCAAGGAATTCGAGGTGAAGGATCTCGGCCTTCTTCGGTACTTTCTTGGGATTGAGATTGCTCGAGAAGCAGAGGGGATTGTTGTCTCTCAAAGGAAGTATGCACTAGACCTTCTCACAGAAACTGGGATTTTGGGGTGCAAACCTGCAGCGACACCAATAGATCAGAGGTTCAAGATTGATGCTGAGGCTGGAGAACCAGTTGATCGGGACAGATACCAGAGACTGGTTGGCAAGTTGATCTATTTGAGCCACACACGTCCTGATATCTGCTTTGCAGTAAGTGTGGTGAGCCGCTACATGTATGACCCACGGAAGGGTCATATGGATGCAGTGTACCAGATTCTGAGGTACTTGAAAGGTGCTCCCGGGAAGGGACTAATATTCAGGAAGAACAATCACGTGAGCATTGAGGGCTACTGTGATTCTGACTGGGCTAGTTGTGCTGATGACAGGAGGTCTACCTCGGGATATTGCATATTTGTAGGAGGTAACTTGGTCTCCTGGAGGAGTAAGAAGCAGTCTGTGGTGGCCAGATCGACAGCTGAAGCGGAGTACAGAGCTATGGCCTTGGGAGTTACAGAGCTGCTATGGTTGAAGAATATGCTGGTGGAGCTGAAGCTGGATCAAGGAGCCAACATGAAGCTGTGGTGTGACAATCAATCAGCTATTAGTATCGCCAACAATCCAGTATAGCATGACAGGACCAAACACATCGAGATTGATAGATTCTTCATCAAAGAGAAGTTGGATAGTGGATTACTGGAGCTTGGCCATGTTCCAACCAGGGATCAAGTAGCAAATGGACTAACCAAGGGACTCGCCTCAGTGAGCATGATTAGAGGATGTAACAAGATGGGCTTAGTGAATATCTTTCACCCATCTTGAGGGGGAGTGTTGATATGGTATGTTGGGTGTCATATTTAAGTATAGTATAAGCACATAGGAATATCCTGAGGACATATTTGGGATGCCAGAATGTCACAGGATATTCCATTATGAGATTATTGTCATAATGATTGAGATCATTGTATTAATGACTGTAAGGCTATATAATGCCAATGAGACAATCAATAAAATAATCAACTAATTTCAACAAAAACCATGACCTCTAAAAAAACAATCAGAAGTGCTTTGTCTAGACTGAAAATAACCACCACGGCCCTAGCCATGGGTAGCAAGGACAGTTAATAGGGACTCGATAGAGGTGAAAGATGGTGTAGACACATGATCGTCGACGGAATGGTCATCATAGTAGGAGAGTTGTGCTAAGAGAACCAGTGAGCGGGTAAATGATCCAAGAAAGGACGCCAACAATGGCCTTACGTTGTTGGCGAGTAACAACGGGATCAAAGAAGATCGAATGAAAGACATTCCATTGTTGAAGAAGGTCGTTGAAGAGGACACTAAAGTCCTGCAAATCTTTTTCAAGTGTGTCTGTATTGAAGGTGTTGAAGATTTCATAAAGTTTCTAAAAATCGTCTTCAGAGGAATATTAAGGACTGAAGATGGGTACAAATTTTCTTGGCAGGTTTTAGTGACATAATAGAGTTATAACAACGAGCATCAATAGAGTTAGACAACAAAACAATTATCCTGTTGACATTCTGAAACCAAGAGACATCATGTGGATCCTTGGAGTCTAGTGGTGACCTTTTTCAGCATTGGACCATTGCAAGCAATTCTTTGCGCTTCGTGGTGAGTCGTAAATATTTCTTGAAGTCGACTGAAGAGGAAGAAGCATCAACAAGAACACATTTTTGTCGTCATCGAAGGTTGCACCTTTAACTTTGCGGGAGTTGGTGTTGGCTTTAGCTCTGTCGAAGGAGTTAGCTCCGTCAGATGCTATTTTAAACCAAGACTCATCTTAAGCTAATTCCGAAATGTTAGCTTCGTCAGAGGCTATGTTAGTTTTTTCAAAAGCTGTAGTAGCTTCATCTGAAGCTAAGACAAGCATCTGGTTCCTAAAATCAACCACAAAAGTGGTTGTGGCAGGAGTTGTGAGGGGACGTGGCGGGGAAGGGTGGGCGGCTTTGGGGTTGGAGGATGGCGGGGCTGGCAGGGCCGGCTAGGGAAAAAAATTTGAGTTAGGATTATCTTCAAATTTTTAAACCTCTGATAACATGAAATTGAGAGAGAAGTTTTAGTTTATTTATGTAAATAAAACATGAGAAATCTTGTTACATTTATAGGACAAATCATGACATCCTCCTTCCTTAAGTCCAAACGATGTGAGACTAAAGCGAAAGTGAGATATACAATAATACTTAACTGACAAATAGTATGAAAGTTATCCAAATGACTATTAGTAAGATAAACAATACTAGAAATTAGTTCTTGATATCTAGAGTTTTTTTTAGAGTTTGTGGGTGCTTATTCAGAATCCGTACTGCTAATCCCTTGTCTGTATAAAGGGGTTCAAGGAAGGTAGCCTCCGAGAAAAGATTTTGCACCAGTACATTAGTAGAGATATTTTGGTAATTAGGTTGAAGTTGTTCGTCACCCTAATCTCTGCATATAAATAAGGCTCAATCTCTTGACATTGTAACTCTCTTGAAATAATAAAAATAAAATGAGTGGGGCAGTGGCTGTTGGAGAAAACTTCGAACCACGTTAAATCTTGTGTTTACGATTTCTTTATTTTCTTGTTAGTGGCTTGTTCCTAACAAGAGTGATAGGGAAGAATCTCACAATCATCAGAATGCAACTTGAGATTAACTCAAGAGGTGTAGGTGAAGTACAAGTATCAGTAAGAAGACTCTCTTCAAAACAACTCAAGGTAACAAATTAGGGATTAGGGTTCAGAAATTTGGAAACTTTGGTATTATTTAGAATTATAGCTCTGAGATCATGTTAGCATCATGAATCAATATTAGGCCAAAGGCCAAGTATATATACAAGCACAAATAGAGATAGTCCCCTCCAGTATCTCTAACAATAGGAACTCCAGGTTAGGGAGGATTCTAACTAGGCCATGATTAGAATTGGGATCTTCAAGACTAGATATAAATTTATTAGGGAAGGATATTGTCTATTTCATCTCATACAAGGCTGGGCATATATCACTTTGTTGTGATGATTGAGATATTAATAGTCATTATGATGCCATTACTTGTTAAAGTCTGTCATTTCTTCTTATCTCAGAATCCCCCCTCTTCCAAGAGACTGAAATATTCAAAGTTTCATCCCCTATTAGATGGCATAACATGGTCATCTCTTTGCCATCAACTACTTTGGTAAATTATTTGCATCGCATGTAATCTCATTACCAAGTTATTTTGCCAGGCTCTAAGCATGTAATGAGGTTGATATCTATGGTATCAAACAGAAGAATAACTATGTGAGAGCATTATGACTGATAACTGAAGAAAATTCAAACGTTCCAGATAAAATATGTTTTCTTCTAACAGACTTACTTTCATCTTCCACTACTTCAACATGATCTTCGTTATCAATTATTGTGAAGGAGATATTTCCCAACCACAGAACAGCAGCAAGCACAGCGAAAGCAATTACTTGATCACCTTCACTGATGTGAACTACATTCATAGCTTCCTGAATATGAATGACTCAGATTAGTAAGATGATAATACTTAGAAAGTGATGTAAACATAGTCCATTTCCACAATGTTATATGAATTCATTCAATAATAAATCAGAAGGCCCATACTAATTAAGAAGAAATTATGGTATAGAACGTACTCTCACAGCACGAAATCTTGCAGCATCATCAACTCCTGAAAGTGAAAAGCAATTGCTCTGCTTCAAGTACCCGTACTCATCCGCTTTTTTCAAATTTAGTTTCTCTGTTTTCCAGAAAGAAGAAAAGGTAGAAATTAAACAAGCTGGAAAAAAAGTGATGCAAGGGCAACATTAGACAGAACTAGTGAGGTCAAATAATAATGGCAAGGGTGAAGAAATTACCTTGTATTCTGAAAATAAAAACTACAACAAGTTGGCTCCAAATTGTGATATGGTTATGCTAAGAAGATTGAGTGAATTTAAGGCTAATGATAGCAATCACCAATATACTTGTATATAATGAGAAATAGGCTAGACCTGCCTATATAACAAAATATGGATATATCAGGTTAAAGGGGTAAAGTGGAAAAAAAAAACCTCTTAAGATTCATAGTACAAAAAAAACCCTCTTAAGATTCATAGTTTTAGCAAAAAAAGACTCCGTAGATTTTTTTTTATCAATAAAACCCTCATTTATTGGAACGTTTGATCAAATGACCCCCGTCCGTCTACTAGTCGTTACAAGTGAACGTTAGAGGCAATTGTTTTAATAAAAAAATTCCTAATATACCCAAAATACCCCCTTAACAGTCTTCCCTAACATCCTCTACATTTTCTATGTATAAAGTGCAAAAAAAAATCCTAAGATTAATAGTCTTAGCAAATGATCCCCGTCCGTCTCTTATTGGAACGTTACATAGTTAATACTAATTATTTAACTAAATACTACTAATTATTATTAAATAATTAGTACTAATTTATTTATTTCATATTAGTATTATTTTTTTAGCTAATATTATATAATTAAAATAAATAAAAAATAATGTACAATAGTAATATTATTTAATGCATTATAATTTGGCGATAATTTTCACATATTTTGATATTTGATATTTTGATTGACCTTGTTAAAGCATCAATAATATAGTTCATCACAATTTTCAGATTATACATTCGGAATGTATGAGCTCATTTTGTAGAATAGTAAGACTCAATTGGAACGTCATGATAATTTTGTCCCAGACACGGGAGCAATAGTCTGGACTTGAAAATTTCTACACTCAAAATGTATGAGCTGATTTTGTAGAATAATAAAGCTTAATTGGAACCCCATAATGGTCCCAAACCATTTTGGTTTTGAAAATAAGTGAGATACGAGGGAGAAAAATAGTTCAAATGTACCCCTAACCTATTTTCTATTATTTTCACATTGTCCAATCTATTTAAATATTTTTTTTATTACAAATTTGTACCTTATGATGTTTTTTTCAGTCTCATCTATTGAAGATGCTAGCGGAGTGAGTTATTGAGTCTCATGTAATCCGAGAACAATGACCGTAGCAACCCTTATTTGAATAAGGTTTGACATCGTTTAGAAAATATACACCGAAAAAAAATCTTTACCTCATGCTTAATACTATCTTTCAAACAATCATCATCATTATTATTATTATAAGTGGAGTACACATGCTGATTATAATTGATATCTCGTTGACAAGGATACTTCATTGACGGGTAAAGTGCAAAAAAAACTCTCGTAAGATTCATAGTTGTAACAAAAAAAGACTCCGTAGATTTTAGATGGTTATAATCGTCATTTCATAACTTTTTTTTTGACGTCCGTTACTAGCATAATCCAATTTGGGTGTAAATTGAACCAAATTTAAAAAGTTGAGGCTTTTTTAAAACTACTTGTCTTTTTTTTTTTTCTAAAACTATGATTCTTACGAAGATTTTTTTTGCACTTTACCCCAAGTTCAAGTCTAGTCACAAAATAGCTAAAAGAAGACATGAGGATACTCAAAACATACACAAGTATAAATGTAGGTGTTGTCACCATAAGATTCTTCCATACAAGTTAAATGTACAGAAAATACAGCTTATATACACATATTTCTAACACACCCTCCACACCCCCCACCCCCACCCCAAACCCTATCTCACCACAACAAGAACTCAATAGAACATTCAGTGAGAATCTTACATAATTATGAAGAATTGGAGCATATTGGCTCATTGTTTAGTGGAGCCAAATTGGAGACAGAAGGTAATGAAACAAACACCTAAATAATGAATCACTAAAATCAATTGCTTCATTCATTCGGAAAACATGGAGGATTTCTACAAAGTTCATCGACAAACGGTTCTACATATCAGCTATTAAGTAGCGCAACTAATATGGTAAACCCCTATGGCGGCACCAACAATGCCATCTGCAAAGGACCAGAAGTAACAGAAATGAAGAAGCTAAAGTGCATGGGTTTTTCGCAAGTTCAAAGGATCGTTCGAAGTTATGAGAGTCACATGTTGGTAAAAACATGGACTTCTATTCCCAAAGAATTGGGTCAGCGATAGGACCACCGCACCAACAACGAACCAGTGTTGGCTAATGTTGGCTCTTGCAGAGTAACCATAGATCAAAAGAAGACAAAGAGTGCACAAGGATAAACTAGTAAACCCTATCTTGAAAAAGCCATTGGGAGAACTGACATCACCACAAAATCAAGGATACAAGACTTTGCAGCATCTCTGTGAAGTGACCACCAATACATGAGAAAGCACACAAGAGTACCTAGGAAAACCCTGGAGATTACAACCAAGAAGAATCCGGGAAACCAATCCCTAATACAAGAGCACCTAAGAAAGTCCCAGAAGTTACAAGACTTTACATTTTACAAGATTGTTAAAAGTTCAGTGTTAGGATTTGGCTCAAGTTTATCTAAAAGGTTTTTCTGTATTTAAATAGATTATGATTAGTTTCTTGGTGTTTAAGAAATATTGCATGATTATGATTTGTTTTAGGGTTTGGTTTTTGGCTATAAATATTTCTCTCGTTTGAGAGAGAGAAAAAACGTAGGGTTTTGAATTTTTCTGAGTGTTTGGTGAGGATTATGAGAAATTGCAATTTTCTTTATGATGATGATTTGGGTTCTGGTGTTTATTCTTTTCCTTGATTTTATTTGTAATCACGCATCTTTTGTACTAACAAACTGGTATTATAGTGAGGTTCGAGATTTAGTGTGGTGATTGTGCAATAATGATGAGGAGTTACAATGATAATGGTGGAAAAGGTGACCACGATCATCCTGCCAGCCCCGACGACGACTTCCGTGCAAGGTGGAGGATGAAGAAAAAGAAAAGAAAAAGGTGTCTGAGTATCGTCGAAGGTGGAGTTGCTTGGTTTCTTTCTGCTTGTTGATGTTTCTAGTTTGGATAATATTTCCTGCTGAGGATGATGATTGAGACTTTATTGCTAATGTAATGAGGGAGATTTTGCTATGGATGGTGACGATAAAGATTTTCTTTTATGTTTGGTAATTTGGTGTTTGCTTATTAAGGTAAGATTTTGGGTGATTATGTTGGAAGATTGTGGTTGCGAGAGAGACAATTGTAGTAGCCTGGAATTCTACGTCGATATGCTAAGGGATGCGGCCGAAGTGACAATCATGAATTGTTGAGATTATAAGTCAACATTCTTGTCTATTTTGTCAATCTACCAGGAAGACTTCGTGACACAAAGGTGTAGTAATACAACCAACATATGGTGGTTTTGTTTTTTGAGATTTTGGTGATTGGGGAATGGAAAGACATTGAGCCAAGGTAGAGACCATTAGGATTTGGCTCAAGTTTATCTAAAAGGTTTTTGTGTATTTAAAATCATAAATAGATTAGCATTAGTTTCTTTGTGGGTTAAAAAACATTTGATAATTATGATATGTTTTAGGTTTAGGTTTTATAGGTTATAAATATGGGTCTCTTTTGAGGGGAAAAAAAAAAAGATATGTAAGAGATAAAAGATGTAGGGTTTTGGGGGATTTCAGAGTTGTGAGGATTATGAGAGAGTGTAATTTTATTTATGATAATAAATGATTTTTGGGTTTGAGTGTTTATTCTTTTCTTGATTTTGTTTCTATTCCCGTATATTTTGTCATAACATTCATGACTCCTAATACAAAAGAAAGCACGCATGAGCACCCAATAAAGTCTAAGATATTACACCAAAGAAAAACTCAAGATACTAATCCTCGGTTGCCACCAACAACCAAGTATAAGGATACATCTCCCAAGGGACCCTAGGCCCTTATATAGCATGTGCCATGGATCCTAACTTAGAGTCGAGTAAAAAACTTTGTGACCGAGTAACCAGTTGACACAAAACTAACCAACCTCCTCTATTGGACCCCAGACCATTTGATTGGTCCTATATGATTGGCTAACTGATTGGCACAAAACTTGGAGAATTTCCAACCAAAGCCTAGCCAGATCAATTTGTTCTATATAACTGAGTGGACGGTCAGGCTTGTTGCTTGGAAATATGAGCCAAAACCTAACATATCACCACATAGATAATAATTTCCAATCTGCACGAGTATGTAGCAAACTTCAATCTTCAACCTTCAAATAGTAGTCTCGATGTCTTCAACCTTCAAATAGTTGTCTGGATGTCACGAGTCATTCCCTCTTCCTGGTGCATTAGTCGACTAGTCGCAGGCCGATTATAAACTAGAGTTGGGCTCAAATTCGTGCTTCCTCACTGCGGCATAACCCATGTCAAAGCTATCCAAAATCACCTCTACTCCACCTGGATGAACAACAAAGCTGAATCGCTGCTTACGTCGGTAAAAGTTGATCCACCACAAAAGAACCATCTCGATATCCATACCTATTGTCAGATAAATTATATGAGCACTACCCTAAAGGCTACGCCTATCAATCCTTAAATCTTACTGCATTTCTCCCCTTCAACATGATACTGATACTACGTGCCACTGATAGAACTCCATCACACATCTAGTGTATGCAACCCCTAGTCGAGTGCATCGAGAAATATTAAATTTGTCTGCAACTTCGACATATAACATTCATCTTCAACCCCGCATACTGTAATGCCCTGCTCCGTGAAGAGGCATTACGCCAAAATTTGAGATGGATCAGAAAGATGGGATATAAGTTGGGCGAAAAATCGAGATGCTTGGTGTGATGGTGCAGCCTTGCTCTACTTGGCCAGAGGGAATATTTTATAGAGCATAGTTCGAGGGTATGGTTATACCAAGTTAGAAGACTATGCATCGCTTCAGATCATTCTTGGGGGAATCGTAGGCGAATACGGAATCGTGGCATGACAACGATATTTGTATAAGTGAGTGGATTTGTCCCTTCTCCTCTACTCCTTCATGTCCTAATAAAATGAATGAATGTTAGTGTTGCTTATTGAATTGCATTTTAAAATGTTGCTCTAGTCCACATAATAATAGTGATGCATTATGTTCAATGATGTTGTAAACCAAGAAACACATGATGATAACTGTTAATATTATCGACACAAGAAAGCTATAAAGTAAGTCTGCCATGAGAAAGAAGAATTATTATGCAATCTACTTTACATGCTGGTAACACTGAGAATGGAACATTGAATATCTGTACAGGTGTAAGTACATCAATGCATAGTAACTATGAAGGAAACGCTTCATATGCGATGATAATTTGTAGTTTGATACCACCGGGCCACGAGAAGGTCCGTAAGTTGGAACCTACGGGTCACCAACCGATATGAGAATAAGTAAAAGAAGAAGGTTCAATAATGCGAGACTTTACGTACATTTCCTTACCATGCAATTTATGCTTAAGATTCCATTTGCATAGACGTTGCATGGTCATGGACAACTTGTGCACAAGGTTTGGTATGTTTCCTCGAACGAGATGTCCCGGGGCACCGGGATCGTTCGGTCTGGGAGGAAACATGGTGCTTTGGTAGCACCAGGTATAAACGAGACATTCATTAGGGATCACAAACTTATGAATGGCGCTTCGTACGTCCTTCGAAGTCCTATATGACATGTCCCTGGTGATGCGAAAGCATATCACCAATGACCCTCATGTTGTTAGGCTGCATACTAACGAGAATAATTATGAAGGCTTAACAATATATCTGTAAGAATGATTCATATTAATTATGCTGTGGTTAATCATTGTTTTGCAGGGATAAGAATATATGGCTGTTGGTAAGAGTCGCTATTGAGCGATATGTACAAATTTTATATATATTCAATGTATATTGCTGTTTCCAAAATATGTTTCATTATGCTGCTGAATACTCTGATTATTGAAATGAATCTAGCCCCTAATAGAAAGATCAATAATTAATGTGCTTGCTTCTCACATGATTACTTAGTGTTGGTTTAGGCGAGTGGGCTAGTTTCTGCTTACCAGTACGCGATATGTACTGACCCACGTTTGGGGGCATCCTCAGGTACTCAGCATTGGAGAGTGGCTAGACCGATTCCAAGGCATCGAAGCATTGTTGGGGCGCGCATAAGCTCTTCTTCCATTGGAGGTGTCTTTTGTTATAAAGGGCATAATATATGGAACAGTATAATTCAGTTGTATCAGTGAGATTGTAAGCCAAGACGACAAATATCAAAGTAAGCCAATTGGCCAAATATCAGTTGTATTTGAGAGCTTTGTAAATCTTTTGTAAGCCATGTACTCAATTATCATTATCAATAAAGAGAAGTTTTTATTATATTCATTGTGACTTCAATTTGTCTACTTAATTCCATTGTGATCTCGTTGTTTATAAGATATACCATGCCTTATCTATCTTCTTGTCTTTTACAAGTGCAATCTACGCTTGTACGGCATCACGTCCGTGGCTACTTTCGGTTCTTCGGAATCGGGACGAGACAAATTGGCAATGTTCTAAACGGCTGTAGGCGGGTGCACGACGGAAAGGGTCCGCCTACCGCCTAGGACACCTAAACGTTGTCTAGGCGTTTGATACATTTTGGATTTTTTTTTTACTATTTTACCGCTGTTTTGGCATAATATGCATATTTTAAGGATTTTTTATGCATAGATAAGTTGTAGAACAAATATTTATGAAGTTTAAGTCAGGTAAAAGTAACTCGTAGGTCTATAATGCTTGCAAAACTATTTTGCCAAAACATCTAGTCAGGTATTGCTCCGTCTAGGCGTCCGTCTACATCGACGCCTAACTCATTCTACTACAGAATTTGAATTAGAGTACACAGCGTGCCACGTACTCATCTCCGCCTATGCCGTCAAACATCGGCTGGCCGTTTACTCCTTCGCCAAGGCTTCAACGACAAAGCGGTGAGGAGAGCGACCGCCTAGGCGCCGCCTAAGCGGCCGAGGCGGGCATCATTTAGAACACTGCAAATTTGTATAAGAGCATGGTTTATGCGTCCTTGGACTCGGCAAATTCTAAATTAAACTTGCTTCCACGAGTACTCAAAGATGCCTCTGCAGATACTCAAAGTTGCTTCAGTGGCCATTCAAAGTCTCTTATGTGAATAGTCACAGTCGCCTCAGTGTGTATTCAAAGTTGCCTTCTGCGAGCATTCAAAGTCGCTTCTGCGGTTACAAAATTTGCATCTGTGATCGTTCTGTGTTGCTTCCGCTATTGTCCGAAGGTGTTTCCGCAATCGAGAATATTTGACCTCTTGGCCACACTCACTGGATGTTCCATACATTAAGCCTAAATATTGAGATGCCCTAGTTGTGATTCTTGATTTGTAAAAGATACCAAGAACCCAATAATGATTCGATGCCATAGAAGAATAACTTGGGATTAATTGCACGTGGGAATAAAAAGAAATCAATATGTGTGCTTTAAATTATTGTAAAATGTGCATGAGTAATTTCAATAGAAGAAATCAACAGTAATGCTAAGTTGATTCATGTGTGATGGCGGAATTTTGTTTATACCTGAGTATTTGAGAATCATGTTGCGGATGGCAATGCTACCATGTGAAGGTAGTATGGAATGAATGTTGGATTAGTGTAAGGAGATTATCAGGAACGGCTGTCTTTGAGTGGTATATGCATCTACCCTCTTAGTGATACTTGTGCAGTGACCCTTCCATAGTGATAGTATTGAGCCTATCAGTAAGAATGGGGTAGTGCCGAAACTTAGTCGGATAGTGCCGAAACTTAGTCGAAAACGATGCATGTGGTATTATGATGCGAGTGCCTTTTTGGTATTTCGGATTGTATCTCAATAGTAGACCCTTGATGGCTTAATGTTATAATGGGTAGTAAGAAAGTGGGAAGAATAAGAAGGATGTCTTAGCTGAGAACAACGAGAGGGATTATATGGTTAGACGTTGCCTTGAATCAGTTGGGTAAAAGTTTCATGTTAGCATCAATGATTGAATGTTACTATTGATAAATAAATTGGATTATATATTTAATGAGATTGGTTGTAATCGATTGGGAATCACAGGCGGGATATAATCCTTGGTTGCCTAAGTTTGAAGTTCTTGAAAATAATTTACAGTTGGACCGAGTATGTTGAAAATTGCTTCCTTTTACCTTAGGTGTGTAGCACTTACTACAGGCCTAACTTAAAAGGGTAGTAGGTGTGAAGTGTGAATACTTGAACTTATCGATTGGTGGGTAATATTTAGTCAGCATATGAACTTGTGGGATAGTAAGGAACTAATCGATGACCCTTACTGTATGGCGATATACGGAAGTTCTTCAAGAGACTTCGATAGATGGAATACAAATAAAGCTTAAGGTCTAGCACGTTGAGATAAATACTAAAGGACGGAAAGTCTTGTCGCATCAATAACAGTTGGTTGGCAAAAACTTTAGTCGCTTGGGTAACAGTTAATTGGCAAATATAATTGATCAAATTGTTAATGTGAGATGATCCCGAGCTTGGTGGTTTGACCAATATATCGAGTACGTGAATAATTATCGAATGCGACTAAACGAGATGAAATTCTGTGAGACATTGATGAGGTGATGCAATTAAGTTTATGGTTAATGCGAATAAAAGTTGACCCTATCAAAATAAAGTTGGCAAAGTAAGTTCGACGGAATGAATCGGAAGAAAGATATTTTCAATATATTGGTTGGGTGATGTTGTCGGCTATAAATTATTTGGGTGGAACTGAAAGTATGAATACGTAAAATGGATGGAAAAATAATTGAGAGTACGGATCATGAACAATATACGAGTAAAGATGATCGGTCAGAATTTGAGTTTTGGATTAGTTGCTTGTCCCATTGATAATCGAATGTATGAGAACTCGAGAACGATATAAAGATACAACTAGAGTATGATCATGATCTCGGAAGTTTGAAACAATGTGCGAACAATTCGAATTTTTGGAATATTAGTGATTTACTTGATGGACATAGGATTTGAGCATGTAGCTCTAGATTGACCTTGTCGGTTGGGGTAAGTCTAGAATGAACCTTGGTTTGAGGTAGACCCTTAGATTTGACCGTGAAGAGATAGACCTGACCCAAACTGTTGGATGTCCCATATTTGTAGGTAGGTCAATGGTAGTTCATTCGTGGTTTGAGTTGGTAATAAGATTGGGTAGAAATTCCTTAGACTTGTTAGACTTCGGTTGGCCCTAAGAAGAAAGATGAGTATGATCCCTATCAGGAGCCTAGCATGAGATGAGTTGCCTATGAACACTAGGTTTAGCTGTCGGTATAGCTAGCCTTAGAGACTTAATCGAAGAGTTATGTTGGTGGTCGAAGACCCATAGGATGACCCTATTAATGTTGCATGGGTATTGTAACATCGTGTGAGACTGAGATAGTGTATATTACGAGTCAGCCGGGGTATAGCCTATATTTGGACAGTTGGTTGCGGGAATTGGGATGAGTGTTTCGGAATAGCAAGTCGGGTTGAAATGGTTAAAACTGTTGGATGAATAAGTTTAGGAATTGACGGTTACTAGAGTTGGATTTGATTGCCTCGACTGGAATGGAAATCAATAGTGGGTTCGGTTGGATGGATTATCCTGGAATGATTTTTTTGGGAATCAAGTTGAAATGAGAAATAAATCATAATAAAAAGATAGAAACGTCGCTTGAAGAATTTGATGAAAATTTCATACGTTGGGAAGAGAAACTTGATACACGATATGGCTAATGCGACTATTGTATGGGACGGATTATGATCATTAAACTATAATAAATTTTGTGGCTTTGATAGCAACATGACCAAAAGGGAACTCTGGATTCATTAGAATTTTGATGCTACTAATGTTGGAAAAAAGATTGCTACAAATTGAATAAATAAAATTAGAATATCAAGGAAATGGTCGGAACGATTATAAATACACTTAGGTCATAATAAAGAGACGGCTGGTGATATTCTTAATGGGATTAATCAAAGTTGGATGAATCGAAACAAAGTGACGACAGGTCAAATTATTCATAAGAGATGGAAATGACGGAATCGACATTAAATGAATGAATATTTGCAATTCGAACAAATGGGGATTATGTTATGGTCAGTTCGGTCGAAATGAATAAAGTATCTTGCTTGGGTTAATGACTCAACCTGGGCAGAACCTGAGAATTTTATCTTTTGGTGCATTGAAGGATAGTGATTGTGGCAACTAGTTATATGAAGGAACACTATGAACGAGATAAAAGAATTGTGCATATGCTAAGATCGAAATGATGTTGGTGAATATTGAGAAGTGCTTAGACCGAAACTGGATTACAATGTGTTAGAAAGATACCGATGGGATTGACCGAGTAAATGTCGTGAAAACCTAAAGAATTATGGAGAAAGCAATGATAAAGAATGTAGAATAGGAATGATATATTAATCATTAAGAGAGGGGAGTACATTATATAGGAGAGGCTAACCCCTCTCCCTATTAGTCTACCCAATGTAGGACTAAACTTAACACATAACTCAATACCCTCACTCAAGCTGGAGCATAGATGTCAATCATGTCCAGCTTGTTACAGAGAAATTGAACCCGATGACCTATAAGAGATTTTGTAAATATATCAGCTATCTGATCGTCGGTCCTCACATGGTAAAACTTTATCATCCCTTTTTTATACTCATCACGGACAAAGTGAATATCGATTTCAATGTACTGTCCTTTCATAAAATACAGGATTAGTAGCAATATGAATAGCAGACTGGTTATCACACCACATAACTGTTGCTTTAGATCCCGTCTCTTTTCCCAGTTCATGTAGAAGATGTTGCAGATATAACACCTCTGTTGTGCCATGAGCAATTATCCGATATTCCGCTTCCGAGCTTGATTGTGCGATCACACTCTGCTTCTTGCTCTTCCATGATACTAAGTTTCCGCCAATGAAGATCGAGTAGCCAGATGTAGACCGTCTATCCGTAAGACTGGCACCCCAGTCAGCATCAGTAAAGCACTCAACATAAGTATGTCCCTTATTCTCCATCCGAATTCTTTTTCTCGGATTCTGAACTAGATCGTGCAGAATTCTGAGAACTGCCTCCCAATGTGAAACTCGTGGTAAAGACATGAATCTACTTGCAACACTGACGGCAAAGGAAATGTCTGGACGAATCATAACGTCCAAGTAGTTGAGTTTCCCAACTACTCGACGATATTGATCTGAATCGGTCATCAATGTACCCTCGTCGGGAAGTAACTTTATCCCTGGGTCCGTGGACGAGGTTGCTCCCTTAGCTTGCATCATTCCTGCATCGTTTAGGATGTCAAGCACATATTTTCTTTGAGACATTTCAATGTTCCGCTTACCCCGTGTGACTTCTACGCCTAAAAAATATCTTAACGATCCCATATCCTTGGTTTGAAATCGTTCTCCTAGAAACTTCTTTAGTTCTGCAATGCCTTGACTGTTGTCTCCTGTGATCACAATATCGTCCACATAGACACCGAGTAGTATCCTCTCAGCTAATGTCTGACGATAAAATACTGAATGATCCTTCTTTGATTGGCACATGTCAAACTGAGTAACAATATTTGTGAAGCGACCAAACCATACACGAGGGGATTGTTTGAGACCAAAAAGGGCCTTCCACAGATGACACTCTTTACCCTCCCTTGCAACAAACCCGGGAGGTTGCACCACATATATTCCTTCGTTAAGATCTCCATAAAGAAATGCATTCTTGATATCCAGCTGTAGCAACGGCCAGTCATAGCGAACAACTAAGCCCAAGAGGACACACACAGAGTTCATTCGAGCAACTGGAAAGAATGTCTCAAATAATCCTTACCATAGGTCTGAGAATAACCTTTTGCCACCAGACGAGCCTTCAGGCGATCAAGAGTATCATCTGGTTTTACCTTAATATTGAACACTCATTTGCAATCCACTGCATTCTTGCCATGAGGTAAATCAACCAAGTTCCATATATGGTTATCCCGAAGTACTTTCTTTTCCTCTTCCATAGCAGCACGCCGGCCGGGATGTTTAAGACCCTCCTCTGCAGAATTGGAAATCTGAATCCCATCAATAGTGGCCACCAATGATTGTGTGTGGCTCGAAGCTCTTTGTAATTGTGAACGTACAATGGATGATCACGATATGTACGACCAAGTCGAGCTGGCGGATCAAGCGAAAGCAAATCAGTGGAGCTGGAGGAGGATGAAGGCGTTGTGTCCACAGACACTATCGGCGAAACTCGTTCCGGCGATGCTGGTACCGACGGAGCCGGTGTGTACAGACTATCAGGCCGGGAGACTGGCTCGGTAGGGGAGGGCACCCTTACGGGGGACTGTTGTGTTTGAACAAGAAACAACAAGAAATCCTCTTCTGGGTAAACTTGTGGAGCCGGATCAGTAGTTTGTGGAAGTGGAGAAAACTCAGTTTCAACAAAGGTAATATCTCGAGAGAAAAAAATATCACTTCAAGACTGGAAAAAAATACCGATACCCTTTCTGATCCTTATGATACCCAAGAAAAATACATTGGATACCTTTAGATCTAGTTTAGAAATAGTTGGTCGGGTATCCCTAACATAACACAAGCAACCAAAGATTCGGAGAGATAAAGAAAACGGCTATCGTTTGAGATATAACCGAGAGAAGGGAATTTCGCCATTGAGAACATACAATGGCATGCGATTAATTAGATAGCAAGCCGTGAGAACGGCATCCGACCAAAATCTTTTTTGAGTACGTGCTTGGAATATAAGACCACGAGTTGTTTCTAAGAGGTGACGATTCTTGCGTTCAGCCACACCATTCTGTTATGGTGTGTAAGGACATGAAGTTTGATGGATGATGTCATTCCGAGACATATGTGAAACAAACTCACGAGACATATACTCACGACCATTGTCACTGCGAACGCATTTAATCGGAACACCAAATTGTGTTTTGATTTTCACATAAAAATTGTACCAAATATTAAATAATTCGGAACGATTTTCCATGAGATAAACAAAAGTGACACGCAAGTAATCATCAACAAAGGTAATAAAGTACTTGAATCCCACCACAAATTCAATCGGACAAGGTCTCCATATATCGGAATGCACCAACTCGAAAGGAGCGGAAGCAACTTTATTTTGACTGGCCGAATAGAAAATCCGGTGATGCTTAGCCAAACTACAAGACTCACAATGAAAAGAACATGAAGCATCTAACGATGGGTACATTTTCTGGAGTGCTTGGACAGAAGGATGTCCTAACCGGCAGTGTAACTCAAAAGGATCAAGTTTCACACCAGCACAGACAACAAAGGAAGGTTCGTCAAACAGGTACAAGCCTTCAGCCACATGTCCCTTACCGATAGTCTTTCTAGTCTTTAGGTCCTGAAAAACACAACCATCAGGAAAGAATGTTACCGAGCAATACATATCACGAGTAATCCGACTAATTGAGAGTAAGCTGAATGGTTTCCAGGTGTATGTTATACATAATGTAGTGACAGTCCCGAAGAAAGACGGACAAATCCTTTTCCACAGACTGTCAGCGAACCACCGTTGGCACATGTAATATTAGACATACGACCAACCGGTATATAATTTCGTATCATACCTGTGTCGTCTGTCAAGTGAGCAGACGCACCAGAATCAAGGACACACTGCTTCGACTGTACCACACATGCCGCTGAGTACCCTGCGGTGGACCCAGAAGTAAAAACTTTACCTCGAGGTTGAGCTTGAAACTCAACAAAGTATGCATATGCTTCATCAGTAATTTGTACGGATCGACTGTCATGATCAGGAATTTCTGAGATGGCATTGACGGCAGGAGTTTTAGTACAATGTCACTGGAAATAACCTTGTAGACCACGGTTGAAGCAGGTGGGCAGTCGACCTCCATCATGACTGCCAATGCCTCGTCCACCATCACAGCCAACATTTCGGCCACTACGTCGTCCATTACGACCACTACGAAATCCAGTACAAGCGGCTCCCAGAGCAGATCGATCAGCGGGAACATCACTTGGAGAGGTCTCGACGACCTTTGTTGTCCATAGGACACAAAAATGAGCTTCCATTAGAGATGGAACCTCAACTCCAGTAATGATCTGAGAGCGAGCTTGGTCTGCATCAGGACGGAGAGGCAAGATATGCCATGACATGAAACTGCTCTCGTTGAGCCCTTGCTTCATTGATATTCGTCGTCACAGGTAATATACGGTCAACTTCATCGACCATAGCCTTAAAGGCCCGGAAGTGATCCTTAGGA
Source organism: Iris macrosiphon (assembly GCA_036927795.1). Taxonomy (NCBI): domain Eukaryota; kingdom Viridiplantae; phylum Streptophyta; class Magnoliopsida; order Asparagales; family Iridaceae; genus Iris; species Iris macrosiphon. The sequence continues at coordinate 213,801,799 of JAYESA010000004.1, forward strand.
GACTTGTCGCCATGTTCCGCCCGGTAGACACTGACGACCGAGTCGTAGATACAAGACAAGTCGCGTTTTCCATCAAGCGTCGTCGATAGGATCTCCCATAACTCTTTTACCGTGTCCGTGTTCTGAACCATATCCTCCATCGATGGTTTCATTGAGTTCATCAACTGTGTAAACAGTCGACTATCATCTGTCTCCCACTGCTCAAATGTGGGATCAGTCGTCTCCGGAGGGTTGTCAGTCAGATGCTTGGATAACCGCATTCCCTGAAGTATTTTCTCAACCTTATTCTGCCATGTTTAGTCATCTGGTCCGTCCAACCGCCGATCGACAAGTCGAATCGAAGAAATCGACGTGCCAGTGTCTGTTGGTCCCGCCAATGTGTTTCCGATACCGGTAGTAGTAGCATTGCTAGTTGCATCAGTGTTAGTCATCATGCACTTGATTCGACTATCACTGGATCTTTCCAACCCCAATAATCACATCAACTTTACCGATGCGCTATCAACGTGGCCAGAACCGACACACGCATCGAAAGTAGAGATCGTATGAGGATCACACAAGCCAGGTCACAGAGGTAACCCAGGTCACTCTCTGTGTAGATCCTGATGTGGATATCGGGGTAGGACGAAAACAAAGATCCACGTAAACAAGCAACTTATCTAATCTTTGTTAACTCCTGGAGCTGTAATCTAGGAACAGAGGTTGTGCAAACAAATCATTGTCTACCATCTGGCTTCGATATATGCTCCTGAAGTCGTAATCTAGGAACAGAGGTTGTGTAAACAAATTATTATCTATCCTCTGGCTTCGATATACGACCTTTTTTGGAAATTATGATTCAGACAGGAAGGAGGGACGGCGGGTGAGGGTTAGGGTTTAGGGTTTTTAGGCTGCATAGTGGGGTCGGGGGCAGCGGAGGGGGGCTGGGGGCCGGGGGGGCTGGAGCCTGCTAAAGCAGGAGGGGAACAACGGGCAGGAGGGGGCCGACAGGGAGGCGGGGGCTGAAGAGGGGGTTGGGGTTGGCGACTAGGGTTTGGGGTATGAGGTTTTTTTTTGGAAATTAGGATTCACACAGGAAGGAGGGGCGGCGACTGGGGGTTAGAGTTTAGGGTTTTTAGGCTGCATAATGGGGTCGAGGGCAGCGGTGGGGGGGCTGGTGGCCGGGGGGGTTGGCGGCCTGCTGGAGCAGGGGGGAACAACGGACAGGAAGGGGGCGGCAGGGGGGGAGGATGCAGGGGGGCTGAATGGGGGGTTGGGGTTGGCGGCTAGGGTTTAGGGTAGAGTTTTTTTTTTGTGGAGAAAGGTGGATGGGTTATGGCTCTGATACCATGTAGAATAGGAATGATAGATTAATTCATTAAGAGGAGAGGGGAGTACATTATATAGGAGAGGCTAACCCCTCCCTATTAGTCTACCCGATGTGGGATTAAACTCAACTTAACACATAACTCAACAAAAAACATCTTGGCCAAAATCATAAAGTGACAAGTAATGAGGAATGAAGTTACATTTGTAGCCATTTGATTCTCTAACCATTAGCATTAGCTGAGTGCACTATGTTTCGGGGACGCCTGAAATATATGTACGAACCAGGCGAAGTGGTGAACGGAATTCAAATTGAGCTGCAGGAAAATATTGGTAAACTGAGGAACATGAACAAATCATTTTGGAAGAAACAAGATGGTATAATTGAACGAATAAGTATACCAAATTCATGAATGAACGATATTGTCAAGGGATTGGAATGGAATGTTGATCGATAACTGGACATGGAACATCTTCATTGGGTGACTTAAGTAACATGGCGAATTGAGTTATTTCTTTAAGTTTCGAGGACGAAACTTTTTCTGAGTGATATATTATATAATCTCCCGTTCCGCGAAGAGATATTACGTCGAAATTTGAGATGGATCAGACATATATGATATAAGTTGTGCGAAAAATCGAGATGCTTGGTGTGATGGTGCAACTTGCTCTATATGGCCGGAGAAAATATTTTATAGAGCATGGTCCGAGGGTATGGTTATGCCATGTTAGAAGATTGTGCATCGCGTCAGATCATTCTTGGGGAAATCGTAGGCGAATGCGAGATTGTGGCATGAAAACGATATTTGTATAAGTTAGTGGATCTGTCTCCTCCTCTACTCCTTCATGCCCTAATAAAATGAATGAATGTTAGTGTTGCTTATTGAATTGTATTTCAAAATGTTGCTCTAGTCCACATAATAATAGTGATGCCTTATGTTCAATACTGATGTAAACCAAGAAACACATGATGATAACTGCTAGTATTATCGACACAAGAAAGCTATAGAGTAAGTCTGCCATGAGAAAGAAATAATATTATGCAATCTACTTTACATGTTGATAACACTGAGAATGGAACATTGAATATCTGTACATGTGTAAGTGCATTAGTGTACAGTAACTATGAAGGAAACGCTTCATATGCGATGATAATTTGTGGTTTGGTATCACCGGACCACGAGAAGGTCCTTAAGTTGGAACCTACGGGTCACCAACCGATATGAGAATGAGTAAAACAAGAAGGATCAATAATGCGATGCTTTACGTACATTTCTTTACCATGTAATTTATACTTAAGATTCTATTTGCATAGACGTTGCATGGTCATGGACAACTTGTGCACAAGGTTTGGTATGTTTCCTCGAACGAGATGCACCGGGGCACCGGGATCATTTGGCCTGGGAGAAAACATTGTGCTTTGGTAGCACCGGGTTTAAACGAGATATTAATTGGGAATCGCAACATCATGAATGGCGCTTCGTGCGTCCTTTGAAGTCCTATATAGCATGTCCCTAGTGGTATGAAAGCATATCACCAATGACCCTCATGTAGTTAGGCTGCAAACTAACGAGAATAATTATGCCGGCTTAATATTATATCTGTAAGAATGATTCATATTAAGTATGTTGTGGCTAATCATTGAAATGAACCTAGTCCATAATAGAAAGATCACTAAATTAATGTGCATGCTTCTCACATGATTACTTAGTGTTGGTTCAGGCGAGTGGGCTAGTTTCTGCGCACCAGTACGCGAGATGTACTGACCCATGTTTGTGGGCATCCCCAGGTACTCAGCATTGGGGAGTGGCTGGATCGGTTCTGACGCATCGAAGCATTGTTAGGGCGGGCAGAAGCTCTTCTTCCATTGGAGGCGTTTTCTGTTATAAAGAGCATAATGTATGGAACGGTGTAATTCAGTTGTATCAGTGAGATTGTAAGCCAAGACATTAAATATCAATGTAAGCCAATTGGCCAAGTATCAGTTGTATTTGAAAGCTTTGTAAATCTTTTGTAAACCATGTACTCAATTATCATTATCAATAAAGAGAAACTTTTCATTATATTCATTGTGACTTCAATTTGCCTGCTTAATTACGCTGCGATGTCGTTGTTTCTGAAATATACCATGCATTATCTATCTTCTTGCCTTGTACAAGTACAATCTAGGCTTGTACGACATCACGCCCGTGGCTACTTTCAGTTCTTCGGAATCGGGACGTGACACATACTACCATAAACACACATAACATATGTCTTCAGTCCTAACAGCTTGTATTCCAGACAAATAACTTCATGACCTTGTTAATCAATATTAGATTCCTCCACATCTTCAACAATAATGTTCATCTTCGATCTCTCATAACACCATAACCACACATGTCTTCAGTCCTAACAGCTTGTATTCCCGACAAACATAAATTCATCACCTTTTTAATCAATAACCAACCTAAAAGATGCTACAGACACTAAGCATCTTTTAGGTTTCTGAGATATACCATGCATTATCTATCTTCTTGCCTTGTACAAGTACAATCTAGACTTGTACGACATCACGCCTGTGGCTACTTTCAGTTCTTCGGAATCGGAACGTCACACATACTACCATAAACACATAACATATGTCTTCAGTCCTAACAGCTTGTATTCCCGACAAACATAACTTCATGACCTTGTTAATCAATATTAGATTCCTCCACATCTTCAACAATAATGTTCGTCTTCGATCCCTCATAACACCATAACCACACATATGTCTTCAGTCCTAACAGCTTGTATTCCCGACAAACATAAATTCATCACCTTTTTAATCAATAACCAACCTAAAAGATGCTACAGACACTAAGCACAGCATGAACTGAATTCTTTGGCAAAATAGTTATTTTTGTCTCCAAACAAGTAGTATTAGAGTTCATGTGTACCATTTCTTACGTTGAAAGTTTATGTACAAGTATAACTTGAATACAAAAAAAGTGAATAAAAAATAAAACCTCGACCTGTCAGGAAAAACCATAATTCAGAAAGTTGCGGATGAAAACATCTAGGCAATAACATATGAAAGGCTATTACTTGACCAGCACTTTCTCCAGTAGTTAAACAACTAATAAAGGAGGTGGAAAAGAAATAAACTGCAATTTCACTTCCAAGATTCTTTTGAGTCTTTACTGTACGGACTTAAGGAGAGAACATTTGGAGTACCTCTGAGAGATAAAGAAGCACCCGCACAGAGCTGATAAAATATGTGATATGAACGTTCACCTTGAGCGCATTGGACAACTCTTGACTGCTCATTGAAAGACATCAAGTTAATAAAAGACAGAACAGTATGAAAACATGATGGCACATTAAGCTAACAACATACCTTTTCAAGTAAAACTGTCCGGATAATTAATTGAGCCAACAGAAATAAGAGATGAAAGTAGCTACCAGAGTCAGTTTGAGAGAAAAAATAATTAGCAAAGATAAAATAAGCCCAACTATATTTCTTACATGTTTGAATTTTCGCACCAGATATTTTTCCGATTGAGCTGAAATGAATTTCAATCAGCTTGCCCTGCATCCTCAAAACAAGGAAGACATTGTCAGATGTATGAGACAATCGTATACAAAAAAAAAAGTTTCAAGAAATATGTACCAAGGTTACATTACTCAGTTCATTACCTGATCTGTAAGTGACCGTGGAATAAGTAACTATATTACTTACCGATTACTCGGAAAACAGTTATTTTCCTCAAAATTATGAACAATTTTAATAACTAGGGAAAATTATGTAAATTAGATATAAATAGAAGACAAAATACTTGCATAGCTTTATCTAACCATAATAATTATGAAACGATGATCAGTAAGATAATTAGAATACCAAAGCCAATGTGAAACATAAATAAACAACATTCAATAAAAATAGATTTAAAGAACCAACATACAAGAAAAAATAAAGAGAAGATGAGAATTGCAGTCTTGAGATTCAAGAATATTGAAGAGGAAACCGTAGCAAATGAAAGTATACTATATTACTAATATTCTATTCAAAAAGTAAAAAAGAAAATTTGATGAAGAGGAGAGAATCTGAAGGCTAGTTTGAGTTTATTGGTCTTGGTGTGTGCCTTTGGATTGCTTACCAAACCCAACCTTAAATCTGACCTGATAATCAATTAACAAAAACTGACAAGGTTAATTATTATTGGGACGCTAATCGTGCTAACCGGTTAACTGACCCGAGTGCATGAATTTCTACTTGGACCTAGATCGGTATAGATTACTTTGTCCAGTACTTGGCTAAATAATCCGACTCTAATATAACTTATACCTACGAATGTATGTCTCAGTGTATTGTACAAAGGGTGGCAATTTGCACTCAACCTATCATTCCACCTAAGTGGTTTCAGTGGAAAATGACCTAAGTGGTTTGGGTCAAGTCTAAATGTGTTCGAGCATAAACGGGTCGGATTCGCATCAAGGTTGGCAACATGTTCAGATATAATCCAATACCCAATAAATAAAAACATAATCTAACCCTAATTCTCCATTTCACCCACTCTTTAACTCTAAGGTCAACTTCCTTCTTTCTTCGCCTCTTCTATTATTCTCTTACTATTGTTGCTCCTACTCTTCCTCTTTGTCTTCTTCCCCTGCTTCCCCTATTCCATTTTATTCTTCCTACTTTTCTTCTTCCTCGGTCATTTTCCTTCTCGTCCTCCTCAATGTCCCAACAAGCCAATTCTAGTCCTCAATGTCCAGCAAGCCATTGTGGCCTCCTCCATGGCCACCAGCCTACTTAGTAGTCATCTACCATGTCGACGCCAACTGTAGCGGAGTCCATGGCCTAGAAAATTAGAACTAGTCTAGATACTTCAATGGGTTAACGAGTTAGAGCGGGTTGACCCGTAATTCCACGGGTCAAGATCGTTTTGGCCTAACGGGTCAAACATAAATGGATCCATTCGTGTTGAGCATTAAAGGGTCGATGCCACAAGATATCTGCATTATATGGCACAAGAGAATATCTATTGCCCCAATAATGAAGATATATATCAGCATGTCATGTGCTAAGTTAATGTAAAATCCCCCTCCAAGATTTATGGGTTTTACATTACTTTTTGCACACCTATATGTGTACATAGATATATGGGAAAGTGATATAGAGTGGGTGACCCCTACACTAGCGAAAGCAGGAAAAGAAAGATCGTCACTGCCAAAACAAAGTTGAAAGAGAGAACTTACGACACTGAAACATCATCTTAGGCTTTGCTCGAATACACGACTGATGGTCTTCAAATCAAAGAACTATTGGAATCCATCAAGTGAAAGAAAATGTTCTCAAACGAGCTGTATCGTATTAAAATTTTGTATAAAAGTATTACATTAGTAGGCTTTATGTAGGCTTCGAATCTTTGGTGAGAAAAACATAAATCCCTAATCCTAACCATAATTTATGGAAAGGAAATATCCTAAAAGATCTGATACGATTTAAGAAAATATTGAATCCTAATCAAATCAAATTCTAATTAAACCAAATAACAATAAAACTAACCTTCCTAAAATTGTCCAGAATAAACTTCAAATAAGAAAACAACTTAAACACAAAAGTTATATGTCACGAAGATAGCATTTTAAAACACCTTTTTGCAACGAGAACGGACATTTATATTGGTTGCTATTGTTGTTCTAGGACGGTTATGCAGTACAAAACTTGAATATGGTTCGTTTTACCTGTGCAGTTCTAAAAAATAAAAATAAAAATAAGGTTCAAGAACCAAGTGAACAACAACAAAATAGGGCAAACATGGAAAAAAATCCACTTCGGTTATAACAAGTCAAAAAGAAAAGAAATCAGTCCACCTACTTACACGAGTTGGGTTGGGTTGAGCTACTTTCAAACAAGTCAGGTTTCAGTTTACCCTAAGCAGGTCAGACCTACACAGGTCATGTTCGGGTAGAGCCTAAATGGGGTGACCCTAACATGTATGATGCGGAATGGAATCTCCTAATATTTATTTCACTTGATCATCTTTAGTAATTATGATTGTTATGAATAATATGGTAAGTTATATTATACATTGTGCATTCCTTTCAGTTATGTCTTGATAATGGGTTTGGTATAAATGTAGGCTTTAAGGGCCACTACAAAATATTTGTAATAAGAATGATCCAAGTGCAAGAGAGGTATTTATATGATGACTCAAATCACTTAAAAACATGAGTCTCCAACTCAAGTGTATGAGTAACCAACTCAAAGGCATAAGTTATTAGCACGAGTCATCATGAGAGCATGAAGCACTGGCAATCAAGAGGGCAAGAATCATCAAAAGATCATAAGTTGCAAGTCAAAAGAGCACAAGTCATCACTTTAGAGCTCAAGTCACCAACTCAAGAAGCAAGAGTTGTCAACGCAAGATAACATGAATCATCATTTAATTACTTGTCAAGAAGGGGACATGCGTCATCTATAATTAAGAGAAATAGGGTAGAAAGAATAACAAGAGAGTGTGGAGGGGAATGTCAAGAGAGGGAAAGTGCACAAAAGATGAATTAGTGAAGGAGAAAAAGAAGCATAACAAGAAGCTCATTACGTTGTAGGATTTGGTCGTAGGATTTGCATCTGAGTCTAAAATCAATTTCAGAAGAACACAAGGTTATAAAGGGATTTTTGATCCATATTCCATAAGATCTACAGGGGAATGATCCCTAGATTTCAAGTGGTTTACTTATAGCAATTTAAGGTAAATTGGTTAATCATATATAATCTTTACCTATTGTATCGTACACAAAATCAAGTTCAGTGTATAGTGATAATTATGACACATGATTCTTGTTGGACAAAATCATATGGTTTATTTTCAAATTGCAAAAGTTGTGTGGCTTACAAAAAGATAAAGTTGTTTTGCATTAACATGTCTCATTATAAACTAGATATATTTTACATATTTCTACGTTACATGTTGCATATGTCGTGGCTGTCATTATCGTAATATTAAGTCATAGGACTTCAGTGAAGTTCATGTATACATGGAAGGCATTTGATTCCCCAGTTATCTCTTGTTTACATGTTAGTTTTGGGGCGTGGCACAAAGTAACCCAAACCAATTGCAACCCTATTTTAAGGTCACTGTAATCTGCTGTGTCCAGTCTGGACGTTTGGGAGGGGACCGAACTCGAGTGATTTTGTTCCAGAACCTTTGGCAAGGTCCAAACCGAACTCAGGCCAAGTTCGGTTCGGTCGTGGCTGATGAGTTTTGAATTTTAATCTACACCGTTGGATGCTAGTGACAGCCAGATATGATGGACTATTTTGGGTATTTCCTAAAACCCTATAATAAGCTTCGCATCCTATTTATAAGGGTTGAGGGTGGAGACACAAAGTGGAAGATTCATGGTATTTGTCCATAGAAAATCTAAGAGAAAGTCCGTATTTTGCTCTTAGAGCTTATCGTTCAAGACATCAGGAAGAGATCTGTGTGGGAAAGTCATCGTCTTCCTACAAGGAGATCGCTATAGGTAGGGTGAGTGATTTCAATTATAATATCTTTCTTAGTTTGCACTACAACTTAGTTTCGGTAAGGGAGTTTGGCGGATGACGGTTGTCGTAGTTTGTTTGGAGACAAAGATTAGATACTTACGAAGGATTTCCAACAGCTGGCTCAAGGAGATATATGTTATAGCATGTACAAGCTCAAGCCGCTGAATTGTATAGGCAGGCCACAGTCATCGGATGGAGGCTCGAGGATTGTTCGACAGGTGTTTGTGGATCGTCGGAAACTTGAGAGGAGGGTCTTTAAGATTCTTTGAGGGTTACGGAGGGTTAGGTTCGTCGAGTCAAAGCGATGAATAGTGATGAGCCAAAAATTAAGGGTCAGTCTATTGGTCCCATGATAGTTGTTTAGTCTCCACGTGGGGGTTGTTCCACATATCTGATTTTGGTGATGGGTGCTTTGTCAAAGCTTCACAGAGCGACATTGGTTTCAACAGTTCAAAACTATGAAGGAGATCAAGGTGTGCAGCAAACTCAATCAAAGACAGATGCATCTCTATTTGCACAGTTCCAGAGGAGCTGTGGGTCATTGACGTCGTACACAGTGCATGTTTTGTTCGGTGATGCATGTGTATGGGGGAGTTTCAGTATCATACACGAAGGTGGGAAGGTACATGAATCTGAATCTCGGGAGAACCGTACCGTCCGCTTGGTTGGGCCAGCCAAGGGTGAAGAAGCTCGTCGGAACGGTAGCACATTCCGGTGGAAGATGGAAGTCAGAGACAGACATCCAAGACTTACGATGAGGCTGATCGTCAAGGACTTCGGTCATGACCGTGTCACTGATATCAACAGGATTCCAGTGGTGCAGGAGGTACTACACATGGCAACTAGCGTCGACGTGGTGATCGACGAGCTGGAGACGACGAAAGATGCAAAGCAACTCGAGGGATCGAAGATTAGTGACATAGGGAAGCACGAACTCTGTCGTGGGACGACATGCATGGAGTCCAGTTTAGGAGCCATGGGGGTCAACAATGTAATGCACCGTGCATTACGAAGGTGAGTTGACTCGAAGAAGGACTGATTTAGGTTAGGTTTCATGTGTACGCTTTACACGGAATTCTTTGAGGTCGATATTTAGCCCCGTTGCGGACAGAAGCACGGTGTTGGCCTCGTGGATGGAATCAACGGGCTAGTTCCGAACAGTGCGAGTGATCGTGTAGTCGGAGTAATAGGTTGTGTCGGCTCGACAAAACGATAGGCAGATCTGGAATAGGTGGGTGGCCTCTAGCCCTTCTCCTCTACTCTTTCATGCATTAATAAAAATACATCCCTTGCGTGCTAGTAATATCATCGATTCAACGTGCGTGATTCAGATAGATAGAAGTCGTAACATATGTCAAACAATAAGGATAGAACATTGAACAACTATCTCGGAGCGTGCATCCGTGCACGAGAATCGAGTAGCAACGCTTCATCAAGCGAAGCGAGCAGTTGTGGGGCAACGCCACAGAACTGCCGGTATGCGAATGGTAAAAGCATGCATCAGTGTACGAGTATCAAGTAGTATGCTTCGTCAACGAAGCAAGCAGTTGTGGTTCGAAACCATGCAACTGTGTCGAAGAGGGTATGGTGCCCACGAAACAATGTATCGGAAGGGGTATGACACCCACGAAACACTGTGTCGGGATGCGGCATGGTGCCTCGGTGTGTTAGGACCTACAGGTCGCCAACCAGAATACTGATCGAATGTGTAGTTAACGCGAGAACGATTAAATGCCGCGAGTAGATATGTACATTTCATACTTACGTTTCGGTACCGTGCATGTGTTTTATAGTAAATTGTTCACGCATTGCATGGTCATGGACATAGATAACCAGTGCACGGATTTTAGTTAACTCAAATGGGTGCGCCGAGGGCACTGGGACCGTTCGGCCTAGGAGGGAACAACGATAACGTGCTTCAGAGCACGGGTATTGTGAGACACAGTTGGGCTTGTATCGGACTGGAAGGACGCGTCGCAATACTTGGTAATGTGAAACCTTCGGTGGGACTTGCAACCCGAGCACGAAGGATCGTCAAATTACCCATGAGTAGTCCAATATGGCTCGGAAAGCCAGTGACCTTCATACAGATAAGGTGGCATGCTAACGAATGTGTTACACAAGACGGCAAGTATTCATCTTGCATCAGTGCAAAGGTGAGTGCATCGGTGTTGGTAAGAAGTCACAAACGAGTCACACGGTATATATATGTTTTCCAGTTTTACTTACACGATCGAGTATAACATGCTTACATGCTTGCGAGACTAAGAATGCTTACTATGCATACATGCTTTCCTGCTTTCGATATATGCCATGAACAAGAACTGAAATTTATCTAGTTCTAAATAAAAAAATTATCATATAATCTGTATGCTTCACATGATTACTTAATGTCGGTTTAGGCGAGTGGGCTACCTCACTCACCAGTACAAGATGTGTATTGATACCCAACCCCCAGGTACGAAGATCCACTTGGTCGTACCAAGGTGTTGGAAGCTCGGATTGGCAACATAAAGATGTTCGGCTGAGGATGCGTGCTTGGATATAAGAAGACATGATGTATGAAACAACGAGATCCTTTGTGAGCAAGAGAGATCATGAGTGTTGTAGGCCAAATTGACATATTCATTGGGGCTATTGAGAGCATTTGTAACCGCTACAATTATCAATAAAGAGCTTAGTTTCGTATACTCTATTGTATTTCTTTTGTGACTATATTTCTTTCGATGCATCCCGGTCGTTTCGATGATAACTATTATGTTTTATCTTCACAAGTGCAATTTAGACTTGTACGGCATCACGTCCAGGGAACGATTATCGACTTTGCGGAGTCGAGACGTGACAAGTGGTATTAGAGCATCCGATTTTACTTCTAAATAAAAAGGATCTCTCACTCACAAGTACAAGATGTGTATTGATACCCAACACCCCAGGTACAAAGATTCGCTCGTTCGTACCAAAGTATTGGAAGCTCGGATTAGCAACATAAAGATGTTCGGCTAAGGATGTGTGCTTGGATATAAGAAGACATAATGTATGGAACAGCAAAATCCTTTGTGATCAAGAGAGATTATGTGTTGTAAGCCAAATTGGCATATTCATTGGGACTATTGAAAGCCTTTGTAACCGTTGTAATTATCAATAAAGAGTTTCGTTTTGTATACTCTGTTGTGTTTCTATTGTAACTATATTTCTTTCACTCGATCGTTTCGATGATAATCATTATGTTTTATATTTTGCCTTGTACAAGTGCAATCTAGACTTGTATGACATCACGTCCAGGGGACGATTATCGACTCTGCAAAGTCGGGACTTGACAAACACCTCTCGTATTTTGCTCTTAGGGCTTGCCATTTGAGACATCAGGAAGAGGAGATATGTGCGAAAAAGTCTTCGTACAGGGAGATTGCTACGGGTATAATCAACAACTTCTTATATAGCTAGAACGCCCCTTACAAATTGCGCGAGGGGTGAAGAAATGGCAAAAAAAAAAGCTAAATCCAAGCAGGGCTAGTGACTGGAGTGAAGTCGTAAATGCGCCATGTTTTTTTGTTATGAAGAGGGTCTGTGTGCGGATTTGATTGAGTACAAAAGGAGGGTAAGTGATTTCAGTTGTAATCTCTCTCTTTCTTCTTGAGTTCGGTGAGGAGGTTGAACCTTTGGGCAAAGGGTTCAACATTGTTCTAAGGGTCTGCTTGGCAATTATGGGAGTAGCGGTTATGAGGTATTTTGGGAGTAGCGATTATGAGGTATTTTGAGAGGCCCGATTTTGAGTGATTTTAAGTAGCGACTTTTAAACCAATCCAATCCATGCTTGGTAACGAACGATTTTGAAAGGCTTTTAACAAGAATAAATGAAATAAAATTAATAAAATCGCTCAAAACCCACTATAAAGCCACTCAAAATTATATTACACCGATTTTGGGAGGATTTTGAGCCGACCAAAACAAGTGCCTCATAAAAATGACCAAGCAAGGGTTTTCATAAACGGTCGGTTCGAAAACACCCCAAAACCGCTAAAAACACCGTTACCAAGTAGACCCTAAGTCAATCTTGTAATTTCACCTGAGTTATAAAGATTTGGATTTGCCCAGGTGACATAGTTATCGAACATATATTATGTTCTTATCTGTTTTGGTGCGCTTGCGTTAGACGAGGGTTGGTTATCTCAGGTGGGCTGGCCTAAGTTTTCATTGCGGTCAGTTTCAGACACGGTAACGGAGTGCGGTGTCGGCATTCCGATCCCAACATATTCATTTAGATTATAACGAGGGTCGATTGGATTTGCACCATATTTCCCCTTTGCATTGGTGGGTTTTCCATATACATCATTTGTGTTTGTGATAATGAGTCCTTTATCTTGGTGCTCAGTGTTTTTTAGACAAGGTTCACAATATCGATGTCCGAATCAGTTTCAAACCTTATGGGTATGGGTATCGGCAGTTTCGGTAGTTTCGCATCGGAGTTTCAGAGTGATTGGTTTCGAAAAACCAAAAAGTAAAAAGGGAATTATTTTAAAAGCTGAAAAAATATTTGATACATTTAGGAATAATTTTATGTATTATTTGTTGTTTCCAACTAGTTTTGAATGTAAAATTATTAGACATTATTGAATTATTACAAAGTACCAACACAATGAATAGTTTTCAATGGGATAATATTTAGATGTATTTGCATGTTGATTTTTGACACGATCAAATCATTGTCTATGTTGTCTTTGTTGTGCTGCTACTCTCTTTTTCTATTAAATTTTGCTTGTCTAAAGTGGCAGGGAAAGATAGCCACATTTTTGGGTATCAGACACCATCGGCCGGGATTAGTATCGTCTCTGACATGCCGAAATGATACAATATGGCCGATACATATTGGTATCGGCCGAAATTGCGAACCATGTTTTTAGATTATAAGGACTATCCTTCAAACCCAGGATTTCCCCATCTCACACCAAAGGTCTAAATTAGTGGCGCTTAGTTATTGTTCCTACGTAGATTTTAGGCTATTGCAAATCCCCAACACAAACTACATCTGTGGTGAAGACACTCTAAGATGGCATGAGAGTATAGTCTATAAACTAAACAAACTTCGAACTTCCAAAATTGAAATTACCCATCCAAACATCTAAACTAGTCAGTCCACAGAAGAAACTTAAGAAAGAAAAGATAACTCATATTTAAGAATGATTCTTACAAATCGACTAGAATTGTCATTTCTCGAAGTTTTTGCGTTGCCAAAAGCTTCTAGTATAGGATTGCTCTGGAGAACTTCATATTCTATTCCACTGCCCCCTCCTAGTGCAGCCAAATATTGCATTGCTATTTTTGCTGTCTCCGTTTTCCCTGCTCCACTTTCACCACTAGAAAAGCAAATCAGTGTTAGTTTCTAACAAGTTTTTTATTTGTAAAATGTAAACTTCAGACGAAATCACATGGAGCTACAGCAATGGGTATACATTTAGATTTTGGACTAAAATGAGCTATTCTCTGCCTTTTAATGTCTAACATTTAACTGTGATATATTAAGAATCTCCTCTAGAGATTTAGTTCATAACTGTGCCCTCATTTAAGTAAAGAGTTATAACATTTATACGAACCTTATAATTATTGATTGATTAAGATCATCTGCAAAAAGGGGAAAATTGTTAACTAAGTTGGTGGTATGACTGGATGGCACTTGATGAAATTGCCCAAATATAAGGTTTACAGTAATAACCTCTGATCATTTCGCGGATAGCTGTATCTGCTATAGCATATACTTGTGGCTTGTCTATTGACTTGTGCCTATACGCTTCAATAAGATCATTTCCATACAAATTGACCTTCCTGAAGGGGTTGATGGCAACCAGCACAGGTCCTGCTTTAGTCTAACATGCAAATACAGAACATCAGAAACCTTTTAGGGAAACAGGAAATGATAGAAGCAATTTAGCTACTCACGTAGATCATATCTTGCATGTATCTATATTGCAGATTATACAACACTGATGGTTCATTTAAATAACTTAGTTGCAAGAGATCATCCACACCGTCAAGGATATCAGGATTTGCTGGTAACAACTTCTCAGTGTTCAACTTCAAAATCTGAATTCAATATAACAGAACAAGTTTAGAATCAACAAAAACTAAACAAAACAGAGTTGTACTATACTAATAATGCTTACTTTCCCCTCAGGAAGACAGATGACAGACTCTCCCTCTAAAGTTGATAGTATCCTCCCCAATGCCCAACCACCATCTGGAAGTTGGCACCAAGCTTGAACTTTCTGAAACAATAAACTTCAAACAGGTAGGTCTAGCAATCAATAGAGAATATGTTGATTGCCCAGGTTGAGTTCAGTAAAGGGTTAAGAAATCCTCTTGATACGATTTCATGGAGAAGGTGCAACTCTCTTAATCCTAAGTTTATCCTCGTACAATTTTGAATGTTTGGCAAAGGATTATTACAGTATCTTTAACTATTTTAGTCTATGGCAGCAAGAAGTACTAAGTAGATCAAACCTTCCTTTTCTGAAATATGATACCAAAACTTTTGTAGGATCCTCTTTATACCTCTATGCCTTAGACAGTTAGACCATGTAAACGGTTAATAATAGGAGACGAGTATTAGCAAGTCTGGGTTAAACACAATTATAGTCCAAACATGTGGGGACTAAAATCATCACACCCTAAAAGCAATATGTAAACATCAGGCCTCTGTCATCAATAATAGGATTGTCTATATTATTGATAATACTGTTGAATTTGATTGGTTAATTCTAAATATCTACTAGGATTGTCTAGATTATTGATAATTATTTCTTTAAACTAGGCTTCTGCAAATCTCATATTACTGGTCATAATTAGACCTATAAGGATTGCCATTTAGATCCTGTCCTGAGCTAAATTGGTACCAAAGCATATACTCCAGGGACAGAGCTTCATTATGACCTGGGAGGCCATAGCCAAACCCACCCACCCACCCACGCACCCCCCATCGCCACTGAATCCTGGCTCCATCCCTGGATGACTCAATATCCTATCATGAGCTTATACCCATCTTACCACCATTCCAGAGCCTACACCAGCTATACGTATTTCGCCAAGCTTTTTTTGTACTTTTTGTTTCCATGCTCGAAGTTTCAGGTGGACAGACTACTTCCATATTCGAACATCACACTACCTCCTCATCCTACCTCCTCATTCGGCATGGTGACACGAATCGACAATATAGAAGATTGAACAACAGAGCAGGTTCATCCCAAACTTGTAGAGTATCATCACCATATTCACCGGGTAGTAAACTTTCAATACCAAGAAGATGAACAGAGGACCATGTGGATACATGGCTTTTATTTGAGCCCAAGTCTAGTTTTGAACTAATTTGAGGCATTGAGTTATTGGGTTTATTTTCTAGTAGTACATGTTTAGGTCCGTTTATTTGTATTATTTATGAACATAGCTAGTTCTAAGATTTGCTATATTTAGTAAGTTTTTACTGTGAGTTCCAGAGAGGCCAAATTTGTATGACCTATATAAACAAATATAGATGTTGGTTTCTGTTCAAAGGAAAGAATAATAGAAGTTTATTTGATTAAGTTGCCTAAATCTTAAAATAGGACTCAAAAATTTAATCTTCTACACTTTATCTCTCCAAGAAAATCCCTTCCATTCACCTAACGATTCCCCTTCGACCTGTCAGAAAGTCAAGTCAATGCTGTCAGACCAACTTGGCACCCCTATCACCCTGTTAGACTCATCTGGTAACCCTTCAGGATAGCAAATCCGCCTCTAACATCTGCAAATCAGCCAGTGAATCATTGCCACAATCCGCTTCATCCTCATGTCATCCATCCATGGGAAGATCAAGATCCAAGTGTGGAATCAAGGTTGATTTTCGGACCTCAAAGCGAAAGCTTGGACAAGGGATTCATTATCTTGGAGCTAGGCTTGTTCCATTCAGAACACGTGGATTGGCTTCACGACTCTTTGGTTAAACTAGAGTCAAATCATCAATTCAGTTGATCAATTCAAGATATCTACTAGGACTGGATGTGAAAGGTTATTAATATTTATCACCTTACTACAAGGCTTCCGCAAATCTCAACTAGTCAAATGTAACAGATAATTGTATATAGGCCATTAATGGATGGGAATAAGCAGCTGCCAGTACACATCCAACCCAACCCAACCCAATCCAGTTCAATAAGAAAATAATATGGAACTTTTATGTAGAACAGTCTTGGATGATGTACCCAAAATAACAATCGAGTTCGATACAAGACCCCAAATTCTTATGAATATGGGCATTCTTTGTGATTATGTTTTTAGAAATAAGTTCATTTATCAATTCATAATAGTAATCACGGAAATTCAAGGGCAGACCCATTCAATGCCTGAGGAGGCATAAGCCCCCTCTGGATTTTTAAAAAAAAAAATGAAAAAAAAAAAATCATGTGGGCTTATTTGGCAAATGAAAACTTAAAGGGAAACTAGAAAACTAGTAGAAATTAGTGCTAGTTTCCATTTACTTGCATGTTTGCAAATGGAAAGTTTATTATGAAACTTATAGGGCCCACCATTAAAATGGAAAATAAAGTGGAAAGTTGTTTCCATCCAAATTGATGGAAAGTCAGAAATCATATGGAGCAATTATGACCCAACTATTTATTATTTTTTTACCTTTTCAAAATCAAACACCCACTTTAACTATCTACATAAATTATTATGTTTTATTACACGTCTTCATTAATGACAAGTTCTTAATTTCTAGCAAACAAGAAACATTTTTAATTGGAATCTCACTTTATTATGGTTTCTAGAAACCAAAAGAAACTTAGGCTATCTTTGATGGGGATTTCTAAAATTGAGCTTCTATCCTACTTGGCATTGTACTTTAAGGATTTATATCCTAGTTGGCAGAGTTGCACCAGAAAAAAAAGTAAAAAAAAAATACTTCCGATGGTTCTCAATTTCTATGCAAAAAATTAAGGGTCAATTTAATGATTTAGTTTGAAAGTAGGGTCCAGTATTAATTGCTATGAGAGATGAAGAATTTCTACTATAGTTTTTATATGTAGAAACCATCATAGAAACTCTCCATCATACATCAACGCCATGTGGGATAGAAATTTGGATAGAAACCACGGATGGGAAAAGTTTTTTCTAAAAAGGTTTTCTAGGGAGATAGAAACCCCTATTGGATATGAGCTTAGTTTCTTAGTTCAAAAAGTTTCCACTTTCCAAACTGGGGAAAAAAACATATTTCCAAAATGTATTCCGAAATTTGTTAGGTTTCTATTGATTCCGATGAAGATTAACTGTAGCTAGCAGCAATGATGCGAAGCTCACCGCAGTGCTCACCACGCCCACACAGCAATGCTACAGCAAGCGTACTGCAGTACTTAACATAGCACTGCAATGCTCCCGCAACCACTTTGCAGGTAGCTCACAGAAGGATACTGCAATCGCACTGCAGTTGTGGCCCCCCTCTGACAAAGGATGCTATATTGGTTCGACTTGTGATACCCATTTTATTGAAATTATGCAGGAAGGAATGGTTTCAAAATTGTGCAGAGTGTTTCTTTACTTTCTCAACAACTAATGGTGAAAGAGGAGGAGATGAAAATGAAGAAATTTACCACGTTGCCACAGTAGGAACTGACATCCCTCCATCTGGACCCTCGAGAAGGACGGATCCTCTCGCTCGAAGGAGCAGTACTCGCCCACGTCGAACCGTACGGAGAGTCCTCGCTCCCGTCGGGAAACGGCCGGAGGAGCGCGAGCGGATTCCCGTCAGATTTCACTACTCTGGAAGTCATTTTCCACTGACCTCGCTCTATAGAAAAGAAATGTAGGTCTTTCGCTTTTTTCTCGAACTCTGTGTTGTGGAATGGGAGGCGCTATATGCATTTATATAGCATAGCCTACTGAAAATGTTTTCCTATTAACACTTGAATTATGTACAGAACAGAGTAACGGCAGGGAGTGAACACCGGAGGGACTCCGTTTTAAATATGGTCCGTTCGATAAGCATCGGATGGCAAATGGGAGGACTCTTTTTACAATTTTGTACTTTTGCTAATAATTATTGGAAACGGTCATTTTGTTTTAGGAGATACAGACGGAGTATTCAGGTAGCATACAGCGGTCCATAGGGAGGGAAGAAGGATCAAACAAGGTAAAACATCAAAGATGGCTCATAAATTGTCCCAAAAGTACAATAATTGTAAGCAAAGGTTAAGGGCACAACAATATAAGACAACACATTTTTGTCAGTCCTAAGACTACCAAAATTATGATTGCCATCAAAATTTTGACAGTTCTAAAATAACAAGGACTGTAAAAAAAATTGACAGTCCCGAATATGTACAGAATGTCAAAAGTGTGTTGCCCCTAATCATTTTTGTTGTGCTCTTAACATTTGTCTTATTATATTGTTATCGCTACATCATATTGTGTTGCAACATCATATTGTGCTGCAACAACATATCGTGTGTTGCAATAAATAGTATGTTGTGGTAGCCAAAGTATTGTATTTTACTACGAGAATATTCAAGTATCTTGTTGTCACGACCAGCACCCGAAAAATCGGGCATGAACCGTGGGTACGTCCAGCCTACGCCGCAAAATCGGCGGTAGAACGCTGTAAGGTCCGTTCTAGGTCAACCATCTATAATCTCACAAAACCTGTCAATATCCTCTTCAAAAGGAGGGCAACCACGCAATATATATATACTCTCAATCACAATAACTAGGGGAAGAGTAAAGCACGATAGGATATCTCAAAGAAACAAAGAAACAGAGAGCAAGACAATATCCAAATATACAGTCCAAGGCTAAAAGCCTACAACAACTCACAGGCAACAAAATAATAAGTACAATCATCCAAAATAATCAACTGGGAACATCCCAGGAAACCCACCTAGCTAACTAGGGCGCTAAAGGCGTCTCCTCGCAGGGCTCCTCCTCAGTCTCGGGGTCACAGCACTCGTCGACACCCGGCCCGTAGAATGTCGGGCAATAATCCTCAGGATCCTC
This sequence comes from Iris macrosiphon, assembly GCA_036927795.1. Classification (NCBI taxonomy): domain Eukaryota; kingdom Viridiplantae; phylum Streptophyta; class Magnoliopsida; order Asparagales; family Iridaceae; genus Iris; species Iris macrosiphon. The sequence goes on from JAYESA010000004.1 coordinate 213,821,636, forward strand.
TGGAAAAAATATGCCCAGTCAGGACTGGAGCGAAGTACATAACTTTGAAAGCAACTCCAAATATATGGTAAGGTGTATATGACGAGCAATAGAAAAGTATATAAGATGCACAAGAAAATAAATATATGCTGGAGCAGAATAAGTAGCTGCAATGTAAACTGGAGAACAATACAAGTAGAGAAGTAACAGCATGTGAGAAACACATGAATACTAGCTAAGTGCCTTGAGCACAAGTTCGTTATGTGATCGGCTTAGGTTGCACATGAAAAACACTACGATAACTCCGTTATGCGTGAGTTGCATAACCGACATACACATGAATACTGTTTGGCTTTGATCACATAACCAACTCCTACTCCCCTCCCCCACTAATACTCTTGGATCCAACCACGACACGCTACGTACATGATAATAGCTCGCGCACATGAAGGCGAGAGCACAAGAAGCACATGATAGCACATGAGAATCAATACCCGAAGCACATGATGAAATACACGTGATAGAGTACCCGCTGAACACGGTAAGGGGGATAACATCTCATGACGGGATCCACTAGTACCAGCTCGTGTAATAATGTGTCAGAATCAAGTATTTCAGTTCTAGAACAGGTGATATAAACGCTATCATAAAATAGAAACTATCAGAGGTAGGTACTCGCCTGACGTCCTGAGCAACTGATGAGGATCGAGATCCGGACCGGTGTCGCAAGAACCTATTACGAAAAGCAAGATTAAACAGGGTTCTATGGATTTAAACTGATATAAAATAATTAAAAACAGGCTTCTAGGGATATTCTAGGTCGAACGGGTCAAACCGGTGAAATTCGGGTCAAAAAGTCAACCATGGGTCCAAAAAGTCAACTATGGGTCAAAACTAGGTCAAACGTTGACTTTTATGGTCAACGAGGACAATTATGGTCAAAGCTAGGTCAAACTAGGGTGCCCCTGAAATTCTAGGTCAAAACTAGCTTATTAAGCTAGTAAACTCTCAAACTCGCCTCCTCGAGATATCAGGATACCCTCGGTATCCGATACCTCGACCTAGGCCACGCACCCCGCCTAAACCCGCTAAAACCTATGCTAGCACGCATAAATATATACACATATACATATAAAAATTACTCCAATACTATTCCTAGGCTATTGCTCAAACACCCCGCTCGAAACTCAATACCTTGGATATCTCAAGGTATTGAGATACATTGATATCTCAAGGTATTGAGATACCTCTCTAATACCCCTCTAACTAGCTATTTATGAAAATAGATATATATATCTAGCTATAATCTAGGCTAATATATATATATATATATATATATATATATATATATATATATATATATATATATATATATATATATATATATATATATATATATCATATACATACACATCTACGTATCTATATCCATACATATATATATATATATATAACCACAAACACACATATACCTTACCCACTCTCATATCTACATCTAAATCTAGTTATATCTAAACTACCTATCTATCTAACTATATATATATATATATATATATATATATATATATATATATATATATATATAGAGAGAGAGAGAGAGAGAGAGATATCTATCTATCCATCTACCTATCTATCTATAGATATATCTATCTATCCATCTACCTATCTATCTATCTATCTATCTATCTAATCTATTTATCTATCTAGTATCTATCTATTTAACTATCTATCTATCTAATCTATTATCTATCTACCTATCTAATCTATTCCTCACTCTCCCTCGCTACCTGCCTCGCTGCTATAGCTGCGATGCCGCTAGCTGCTACTGCGTATGCTGCTTACGTTGCGGCTGCTACTGCTGGAGATGCTGCTGCTGCTGCTATGCACGCTGTGCACTGCTGCTGTGCAGTGCGCTGCAGCGCGCATTGCTCGCCTGCGGCTGCTCGCTGTCCACCCCGATGCACCCTCACACACACACGACCACACACACACAATCACACACACAGACACACACACATATATACATATATATATATATACAACTATATATATATATAACACACACACTAACATATATACTTACACACACATATACACTCACATTCACACATACAAACACACACACATGTATATATATACGCACATATCTATATATATATATAAACACACATATTTATATATATATATATATATATATATATATATATATATATATATATACACATACACATAAATATATATATACATATACACACACACACTCACTAATACACATACACAAACACAAATATAGGTATATACACATATATATACACAAACAACACATATCTATAAATATATATATATATAGACACACACACACACACACACACATATATATATATATATATATATATATATATATATATATATATATATATATATATATATATATACACACACACACACACAAAACATAACACAACACAACACAACACAACACAACACACAACAACGCACACAACGCCCACCAACGCGCGCCCAACGACCCACACGCACACAAATACATATATATATATAAAATATAACCCAAGAACTCTAGCACACACTTCCTGAAGCTAACCCAACACGCGCACAAGCCCGAAACTACGAAACCAAGTCGAAATGGCCGTTCGGTCATTTCGATGAACACGTGGTGTGCGGTTCGAAAAATCTCTTGAAACGCACACCAAACCAACTCGGAATCGGCCCAAAATTTACCCACAGGTTCTAAACGATGTCTAGATCCTAGAAAAAATGCTACCCCGTCGATTCTAGGCCCGTGGCAAAAACGCGTATGCACTTAGAACCGGCAACGACGAAAACCCCGAAAATGCCCGAAACTACCGTTCCTCCGTGACACGACTTCACGTGTCCGAATGGAGACACGCACTAACCCTCAAGACACCCGACAACGTCTACCTAGGTCCTTCTAACCTAGGGCATCACCCAAAATTGGGCCAATTTTGGATTCCACCCGAAATTGACACAAAACCTAGTGTCAAAGTCTCCAAATTCAACCAAACTAGTTCCAACTTTCTCCCACGGGTAGGCTTAGGGTCTAAGAAGGTTCTAAACCACTAATTACACTACATAAGAGTAATTAGTAAGGGAAAAGTTAGGGTTTACCTCTTGGGAGTTGGAATCTCAAGGCCAAAGTCTCCAATTCACTTGAAATCACCTCCCTCAAGCTCCAAGCCTCCAAATCTAGCCTCCACACTAAGTCTAGGCTCTACACACCTAGGTTAGAGAAAATCATAAGGTTAGGGTTCACACAAAAGTAAGAAATGGAAGAAGAAAGGAAAGGAAATGGAGAAAACTTACTTGGAAGAAGGAAAGAAGAAGAAAGAAGGAGTGGAGAAGAAGAAGAAATGAAGAAGAAGTAGAAAATTGGGGGGGGGGGCTGCTGTGATGCTCGGGAATGGGGCTGGGAATAGGCCGGCCAAGCAAGAAATAAGGGTTTCCAAAGTCTCCAAATATCCAAAATGCCCTCCTCTCACTTGGGTTTGGGTTTCGGGTTCCAAAAGCACTCAAACTAACTCCAAATCTCTCTAACTAACCCACTAAAAATATAATAAATATTTCTAAACCCAAAAATAGGTCTCACAAGGGTGTGGGTTGGGTCGAACATGGGTCCACTAGGGTCTGACACGGGTCCAGACTAGCCAAAACCCTAAAACAATCAAATAAAAATAATGCAATCACTAATTAAATATAATTAATTAAAACAATACACAATTTACCAAATAAAAATAAAAAAATAACCCTATTTTCTAGAATTGGGTAGTGACAAGCCTACCCTCCTTAAAATAATTTCGTCCTCGAAATTAAAAGACGAAACAATGACAGGAATGCAAAGAAAAAAACCATACCTCAGGGCTCGAAAAGATAGGGGTATCGCTCGCACATTTCATCCTCCCTCTCCCAGGTCGACTCACCTGGAGAGTGATGCCTCCATGCGACGCGAACCAAGGGAATAGTCTGGTTCCTCAACACCTTCTCTCGCCGATCCAGAATCTCCACCGGCTGCTCTGGATGGCTAAGAGTAGGGCCCACCACGATCTCTGAGTGATCCAATACGTGATTGGGATCCGCCACGTACCGTCTCAACTGCGACACGTGGAACACATCATGAACTCCCTCCATCGTAGGCGGCAAATCGAGCCTATATGCCACGGTGCCGACCCTCTCAAGGATACGGAAGGGTCCGACAAAACGTGGGCTAAGCTTCCCGTCTCCACCAAAGCGAATAGTGCCCCGCATCGGAGAAATCCTTAGGAATATCAGATCTCCAACCTAGCACAAACAATGTCTCTACACTTAGTCTAAAACAAGCAATCACAAGCAAACACAAGAAAAAAATCTAGATTCTAAGCTATACCTCAAACTCCAAAGGTCTCTGGTGGCTATCGGCCCAATGCCGCTGCCTGTCCTGCGCCACCCGAAGTCTATCTCTAATGAGCTTGACCTTCTCCGCTGCATCAACCATCATCTCCGGGCCAAGCAAAGCTCTCTCGCCTACATTATCCCATAATAACGGAGTACGACACCTCCGTCCATACAACGCCTCGAATGGTGACATCTCGATACTGGCTTGGTAGCTGTTGTTGTAAGCAAACTCTACCAAGTGCAAGTGATCCTCCCAAGAGCCTCTGAAATCCAAAACACAAGTGTGAAGCATGTCCTCAAGTGTCTGAATGGTCCTCTCTGACTGACCATCTGTTTGTGGGTGATATGCAGTACTAAACTTGAGCTGGGTGCCCAAGCTAGCCTGTAGACTCCTCCAGAAATGCGAAGTAAAGCGACTATCCCGATCTGATACTATGCTCACAGGAACTCCATGCAGTCTGACTATCTGGCGCACATACATCTCTGCTAGTCTCTCTGTAGACGTACCCACTTTGAATGGTAGAAAGTGGGCCAATTTGGTTAACCTGTCCACGATGACCCAAATCGCATCCTTCCCGTCTGGAGAACGGGGAAGTCCAGAAATAAAATCCATGGTCACATGCTCCCATTTCCATTCCGGAATGGGTAACGGCTGGAGCAAACCTCCTGGCCTCTACCTCTCCGCCTTCACCTGCTGGCACACTAAGCATCGGGATACGAAGCACGCTAGCTCCCGCTTCATCCCGTACCACCATACATGCTCTCTCAGATCTCTATACATCTTATTGGCACCTGGATGCATAGAGTACTGGGATCGATGCGCCTCCTGAAGAACCTCCTCGTGCAATGACCCACTCGGCACACACAACCTGGTACCGTGCCGCAAAGAACCATCATCAGCAATGGTGAAGTCATCTGACAATCCAATCTGAACCTGTGCCCTGATGCTCCTCAGGGACTCATCCTCAAACTGTGTAGCCCTGATCCGGTCTACCAACTCTGACTGAATCTGCAGTCCCCACATCTGTATCTCAACTCCAGGTACTATCACCTCAATGCCCAATCTTTCTAGATCTGCCAGAAGATAACGATCTGTAGTCAGGCACATAGCTATCGGATACCTGCTCAACGCATCCGCAACTACGTTCGCCTTCCCTGGATGGTACTGCAATAATATGTCAAAGTCTTTCATCAACTCCAACCATCTCCTCTGCCTCATGTTCAGCTCTTTTTGGGTAAATACATACTTCAAGCTCTTGTGGTCTGTGAAGATCTCCACACGCTCTCCGTATAAATAGTATTTCTACAACTTCAGAGCAAAGATGACCGCTGCCAACTCCAAATCGTAGGTAGGGTAGTTCTTCTTATGAGGACATAATTGCCTAGAAGCATAGGCAATCACCCTCCCATTCTGCTGTAACACACAACCCAGTCCCTTCCCCGATGCATCACTATAGATAGTGAATCCTCCAGAACCTGATGGCAACGTCAACACTGGAACTGTCGTCAACCTCCTCTTCAGCTCATCAAAGGCAACTTGGCACTTTTTTGACCAAACAAACTCCACGTCCTTTCGAGTCAGCCTGGACAACGGCTCTGCAATCCGGGAAAAATCCTGAACAAATCTTCTGTAGTAACCTGCCAGTCCCAGGAAACTCCTGACCCGGCTACTGAACTCGGAGCACTCCATGCCTCAACTGCCATGATCTTTCTCGGATCCACCGAGATACCCTCTCCAGTTACCACATGACCAAGGAATTCAACCTTCTCAAGGAAGAACTCGTACTTCGAAAGCTTTCCATAAAGCTTCTCCTTCCTGAGAGTCTCCAACACTATCCTCAGATGCTCCTCATGCTCCTCTGGGGTCTTCGAATACACCAAGATGTCATCTATAAACACCACCACAAACCTGTCCAGATGTTGATGGAACACCTTGTTCATCAGATTCATGAACACTGTCGGGGCATTAGTCAACCCAAACGGCATCACCATGAACTCATACTGTCCATACCTGGTCCGAAAAGCTATCTTCAGAATATCCTCCTTCCTGACCTTCACCTGGTGGTAGCCTGTCCTCAGATCAATCCTGGAAAACACCCTCGCTCCGCTCAACTGGCCAAAAAGATCATCAATACGCGGCAGCAGATACTTGTTCTTGATTGTGAGGTTGTTCAGAGCCCTGTAGTTGATACACATCCGTATTGACCCATCCTTCTTCGGCACAAAAAGTATTGGAGCACCCCACGGAGAAGAACTAGATCTGATAAATCCTTTGTCCTGAAGCTCATCCACCTGCTTTTTCAACTCTATCAGCTCACTGTTGCTGAATCTATAGACGTGCTGGGATATCGGCTCCGTGCCTGGCACCAAGTCTATAGAGAACTCCACATCTCTGTCCGGAGGTAACCCTGGCAACTCCTCCGGAAAGACATCCATGTACTCCTCTATCAGTGGATGTAGCAACCTCGGCTCTACCACCAGGGCTCCGCAGAAGACTCCCTCGGTCTGCTCCACTACTCCTCTGGCAAACTAAAACTCTGGCTCACCCGGCGGACTAAACAACACTCTGCCTCCACGATAATCTATACTAGCACAATGCATACTCAACCAATCCATCTCGAGTACAATATCGTAGCTCAGAAGTGGAATTACGAGGCACACACTCAACTCCCGGCCTCCCAAGGTAACTCTCCGGTCTCTGCAGACATCACTGACTAGGATGATACCACCCCCGGTCGTGATCTTGCAGAGTCTAGCTAAAGGTTCAGCAACAAGATGGTGTCTAACAACAAAAGATATAGACACAAAACTATGGGAAGCACCGGAATCAAATAAAGCAAGTGCTGGAATGGAATCAAGAAGAACAGAACCTGAGATCACATCACCAACGGGCTCGGCCTCGTCTACGGTCAGGGCAAAAGCTCGCCCTTGTTGTCCTCCTCGGTGCTGCTGCTGGTGCTGGGCAAACCTCTGCTGCTGAGTCTGCAAAGGCTGTCCTCTCTGCTGTGCTGCAGGTGCTCTGGCTGGTGCCCTCTGAGCGGCTCCTCCGCCCTGAGCTGTACGAGCAAGTGCTGAAGGACAATCCTTCAGCTGGTGATCTGCTGCACCACACAACAAACATCTGCCCAGCCTCTTTCTGCATATGTCCCATCCGTGCCCTGGCTTCCTATAGAAAGGGCAAATGATGGGCTGCCTCTGGCCCTGCTGTTGTCCCTGCCTCTGCTGCTGGGGTGCCTGCCGGAAGGGCGTACGACCCTGACCCTGGTGCTGCTGGGTCTGCTGGAATGGCCTTTTGGCTGGGCCTGTACTGCTGCCTGCTCCTGAAGCATCTTTGCTCCTCTTGGTCTTCAGCTCCAAGTCATCCTCAGCTCTCTGAGCGTCGCTCACAATCTGCTCGAAGGTCGCCTCGCGGTCACTCCTAGTCAAGGACTTGACCGCCATGACCAAACCCTTGTGGAACTTTCGCGCCTTCGCTGCCTCCATTAAACCCTCCACAAATCTGCCCAGACGGCAGAACTCTGCTGCATACTCGTCCACTAGCATGCTCCCCTGGACGAGCGCCTCAAACTGGCTCTCTAAAGCACTGAGAGCCACATCCGGGAAGAACTTATCCTTGAAAAGCTTCTTGAAAGCCTTCCAAGTCAGTCCCGGTACTGCTATCCGCGTATCTGTGCGGTACCACGTGAGGGCAAGATCGAACATCTGGCTACCCGCTGCCTCGATCTGCATATTGGCTGGGATCAGCGCCAGCCTGAAGATACCCTCGATGTGCTCAATCCAGTCATCCGCGTACAGGATCCCCTCTGTACCCCGAAACTCCTTGGACCGCATCCTCTGAAAGTCGATAATAGTGCCCGACCTAGGATGCTGAGCCTGCTCTGCCTGTGGCTGGATCTGAGCCACTCTGTCCACCGCTGTCATAGCCACCTGATGAGCATTCTCAATGCCTATCCTCATAACATCCACCTGGCGGTGCTGCGCGTCCATCATCTCTCTGAAGAACGCGAACAACTGCGTGGCATCAACTGGTGCAGGAGGTGGTGGAGGAGGTGTAGAAGCATGAAAAATACGCTGGGAGGATCCACGCGGCATCTTAATGCAGAGCAGCGTAAGCAGAGGCCTCCAGAGCCGTCGAACATGCAACAGAGCTCTTCCGCCAAATACAGCGTGAAATATGAGCTCAAAGGACCATCCGCGTAAGTACGGTACCTCCAGGCCGCCCCAGCATAAACAGAGTTCTTTATCGCCTCCATGGCGTAAAACTCAGTCGCTCTCAAAGCAGCGTTAATGCGTACGAGGAACGCTTCGTCTTCCCCGAAATGAACCTGTCAAGTCACGCGGTGAACCTGGCCTCTGACTCCTGACAGAAAAGTGCTGCACGGCTACCCAGACGACGGCTGGAAACGATGGCAGACCCCTCGGGACGTACCCCACAGTATGATGGCGGATCTCTGCATTTAATACAGAGGATTTGGTTAAAATATCACCAAACCGTCGTTTACCAAAGTCCCCCCAGCGTAAACCGCTCTTTCGCGTACAAGGAACAGGGAGCGACGACCTTCAGCATCGCACATCCACCCTCCTTTGCAACCTCCGAAGCTGCATCCCGTCTTCCACGGCACTTCTTCAACATCGTGTAGTCCAAGGGCTAAAGTGATCGACCGCAGATCAGACACCTATAGCAATTTATACCCAGATTAAATAAATTGTACTCCCACATCCTCGTATAGGATTACATTGTACAAGTTTGTTTGTAAACCAAAGTGCGCGGGTCTCTTATAAACCCCGTCATTGAAATACACTTTCATTCTTTCGTTTAATACCACAAACAAGATGGCGACTCTGCTGGAGACATCTTTCTCTTTTGACGAGGAAGTAATTGCTCAACACGATGCGGTATCTGTAGGAACCGTGAAGAAGACACTGGTCGTTCAGTTCGACCAGTCTGTCTACGAAGACATGCTTCAGACTGGGGGTAGCTCTCACTCTCTTTCCGTCCAAGACAGCAGGAAGCTACGCAAAGTGTGGATGCCCAAGACATCCTCCGCCATTCCTGTGGACTCTCCGATCTCTCCGACCAATGAGGTGGTAGCATCGCTCCCTCCGTACCCCGCACGTAAAATTCAGTCTCCCGCTACGCGCGGTACAGACAAAGCTTCTGGCAAAGCCTCAGCGCTAACCCAGGAGTATCCTCTGTGCTATACGCGCAGAAATCAGTCTCCCACTACGCGCGGTATAGACAAAGCTTCTGGCAAAGCCTCAACGCTAACCCAGGAGTATCCACTGCGCTCTACGCGCAGAAATCAGTCTCCCGCTACGTGCGGTACAGACAAAGCTTCTGGCAAAACCTCAGCGCTAACCCAGGAGTATCCACTGCGCTCTACGTGCAGAAATCAGTCTTCCGCTACGCGCGGTACAGACAAAGCTTCTGGCAAAGCCTCAGCGCTAACCCAGGAGTATCCACTCCGCTCTACGCGCAGAAATCAGTCTCCCGCTACGCGCGGTACAGACAAAACCTCTGATGGCACCTCAACACCAAATCATAAGTACAGATTATGCTCTACGCGCAAAACGACATATGACCTTTACGGTGAACCAGATGAGCGCTGCGATCTCCACAAGGGGAAGCAAGCGGGTGAATACTCAACTACTGGGCCTTTACGCCAGCAAAAGAATGATCTGCCTATTCTCCGGATTACGCGAGAAGCTAATGGCCAACTGAGGGCCTCTCCAGTCTCACGCCAGACTGAGCGAACCTCCAGATTACGCCAGGCACGGTCCCTCGGCGTAAAACAAACTCAGACGGCGGAAAGAAACCCTCCTGACCTACGCAAGTATCTAATCAGGAGGCGTAAAGAAAGAGGACCTCTTTTCCTCTTCCCAGAACAGCTCATCGCCCTCCAACTCGCCAGATGCTCTCGAACAAGCACTATCAGTGAATATGGTGATGACAAATCCCTCAGAAGCCGAAGAGCAGGATACGGAGCCATTAGAGGATGACCCCTGGGCTCAACAAATGGATACGCAGTAGGAATTCCGTTTCGAGCAGAGGGAACCTCCCACCAAGGACAAAGTCATCCAGATCAATGTTGGGGGTGAACTCTCACCAAAGCCAATATTTGTCAGTAACAATCTTCCCCCACCTGAAAGGGAAGAAGTTATATAGCTGATAAAGGAATATATTGACGTCTTTGCGTGGGATTATGAGGACATGCCAGGCCTAGACCCGAAGGTAGCTACTCATAAGCTCAATATATTGACCGATTCGAAGCCGGTAAAGCAGCACCAACGACGGTTCCGCCCAGATATGATGGACGCCATCGAGGCTGAAGTCAAGAAGTTGATAACCTGCGGTTTCATCGGAGAGGAACAACACCCCGACTGGGTCGCTAACGTGGTCCCAGTCATGAAGAAAAATAGGAAGGTACGTATCTGCATCGACTACCGAGATCTGAATGCGGCCTGCCCCAAAGATGAATTCCCTCTTCCCATCACGGATATCATGATCGACAACACCTGCGGCTTCGAACGCATGTGTTTCATGGACGGGTTCTCAGGATACAATCAGATCAAGATGTATCCTGGAGACGAGAAGCACACTGCCTTCCGGACACCACTGGGGGTATATTGCTATACGGTCATGCCCTTCGGATTAAAGAACGCTGGGGCTACGTACCAACGGGCTATGAGTAACATATTCCGTGGGCATTTATGCAAAACAGTAGAATGTTACGTAGACGACATAGCTGTCAAAAGTTGCCTCAAAGGTGATCACACCCGAGACCTGAGGGCGGTATTCGAATTAATGCGCCAGCATCAACTCAAGATGAACCCTACAAAGTCCTTTCTGGGTGTATCCAGTGGCAAATTCCTGGGATTTGTCATTACTACCAAAGGCATCGAAGTAGACCCTGACAAAGTCCAAGCGATCACGGCAATGCGACCGCCCCGTAATCTGAGGGAACTCAGGGGGTTCCAAGGACGCCTGGCTTATATCCGGCGATTCATATCCAACCTCTCGGAGAGATGTCAGCCCTTCTCTCATCTCATGAAGAAAGGTGTATCCTTCATATGGGACGAAACCTGTCAGCAAGCGTTCGGGGATATAAAACGCTACCTAACCAGTCCGCCAGTTCTGGTGCCTCCCGTCATGGGAAAACCGTTCTTGCTGTACGTTCGGGCAATGGATCATTCGCTAGGAGCTCTCCTCGCACAGAAAAATGATGCGGGTCATGAACAGGCTATCTACTATCTCAGCAGGATGATGGTCGGGGCCGAACACCGGTACAACCCAGTGGAGAAGGAATGCTTGGCTCTGATGTTCGCTGTCCAGAAAATGCGGCACTATGTCACCGGCCAGACTATTCATATCATCTCCAGGATCAACCCTCTCCGAGTGCTGATGAGCAAGCCAAGTGCCCTCAACTCCCGACTCGCAACTTGGGCGATGCTGCTAACACCATACGACATGATATACATCCCACAGAAGTCCATCAAAGGCCAAGCACTGGCCGACTTCCTAGCGGCTCATCCGATCCCGGAGACCTCTAAACTATACGAAGACATCCCTGATGAAGTTGCAGAATGTAACTTCGCAAGAAAAAGTGACGTATGGCAACTGTTCTTTGATGGCGCCTCCAGAACAGGTCCTAAAGGAAACGTCGTTTCAGGAGTGGGAGTCGTCCTAGTACCCCGGATCAACTCGTCATCTACCGAGCATACTCTCTTAGCGAGCCCTGCTCCAACAACGTGGCGGAATACAACGCTCTACTAATTGGGCTCCAAGTTGCTACAGAACTGGGGGTAGAATCCCTGGAAGCTTTCGGTGATTCTCTGCTCATCGTCAATCAAGTCAGGGGAATATACGAAGTCCGTAATCCAGACCTCATCCCCTATCACCGGGCGACAATCGAGATAGCCATGACGTTCAAAGGGTTCTTCCTAGAGCACGTACCTCGATCTCAGAATCTGAAAGCTGATGCCCTGGCCAGCCTAGCTGCAGACTTAGCTACTCCTATAAGAAGGCAAGATTCGGTAATCCTTCTTAACAGAGATTTATTCTGTATGAAGAACAGCTGTCACATAGAACGCAGCTACGCTATAAACACTGATCCTCCTACAAGAGATTGGACAAGTCCTTTCATAGATTTCGTGGCATACGAAATCTTACCGGAGGACCCCAAGGAAGCAGTATCCGTCAAGAGACGATCGCTACGCTTCTACTTCGATGCATCTTCACAATGCCTGTATCGCCGGACCTACGACGGACTGCTGTTGAGGTGTCTCTCTGGCGCCGAAGCACAGCAGATTATCCGTGAAGCTCACGACGGCGTATGCGGAGCGCATCAACCCGGGCCTAAGCTACAGGATCGTATCAGGAGAATGGGCTATTACTGGCCGACCATGATCGCAGATGCAATACAGTATACAAAGCATTGCAGAGCCTGTCAGGTTCATGCAGACTTTATACATTAACCGTCGGAACATCTACATCCTACGGTCGCATCCTGGCCTTTCGAAGCATGGGGAATGATATCATCGGTCCTATTCACCCGTCTTCTTCCAGGGGTCACCAGTTCATACTGGCCATCACGGATTACTTTTCCAAATGGGCCAAAGCAATCCCTCTCACTGAGGTAAAGGCATCCAACGTGGTCAGCTTCATCAAACATCACATCATCTATCGCTTCGGGGTACCCCGGAGGATAATTCACGACAATGGGCCCCAGTTCATCAGTCAAACGTTTCATCGATTTTGCGATAAAAACCGGATACACAATGTTGCCTCCACGGCGTACTATCCAACTGCTAATGGTCTGGCAGAAGCTTTCAACAAAACCATTATCAAACTCTTGAAGAAGTTTGTCTCTTCAAACAAGAGAGACTGGAATGAAAAGCTAGGCGAATGCCTCTGGGCATACCGCATGACGGTACGAACGCCGACGGGATATACCCCATTCTCGCTGGTCTACGGGAGCGAAGCAGTTCTTCCTATTGAAATCCAGATCCCGTCGCTCAGAATAGCCGTGACTAATGAGCTGACTCAAGAAAAGAATGACCTTTTAAGGCTTCAGGAGCTAGAAGGATTAGACGAGAAACGCCTCCAAACTCAACAGCGCATCGCGCTCTACCAAGCACGCATTTCCAGGGCTTTTAAACCATAAAGTAAAGGAAAGGGTGTTCAAGGTCGGCGAGCTAGTTCTAGCAGTAAGAAGGCCGATGATTTTAACTCACAGAAGTAAAGGCAAATTCCAGCCCAAGTGGGAAGGCCCTTATGTGATCGAGACAACGTTCTCGAACGGCGCCTACAGGATAGCCCAGCCTAACGGGGACCTATTAATGGCTCCCATCAACGGCAAATTCCTGAAAAGATACTACGCTTAATTCCTCCTGCCCAGGCGGAACATAGCGAGAATCTCAATTCTGACAAAACTACTCCAAGGAAAGAAACTAGTTAGGTCATATCCTATCATGTCTGTACGACCTCTGAATAGATATATCCTGCTAAAGAGGTTTATCGAGAGTATATCAGGTCCATACTACCTCTGATATCCCCCTCACCTAAAAAACTGTCATTTACATTCCGAAATGACGGGTCCACAACAGTCAGAAAAGAGTCGCTTTTATTCATTCCCAGAAGGAGGCGAAATTACATAGGGAGAGATACATCAAGATGGCGGAGTAATCAGACCACGAATCTGCCGCTCCAGTGCAGCTATCCTCTCATTCCTAAGGGCCAAGGCATCAGCGCGAGCCCGCTCCAGCCGTGCCTCGGGGGTATGCGTAAGGATCAGATTAGCCCTTGCCCGAAGACAGCCCGCACGGGCAGCTTCCGCACGGTCCAGATCCCGTCGCGCTTCACTCAGTCGACCAGTCGCTACCTCTAAACCTGCCAACGACTGGGAAGCCCACTCCTCTGCCCGAGCAAGTTTTTCCCTCAGCTTGGAGGCCCTCGCTGTATTCCCTTCATGCTCGGATCGACACTTCGTCTCAACAGCAAGAGCTTCTTCTACAGCAGCTTTTCTTCTATCCATCTCCAGCTTGTGCTTCTGGATAGAGTTGTCTAGGCTTTCAAGCTTTATAGCGAGCCGCTCAGCCATGAGGTCGTATCGAGCCTGGACATCAGCATCAAGGCTGCCCTCAGCCCGCTGCAAATATTCGTTAATGGGTTGCTCTAAACCATTAACCACCGCCTCCAGAGCATCAGCTACTCCAGGATTGCCAAGCCCCCTGACAACCTCGATCGAAAGCTGAGAAGTCTTCTTCAGGAGCTCGAAGTCAAGATTCTTCGCCATCGGTATCATCGTTTTTAAACCGGTGTAGACAAGGCTGGTATGCTGCTCGGTCAACGCGACTAGACCCGACTGAACGCCCGGAGTGGCCGCGATGCTAGTAACTCCCTCTCCAGGGACAATTGCAGACGAGGTAGCCACCGCCGCCGCCTCGACGGGTGGCGCGGCCGAAAAAGGTGTAACGGCAACGATCGAAGTCATCGGCATACTCGCGAAAGGCGAGGTCACGATAACAGGATCGTCCCCCTCCTGAGACGACGAAACCTCTCCAGGCGAGCTGGCCCCCGAAGACACTTCTGCCTCAGAATTAGGCGCCTCCACGTCATCGCTAGGAGCCGGAGCAGAGCCAGAAGGTGCTTCAACGCCGTATTCCCCGTGGACGTCATCCCCTGAAAAGAGGACAAAAAAGCAAAAATGTCAACACAATAGTAATCTTCCTAGGAGGAGACATAAAAAAAATGACATTTACCCAGAGCCAACGGCATATACTATGCGTCTGCAGCCGATGTGGCTAAACCACGTCTTAATGACGCGATACAACCTGTCAT
The DNA here is from genome assembly GCA_036927795.1 of Iris macrosiphon. NCBI lineage: Eukaryota > Viridiplantae > Streptophyta > Magnoliopsida > Asparagales > Iridaceae > Iris > Iris macrosiphon. The sequence continues at coordinate 213,836,862 of JAYESA010000004.1, forward strand.
ACCTGGAGAAAGAGGTGGGCCGACCGACATCGCCAAAAGCTCGGTCAAGCCTTCCCCAAGACGCGGTCGAGGTTCGTCAGCCGGGGTCTCGCTAAGCGCACTCGCTGACACAGGAGCAACTTCCTCCACTGCTGACCTCGGGAAAGATTCTCCCATCTGCAGCGGCCACGTGGGCAATCCTGCTCCACTGCTTGAAGCAGCCGCAGCGACAGCAACCTCTAGCGAAGACTCTCCGGCGCCACCAGCCGGAACTGTAGAAGGTCCCTCTCTAAAAGGCGAGGAACCTCCAGCCAAAGATTCATCCCTGATGCAGGGAGGTGCCGGCTCACTCACGGGAGCCTCAATACCAGGAATGCGGAGAGGACGAGCAACCGTCTCCTTCCTCCTCTTACGAAGGGAAGCTTCCTTCGGAGCAGAAGCCCATCGCTTCCCAGAAGAGACTACCAAAGCCCCCGCCGGCGCAGGCACTGCACACCTCGGCAACGACACCAAAGGCTCATCCGGAGTACCAGACTCCTCGCCCTCGTCAGAAGAAACCGAGGGGACTTCGACTCTTCCCCCAGGCTTGGCAGAAGGCACTCTAAAGCTTCCACGCCTGTCGAAATCGCGATGGAAGGTGTTAATCGCCACGTAAAACTGGGCGTAAGAATGAAGGATGCGTAGCTCCGTGGAGGTTGTAACGACCGGCACGATAAAAATTGTCCCTGTGCAACCTATGATAAAATATCGCCACCCTCTAGCTCCATCAATGAGTCCGCCCCTGGGCCTGAAGCTGGTGACGGCATTACCCACGTGCAACTGATCGTACCCGAACTGCCTGGCAAATCGACTAGGCAAGTAGGGCTCGAAGAAGCAATAGTCTTCGCTCCTATACAGCAGATGGGATGGTCTGATACAGACCAACCAATTAAAAGCCTCCGGAGAAAGAACGGTCTTCTCTCCACCTGAATCCTCAAGCCACACCCCGGATTGGTTGCGATGTACCGGAGGGGGAGTACAGAGGATCTTCCAGCCATGGCTGAGGTTCAACACTAACCGACAGTCTAAAACTGTGTTCACATTCCAGGTGGAATCCCTGTAATTCAGCAGGAATATACCCCCTGAGCTGCTACCGGAACCGGGAGACATCACCCGGGGATTGTGGAGAATTAACCATCCCATCAGATACAGGTATGGCAATTCCACCCTGGGAAAACTCTCACGCCGAGCTTCATCGACGAGCAACCCATCGGTCATGGCCCTTAGGCCAGCCTGAATACGGCACACCATGGCAGGGAGCAGGCCCAGTCTTGCCCCAAACACCAGACGCACTGCGGGCCACAGGATGTTCCGGTGAATACGATCCGCGGACGCGATACCGGGCACTACCACTCGACGCAGCCATATGGAGAGAAAACCAGCCAGCTGGGCTTCCTTAGACAGAGGCCTGCGACAGCGCCTCAAATAACTGTGGGCCTTGGTACCTTCGGGGTATTTTCCTACCCCCTCAACGAAAATCTGATTGGGAGCCTTGGCGTCTTCCATAAGAGCCTCAACAACCTGGGCACTAAGGACGCCTAAGCAGTTCACGGGCTCATTCTTACCCCCCGAGGCTTTCTCCGACTTGGCGGCCCTAGCCCGATGGAAGAAGAGGTAGGACATCCACTTAGTGGTATGGGCCAAATCAGAGGGCTCGTCATAAAAAGCGGTGCACGCGAAGTACTGACACATCAGCTCCTGATATACTTCCGCCACCCGAGGGTCTAAATCCCCCAACTTCCGGTTGGTGGGGATATACTCTTCATATGGGGTATCCCCCATCGGCAGTCTCGAGACAACTGCCATCTCATGGAGGGCCAATCCCAACTCCCCCAGTGGAGTGGCGAAGGTCCCGGTGAGTGGAATATACCGCTCCATCAGTGCCAAGAACAAATTAGCATTGGGAGGCAACCCAACACTCGTCGCACTCACGGCGGCATATAGTCCAATATCCTCCAGCTATCTTCGGAAGTGTGACAAGGCCCAATCAACTAGGCATCTCCATCGGGAGTTCGTTGGGGCGATCCACCCGTTGCACCGAGGATTCTCCTTGGGATATACCCCACCTCGACCCATGAAGTCGTTGCAGAAGGTCGGCAACTGGACAGGCTGGATCACCGAGCTAACTTCACTCGGGACATTACCCGGGCACAGCCCCCGGAACAGCGTCACAACGCCGAAGGGGCGACTGACAAACGACCCCTGGTCAGCTCCTTTCAGATGAAAGATCTTCCCAGGCTTCCCGTGAAGATCAGGAGTCAGCTTCCATGACATCTTCCTAGGATGCGTCGCATGGGAGAAAGCCGAGATAGGATAATCCCTCGGCATCGTCGGCAGATACAAGACCAAATTCCCGGCAGGGAAGACCCAAGGCTCCCTCTTGGGCTTCGTCTGGGACTGTTTATCGATCATATCCCCAAAGAGGAAAGCCGGCTTTATGTACTGCTCCCCGTCTACATGTGTCAAGGGTTCGCCATTGATCATGCTCAATAGCATTCGCTCACCCTGGACCGATATCAGAAACTCCCTGCCCTCAGGATACTGGGGTCCAGAGATGGGAAAGGCCACATGGGACAGATCCTCCAGGTAGTTCGAGTGCAGCATCCCGGCAGCGGAGCCCATCACCTCAGCCAGCGGAGACTCACCCAAATCAACTGCAAAGGTGCAAGGAAAATAGGTCATTACAAACCCTGCAGAAAGTGCGGACCAAAGAAACGACAGTCTGTGCTTTACGCCGAGATTGCGCAAATTTGGTCTCTATACGCCGGAAGTCTCCTCCGCAAGCGTAAAAATTCAAAATTTTACGATATACCCCAATTTTCGTTAGCCAGAGCTTTTACGCTCAGAACTACGAAAATATGGAGTTTTTACGCTGGCACATTAGAAATGTGGGCGTAAAAGATAAAAACGTCTCCGTGCGTCATCTTCCTCAAAAGAGGCTATCAGCACAAAAGACGACCTAGCGCGGTCACGTTCAACGTGTGCGAAGGATTTTTCGTCGTTTGTGTCATCCCAAAAAGCTCTACCTCTAAAGTCGGGTGCACTGCTCATCGGCGGGATACTCCTCTCAGAAGGAGGTTCACCTTGCCCGACCGAAGATTCTCTTGCCGGTACCGAAGAACGAGAAGAAGAACCTACGCTCTTTCCCTTAGCGGAGGGAGTTTGTTTCGACGCCATTTCTGAGGACTCGAGGTGCTCGGAGAAGGAACGAAGGAAAACTCGAACAGTCGAAAGCTCTCTTTCGCAGAAGACAGATAAAAGGCTTTTTCTCTCAAAAGCTTGGGGTATATATACGGTCCGAGTCGACTCCTCGAATCCTCGGACGAACCCCTCGAGACCCCAACCGGATCTCGCAATTAAGAGTTGGTTATGATTGGATGCTACGTCAGCCCACTACCCTCGAAAAACGGACAGTCAGCGAATTCGAAAGGTTTTTTCGTGCAAGACGGTTCAGCGGGTTCTACGCTAAAGGAGCTTTTCTACGCTTGACAGCAACAGATCTACGGTTTTACGCTCGCAAGCTGCAAGTCTATAGTTTTACGCCCGGATGCCTTTGTGCTCGGTAGCTTTTATGCTCGAGAGGCCACAAACCTACGACTTTACGCTCAGCAAATACCAAATCGACGATCTCACGCTCGGTGGCGCTCAGTTTACGTTCAGAAGCAACAGATCCGCAAAACCTCACGCTCGAAGAAATTTTCTTTTCAGGAGTACAGATCTACAGTTCTGCGCTAAGGGAGCTTTTCTACGCTCGACAGCAACAGATCTACGGCTTCACGTTCGACAGCTACAAGTCTACGGTTTATGCCCGGATGCCTTTGTGCTCGGTAGCTTTTATGCTCGAGAGGCAACAAACCTACGACTTCACGCTCAGGAACCACAAGTCTACGATTTCACGCTCGATGGTGTTCTTACGCTCACAGGCTACAGATCTACAGTTCTGCGCTAAAGGAGCTTTTCTACGCTCGACAGCAACAGATCTACGGCTTCACGTTCGACAGCTACAAGTCTACGGTTTATGCCCGGATGCCTTTATGCTCGGTAGCTTTTATGCTCGAGAGGCAACAAACCTACGACTTCACGCTCAGGAACCACAAGTCTACGATTTCACGCTCGATGGTGTTCTTACGCTCACAGGCTACAGATCTACAGTTCTGCGCTAAAGGAGCTTTTCTACGCTCGACAGCAACAGATCTACGGCTTCACGTTCGACAGCTACAAGTCTACGGTTTATGCCCGGATGCCTTTATGCTCGGTAGCTTTTATGCTCGAGAGGCAACAAACCTACGACTTCACGCTCAGGAACCACAAGTCTATGATTTCGCGCTCGGTGGTATTTTTACGCTCAGAGGCTACAGACTGATGATTTCATGCTCCACGACTTTCCGCATATCCGAACAGTCCCCAAGGCGATCAATTACAAAGAGTTCACACAGAAGATACTCGTTCTTGACCCAGAGCATCCCAAGTACCCGAAGCATACAGAGTTCAAACATTGAGAAATTACTCTTCTCGGGTCCAAAATTGGAGGTTCATCCAGACTCCAGTCTGAACATCCCGTCTATCAAGGTGGCAACTCAATTTGACAGCCAAAAACCTCGACCCTGTTCCAAGGGAGTTTCGAGAGATCATTCTTGAAGATGAAGTCTGAACAAGATCCTGCTCATCAGAGAAGCAACAGTTTAGAATTCTACGCCGTCCCTTAGTCCTAGCAACAGGACAGTTCTAAATGTTCAAGGACGCTCAGCGGCGTTCTATGGACTATTCGCTACGCGTAAAAGACGGGGCCTAATACTCTTTCTATCAGTCGGCGTAAAGATTCAGACGTGTCGAAGCTGCACATATCCAGACTTCACAGCAACGTATGGCAAAGACGATCATATGCAGAGAAGAAAGACGACTTTATTTAAAATCATAATTACATATGAGGGAAATCCTGTCTACAGGGATTTTTCTTCATTTTCCGTGATTACATATGAGGAAAATCCCTTCTACAAAGAATTTTCTCATCGTCGTCTGAAGATCGCCCAGAAGCTGTTCTGACAGGTTCTCGCCTGGACGTCAATTCTTCATCCGTCTTCTCCAGCAGCCAGTCAGTTCCTGCAAACTGGCTGACATGGCAATGATCACCGGCGGAGGCGACAGAGTTGGGGCTCGCATAAGCTGTGCAGACCCCATGCTTCGCGCGCCATTGAGTTAGGTTTTTTTACCCTACTCAATACGGGAGGACGGCTGTTACAGCTTATCTTCTCTCTCATCCCCGAGAGTGTAACAGGAGAAGGCACCGCTTGCAAGCCATGTGGTCTAATACGACCCTTTCTCTCTCCTGGTGCAACGCCATACAAAGTTGCTGATTATCCCGAGCAAGGGAGGCTAAGATATCCTTCCATGATCCATCGTTGCAATGGACACTTGCTCGAAGACGCCGTCTTTTTCGGCTCCTTACATGCTGGAAGAACATGGTCTTCTTCTTCCTCAGGTCGACCCGACGAACTCCGGCGATCATCTCAGCATGGTAAAAGGAAATGTGGGAAGAAACAGGTTAACTCCTCAGCCCTTTTATAGGCAAGCAAGGTCACACCTACCCCCAATAAATCCGCCATCAAGACCGGCCTGAAAGAACGCGTCAAACTTGACCGTTTCCACGCTCCACTCAGAAACGTTTCGGGTTACGAGGGGCCATTCATGCTTCATTCAAAGCATTTTAAATTCCGAGGAATTTAAAAGCTTTGAAGGGGGTCTTGTAGAAGCATAAAAAATACGCTGGGAGGATCCACGCGGCATCTTAATGCAGAGCAGCGTAAGCAGAGGCCTCCAGAGCCGTCGAACATACAACAGAGCTCTTCCGCCAAATACAGCGTGAAATATGAGATCAAAGGACCATCCGCGTAAGTACGGTACGTCCAGGCCGCCCCAGCATAAACAGAGTTCTTTATCGCCTCCATGGCGTAAAACTCAGTCGCTCTCAAAGCAGCGTTAATGCGTACGAGGAACGCTTCGTCTTCCCCGAAATGAACCTGTCAAGTCACGCGGTGAACCTGGCCTCTGACTCCTGACAGAAAAGTGCTGCACGGTTACCCAAACGACGGCTGGAAACGATGGCAGACCCCTCGGGACGTACCCCACAGTATGATGGCAGATCTCTGTATTTAATGCAGAGGATTTGGTTAAAATATCACCAAACCGTCGTTTACCAAAGTCCCCCCAGCATAAACCGCTCTTTCGCGTACAAGAGAATACGCTGCCTTGTTTTACACAGGCAAACATGAGCTGTTTTACGCTCCGCAGTAAGACAAACCGCTGCCACGTTAAAAGCTGCACTTCATACGGGGCTCGAGGCACGTCTCTACGTCTAATTACACAGAGCAGTGACAGTTTCCCTCAAGGCACATCTCTGCGACGGATGCACAGAAGGGCTGCAGACCTTCAAAATACGTCTCCGCATTTAATGCACAAGATGATGGCAAATCTCTGTAGAAGATTTGATTATATCTTCGAAAGCCGTAATTCCGGCTAAGACGTCCACATCAGCACTTCGGCACGGTACGCAGTGGCTCTACGTCCGCTCAGGATCAGTGCTCCCTCGGCTTCCAACGCCCTCTCAGTCTCTACGACCATTCGCCTTCTATGCCCATTCGGCTTCTATGCCTGTTCGGCTTCTATGCCCATTCGGCTTCCATGCCTGTTCGGCTTCTATGCCTATTCGGCTTCTACGCCTGTTCGACTTCTATGCCTATTTTGGCTTCTACGCCAAGGTGACAGTCACTTGGCTTTTACGCCAACCTCTGCTACATAAGGGATACCTACCTACGTGGCTTCTACGCCGTGATCTTCGTAGCAGATATACGCATTTTGTCCCCTTAGTTGGACACGCGTCACATGCTCACTCAAAAGGTCATTTACACGCAGGCATTGGTTATTTTAAACCGTTGTGTAAAGGGGTGCTGTACTGTCCACTCCTCGGTTGTTACACCGACGGAGTGGTCACTGTCACCAAAACTCTATGAATAGAGACCCTATCAATGGGGAAAAAGGTCGAAAAACTAAAAACTCGAAGATCGGACAAGGTCATTGAACCAGAGATCAAGGAGGAGAGATAAAGAGAGAGAGAGAAGAATCCAGAGCTCGGGCAAGGAACATGGAGCGACGACCTTCAGCATCGTGCATCCACCCTCCTTTGCAACCTCCGAAGCTGCATTCCGTCTTCCACGACACTTCTTCAACATCGTGTAGTCCAAGGGCTAAAGTGATCGACCGCAGATCAGACACCTATAGTAATTTATACCCAGATTAAATAAATTGTACTCCCACATCCTTGTATAGGATTACATTGTACAAGTTTGTTTGTAAACCAAAGGGCGCGGGTCTCTTATAAACCCCGTCATTGAAATACACTTTCATTCTTTCGTTTAATACCACAAACATGAGGTACCACCGGAACAACTGGGGTGACTCTCGGATTGATAGGAGTGAGAGGATCTCCGAGAGAAACAGACGCTCCCACAACCGCAGGAGTGGCGAGTGGAGTGGTAGCGGCTGCCCGAAGTCGAGCAGGATGAGAGATGGCAGACCTCTCGGTGGCAGCTGCTGGAACGGTGTGCTGAGACCGTATCTTCGGAGGCATCCTGAACACAGATCAAAAGAATTCAATACAGTGCAAGAAAGGATATCATCAAAGAAGGACAGTAATATTGCAAAAGAAAATAATTTCAGGAAAATTGAAGATAGCAAAAGAAAGCAGGAAGGGTCATAGTTGTGATTGAGCACACTCTCTCTCAGCCTATATCCTATATCCTATTGCAGGTAAACCTAAAAACTAGACCTGCATGGGCTACCACCAAAAACGTGTCACGACCCGCACCCAAAAATTCGGGCATGAGCCGTGGGTACGTCCAGCCTACGCCGCAAAATCGGCGGTAGAACGCTGTAAGGTCCGTTCTAGGTCAACCATCTATAATCTCACAAAACCTGTCAATATCCTCTCCAAAAGGAGGGCAACCATGCAATATATAAATAATCTCAATCACAATAACTAGGGGAAGAGTAAAGCATGATATGATATCTCAAAGAAACAAAGAAACACAGAGCAAGACAATATCCAAATATACAGTCCAAGGCTAAAAGCTTACAACAACTCACAGGCAACAAAATAATAAGTACAATCATCCAAAATAATCAACTGGGAATATCCCAGGAAACCCACCTAGCTAACTAGGGCGCTAAAGGCGTCTCCTCGCAGGGCTCCTCCTCAGTCTCGGGGTCACAGCACTCGTCGACACCCGGCCCGTAGAATGTCGGGCAATAATCCTCAGGATCCTTTGGAAAAAATATGCCCAGTCAGGACTGGAGCGAAGTACATAACTCTGAAAGCAACTCCAAATACATGGTAAGGTGTATATAACGAGCAATAGAAAAGTATATGTAAGCCCCCTGATTATCAGTAATTATTAATTTGGATTTTTCACAATTTTTCGTAATATTTTGGGATTTTTCTGTAATTAAAACCTAGGCTTTTGGTAATTAAATAAATTTTAATTGCTGTTAATTAATATTAAAATATTATGAAAATAGTATTTTATGGTGTAAAATGGAAAACTGGGCATAGGGTAATTTTCCGGAAATTTATTGGACTTCGAAAACATTTTTAAAGCCCTAAAAACTATTAAATAAATAAACCACTTTAAACCCTGAAATAAACCGGTTTTATTTGAAATAAACCAAACAAACCCAGACCCGGTTCAACTGAACCAAACCCAGCCCTTAGCGGGTCAGGTCGGATCTAAACCCGACCCGAAACCCGCAGACCCGAACCCATACTTAAACACTAACGGATCGGGTCGGATCCGCCGCCCGACCCGTCGACCCGGACCCGTTAACCCTAACCAACCCTAAACCTAATCCGACTTCGATCCGCGGTGGCGCGCCTATTTATGGGCCTCGGGATCCGCGAAGCCGCCGCCGCCTTTCTCTCTCTCCAGCTCCGCCGCTCCCCGCCCCTGACCTGAACCCTAGCTCGCCCCGCTCCGCTGCCTCGACTGCCACCGCCTGCCCTGCCCAGCCTACTCCCCTCGCCGCCGTCCCCGACCAACCCATCTCCTCCAGCACCACCGTCGAGAACCCCCATCCACCCTCGACGACCACCTCCCCTCTGCCCTCTCTCCGCCGTCGCACCACCACCAACACCACCCCAGCCCGCAGTACCTCTCCGCCCGCTGCTCGACTTCCACCCCAACTCCTCACCGCCTCCACAGCCTCCCCCGTACCCCGTCTTCCCTCCGCCACGACGGCCAGCACCCTCGAGACCCTCCCCCGAGCCGCCTCTGGCGAAGCAGTCTCCGCCCTGAGCCGACTGTCTCACCACCACGCCACCCTTCCCCTCGACGACAGAACCCGCGGTCGACTCCCTCCGGCGAAGCCACTCCCCGGCCGCCCTGAGCACAACCACCCTCCGACGGGTCTCCGGCAGCACTCGAACCCTGAGCCCTAGCCTGGACACGGTAGACCGGACGCAGGACACGAAGCAGACACTCGGACATGTGAGAATCAGTCTTCACGGAGCCCCTGTTCAGGTAACCCGTTCTCCCTCCTCGTTGACCCATTTTCGGTTCCGTCAGTTGTGATGCGTAGACTGTGTGACCCCCTCGATGCCCGTGCAACCCGCTCGGTGCGTCGCGTCCTATGGTGATCGTAAACCGCGATCCAAAAACAGAAAAACCAACGCCCTATTTCACCTCAGAACTGAGTGTGCCCCGCCAAACGGGACGACTTGGTCACACGCGGTCTTTACCGAAATGTGCGCACTGTCGATACGGACGTGTGAGATTTCGCAGAAGTTGATTTGGATGTGCGTGCACACCGGAATCAACGCGTATCCGCCGACAACGTCTCGTATCCGCCTATTCTGGAACACGTTGTAACTTTGTGCACACACGTCGGATCGAGACAAAACTTGCGCCATCTGACTTATAGTGATACGCTGGTCCTGTGACCCAAGTTTGGTTCGATTCTGAGAACGTTGACAAAATCGCGTATCGTGGGCCCCACCGGCTCCACTTGACGGGCGATTTTATGATCGGCTCATCGGAATCTAATTCTGGAAGTTCCGTTGGGTTCGTATCATCGTTCCTGACTTGTTGACACTAAGTTTGACGAATTTGGAGACCTTTGACCCTGATACACTTTTCGGTGCAAAGTGGCCCACATGTGGACCCCGCTTTGACCCGGGAATATCATTTTGCCCCTGTGTCCAAATTGGACTTAAGGACAGGCGTTTCTAGCTATTTGATATTTTCTGAGACTGTTGGTGATGTTTATTACAGCTTTTGGAGGAGTACCTGCAGGATCCACTGACACAGGGACAATTATTGGTATTCGAACCCCAGGCAAGTATACCTTGCCAAATCATGCAGTTTTGCTACTTATTTCCTTGACATATTTATACATTGTCGTGCAAGATACCTTGCCAACTCTTGCACACTATTTGCATGCTTTCCTTTTCAGTTGTTATTTTCTTGTCGTATATAGTTTCTTGATGCGTTTTCATATTGATTTATTCCTGCTGCTCTAGTCTTATTTTCTCGTTTTACGTACATGTACATTATTTGCTCTTTTCCATGGATCACTATTTGTTCCATAGACATATTGTGATGGTATATGTTTACTCTACGCTTCCTTGAGTTGACTCGATTGGCTTCTTTACGTTCCTAGATGATCGTTATTAGGCATTGACTATACTTGAGCATTCTCGATTGTGAGTACCCATTGTGCTACGATAGAGACTTGTTCATTTGACTACCTCATTTGTGAGCTCCCATTGGGCTGCGAAAGAGCTATACTATAGATTGTGAGTCCCCATTGGCCTACTTTCTATAGGACCGTGATCTCCCATTGAGTTGTGGTTACCCCAATTTACTTGTAGTCATGTTTGATAGCACCATCGGCACGCCACCATCTTAGATGTAGTGATTTCTCGTATCTTATTTGCTTCTCTTGTGTTTATTTTCTGGTCTATCTTGCATGTTTATTTACTGTACTTTTGGCTCGTATTCTTTTGTATCTTGTTACGTCCCGCTGAGGACCTGGTTTTGTTCTCCATATTTAGCAGACGAGGAGCACCCACAACTTTACGGACCGATACTAAACGAGGGTACGATTGCAGTTGATGGCCCTGCTTATACTTAGTTACTTTCTAGCATATTTTAGTTATATTTTCTTGTCTCTACTTTTCTATTTATCGGAAGTGGATTTGTCTCCACCCGATTTAGTATTATTTCTTGCTGGATATTCGACAGTATCTTTACTTTCAGCATTTATTCCAGTTTGCTATTTAGTTCATATATTGTTCTTATGGATGAGATCTAGATACTTGACATTTATATGAATATTCGTAGATTCTTGGACTAGAGTTCACATTAGACAGCTTATACGTATTCGAGTCGAACATGAGTCTGCTTGAATGCGTAGCTGGCCATCGCCACGTGTCTAGTCCCTCGGTATTTTGGGACTGGGGCGTGACAGTATACAAGATGCACATGAAAATAAATATATGCTGGAGCAGAATAAGTAGCTGCAATATAAATTGGAGAACAATACAAGTAGAGAAGTAACTGCATATGAGAAAACATGAATATTAGCTAAGTGCCTTGAGCACAAGTTCGTTATGTGATCGGCTTAGGTTGCACATGAAAAACACTATGATAACTCCGTTATGCGTGAGTTGCATAACCGGCATACACATGAATACTGTTTGGCTTTGATCACATAACCAACTCCTACTCCCCTCCCCCACTAATACTCTTGGATCCAACCACGACACGCTACGAACATGATAATAGCTCGCGCACATGAAGGCGAGAGCACAAGAAGCACATGATAGCACATGAGAATCAATACCCGAAGCACATGATGAAATACATGTGATAGAGTACCCGCTGAACACGGTAAGGGGGATAACATCTCATGACGGGATCCACTAGTACCAGCTCATGTAACAATGTATCAGAATCAAGTATTTTAGTTCTAGAACAGGTGATATAAACAATATCATGAAATGAAAACTATAAGAGGTAGGTACTCGCCTGACGTCCTGAGCAACTGATGAGGATCGAGATCCGAACCGGTGTCGCAAGAACCTATTACGAAAAGCAAGATTAAACAGGGTTCTATGGATTTAAACTGATATAAAATAATTAAAAATAGGCTTCTAGGGATATTCTAGGTCGAACGGGTCAAACCGGTGAAATTCGGGTCAAAAAGTCAACCTGGGGTCCAAAAAGTCAACTATGGGTCAAAACTAGGTCAAACGTTGACTTTTACGGTCAACGAGGACAATTATGGTCAAAGCTAGGTCAAACTAGGGTGCCCCTGAAATTTTAGGTCAAAACTAGCTCATTAAGGTAGTAAACTCTCAAACTCGCCTCCTCGAGATATCGGGATACCCTCGGTATCCGATACCTCGACCTAGGCCATGCACCCCGCCTAAACCCGCTAAAATCTATGCTAGCACACGTAAAAATTTACACATATACATATAAAAATCACTCCAATACTATTCCTAGGCTATTGCTCAAACACCCCGCTCGAAACTCAATACCTAGGATATCTCAAGGTATTGAGATACCTTGATATCTCAAGGTATTGAGATACCTCTCTAATACCCCTCTAACTAGCTATTTATGCAAATAGATATATATATATCTAGCTATAATCTAGGCTAATATATATATATATATATATATATATATATATATATATATATATATATATATATATATACATATCTACGTATCTATATGCATACATATATATATAACCACAAACACACATATACCTTACCCACTCTCATATCTACATCTAAATCTAGTTATATCTAAACTACCTATATATATATATATATATATATATATATATATATATATATATATCCATCTACCTATCTATCTATAAATATATCTATCTATCTATCCATCTACCTATCTATCTATCTATCTATCTATCTATCTATCTATCTATCTATGTATCTATCTATCTAATCTATTTATCTATCTAGTATCTATCTATTTAACTATCTATCTAATCTATTATCTATCTATCTATCTATCTATCTAATCTATTATCTATCTACCTATCTAATTTATTCCTCACTCTCCCTCGCTACCTGCCTCGCTGCTATAGCTGCGATGCCGCTAGCTGCTACTGCGTATGCTGCGTACGCCGCGGCTGCTACTGCTGGAGATGCTGCTGTTGCTGCGGCTGTGCACGCTGTGTAATGCTGCTGTGCAGTGCGCTGCAGCGCGCACTGCTCGCCTGCGGCTGCTCACTGTCCACCCCGCTGCACCCTTACACACACTCGACCACACACACATAATCACACACACAGACACACACACACACACACACACACACACACACACATATATATATATATATATATATATAAACACACACACTAACATATAAACTTACATACACATATACACTCACATTCACACATACAAACACACACACATGTATATATATACGCACATATCTATATATATATATATATATAAACACACACACACACACACACACACACATATATATATATATATATATATATATATATATATATATATATATATATATATATATATATATATATACACACACACACACACATACACATAAATATATATATATATATACATATACACACACACACTCACTAATACACATACACAAACACAAATATAGGTATATACACACACATATATACACAAACAACACATATCTATAAATATATATATATATATAGACACACACACACACACACACACACACACACACACACACACACACACACACACATATATATATATATATATATAGACACATATACACAAAACACAATACAACACAACACAACACAACACAACACACAACAACGCACACAACGCCCACCAACGCGCGCCCAACGACCCACACACACATGAATACATATATATATATATAAAATATAACCCAAGAACTCTAGCACACACTCTCCGAAGCTAACCCAACGCGCACACAAGCCCGAAACTACGAAACCAAGTCAAAATGACCGTTCGGTCATTTCGACGAACACGCGGTGTGCGGTTCGGAAAACCTCCTGAAACGCACACCAAACCAACTCGGAATCGGCTCAAAATTTATCCACGGGTTCTAAACGATGTCTAGATCCTAGAAAAATGCTATACCGTCGATTCTAAGCCCGTGGCAAATACGTGCACGCACTTAGAACCGGCGACGACGAAAATTCCGAAAACTCCCAAACCACCGTTCCTCCGCGACACGACTTCACTTGTCCGAACGGAGACATGCACTAACCCTCAAGATACCCCATAACGTCTACCTAGGTCCTTCTAACCTAGGGCATCATCCAAAATTGGGCTAATTTTGGATTCCACCCGAAATTGACACAAAACCTAGTGTCAAAGTCTCCAAACTCAACCAAACTAGTTCCAACTTTCTTCCACGGGTAGGCTTAGGGTCTAGGAAGGTTCTAAACCACTAATTATACTACATAAGAGTAATTATTAAGGGAAAAGTTAGGGTTTACCTCTTGGGAGTTGGAATCCCAAGGCCAAAGTCTCCAATTCACTTGAAATCACCTCCCTCAAGCTCCAAGCCTCCAAATCTAGCCTCCACACTAAGTCTAGGCTCTACACACCTAGGTTAGGGAAAATCATAAGGTTAGGGTTCACACAAAAGTAAGAAATGGAAGAAGGAAGGAAAGAAAATGGAGAAAACTTACTTGGAAGAAGGAAAGAAGAAGAAAGAAGGAGTGGAGAAGAAGAAGAAGTGAAGAAGAAGTAGAAAAATAGGGGGGCTGGTGTGATGCTCAGGAATGGGGCTGGGAATAGGCCGGCCAAGCAAGAAATAAGGATTTTCAAAGTCTCCAAATGTCCAAAATGCCCTCCTCTCACTTGGGTTTGGGTTTCGGGTTTCAAAATCACTCAAACTAACTCCAAATCTCTCCAACTAACCCACTAAAAATATAATAAATATTTCTAAACCCAAAAATATGTCTCACAAGGGTGTGGGTTGGGTCGGACATGGGTCCACTAGGGTCTGACACGGGTCCAGACTAGCCAAAACCCTAACACAATCAAATAAAAATAATACAATCACTAATTAAATATAAATATAATTAATTAAAAATAATACACAATTTACCAAAAAAAACCCTATTTTCTAGAATCGGGTAGTGACACTTGTGGTTGAGGAAACTATTTTTCTACAAGAACTTATATGAATCATTCCCACACCCCCACTCGCTCCAAGTAATTGTCTCCTCAAGAAAACTTCTTGGCAAGATCCAATTAAAGAAGAACATTTTGATGCTACCGAATAAATGTCATGCACCTGACAGCCCTAAGATATTAGAGGAAAAAACGTGAAAACTGGTTCTCCTAAACTAATAGACTGTGAAAGAATCGAAGAAAAATCGCACAAACCAATTTGCCAAAATCATAAAGAAAGCACAAGCCAAGCGCAAATCACTTTTGATGTGAAAAATCTTTGAGAAAAAAATTACGAGATGATCGAAGTCCAACCCTCTGAAAAAGTCTTCACTAATGAAATAAAAGATACACCCTATACAAACTTCTTCGCCTGATCTTAACGGATCACCATAACTATTCAAATTAATAAAAATGGATTACAAGAGGTTACCGAAGACTGAGATGACGAGAAACGATCACCGTTGATCTTTCTGAAATGATCTCTCTTCGAGAATAGACCTAAATTCCTTCTCTTCTTTTAAAGATGCAAACTTTAGAACTCTTTCAATTTTATATTGTGATGATGGATTATGGTTAGGAAAGATCTATTTAGAATCCCATAATCCTACAAACATCTGGACCATTGATTTAGATCTAGCGGTGTTAATAAAATAGTCATTTTTGGTATTCAGCCCTGACACATATATATTGGTCTGCTGATGGTATACCGAAAATATGTCACTTCAAATCAGGACATATTCTGGAAAATAAACTCATTCAAAACTGATATACATTCGGTATACCGGCAGCGGTATACCGACTACTGACTGTAGTTTCTAATAACTTCTGACACATATTTAAATTGAGCCACATTTGCTGCCTTCAACTTCTCGAGCTTCTCCGATACATGGATGGTGCTTGTCACACTCCGGAGTATTCTTCATATAGGTTGGGAACCCAACCCACCAAAATATGCCCCCCTTCTCAACTAGGTGGAGGAGCTCGTCATTCTGATGATCCCATGTAGTACTCGAATTTATTTTCTTGATAGAACCTTCATGAGCATATCTGCTCAATTGTCCTCCGTATGAACCTTCTCAAGCGTCATGTCCTTTACCACATGCACATCATATCCAATGATACCAAGTTACAATATGCTTATACCGACTATAAAATGTCAAATTATTCCCAAGGTGAATAGTACTTTGACTATCGCAAAGCAAAATATACTGCTCTTGCTTAACCCTAATTCCTGCAGGAACTTCTTCATCCATAACAACTCCTTGTAAACTTTAGTTATTGCAATATACTCTGCCTCTATCATTAATAAGACAATGCACTTCTGCAATCGTGACTGTCACGAAACCACTCCACTGGCAAACATCATGACATAGCCTGAAGTCGATATGTTGGTATCCACATCCCCGGCTGTAACGACCCTCTTTGCGCAACCCAAAGATCCGATTCAAATGGCACAAGTGTAGCAAACCGTCCTGCCTAGCTCGGTGAGATAACTCACTTGAGACCAAGACTTTTAGACTTGGATCTTCAGAGAAGTTCAGACTTAGATGTTTTAGAGGCACGCTCGAAGTCTCGCTCGGCCGATGTGAATCATCGCTAAGGTGGGTGGCTCCGATGAACCTGTCTCTACTTAGCTGCACGCTTAAGAAAATGAACGATACATGCTAGTTGCTAGACGATAATATTTGCATGCTAACAAAAGAGATGAACGCACATAGCTAAGGAAATAATCCTGCCTTATCATATGCATAAAATATGGAAGTTACTTGCTATCTGCGTAACCTAGAAGCATTGAGTTACATGAAGTAGTTATTATATATACCACAAAGTAGTTCTCGTTGGTAATATTGATGTATCATACCGCACAAAATGTGACACAAAGATAGAGTACATTCATATTTCATACATAGACGAGGGAGGCTATTCAGTAACCATTCTGAGTCAGGAGAAGAGAAGTAGAGAAAGTACTCGGGATACTCATATCACTGAGGCAGTCTCTAAACAGGGAGCTGCACAGAGAAGAATGAACCGAGCATGAAGTTCTCGGCTAGGATCTAATTGGTAAAGTTGTTGCATGATCACGGACAACTGGTTGCACACCAGAAAAAGAGTCCTCAAACAATATCTAAGGTATCAAAATTATGTCAGCCCAGGAGGACTGCACTAGCTTTAAGTTCTAGTGTGATAGCTAGCTGAAGTACTAGCAAGCGAGTGCGAGACATCCAGCAAGGCTTGCTACCGACCTAGAAAGATAACTGACTTGTCGAATGGTTCAGGATGCCCAGTAATGCTCGTAACCGAGCTGGAAAGACAGTTGTTCCATCCCAGAATATGTCCATTATGGCTATCAGAGCCAGTAACATTCATATAGATAAGTCATGCATGCATATCGGCGATCCATATTCAGAAGAGGAGTAACACGGAGGAGTATAATGCATAGCACATTGCACATTTAGAATAGATGCTCGATATATAATATAGTTCAAGTAACATATGTCTGAGGCAGAGACACAATCATAACACTTGAGTTGCATAAATGTTCTTCATTCCTTAGTAGATTATCGATATCATTGCAACGTATGACAGGGAAGGACAAATGATAAGAAAGGGTAAAAATAAACTTAGTTATTTACTGTACGACACTCTTATTTCAGACACGATTATTACTTTCCATATGCCATAAAACTGATCCTAAGGCAAAGGCTAAAAAAACAACATAATCAGTCGGTGTACATAACTAATGAATGTGCTTGTTTTGTGGCATGGGCGAGAGGCCTCCCCACCAGTGCATTTAATATACTGACACCCAACCAGGTTGCATGTAGGGTGCAGGGAGAATTCGTACAGTTTTGGAGTTTGCTTGATGCATCGAGGCAATAGATCACACTTGGCATCTTGGAACGTGGCGCACGGACCTGAAGCTCACATATATGAGACGTAATGTATGAGAACATCATCATCCAGAGTGTTTGATTTAAGTTGTAAGCCTATGGACATATTCATTGTAATGAGAGAGAGAGCTTGAGTGATTATAATTCTCGGCCAAGCGTCGCTTGTAATCTTTACTTCATATCAATAAAGAGCTTATTTTTAATTCAAATACTTGTATTTATTCAATATTTTTGTATTGGCGACTCTGCAAACTAGTTATCAATCGGCCGTTTTGGTACTTGCCTTACGCGGGCGCAACTACAGGCTCGAGCGGTATCACGTCAGATAAGATCAATTGCCCTGCGGGAGCATTGGCATGTTGATTCACGTCCAGCGAGGGCGATCGATCCTGTGAGAGATAGGGATGTGACAGTTTGGTATCAGAGCATGGCTTTACATCTTTGGTCCTCGTATCGAATCTCTCAATTTTGAACCTGTTCATTAATGATGTGATAGACACTCTCTCTCGATGTTTTAATGAATGTTCCATACAATAAGTCTAAATATTTTAAAAACTTGTGCTGAGGATTATTGGATGAGATAGCTATGAGATGGCCTTTGTGTCGAGTTAAGGCAGACTTTATATGAGCAGACCCATGCTAGAGTTAGCAAGTTGTGTTTGAATCAGAATAGACTTTATGCTAATACTAGCGGGCCATTGTACGAGACTAGAATATCGTTCGGATGGGATAGCTATGCACATAGCCTTTTGGCTAAGTCGTGTTGAGTATCGCGCGTCTAGACCTTTGGTACGAGCGAGATTGGGATATCGTTCGGATAAGGCAAGTCGGACTTAGAATAAAAATCAATAGAGACGTTATCGGTATATCACTATGGCAAAAATAGGGAATCATGATCGGATTTTAAAGAATGGTTCGGTCGGATATTCATGTCAATAAGTTATGAATCAAATTATGGTTTAAGTGGATGACTATTGATAGAGGTATATACGAAACTAAGATTTATCGAGGTAACACAAAGGGATCGTACATGAGTTTTAAGGAACAAATTAGATTGATATGCAAGTGAACGATGCGAACGCGATTGAGGATTTATTTGGATGACTTGATCCCTGAGTGGTGTATGTGATAGCCTCGGGAATAAATAAGCAATTTGAGGATAGGGTGAGTTTTGAAGATTTGTCGAGTAGCTCAAACCCTGAGTGGTGTATGGATCATCATGGAAATGTTCGAGCGAATCGAGAATTTTGGGCTAGCAACAAGTCTATCAGCAAGCGATGTGATCGCACAAAGCCTTAGAATGGGTGTTGTGTAGTTAGCGTGAATTGAATATTTTATGTGAAGTTCGTTCGGACAATTTGTAGATGATTTATGCGAATAAAAAATGATGTCGACTAAGGATTCAGAACGATTGAGAATGTTTTGAGCAAGTGATAGGACTTATATCGGATAGGGATTCGGGGTATTGGAATCAACATCTTGGTTGAGGAAACTTAGTGGATCGTACGTACGATTTTGGATCTAATCAATGAAAATAAGATTTTGTGTCGGGATTGGAGAATCGAGGATGCGATCGAAGTTAGTGTGATGGAAGATAGCGTGCATGGAAGGTTATGATTGAGAAAGGATATTGCTTAATAGGATTGAGTTTAGGTATTGTTGATCGATCTTAGAATTCGATGAACGAATATAGAATCGATGATTGGTAGATGTTCGCCATTAATGAAAGTTTAAGAAACTTTTACTTAACAACCAACAAAAAGTACAAAAAAATCCTAGACAGAAAATCTAAGTGCAATATTTTTGATCTGGGGAACGTGACGATGGAGATCGAGTACTACAATGACTCATTTACTCCATTGACGGTCCAACGAGGGAATAAGGATACTCTATTCTCTTTTCTCTCTCTTGAGCCTGTGTGCACATACGTGGCTAACCGAGGTTTGTGGGTTATGCTACCCTTGTTATTTATAGCAATCCTACTGACGGGCTAAAGGTGCTGCATATGACTATGTTTGGTGGCTGTATAGGGATCCTTCAACAGAATACAGTTGTAACTATAGTCGCATACCATGGGCATGCTGCCATGTGGCCTCGGTTGGGATATGTTGTTGATAAGATCTTGGGGTCATTTTTAACTCCGTTGTGTGCGTGACTCGGTCAGCTAGACACGTGGTCTGCATTGATTATGTAAAGATTCCTTCGATTGTAACAGAAAGATCTTACATAACACCTTGGTCGCATATGTGCTCTCATTTGGCCTTGGTCTTATGGATACTTCGGCCATATGGCATTGTGGCCGCATGCGAGCTCTCGTCTGACTTTGGTCGAATGGATACTTTGGTTGCATAATGACGAGGCCGCATAGGGCCGTAGCCGCATATGAGGGAACACGTGGCATGGCACATCTGACAAAGTTATTAATGCACTGATGTGACTTTTCATCTTTTTATGAGCCATCGCCTTTCTCACTATTCTCGAAGCGCTCTGGGTAATGAGTGGTGTGTCAGAACTTCTGACATGTATTGAATATCGGGTCAGGGGATCTCATGCGGCCCCTTATCTGGTGGTTGTTCAGGCCGCATGGGATCTTCTTATGCGGCCTCCAATTTCTTGGTTTTTTGGGCTGTATGGGCTTTATGTGGCTCCTCGACGGCCTGCTTTCATTTTGAAGGGGTGTGAGCTCTATGCGGCCTGCATAATTTTTATGCTTCTACAAGACCCCTTCAAAGTTTCTAAAATGACAAGTTTGAAATACTTTGAAATAGAAGCATGGTCGAGCACTTTTGGTCGCATATGAGTGACATGCAGCATAGACATGTTACCGCATGGCCGGTTCTGCCAGGCTGTCAGATTATTAATAAGTTGATTTGGATCAATTTTCGAGGAGATTTCTTAGGATTATGTGCCATCTTTTGGGTTCAGACTATGAGGCAATGATTTAGAGGGGATAAAGCGGCACAATAAACGAGGAATTGTCGTCATCTCTTGCGCTACGTAGATCGAGGCAGATCGAGATCGAATAATTGCCATCATTATTCCAAGCCGTATATCTTGGCTTATAAAAGGGGGTCTGAGGAGAGAGAGGTATTTTACAAACCCTCAAGTCTCTCAATTTTTTTTTTCTCTTTTTCTTCCTTGCTGCCATGGCTCCCAAATCTTCCACCCTCGCCGCTACTGCCAAGAAGGCCCCGAAGATCAAGGACAAGACCAAGGGAAAGGGTCATGCTACTAAGGCTGACCCTCCTCTGTTTCCCGACGATATTCAGATGTCGATTAAGGGTAGCTTATTTAGGAAAAACAAAATAGAGTTCGGAACACAGAGACACATATGCACAGTTGGACGCATGGATGAGTCTATCCGCCAACTTCTCACTGTCTCATGGGTAGCCCAGCCGCATGGATAACTCATCCGCATAAACAACCCTGCCATATGGGAAGCCATGTCGCATGAGTATATCACTTTGGAACATTGATACTTCTCTCAATAATTTTGACCAAGCTCATTTGTGGTTTTTTGCAGTGACTTTGCCACCGGATTGTCACGACCCGCACCTGTATATTCGGGCACGAGTAGTGGTTACGCCAGCCTACACCGCAGAATCGACGGTAGAATGCTGTCTAGGTTATTTCTAACTATCTAACATCTCAATAATATAATATGGTACCTGTCAATCATCTCAACTCCAATCGGAGGAGCAATATGGTATCTCACATGAATATCTAATCTCAATCACAAAATAAACTAAGGAAGAAATAGTGCACGAATAGAAATAGCGAAGGAAAGAATATGTACAATCCACAATCTGAAATAATATACAAGATATGAATCCACTAAAAATAGTCTAATACAATCTCATACAATGCAACTAGACCTCCTCTGGCTCTGCTACTAAGTCTCCCTGGTCAATAAGAGTGTCCTCTATAGGTACGCCATCCTGCGGCCCGTAGAATGTGGGACACTGCTCTAGAAGCCAGTCATCTGGAAAAATATATCCAGTCATGATTGGAGCAAAGTACATACCTCTGAAAGCAGTTCCAATAACATAATCGAGCATATAAACAGATATAGAAATAAAATACAAGATCACTAAATATATGAATGATGAACAAGATATATACAGGTAATGTACGAGAGTATAGATCAACAATATAAATATCAGCAATATGATGACGGCCTTAGTCGGTCCTCACTTCGCTCGCCTTAAGATAGACAATGTATTGACAGTGTGTCCGATCGGTGGCGATCGTTGTAACTGCAATCTAAACTATCTAATGTGCCTCAGAATACAAGTTTATTATGTGATCGGGTTGGGTGAATATGATCAGGTAAGATGGATTACAAGTGAAGTATATAATCAGAACGTACACGATTTGTGTCACGCCCCAGTCCCAAAATACGTAGGACTAGGAATACTAAATACGCCAGCCGTATGTATACGAACTCCAATATATGGAAACCATATACACACGTATGCTGTACATGAATATCCAATCCACCAGTGGTAATATACTGTCAACAAGTCATACGCAATCTATATCTCATCTACAACACAAACAAAGAAATAAATAGGAAATAAATAATTGAATCTCAAAGATGAGTATCAAAGTATGATAGTCGGATGGAAACAAATCCACTGCAAATTGACTATACTAAAACTACTAAAAGAGAGAAGAGAATCAAACTCTAATATCAGATAAATGTCCAACAAGAAAAGCAATTAGAATATCCATCAGATGCGATGGATCAAAGATACTCAGAAGATAAGACCTCCTCAGTCTGATAAGAAGCGTTATGTCCGGGTCCGTACTCCTGTGGATACTCCTGCCCATCTATATCTGAAAAGGTACCAGGTCCTCAGAGGGACATAACAAGATACATATAAACATGCCAATAAAGTACTAAAAATAAATATCCAACAGGTCGCCTAACTATCTATATGAATGCAGTTTGAGAACAACTTTCCAACAAGTGGGCTATCTGGCTAAAATAGGATTGGCATGATTCTCTTGGAGATTCAAGGGCCTATAAAATATGTCATCTTTTGAACGCCAGAGGCCGCCTGATAATATATAATATATAGTGGTCATCATGACCGCGCATCTCCTGCGTATGGGTTACACAAAAAAAGTGCAAAAGAGCCCAAATGCCTTACTTGTTGTTCTTTCCACCCCATGCTCTAAGCATATCACATCCATGACACGATGATACCTCTAAATAACTGCCAGGTCTTCTAGCATGCAAAGTTTTTATCGGCAGTTATCCCTATCCATCGCATGACCTATATGTACCAGTAGCTAGCCGAGTACGCAAATTCGTGTCCTACATGTGACTCACACTCGTGTAAGAACAGTGTCATAGCCAATGAAACATAAGAATGCCTTATGATAATGGGGTGGTCTCATAAAGTAGGTCCATATTCATATACATAATAAAAATAAAATACGACGCCATCGTCGTTGCTCCCACATTTTTTTGGACGAGCAGTTTATATAGCAGTTTAAAATATATGAATTAAATAACAGAAACAAAATATGCATACATCATATGGAATGTAATCACAGTACAATGACAAGGTATACTTGCCTGGCAAGCAATCTATATAGTGTAAGCGTCCAGGTGTCAAGGACACGGGATCAGAAACTAAGGCCTCCGAATAAACGTCTCCGGATGCTGAAATAAATATTACCAACGTTTCCGGAATCAGCGAGATAGCTAAAAAATACTACCCTTTACACCGAAAGCGTGCCAGGGGTAAAGGTCTCTAAATGGGACAAATTATAGGTCAAACAAATTCTAAACGTCAGTACAAACTCAACGGTATGTCCAATTTTGAATTCCGGTGAGCCGAACACAATTTTGCCCAAAAGTCAACTGTGGGGCCCACAAATAGGCAGCTTGGTCGACTGTCTCAGAATTGCCTAAAAATTGGGTCACAAGACCAGAGCGATATCACGAGTCCAATGGCGCAAGTTTTGTCACATTCTGACGAGCATACACTAAATGGTGCGGTGTTTTGCAAAAGTCGCGATACGGGGAGTTTATGCGAATATGGGTTGATTCCAACGCGCACACGCGTCTGAATAAGTTTTTACGAAAGCCCACACGTCTGGACATACCGTACGCGCCTTTCGGTATAATTGGTATACGACGGGGCGGTCCCGTTTGGCGGGACGCGCTCCGTATCACAATTTTGAAGGTTCAAAAATAAGTTTTTTGTAATTTTTAACCCAGTTTAATTCTGCATATAATACCAAATAAAATATTATAATTGACAAAAAATAATCTAGGTTACATGGTCTTCACATAGCAAGAAGAAAATTAACGTTTGGATCTCTGTGGTGGGACATACGAGTCCTTAAACAGGGGTGGTTGCAACAGTTTTCTGAGATTAAAGTTGTGATTTTTCTCCAACTTGGTCTTGGTTTTCACCTAGGGTTACGCGCTGATCGAAGGAAACTAATATACAGAGTTAGAAGAGGCATAGGTCATGAACATACCGGTGAAGACGGGGTCAAATTTGGTCGAGCGATGGAACGAGAATCAGCGCCTGAACAGGGGTACGCTGCTGTAAATTTCTGTTGTCGTGGGGTGCTCACGGTCGTGGACGCTGCGAATTCCGGCGGCGCTGAGGCGGGTCTAGGCGGCGGTCGAGGAGGTCGACGGCGGCTCGGGATTGTGGAGATGGTAAGGGTTTAGGGTTAGGATTTATAAAACACACACACACACACACACACACACACACACACATATATATATATATATATATATATATATATATATATATATAGAGAGAGAGAGAGAGAGAGAGAGAGAGAGAGAAGAACCGAAGGGGGGGCTTTACTCGCGCGGCTGCTGCTGCTTAGAAGCCTTAGGCTTCAGCGGGTGCTAAGGGGTTAGCTACTGGGCTTAGGAAATGGGTTAGGGTTTAGGAAACAGCTTAGTGTTTAGGTTTATTTGCTTTAATTTATTTTCCTTTTTCTTTTCTATTTATATATATATATATATATATATATATATATAATTTCTAGAAAATTTATATTTGTACATAAAAATAATCTTTCATCCTTCCACCACAATTTTCTAAAATAATAAAAATAATAGCCTTGCTCCACAACATCTAGCTAAATATTTACCTAATAATTAAATCTAATAAATTCTATATTTTATAATAACTGATAAATACTATAAATAAATTAAATGATTAAATAAATAATTTATACGTTTTTTTAAAATTAGGAGTTTTATATTCTACCCAACTTATAAAAATTTTGTCCTCGAAATTAAAACTAAGCCATGATAGAAAGTCAAGGATGGTATAAGGTAGAAATTTATAAAATAAATTCATACCTTGGTCTACGAATAGATACGAAAAATGTTTGCGCATGTCGTCCTCGCGCTCCCAAGTGGATTCTCCTGGCGTGCCATTCTTTCATGCCACGCGAACCAAAGGAATAGACTGGTTCCTCAACACTTTCTCTCGACGATCAAGGATTTCTACGGGTTGCTCTTGGTATGACAAGCTCGGCCCAATGGTGATTTCAGAATGGTCGAGAACATGACTGTTGTCTGCTACATATCGCCTGAGTTGCGACACGCGAAATACATCATGTACTCCCTCAAGTGAAGGTGGTAACGCAAGTCGATATGCCACTTCTCACACTCTCTTTAGCACGTCAAATGGTCCAATATACCTTGGGCTCAACTTGCCACGCCCTCCGAATCGAATAGTGCCTCTAGTAGGTGATATCCTCTAGAAAACATGATCGCCCTCTTTGAACTCCAAGGGACGACGATGAAGGTCTGCCCACTGCTTCTGCCTGTATTGCACTGCTCGCAAGTACCCTTGTATCTTCTTCACTGTCTTAACGGTGTTGACTACCAACTCTGGTCCCAGAATTTGACGTTCTCCCACGTCACTCTAACACATGGGAGACCTACACTTTCTTCCATACAATGCTTTAAACGTAGCCATCTGGATACTCGCTTGATAGCTATTATTATATGAAAACTCCACAAGATGTAGGTGATCCTCCCATGATCCTCCAAAGTCTAACATACAAGCCCTCAACATATCTTCCAGTGTCTGAATAGTACGCTCGAGCTGCCCATCTGTCTGCGGGTGATAAGATGTACTGAACTTCAGACTAGTCCTAAGACTCTCTTGCATGCTTCTCCAAAAGTATGATATAAAACGCAAATTCCTGTCTGATACAATGCTGACCGGTATACCATGCAACCTCACGATCTGCCTCATGTATAAGTCAACCAAAGCTTCTGTAGACTGGCCAACTCTAAAAGGCAAGAAATGGGCTGACTTAGTGAGTCGATCCACTATTACCCATACTGTATCTCTTCCACTTGGACTCTTTGGAAAACCCGTGACGAAGTCCATAGTGATGTGCTCCCACTTCTACTCTGGAATCAGAAGTGGTTGCAATAACCATGTTGTTCTCTGATGCTCCACCTTTACCTGCTGACATACTAGACATTTGGCTACAAAACGAGCTGTCTCTCTTTTTATCCCATGCCACCAAAAGTGTTGTCGTAAGTCACGGTACATCTTGGTGCCTCCAGGATGAATATAATACATCGAACTATGAGCTTCTGACATCAGCTCCTGTTGAATCTCTCCCTTGGGAACATATAGACGATCACCACATCATAATGTCCCATCATCATGAATGCGCAATCCCGTCTTCTCTCCGACCTCTGTCCTTTCTTTCAATCTCCTGAGTCTGGCTTCAGTAGGCAAAGCTACCTTGATCCTCTCTAGTAGTTATGACTGTACTTGCAAGTTAGCTAATATCCTATCTGCTCGAGGTAATATCACTTATATGCCAAGCTCTTGCAAGTCCTCCAATAATTTCCTCTCTTTCGTCAAGAAGTAAGCTGCTAGTTTTTGGCTTAACGCGTCTGCGACTACGTTAGCCTTGCCTGGGTGATAATGTAGCTCTATCTCAAAATCCTTCATCAATACAAGACATCAATGTTCTCTCATATTTAACTCCTTCTGTGTGAAGAGATACTTGAGACTTTTGTGGTCTGTATAGATCTCCACTCGTTCCCCATATAAGTAATATCTCTATAGCTTCAGAGCAAAAATAACGGCTGTAAGTTCCAAGTCATGAGTTGGATAATTCTTCTTATGTACTCATAACTGTCTAGATGCATATGTGATCACCTTGCCATGTTGCATCAACACGCATCCTAAGCCTTTCTTTGATGCGTCACTGTAAATCATATAACCTCCTGATCCTGATGGAATAGTCAATACTGGTGTTGTGGTCAGTCGCTTCTTCAACTCCTCGAAAGCGGCTTGATACTCGTCGGTCCATACGAACTCTTGGTCCTTGCAAGTCAACCGAGTCATAGGTGCCGCTATCCTTGAGAAGTTCTCCATGAACCATCGGTAATATCTCGCATGTCCAAGGAAACTCCTCACCTCCGATGCTGATTTAAGAAAGCCATGTCTCGACTGTCGAGATTTTCTCTGGATCAACAGAAATACCATCTCCTGTAATGATATGCCCAAGAAATGAGACTCTATCTAAGAAAAACTCACATTTACTGAGTTTCGCATATAACTGCTCTCTCCTCAAGGTCTATAGGATGATCCACAGGTGCTTCTCGTGCTCCTCGTGGCTCTTCGAATAGACAAGTATGTCATCTATGAAGACGACCACGAACTGGTCCAAGTACTGATGGAAGAATTGATTCATTAAGTCCATAAAGATAGCTGGAGCATTGGTTAATCCAAATGGCATGACCAAAAACTCGTAGTGTCCATATCTTATTTTGAATATAGTCTTAGGGATGTCCTGCTTCCGTACCTTCACCTGGTGATATCCTAATCTCAAGTCTATCTTCGAGAATACCTTGGCTCCACTAAGCTGATCAAACAAGTCATCAATGCATGGCAATGGGTATTTATTCTTCACGGTTATTATATTTAAGGCTCTGTAGTCAATGCACATACGCACTGACCCATCCTTCTTTGGTACAAACAACACTGGTGCTCCCCAGGGTAATGCACTTGGTCGGATGAAATCTTTCTCCTCTAATTACTTTAACTGTGCCTTCAGCTCATCCATCTCCTTCTTTGCCAATCTATAAACATGCGATGCTATGGGTGCTGCTCCTGTTGTCAATTCAATCGAGAACTCTACGTCTCTGCCCGAAGGTAGTCCTGGCAGTTCCTCTGGAAAGACTTCTTAAAACTCTGAAATGATGGGGTGATAGATAACGTAGTCCATTGCAAGCTGAACACCATCAAGGGCTTCTGTGGATCCTCGTGCAAACTTAAGTTCAGGTTGGTATGGTACCTTAAAAAGAATGCTTCCTCCAAAACAGTCGAAGAAAGCATAGTACTTGCTTAGCCAGTCCATCCCAAGCACAATATTAAAAGTTGGCATAGGAAGGACTAAGAGTCGGGCACTCATCTCTTTGCCACAAATTACTACAGGACACGATCTATAAATCTGACTAACAGGTACAACTCCTCCTCCAGTGAAAATACTAACATAACTAGGTAAAGGTGTAGGGACAATATTGTGTTTGGCAATAAAACTAGATGATATAAACGAGTGGGTGGCTCCCGTATCAAATAATGTCACAACAGAAAAAGTAAAAGCAAGAGTAATAGCTGCTATGACATTAATCTCCTGATCCAAGTCATCCACTTCTAGTACAAAAGTTTGTCTGTTCCTCTGTGGTAATCCATGACTGGCCCTCGTGTACTGATCCTCCTGAGTAGGTAGCGGTGGTCCTCGCTGAAATCCTTCGGCTGCTGGGGGTCGAGGTGCTTCTGGTCTAGTCATCTGTTGAACTGGCTTCGGTGTTGAAAGTGCTAGCCTCTGTATTGGCGGTTGAAGTATCATTGTCTACTGCATTGGACAGTCTCTCGCCATATGCTGTCCGAAATCATACCTCATACATTATCCCAAATGAGTCCAACAGTCTCTCAAAATATGCTCGCATTTCCCACAGTAATTGCAGTGGGGCTTCTCTAAAATCTGGTACAGTCCTGCTCTGTGCTGGTACTGCTATTGCTATGCCAAAGGATGTTTGATAGGCCCTCCTTGTTGTGTCCTTGTTGGTCCTTGCTGTGTCCTTGTTGTGTCCTCAGTTGACCTTCTTTTCCCCTGCTGATGGTCTCTTATAATCTAGCTTCTGTCAATAATTTGGCATAAGAGATCTAGGACTGTGAGCTAGTGTAGTGTTGGAGCTCCTGAGTCAGTCCACAGTGAAATCTCTTAGCCTTTCCCAAGTTATTTGGTATCAGGGCAGCGCCATATTTACTAAGGCGACTAAACTCTGTATCACTTGTCAACTGTCTTGTTTCCCTGCTCCAGATAAAGAAACTGAGCGTACAACACATCCCTTATAGTGTCCGAGAAGTACTTCCTCTCAAAGCACTCCAAGAATTGTTCCCAAGTCTGATACGTACCCAATTGGCGCTCTATTGATTCCCACCAGTGATGAGCGTTACCATCTTGCAGCATCCTTACGCCTGTCATCCATAGATCTGTAGGTAGCTGTGATGCTTCTAAAAACTTCTGAGTATGGGTAATCCAGTTTGTAGTCTCATCTAGGCTCTCAGTGCCTTTATAAGGCTTGGGACCCATCTGTATAAAGTCCTTGACTGAACCAACTCTAGCTCGCGGTACTGGAACTAGTGCCTGTGTTGGTACAGTTGCCTGTGCAGCCATTTTCTCAAGTGCTGCTAGAAATTCTTGCCTCTGCTCTGCTGCTTGCTGCCTTTGCTCTGCAGCTAGTGTGGCTGCCTGTTGTCTCTATTCCTGCATCATCATTTGAAAGAATTGGAACAGCTGTGTTTGGCCATCTTGTAGTGCTGATAAAGCTGAAAAAGTCCTATTAGGTGAAGCTGAAGGATTAGATGGAACTGGATTGTAAGTCTGTCCATCTGGCCCAGGAAGTCTAGGATTCGTCGAGGTCTTCCCTCGAGTTTGGCCATTGACTCCTGAAGGTGTGTCGCCATCGGCGACAGTACATCCACTATGCATATCCATCTCTCTACAGGTGGATGAAACGATTAGAAGAAGTACAGGAATCAAATAAGATGCAAGCATTTAAATAGGATAGTTAAAATGAAGGAGTTTTAGTCAAGCGTGGATGAGATCCTATACTTTATTCCTATACGCAGGCTTGCTCGGTACAGTAACGTAACCAAGACAATATATTCTAGACCTGCATGGGCCACCACAAAAATATGTCACGTCCCAGTCCCAAAATACGTAGGAGTAGGAATACGTAACATGCCAGCCGTATGTATACGAACTCCAATATATGGAAACCATATACACATGTACACTATATATGAATATCCAATCCACCAGTGGTAATATACTATCAATAAGTCACACGCAATCTATATCTCATCCACAGCACAAATAAAGAAATAAATAGGAAATAAATAACCGAATCTCAAATAGGAAGTATCAAAGTATGATAGTCGGATGGAAACAAATCCACTGCAAATCGACTATACTAAAACTACTAAAAGAGAGAAGAGAATCAAAATCTAATATCAGATAAATGTCCAACAAGAAAAGCAACTAGAATATACATCAGCTGCGATGGATCAAAGATACTCAGAAGATAAGACCTCCTCAGTTTGATAAGAAGCATAAGGTCCGGGTCTGTACTCCTGTGGATACTCCTGCCTGCCTATATCTGGAAGGGTACCATGTCCTCAGAGGGATATAACAAGATACATATAAATATGCCAATAAAGTACTGAAAATAAACATCCAACGGGTCGCCTAACCATCTATATGAATGCAGTTTGAGAACAACTCTCCAACAAGTGGGCTATCTGGCTAAAATGGGATTGGCATAATTCTTTTGGAGATTCAGGGGCCTACAAATCATGTCATCTTTTGAACGCCAGAGGAATCCTGATAATATATAATATATAGTGGTCATCATGACTGCGCATCTCCGACGGAGCGTACCGGTTACACAAGGAAAGTGCAAAGGAGCCCAAATGCCTTACTTGTTGTTCTCCCCACCCCCATGCTCTAAGCATGTCATATCCATGACATGATGATACCTCTAAATAACTGCCAGGTCTTCTAGCATGCAAAGTTTCTATCGACAGTTATCCCTATCCGTAGCACAACCTATACGTACTAGTGGCCAGCCGAGTACGCAAGTTCGTGTCCTATATGTGACTCACACTCATGTAAGAATAGTGTCATGGCCAATAAAACATAAGAATGTCTCATGATAATGGGGTGGTCTCATAAAGTAGGTCCAGATGCATATAAATAATAAAAATAGAATACGACGCCATCGTCGTTGCTCCCAAGTTTCCTTGGACACATAGTTTATATAGTAGTTTAAAATATATGAATTAAATGATAGAAATAAAATATGCATGCATTATATGAAATGTAATCACAGTACAATGGCAAGGTATACTTGCCTGGCAAGCAATCTGTATAGTGTAAGCGTCCAGGTATCAAGGACATGAGATCAGAAACTAAGGCCTCTGAATAAACGTCTCCGGATGCTGAAATAAACATCACCAATATTTTTGAAATCAGTGAGATAGCTAGAAAATACTACCCTTTTGCCCAATTTGGACACAGGAGCAAAACGGTAATTTTGGGTCAAAGCGGGGTCTACTTGTGGCCCACTTTGCACCGAAAGCGTGCCAGGGGTAAAGGTCTCTAAATGGAATAAATTATAGGTCAAAAAAATTCTAAACCTTAGTAAAAACTCAACGGTGTGTCCAATTTTGGATTCCGGTGAGCCGAACACAATTTCGTCCAAAAAGTCAACCGTAGGGCCCGCAAATAGGCGGCTTGGTCGACTGTCTCAGAATTATGTGAAAATTGGGTCACAGGACTAGCGCAATACCATGAGTCCAACGACGTAAGTTTCATCACATTCTGACGAGCGTACACTAAATGGTGCGGTATTTTGTAAAAGTTACGATATAGGAACTTTTTACGGATACGGGTTGATTCCGACGCGCACACGCGTCCAAATCAGTTTCTACGAAAGCCCACATGTTTGGACATACCATACGCACCTTTAGGCGCAATTGGTACACGACGGGGTGCTCCCATTTGGTGGGGCACGCTCCGTATCACAATTTTGAAGGTTCGAAAACATGTTTTTTGTGATTTTTAACCCAGTTTAATTCTTGATATGACACCAAATAAAATATTATAATTAACAAAAAATAATCTCGGTTACATGGTCTTCACATAGCAAGAAGAAAATCTTCGTTTGGATCTCTGTGGTGGAAGATATGAGTCCTTAAACAAGGGTGGTTGTAGCAGTTTTCTGAGATTAAAAGTTGTAATTTTTCTCCAACTTGGTCTCGGTTTTCACCTAGGGTTACGCACTGATCGAAGGAAACTAATTCATAGAGTTTGAAGAGGGATAGGTCATGAACATACCGGTGAAGACATGGTCGAATTTGGTCGAGCGATGGAACGGGAATCAGTGCCTGAACAGGGGTACGCTACTGTGAATTTTTGTTGTCGTGGGGTGCTCGCGGTCGCGGACGCTGCAAATTCTGGCGGCGCTGCGGCGGGTCTAGGCGGCGGTCGAGGAGGTCGGCGGCGGCTCGAGGTTGTGGAGATGGTAAGGGTTTAGGGTTAGGGTTTATAAAACATATATATATATATATATATATATATATATATATATATATATATATATATATATATATATATATATATGGAGAGAAGAACCGAAGGGGGGGCTTTACTCGCGCGGCTGCTGCTGCTTAGAAGCCTTAGGCTTCAACGGGTGCTAAGGGGTTAGCTACTGGGCTTAGGAAATAGGTTAGGGTTAGGAAACGACTTAGTTTTTAGGTTTATTTGCTTTAATTTCTTTTCCTTTTCCTTTTCTATTTATTAATATATATATATATATATATATATATATATATATATATATGTGTGTGTGTGTGTGTGTGTGTGTGTGTGTGTGTGAAACCCTAAATTTTAATAAACTGTATTAGTTATTTTATTTATTTATTTATTTAATTTATTTATAGTAATTATGAGCTAAATAGTGAAATAGATTTTCATTTAATTTTTATTTGAGATGTTTGTGCATCTAGGGGATTTATAGAGCCATTATAAATTTTTTCTAATTTATTCCATGTAGGAGACCATTTGGACAGTTGCTAGCTTAATGGTATGCACAAATATAATTTTAGAATTTTTCTATGTATATATATATATATATAATTAATTAATTAGAATCGAAATTCCTATTGGATCACAACCCGAAGCCCAAACCCACTATCCTAAACCCACTACCAGTTTAGCCCTACCCGGACCCGTTAGGAGAAGAGAAATATCAACCGCAGCAGTAGCAAAAATCAACTTTGCTTTCCCTTCTCCATACGTGTGAAGAAAAATATCAGCAGCAACACCACTGTCTCATTCCACCGCCTCTTATCTCTATTATTACTAAACTCTTCTCAACCGAAAACCAAGACAAGAGAAAGAAAGAACACAGCAGCAGTAGTAGTTTTGTGGAACCACTACCCCATAAAAACTGACCTCTTTTCCTATATATATCCCATGCAGTACACTCCTAACCCTAACTCTAATTCTTCCACCAAACTCAAACACCGTCTACACCGCATCCGGAGACATTTATTCGGAGGCCTTAGTTCTAAATCATGTGTCCTTGACATTTGGATGCTTGCAGTATACAAATTTCTTGCCCGCCAATACTTGCCTTGTTGTACAATTTAAATTCTGTATTATAGTTGTATCTTTATTTTATTATTACATAACTGTGCGCGTCCAAGAGAGACTTGGGTGCAATCAACGAAGGCGTTGACGTTAGGACTTGTGTCTGACCTAGTGTCTAATAGACCCACCTAAAGTTGTGGAGTTATCGGTATGACTCCCCAGGCTTTGACACGTATCATTACATGTCACTGAGTGAGTTTATGTAGGGATACGTACCTCATAATCGACTGGCCATCGATGTGAGCAACACGCGTAACGGTATTTAGCTTAGTTGTTTATTTCTATAGAGACTTGCATTTTAGTATGAGATGTTCATGTCGTATTCGCGACTTGTACATTTATATTGGGCGGGGAGAACGACTAGTAGGCGTATGGGACACCCTCCTCCTTTATACAGATACCGCACTCGACGGAGAGATACGGACGTATATATATATATATATATATATATATATATATATATATATATATATATATATATATATATATTGTAGATACCACATTCTTTAGAGTATTGGGCATCACTTGTTATTTTTACAGATACCACACTCTATAGAACGTTGGGCGTTATACTATTTCAGATACCATGCTCCTCGGAGATGGACGTTATCAGAGTGTCCATGGTCTGGGGGCATATGTGGCATATATTTGCCAGTCACCATGATTGGTGATGAATTACGTCAGCATATGTCTAGCCTACACTTTCCCATACGTACTAAGTTGTCCTCAAATTGTATTCACTTAGATGGTTAGCACACCCCCTTTATTTATTCAGTATTTACTTTATGGCATGCTTTTATGTATCTTGTTATGTCCCTCTGAGGACCTGGTCCCTTGCCAGGTGTAGATGTTCATGAGTATTCGCAGGAGCGCATATCCGGACTGGTTACTGATATTCCGAGGAGGTCTTCTCTTCGAGCCTCGTGATGGTTAGATGTTGTATTTATATGGGGTTTATCTTGTTCATTTTATATTCTATTTTGGCAGAGGATTTGTTTCCATCCGACTGTCATTCTTTAGATACTTTATATTGAGATCTAGTTACATGGTTATTGGTTATTTATTTATATTTGATTTCTGTGAATGAGATTTAGATTATACCCTGTGACTTGTGTAAGTTTTACCACTTGTGAATTATTGTTCATTATACAGTGTACGCATGTATTATGGTTTACATATATTGGAGTTGCCATATATACAGGCGGCTGGCATGCTTACGTGTCCTAGTCCTACGTATTTTGGGACTGGGGCGTGACATATTTTTAGTGGTGGCCCATGCAGGTCTCGAATATATTATCTCGGTTACGTAACTGTACCGAACAAGCCTGCATATAGGAATAGAGTATAAGGATCTCATCCATGTTTGACTAAAACCTCATTCTTTAATTCAACCATCCTATGTTTGGATAAACAAAGTTTTACGCCAAAGACCCTTTACCCTTGTTGGCGTAAAAGCCAAATGACTGTTGTTGGCGTAAAAGCCAAATGACTGTCTTGTTGGCGTAAAAAACCAAACTATGAAGAAGATTACCTCATTTACGCTGCGGTTATAACAACTACTACCCACGTTCAATTTGCGTATGACACATATCCCTTTATAAGATCATGGTATGCTAGCCACGTAGGCAACTGCCCCTGCGTAAACTTGATAATTCATGAATAAATAGATAAACAACGTAGAGTAGCCTGTTTAGGCATAAAATGGTGAGCGTATTTGGCATAGCTTTAAGCTTTCCCAGTCAAAAACAAATCTAGTGCATTAAATACAGAGATATGCCTCGAGCCCTGTGCAAAAAACAGCTTTTGACGTGACGTCTGATTTTGTCTTATCTTGAGTGTAAAAACTCATTTCTGTCTTGAGCGTAAAAAATTATTTCGGACTTGAGCATAAAAGCTCATTTCTATCAATGAAGAATAGACAGCGTATTCAGAAGACTCCATTCCTCTTCCTTTTGAATGCGTAAAAACGACTTGTATCAAAAATGTCACTAAACGACAACCTGGGTCTCTGTGCAAAATTATCATCACAGCCGTCCTCTCGATCATCGTGCAAGTTCTTTTGTCAGATGTCAGGTTCACTGAATTGTCTGACAAATTCATCCGAGGAATACGAAGGAGTTTCTCGTACAACTTTACGCAGACAGACTTACACACACAGATTTTACGCATGCAGACTTTACGCACACAGATTTTGCACAGGAAACTTATATGCAGATTTTACGCGCAGATCTTTTACGCACAGATTTTTACACAAACTTTACGTAGGCAAACTTTTCATAAACTTTATGCACACAGATTTTACGCACAAACTTTTTATGCAGACTTTATGCAGGAAATCTTTTACGTGCAGACCTTTTTCGTACAAAAACTTTTACGCAGACTTTGCGCAGGAAGTATAGTAGACTTTTACGCGGACAACTCTGAAGCCATATTTTACGCCGACAGTTTAAAACTCTGTTTTACGCCAACTACTTTGAATCTCTACTTTACGCCAGACAGCTTGAAACTCTATTTTCACAGACAGCTTTGAAGTTCTACTTTACGCTTCTCTACTTTACGCAAACATTTCTGAAGCCCTACTTTATGCAGACTTCCTTAAATCTTTGTTTTACGCGGACAGTTCTGAAGCTCTACTTTACGCCAAACTTCCTTGAATCTCTGTTTTACGCGGACAGCCTAGTAACCTGTTTTACGCAAACAACCTTGAAGCCCTGTTTTACGTAGGGAGGGACTTCATGTATGTAGGGGGTTTGACTATAAAATATACGAACAATTCCTCAGCATATTTTATGCTTCTACATTCTATTTAATGATTGCATCCTGCTTGATTCATGTGCTTCCCTGATAGTTTCTTGAGTATATCCCCTGCTAGAATATCAGAATCCCTGTTGATAGGATAATACTTAGGGTAACATTCCTATTACGAATACAACTAGGACATTGGCACATCGCTAAGGTTTGAATACTTAATGAACCCTAGCGTCCTTTACTTATAGATAAATTTACCATTATCCTTTGATATGTTTATGAATGACTTGCGAGTAGTATAAACACTACTAGAGTTAGTTAGAGATTTGACCATAGTATTGACCCTAGTATTGAGGAACCAATAGAAATCCAAGGTTGAATACTATGACTGAACCTAACTCTTATAGTAAGATAGTATTATAGAACTATAAATTTAGATTCTTATCGTGGTGTTAGCATACAGTACCTTAGAAAACTTAGAGAAATGCATAGAATATTTCCTTGATCATACCTCGAACATAGAGACTAGTGTGCCACCTTCCCCTTAGAAAAACTATGACATTATCCAGAGTCTTTCTATTTTTATGACTTGTTCCTCTGAACCCTTAGCGCTCACTTTTGTGCGACGACTAATTATGTTCTTTTATCCTTCATCTTTTAATTCGTGCCACCTGACGCTTCTGATTGTAAGACCAAGCGATTTTATTCTATGTTAGGATATATAGCTTGCTAGGATTATAATTACAATCTTGAACTTGGAATTATGTACTTGGTAGTTAGAACTTGATAGTTTGAGTTATTTCTTTAGATTGTGATATGATTATTCTTAGTTTTAAATCATGTAACTTGTACCACACCTCAATATAGGCTATATCCCCTTTTCCCTTGAGGCCAGTAACTTTTTTATTCTTACTATAGACACTTGTTCTATAAGCACAATGATTAAGACTTAAGATGACCATTACCTATATAATACAATAGGAGACCTTAATGAGTACCAAGATCTTTTCCTCGTGTACCCTAATAAGAGTTCTACTTTATTTACCAGGACCAGGTTATTTTGTAGGATCTCCTTTAAGGCAGTTACAGTATTAGTTTATTATTTTAAGTTGGATAGTATGCCTCACAACCTAGTAACACATAGTCCTCTTGACTCATTATTGAAGTGTAACTGATCGACATTAACTGTATACTAGCATAAGACGATAGTGTTTATTAAGACTGTAGAACTTAGAAGGCCATACCCCTATTTGGTCGACTAGCGACTTAGACAAGGAGTTAGAATAACAACTGTAAAGATAGTAGAGTCTTATCTTTTATGAATTTGAATTATTTTGTAATTTCTCTCATCATAATCTAGCATACTTATATTTGCTGTACAACCTTGACTTATACTGCTATTATAGCCTGGTTTTGCAAGCTTATTCTTTATCAAGCTTGTTCATGATATATGTATTATTGGAGTACTACACTAATACATTTCAGAATCAGTATATTACGGTCTAATCAACCATAGTGCGCTTCGTATAACTACTTTACATGAATTGAGATATATAGTAATTAATAGACGAATATACTTGCCCTCTAGATATGTCTGAGCATATCATATTAGTTACATAACTGTACTGATACGAACATGTGAATATGAATTACCAAAATAGGATTTCAATCCACAACTGTCTTGACAATTCCCATTTGAATTCTTTAAACGTCTTGATCCCTACACTTCTAATCTATTGTCTCCCCCTTGAACTCTTGATTATTGTTTTCCGTCTTCCCTTATTTCGGAAAGACAAAATCTCGTGCTTAGTATAAGTGCGAAAAGTATATTGTTTCTGTAGCCATTTATCTTTATTTCTTGGAAAATTATCAAACTCTTTTATTAGATTTGATTTCAGTTTAAAACTGTGCTACCTTTAGAATGACCCTTCACTACCTACCTACATTTTATTTTATTACTTTCCTGATACATGCATCACTATGGCAGCATAAAATTTTTGCCTCGTAACTTTGGTCAAGTTCAGAATTCAAGTGTTACGATGAAGAATGTATCATTTTGTTGTCAAGGATCTAAATGGATTTCACCTGGATAGACAATTGACTGACTCCTGAATGGATAGCAGCACCTATGACTCGATTAACTTCTAAGGATCAAAAATTTATATGAACCGACGAGTGTCAAGCCGCTTTCGAGGAGTTAAAGAGGCGACTCACCACAGCACCGGTATTGACTATTCTATCAGGATCAGGTGGTTATGTGATCTACAGACGCATCAGGGAAAAGCTTGGAATGCGTATTGATGCAGCATGGCAAGATGATTGTATATGCATCTAGACAGTTATGAGTGCATGAGAAAAAATTATCCAACTTATGACTTGGAACTTGCAGTCGTTGTATTTACTCTGAAGCTATGGAGACATTACTTATATGGAGAACGAGTGGAGATCTATACAAACCACAAAAGCCTTAAGTGTGTCTTCACGCAGAAGGAGTTAAATATGAGGAAATGTCAATGGCTTGAATTGATGAAAGATTTCGAGATAGAGCTACATTATCACCCAGGCAAGGCTAACGTTGTAGCAGACACATTAAGCTGGAAGCCGGCATCTTATTTCTTGACAGCACAGAGAGAATTATTGGAGGACTTACAAGAGCTTGGCATTGAAGTAATTTTACCCGGAGCAGATGGGACATTACGATATGGTGATCGTCTTTATGTTCCAAATGGAGAGATTCGACATGCTGATAACAGAAGCTCATAGTTCGATATATTCTATTCATCCTGGAGGCACCAAGATGTATCATGACTTATGACAATACTTATGGTGGCATGGAATGAAAAGAGGGATAGCTCACTTTGTAGCTAAATGCCTGGTATGTCAGCAAATAAAGACGAAGCACCAGAGAACAACATGATTATTGCAACCACTTTCAATTCCAGAGTGGAAGTGGGACCATATCACTATGGACTTCATCACGGGTTTCCCCAAGTATTCAAGAGAAAGAGATGCAATATGGGTAATAGTAGACCGACTCACCAAGTCAGCACATTTCTTACCTTTTAAAGTTGGCCGGTCTACAGAAGCTTTAGCTGACTTATATATGAGGCAGATCGTAAGATTGTATGGCATACCAGTCAGCATTGTATCAGACAGGGATTCGTGTGACCGGAATTGGTGGTCAACACCGTAGAGACTGTTAAGAAGATACAAGGACACTTGCGAGCAGCGCAAGACAGACAAAAGCAATGGGCAGACCTTCATCGTCGTCCATTGAAGTTCAAAGAGTATGATCATGTCTTCTTGAGGATATCACCTACCAGAGGCACCATTCGATTCAGAGGACGTAGCAAGTTGAGTCCAAGGTATATTAGACCATTTGACGTGCTAGAAAGAGTGGGAGAAGTGGCATATCGACTTGTGCTACCACCTTCACTTGAGGGAGTACTTGATGTATTCCATGTGTCACAACTCAGGCAAAATATGGTAGACAATAGTCATATTCTCGACCATTCGGAGATCACTATTGGGCCGAGCTTGTCGTATCAAGAGCAACCCGTGGGAATCCTTGATCGTCGAGAAAAAGTATTGAGAAACCAGTCTATTCCCTTGGTTCGCATGGCATAGAAGCATGACACGCCAGAAGAATCTACTTGGGAGCGTATGGATGACATGCGGAAGCATTTTTCGAACCTATTCGTTGACCAAGGTATGAAATTAATTTGTTAATTTATATCTTATGCCATTCTTGACTTCCTACCGTGGCTTAGTTTTAATTTTGAGGACGAAATTTTTATAAGTTGGATAGATTGTGAAACCCCAAATTTTAATAAATCGTATTAGTTATTTTATTTATTTATTTATTTATTTATTTTATTTATAGTAATTATGAGCTAAATAGAGGAATTGATTTTTATTTAATTTTTATTTGAGATGTTTGTGCATCTAGGGGATTTATTGTCACGCCCCGATCCCGAAAGGGTCAATCGTCCTCGCCGGATCCTTTACAGAAGCGATTCGTCCTCGCTTGGGGCGTGATGCCGTGCGAGCCTGGAGTTGCGCTCGCACAAGGCAAGAACTTGCAGTTTTAGGAACCAATTTTGAAACACATTATATAAAACACATTCACAGATATTTGAACACAAATGCGGAAGAAATATGCTTTTCATTGATAATTCAGAGTAATTTACATAGAGTTTACATCGATTCGCCTTCTCGGCTATTAAATTGCATTACAAAAGGATAACTCAAAATGCAGGGCGCACTCCGTCAGATAGTCCACGTCGTTTGTACATTACGCCCTTGTATAGATTGAAGTCTCTGCCTCCAAAATGAACTGACTCCAGCTATACTTCAAAATAGAGGTGCTCCTAATGCCTCCTCGCTATGCACTAGCGTTGCACCGTCTGAGTGCCTGAAATAGTTGCCCACAATGTGGGTCAGTACTCAACTTGTACTGGTGAGCGGGATGAACCCACTCGACTAAATCGACACTAGCTTGTTAGGGGCGAGCATGCATTAAGATAGCTTCTATAAGGAAGCAAGTGAAATTAATTCATATTAGTTGCATGTTTTGATAGGAATGAAAATAGTATCGAATCCAACCAGTACACCGATTGCTTACTCAATTGATGCACCCTTCCCTAAAATAAAATACAACTATACTTACCATCTACACAAGATAATAAGTTAGCATGCATTCTAGTCTATGCGGTCATTGGTGTGATCGACACCTTAGGGACATATTTCAAGCATTAGCGGCGCGCCCTATCAGCCCGGGTAGCAAGCCCTGCTGGAGGTCCCGCTATGCATCGTGACGAGCACGAATCAAATATTTTCCTCCGGATCGATACGGTTCCAGTGCCCCGAAAAGGTGTTTCGAAGAAATGCCAAACCCTGTGCACAAGTTGTCCCAGACCATGCAAATGCATGAATAATTCATATTACATACAATGCATCAAAATAAACAGAAGAAGTAAAGCAGCAACATATATATATATATCTCATGCAACAGTTCATATTTCTCAAGCGGTGTTCCGATTCAGTTATCCCATAAGTCCAAACTCTATCCGAGGCACCAGGCCGCCACCAACAACCAACTTTCCTTATAAACAAGCTCACATTATAAGGTGTGCAAGCATATGATAAATTAGTCTACAAATCCCATATTCCTTTCTTAGTGGCTGGCATGCCTGTGGCTAAGGATTTCCTAGGCGTCCAACTGGCATCATCGAGTGAACGATTGAAACTTAGAGATGTTGGCATGAAGAAGTAGGAAAGAAGGGACCAAACCACTCACTGGTTAAGGGAAAAGAGGCTGAAACTAGGAATCCCGCTAGCGACGATCAAACGTTAGTTACGCAGACCTGAAATAGCATGAGCACCGAGTTAGAAATCTTGCCTATCCTTCCTTGCCGAATTCCCTAAAATCCAAGCTCCAAACCATAAAACCAGCAGCGAAAACCAAGCAAATTGAAAGCAACACCAAATCAAAATCCCAAAGCGGCAATCAAGAAAACCAAGCAACCAAAATACGAAAACTATTGGACTCGTTTCAATAGAGGCCTTTCCATGAGTTGGAAAGGATTATCGCATTTCGTCCGTGGCAAAAAAATGCCGAGATCTAAGTTATGACTCAGACGGACTAGCCACAAGCCCAATTACATAGTGCTCGTCCCGGTCGGATCGGGATTTGAGGCACTACATAATATACCACTAAGAAAAAGTTTCGACCCGAAACTTAAGAACAAGCCCTACCTCCGACTCAAAGAACAACGAAGGATACTTCTCCTTCATCTCCGATTCGACTTCCCAGGTTGATTCCCCAACTGTATGGTTCTGCCACAGCACGCGAACGAAAGATATCGTACGGTTGCGAAGTACTTTTTCCGTACGATCCAGGATCTGCACCGGCTCCTCTGAGTATGACAAATCCATGCGCAATTCTAGCTGTTCGAAGCTAACTACATGATTCGAGTCATGCACATACTTTTGGAGTTGAGAAACGTGGAATACGTCGTGCACTCTAGCCAAGGCGGGAGGTAGTGCAATTCGGTATGCCACAGCTGCCACCCGTTCTAGTATTTCAAAGGGGCCGACAAACTTGGGACTCAGTTTTCCCTTCACGCCGAAACGCATCACTCCACGCATCGACGTCACTTTCAAAAAGACATGATCCCCGACCATGAACTCCAAGGG
The DNA here is from genome assembly GCA_036927795.1 of Iris macrosiphon. NCBI lineage: Eukaryota > Viridiplantae > Streptophyta > Magnoliopsida > Asparagales > Iridaceae > Iris > Iris macrosiphon. Next base: position 213,879,733 of record JAYESA010000004.1, read on the forward strand.
CCTACGATAAGTATCGGCATAGCTTTTCTGTCGGCTCTGCACAGTGCGGAGTCTTTTCCGAATCAAGCGAACTTTTTCGACTGCCTGCTCCACCAGCTCTGGCCCGAGTACCTGCCGCTCGTCGACTTCGTCCCAACAGATTGGAGATCGACACTTGCGCCCATAGAGTGCTTCGTACGGTGCCATCTGGATGCTCGATTGGTAGCTGTTGTTGTACGCAAACTCCGCCAACGGAAGGTGCGTGTCCCAACTAGTCTTTAAATCGATCGCACACAGCCGTAACATATCTTCAAGTATCTGATTTGTCCTCTCTGTTTGGCCATCAGTCTGGGGGTGGTATGCGGTACTGAACTGTAGCTTGGTTCCTAAAGCAGACTGTAGGCTAGTCCAGAAATGAGATAAGAAACGTCTGTCACGGTCAGAGATGATAGAAGCAGGCACTCCGTGTAATCGAACAATCACGTCTATGTAGATCTGTGCTAACCGATCGACGCTCCACGTAACTTTTATGGGAAGAAAGTGGGCTGATTTGGTCAAACGATCAACTATGACCCAAATCGCATCATGCCCCCGTGGCGTCTTCGGAAATCCCACAATAAAATCCATAGTGATGTTGTCCCATTTCCACTCGGGAATAGCGAGGTTCTGCATCTCCCCGCCGGGCCTCTGATGTTCAGCTTTCACCTGTTGGCAGGCCATGCACTGTGATACAAAGGTTGCCATATTCCGCTTCATACCTTGCCACCAGAAGGTACCGCGTAAGTCCTTGTACATCTTAGTGCTCCCCGGATGCAAAGAATACTTCGCGTAGTGCGCTTCTGCCATAATTTCCCTTCGGAGTTCAGGGTCGCTAGGGACGCATAGCCTTCCTTTCATTTGTAAGGCCCCATCTTCGCCTGCCACAAAGTCAGACGTCTTCCCCGCCGAGATCAATCTGTGTACCTTCGCTAGGAACTGATCGCCCTCCTGAGTTGATTTGATTCTATCACGTAAACTCGGTTCAAGATGGAGTGGTGCCAGCTGCACTCCTTGATGCCGAACTCGAAATTCGATGCCCATCGCCTCAAGATCTCAAAGTAAACGGTTGTTTATAGATAACGAGCCCACGTGCTTTCGACTCAGAGCATTAGCAACGATATTTTTCTTGCCCGGAGTATAAGCGATCTTTAGATCATAGTCCTTAATAAGTTCTAGCCAACGCCGCTGCCGGAGGTTCAATTCCCGTTGGGTGAATAGATACTTGAGGTTCTTGTGATCTGTGAAGATTTTGCAAGCAATACCATAAAGATAATGTCTCCACAACTTCAGTGCAAATACAATTGCCGCCAATTCCAAATCGTGTGTCGGGTAGTTTTTCTCGTGCGGCTTCAGTTGCCTGGAGGCGTACGATATTACCTTGTCCCGTTGCATGAGTATATATCCCAATTCGAGTCCTGAAGCGTCACTGTATATCTGAAACTCCTCTACCCCATCTGAAAATGCAAGAATTAGAGCTGAAACAAGACGCCGCTTAAGTTCACTAAAGTTGGCTTCGCATTCATCACTCCATTTGTATATAATCCCTTTCTTAGTAAGGCGAGTCAATGGCGAGGCCAGTTTAGAGAAATCTTTCATGAACCTACGGTAGTATCCTGCTAGGCCGAGAAAGCTTCGAATTTCGCTGGCTGACGTAGGTTGTTTCCAGTCCACCACCGCCTCTATTTTCTTCGGGTCTACGGCAACGCCTTCTGCCGAGACGACATGACCAAGGAACGCCATGCTGTTCAACCAGAACTCGTACTTGTTCAGCTTAGCGAACAACTTATGTTCTCGTAATATCTGCAACACGATCTTCAGGTGTTCCTTGTGTTCCGCCTCGTTCTTGGAATATATTAGAATATCGTCGATGAACACGATGACAAACTTGTCTACGTACGGCCGAAACACGCGGTTCATCAGATCCATGAAAGCTGCAGGGGCGTTCGTTAAGCCGAACGATATCACGAGAAACTTATAGTTTCCGTAACAGGTTCTGAACGCAGATTTTTGAATATCTTCTGGTTTGATTTTCAACTGGTGATACCCTGACATGAGATCAACTTTAGAGAAAACTATTGCACCTTGCAGTTGATCAAATAAGTCATTTATCCTTGGCAAAGGATACTGATTTCGAACGGTCGCCTTATTTAATTCTCGGTAGTCAATACACAGCTGCATGGTTCCATCTTTCTTCTTCACGAACAGTACTGGAGCACCCCACGGAGAAACGCTTGGACGTATGTATCCTCGGTCCAACAGATCTTACAACTGAACCTTAAGTTCTTTCAGCTCTGCTGGGGCCATTCGATAAGGTCCCTTTGATATCGGTCGTGCATCCGGAAATGTGTCGATGCTGAATTCGATCTCACGATCAGGAGGCATTCCAGGCAGCTCATCCGGGAACACGTCGAGGAAATCTGCTATAACATCAGCCTGAGCTGCATTTGTACTTTCCTGTCGGGTGTCTCGACAACCCGAATGCAGCATACGCCTAGCCGAAATTGCTGATATCACCATTGCCGTCTTCGGTGTAGCGCTGCACGAATAGTAGAAGTCTGCCTCACCGGGTAGACGAAATACGACTCGCTTCTCCGCGCACTCGATTGTTGCATGGCAAGCACCCAACCAGTCCATCCCGAGAATAATATCGTAATCCTTAATGTCTAGTACAATGACATCTAAGGAAAGCTTTCTCCCTCCGATGCAAATATAACCATCCCTACAGATCGCATGGGCGGGTATGTCGACTCCCGAAGGTGTGCTTACGCAAAGATTCATAGTTAAGGGAGTAGAAGCTAATTTATGCTCAATAGTAAAATCAGTAGATATGAAACTATGCGTAGCACCTGAATCAAATAAGACTCTAGCGGGCAATTCTCTGAAAAGTAATGTACCTGTCACGACCGTTTCAGAGACAGATGCCTCATCCCGAGTCAAGGCATAGACTCGGCCTTGAGTACCCTGACGTTGCGGGTTTACTGGCACATCATTGGCATTACTTGCTGGAGGCCCCTTATTCTGATTATTCTTGTTGTTCTGATTCGGCTTGCCCTCTCGACAGTTAAATTGTTTATGGCCCAGACGACCACATTTGAAATATCCAGTAACCCGACATTCGTTTACTCGATGCCCTGGTTTGTCGCACCTGCTACAGTTCGGTGCCTGAGATTGACCCCTGTGATCAGACGTGTGTGGACGCTTTTGTGCTCCAGACCCTCCCGTTTCTTGAGGTCGTTTATTATTGTTGGTACGGGGGGATTGTACTTCGACCTTTGGGGGAAAGCGTCCAAAGATCCGCTCGCTGCCCAGGGCTGCTTCGTAGCATTCCCTGTAGGTTTGATATTTCTGATTGATGACGTCCCTACGCAACTCATCATTCAAACCTTTTTGAAAGCGATAGCACCACGCCTGCTGGTTAGGCAGAAAGTGCCCAGCAAACTTTGCCAGTTTAGCGAATACTGAGTTGTAATCGTCAACAGACAAACTTCCTTGCACCAGATTGCTGAAGTCGTCTTCCTTCTGTTGAAGTACGGCTCGGGGAATATATTGTTCAATGAAGGCATATTTGAACATTTCCCAAGTGATTTTGCAGTTGGGATTGGCATCGTAAATCCCTTGCTTGGTTGCCTTCCACCAATCATGCGCACGCAGTTCCAGCTGAACCGATGCACAGGCCACTCGCTTGGATCCCCGGATGCCAACCAGATTGAAGAGTCCCTCCAGCTTAGCAATCCATCCCAATACCACGTCCGGTTCCGCTCGTCCGTTGAACGTAGGTGAATGCATTTTTGTGAACTCTGCTGCTCGGCAGGTATTCCTAGCTGAAAGCTGAGTTTCTACTGACTCATCCTCTACCGTCACGGCCGGCGGCGTGGCAGGAGTCACAGTGGTAGTCCCGTTGCTTGGTACCAAGGATGCAATCAGTTGCATCATGGTATCCATCTGCTTCTGCTGAGAAGCAAATTGCGCCTGTTGCGTAACGGCTTGTTGTTGCTGCACCTCCATGAGATGCATAAGCCGTTCCACCATACAGGTTGAACCCGCTCTTCCGGATTCTCCAGAACTTGTCGGATCGCTCTGAATAGGCTGAGCACTGCTTGCAGCGACAGTGTTTTTCTTAGCCATTGCTACAAAAGAGAGTAGCTTGTTAACACTCCAAAATCGATAGATTTTATATCTATGGGCTCATTGTATAGGCGACTCATCTGATGCAGCGGACGCCGAACGCAACTCAATTGAGAGGTGCATCAAACTCCTTTATATTCCTTTGAAATCCCAAGGAAGTACAACCGTGCTCTGATACCAATATGTCACGCCCCGATCCCGAAAGGGTCAATCGTCCTCGCCGGATCCTTTATGGAACCGACTCGTCCTCGCTAGGGGCATGATGCCGTGTGAGCCTGGAGTTGCGCTCGCACAAGGCAAGAACTTGCAGTTTTAGGAACCCATTTTGAAACACAATATATAAAACACATTCACAGAGATTTGAACACAAATGCGAAAGAAATATGCTTTTCATTGATAATTCAGAGTAATTTACATAGAGTTTACATTGATGTGCCTTCTCGGCTATTGAATTGCATTACAAAAGGATAACTCAAAATACAGGGCGTGCTCCGTCAGATAGTCCACGTCGTTTGTACATTATGCCCTTGTATAGATTGAAGTCTCTGCCTCCAAAATAAACTGACTCTAGCTATACTTCAAAATAGAGGTGCTCCTAACGCCTCCTCGCTATGCACTAGCGTTGCACCATCTGAGTGCCTAAAATAGTTGCCCACAATGTGGGTCAGTACTCAACTTGTACTGGTGAGCGGGATGAACCCACTCGACTAAATCGACACTAGCTTGTTAGGGGCGAGCATACATTAAGATAGCTTCTATAAGGAAGCAAGTGAAATCAATTCATATCAGTTGCATGTTTTGATAGGAATGAAAATAGTATCGAATCCAACCAGTACATCGATTGCTTACTCAATCGATGCACCCTTCCCCGAAATGAAACACAAGTATACTTACCATCTGCACAAGACAATAAGTTAGCATGCGTTCTAGTCTATGCGGTCATTGGTGTGATCGACACCTTAGGGACATATTTCAAGCATTAGCGGCGTGCCCTATCAGCTCGGGTAGCAAGCCCTGCTGGAGGTCCCGCTATGCATCATGACGAGCACGAATCAAATATTTCCCTCCGGATCGATACGGTTCCAGTGTCCCGGAAAACCATTTCGAGGAAATGCCAAACCCTGTGCACAAGTTATCCCAGACCATGCAAATGCATGAATAATTCATATTACATACAATGCATCAAAATAAACAGAAGAAGTAAAGCAGCAACATATATATATCTCATGCAACAGTTCATATTTCTCAAGCGGTGTTCCGATTCAGTTATCCCATAAGTCCAAACTCTATCCGAGGCACCAGGCCGCCACCAACAACCAACTTTCCTTATAAACAAGCTCACATTATAAGGTGTGCAAGCATATGATAAATTAGTCTACAAATCCCATATTCCTTTCTTAGTGGCTGGCATGCCTGTGGCTAAGGATTTCCTAGGCGTCCAACTGGCATCATCGAGTGAACGATTGAAACTTAGAGATGTTGGCATGAAGAAGTAGGAAAGAAGGGACCAAACCACTCACTGGTTAAGGGAAAAGAGGCTGAAACTAGGAATCCCGCTAGCGACGATCAAACGTTAGTTACGCAGACCTGAAATAGCATGAGCACCGAGTTAGAAATCTTGCCTATCCTTCCTTGCCGAATTCCCTAAAATCCAAGCTCCAAACCATAAAACCAGCAGCGAAAACCAAGCAAATCGAAAGCAACACCAAATCAAAATCCCAAAGCGGCAATCAAGAAAACCAAGCAACCAAAATACGAAAACTATTGGACTCGTTTCAATAGAGGCCTTTCCATGAGTTGGAAAGGATTATCGCATTTCATCCGTGGCAAAAAAATGCCGAGATCTAAGTTATGACTCAGACGGACTAGCCACAAGCCCAATTACATAGTGCTCGTCCCGGTCGGATCGGGATTTGAGGCACTACATAATATACCACTAAGAAAAAGTTTCGACCCGAAACTTAAGAACAAGCCCTACCTCCGACTCAAAGAACAACGAAGTATACTTCTCCTTCATCTCCGATTCGACTTCCCAGGTTGATTCCCCAACTGTATGGTTCTGCCACAGCACGCGAACGAAAGATATCGTACGGTTGCGAAGTACTTTTTCCGTACGATCCAGGATCTGCACCGGCTCCTCTGAGTATGACAAATCCATGCGCAATTCTAGCTGTTCGAAGCTAACTACATGATTCGAGTCATGCACATACTTTTGGAGTTGAGAAACGTGGAATACGTCGTGCACTCTAGCCAAGGCGGGAGGTAGTGCAATTCGGTATGCCACAGCTGCCACCCGTTCTAGTATTTCAAAGGGGCCGACAAACTTGGGACTCAGTTTTCCCTTCACGCCGAAACGCATCACTCCACGCATCGACGTCACTTTCAAAAAGACATGATCCCCGACCATGAACTCCAAGGGCCTACGATAAGTATCGGCATAGCTTTTCTGTCGGCTCTGCACAGTGCGGAGTCTTTTCCGAATCAAGCGAACTTTCTCGACTGCCTGCTCCACCAGCTCTGGCCCGAGTACCTGCCGCTCGTCGACTTCGTCCCAACAGATTGGAGATCGACACTTGCGCCCATAGAGTGCTTCGTACGGTGCCATCTGGATGCTCGATTGGTAGCTGTGTTCCGATTCAGTTATCTCATGCAACAGTTCATATTTCTCAAGCGGTGTTCCGATTCAGTTATCCCATAAGTCCAAACTCTATCCGAGGCACCAGGCCGCCACCAACAACCAACTTTCCTTATAAACAAGCTCACATTATAAGGTGTGCAAGCATATGATAAATTAGTCTACAAATCCCATATTCCTTTCTTAGTGGCTGGCATGCCTGTGGCTAAGGATTTCCTAGGCATCCAACCGGGCATCATCGAGTGAACGGTTAAAACTTAGAGATGTTGGCATGAAGAAGTAGGAAAGAAGGGACCAAACCACTCACTGGTTAAGGGAAAAGAGGCTGAAACTAGGAATCCTGCTAGCGACGATCAAACGTCAGTTACGCGGACCTGAAACAGCACGAGCACCGAGTTAGAAATCTTGCCTATCCTTCCTTGCCGAATTCCCCAAAATCCAAGCTCCAAACGATAAAACCAGCAGCGAAAACCAAGCAAATCGAAAGCAACACCAAATCAAAATCCCAAAGCGGCAATCAAGAAAGCCAAGCAACCAAAATACGAAAACTATTGGACTCGTTTCAATAGAGGCCTTTCCATGAGTTGGAAAGAATCATCGCATTTCGTCTGTGGCAAGAAGATGACTCAGACGGACTAGCCACAAGCCCAATTACATAGTGCTCGTCCCGGTCAGATCGGGATTTGAGGCACTACATTTATAGAGCCATTATAAATTTTTCCTAATTTATTCCATGTAGGAGACCCTTTGGACAGTTGCTAGCTTAATGGTATGCACAAATATAATTTTAGAATTTTTTTATGTATATATATATATATATATATATACACATATATATATATATATATATATAATTAATTAGAATAAAAATTCTTATTGGATCACAATCCGAAGCCCAAACCCTCTATCCTAAACCCACTACCCGTTTAGCCCCTACCCGGACCCGTTAGGAGAAGAAAAATATCAACCGCAGCAGTAGCAAAAATCAACTTTGCTTTCCCTTCTCCATGTGTATGAAGAAACATATCAGCAGCAACACCACCGCCTCATTCCACCGCCTCTTATCTCTATTATTACTAAACTCTTCTCAACCGAAAACCAAGACAAGAGAAAGAAAGAAAATAGCAGCAGCAGTAGTTTTGTGAAACCACTACCCCACGAAAACTGACCTCTTTCCCTATATATATCCCATGCAGTACACCCCAAACCCTAACTCTAATTCTTCCACTAAATCAAACACCATCTTCACCGCATCCGGAGACGTTTATTCGGAGGCCTTAGTTCTAAATCCTGTGTCCTTGACATTTGGACGCTTGCAGTATACAGATTTCTTGTCCGGCAAGTATACCTTGTCTTGTTGTACTGTTTAAATTCTATATTATAGTTGCATATTTATTTTATTATTATGCGTCCGAGAGAGACTCGGGTGCAATATACGAAGGCGTTGACGTTAGGACTTGTGTCTGACCTAGTATCTAATAGACCCACCTAAAGTTGTGGAGTTATCAGTATGACTTTTCAGGCCTTGACACGTATCATTACATGTCACAGAGTGAGTTCATATAGGGACGCGTGCCTCATAATCGACTGGCCATCGGTGTGAGCAACACGCGTAACGGTATTTAGCTTAGTTGTTTATTTCTATAGAGACTTGCATTTTAGTATGAGATGTCCATGTCGTGTTCGCGACTTGTACATTTATATTGGGCGGGGATAACGACTAGTAGGCGTATGGGACACCCTCCTCCTTTATACAGATATCGCACTCGATGGAGTGATACGAACGTATATATATATATATATATATATATATATATATATATATATATATATATATATATATATATATTGCAGATACCACGTTCATTAGAGTGTTGGACGTCACTTGTTATTTTTGCAGATACCACACTCTATAGAACATTGGACGTTATACTATTTCAGATACCATCCTCCTCGAAAATGGACGTTATCAGAGTGCCCATGGTCGGGGGGCATATGTGTCATATATTAACCAGTCACGACGATTGGTGAATTACGTCAGCATATGTCTAGCCTATACTTTCCCATACATACTAAGTTGTCTTCAAATTGTATTCACTTAAATGGTTAGCACACCCCCTTTATTTATTCAGTATTTACTTTATGGCATGCTTCTATGTATCTTGTTATGTCCCTCTGAGGACCTGGTCCCTTGCCAGGTGTAGATGTTCATGTGTATTCGCTGGAGCGCAGTTCGAACTGGTTACTGATATTCCGAGGAGGTCTTCTCTTCGAGCCTCGTGATGGTTAGATGTTGTATTTATATGGGGTTTATCTTGTTCATTTTATATTCTATTTTGGCAGAGGATTTATTTCCATCCGACTGTCATTCCTTAGATACTTTATATTGAGATCTAGTTACATGGTTATTGGTTATTCATTTATATTTGATTTCTGTGGATAAGATTTAGATTATACCCTGTGACTTGTGTAAGTTTTACCACTTGTGAATTATTGTTCATTATATAGCGTACGCATGTATTATGGTTTTCATATATTGGAGTTGCCATATATACAGGCGGCTGGCATGCTTACGTGTCATAGTCCTATGAATTTTGGGACTGGGGCATGACAATATATATATATATATATATATATATATATATATATATATATATATATATATATATATATATATATAATTTCCAGAAAATTTATATTTGTACATAAAAATAATCTTTTATCCTTCCACCGCAATTTTCTAAAATAATAAAAATAATAGCCTTGCTCCACAACATCTAGCTAAATATTTACCTAATAATTAAACCCAATAAATTTTATATTTTCTAATAACTGATAAATACTATAAATAAATTAAATAATTAAATAAATAATTTATACATTTTTTTAAAATTAGGGGTTTTATAATTTGTAACAGTGGCTTTGATCACATGACTTTTCGAAGTCTATCGAGAAGGAAAAGGCATTTTATGCTTCATCCAAAGAGGGCTTGCAGCATAACCTCCAAGGTTTGTAGGAAAGGCGCGACAAGCTGGGTGATCTTCGAGGGGGTTGCCTCTCAAGGCAGAAGGACTTGACCCAGGAAGTGACTGAGGTGACCGAAGAAATCAAAAAAATCCAGGTCAAGCTCGATATGCTGGGGATTAGTCTCTGAAAGGCTCAACTAGAGGAGGAGGCCATCCAAGCCGAGGCGAGCAAAGTGGAAAGGAACACGACTGGTGTTAAGGTCATGATGCAGAAGTTGGAGGACAGGCATGAGTCATATGCCCGCTATGAGGATCCTAAAGCCTTTGCTTTATAAGTTGAGCACCGGGCCAAGGTGCACTTAGATACCCATATCGTCCGACTTCGTAGGCGAATAGAAGAGTTGTGCTCAGACCAGGAGCACCAATAGTTTTTGTATAAGCTGTTCAAAACTACCTTTTGTCTTAATTTTTTGGTTGGGGCATTAGTCGTCCCTCAAATGTAGTTTGCTTTTTTTCTTATGCAAAAGAAATAAAAAAGCTTCTCTTTTATTATGATTATGTGTGAGAACTGTAAACCCCCTCGACCAAATTTAAGTTTAATTAGCTTAGATAGAGAGATTAGGGTTAATTTGGTGCAAATTAGAATTTATACACAGAGTTTTATTTATTGTGCAATATTTATATTACTTAGTATACCTTACTGTTGTTTCGAATTTTAGGGCACTACACTAGATTTTACCCTCAAACAAATTCCATATACTTTGCTTAGACATACCAGCCTACTATTCTGACCCTTGTGCAACTCACAAATACTCTTTCTTGAGCCTCATTTTAGTCGCAAAAAAATTGTTGCAAACGTCCGTACGTAAATTTAATTAATTCCAACTTTGCATTCTTTGTCCGTTCCAATCGAAATTGGGACCCAACATCAATCCGTTTTGTCCAACCCAAATTATAATATTATTATATTCTAAGTCTACTACGCCCATGACGCTTGTGCCACCTAATTTTGACCCAATGTATTTTTAATTAATTAAGGAACACCATGTGCATTAATTTTAATTAAATTAATGTAATGACCCAACCTCACTCAAACTAGACCCAACTCCAACCCAAACCCACACACACAGCCTCAAGATGCATACTAAATACCACACACCTTTCTAGCCCACTACATAACTCCAAACATGGTATTTTGCCACATCCAATATCAAATTCCAATTATTGTACAATTTCCTAATTGTTCAGGGGCTTTTATGCAATTAAGCAATGAGGTGCCCCCCTCTCATTGGTCCAACCACATGAAGAATGAGACCCCCTCTCCTTGACCGGTCCACTATGAGCTTCCCTCCATTTTGTTGTACTTTACACTACTTTTTGTGACAATATCTCAACCCCACATTTTAAATCCCTTAAATCCTAGCCACATGTTCAACATGTGGAGGCTTCACACAAACCTAAGGGACTACCCCAGCCGGCCCTAATCCCAAGGAGCCCCCCTCTCTCTCTCCTACAAATACTACCTACAACCTCACTCTAAAACCCACACAAAACCAACTACACCAAGAAAAAACCCTAGAAAAAAATACCCACACCACCCTCACCACTCAACACCCGACCCATCCCCTCGGCCGACCACCGCCGCCTCCGCCTCCGGCCACCCCAGAACCCATTCTCCCTCCGACCTCCCTCCACACCATCACCCCCTGCCGCCGCCACCGGCCGCTGCTCCGCCGGCAGCAGCCACCCTCACCCCCAACACCACTAGCAACATCATCCCCACCACTTCCCGAGTCGACCCCCCGACCTCCCCTAGCGTAGCCACCACTGCCCCGGCCTGCCACCACCACTCACCGACGCCACCCCCAGCCTCTCCACCTCCGTCCCCCGCCAGAGCTCGCCCCTGGCCACCGCCTCAGCTGACCAGAACAGCTCCTGCACGCCGCGACTGCTGTAGCTGCTGCTGCTGTCGAGTTCCTCCTCCCCTGTCGAAGCTTCGCTCCCCCCCTCGCCGGCGATGACGTGCACGACGGACATCCCCACCCCCCTGGACGACTGAGGTACGGTCACCTAGTGTATTATACGAGTATATATATATATATATATATATATATATATATATATATATATATATATATGTTTACTTACGTATAGTTAATATATTTATACATATTGTGTATATACATAAAATAGTTATATATATATTATGTATTTATACATATTGTGTATATACATATAATAGGTATATATATATTCTGTATTTATACATATTGTGTATATACGTATAATAGGTATATATATTCTGTGTTTATACATGTATTATGTATATTTATGTATGTAGTTATATTTATACATATAAATATATGCTATATATGCTATATGTATATGTATTTAACTATATATTGTATTATGTATAAATATGTATATCATTTCTTATTTTATATATATATGTATATATATTGTATTACTATGTATATATATACATATATATGCTTATTATATATATATATATATATATATATATATATATATATATATATATATATATATATATATATATATATATATATATATATATATATATATATATATATACGTATTACACTTTGTGTATATAATGTATTATGTATATATTTATGTACACATATTGTTATTATCTATATATATATGTATAAGTATTTTATTATTAATGTATATACTATTTTAATTGGTTATGTGTATAATATATATATAATGTACTATGTGTATATATACATACTATTTTGTGTTTATGTATCTATATATGCAAATATATATATTTAAAATGTATACTTTATGTGTATACATATTTATATATGTATTTATATACATATGTTGTTATTTAAACATATATGTATATGTAAAGGCATTTGTTTATATTATTAAGTAAATATGTATATGTTTAATTAAATATATATAAATTTACATACGTATTTTATTTATGAAATTATGAAATTATGTTTATTATGTATTTATGTACATATATATGTATATATGTTATATATATATATCTATGTACTATGTTATCCTAGTCAACTAAACAATAAAGGTAAAATACATATTCTTGTATTAAATGCTATTATCATATGTTAGGAACTGTGTTTGGTGTACACGAAACTCGAGGAACGACACGTGTACGTTTAGCTACGTGCACACGTGGTCCAACTAGATGGACAGTCGTGACCCTGCGTCCGTTCATTACTGCAATGTAGTGTGTCATGATCGTACTATTATAGTGACTGATGGTGGTATTATTATATTATATATAGGATCGCTGGACCGTACATGCGAGATTTCAGGAGTAGGATATTGGCATTCGCAGCTAGAGGACGCAGGCAAGTATACCTTGCTTGATTACTGTTTAATTTAAATCAATAACTATTGTATGATATCGGTTGCAATATACATATAACTGTGCGCCTCCGAGATTGACTCGGGTGCAGTCGACGAATGCGTCGATGAGTAGTGTACTTGACCTAGTTGCTAGCAGACTCACCTACTATTGCGAGGATATTCTGATATCTTCCTAGACCGTGACACTTGTACACACATCACGATGGTAAATTCATGTTGGGATACGGGTCCGCATACCCGACTAGCTATCGGTGCGTACGACGTACATCACGGTTTAGTACGTAATTTAGGATAATCTAGTTAAATGAGACTTGGCATATATGTACGGGATATTCACGTCGTGTATTCGACTTGTATATCCGTATTAGGTGGGGAGGACAACTAATAGGCGTATGGGATACACACATTGGACTCCGTAGTATCCAGAGGAGCCACGGATCTGATGACTTCCTTTATTTAGATACCGCGTTCTTCGGAGCGATGCGGACGTATATACATTTGCAGATACCTCATTCTTTGGAATAATGGACATTACATGGACATATACCATGCTCTTCGGAGTGTGGACGTTATGCTTACACCTACCCATACGTGCCAAGGTTGTCCTCACATTGTATTCACATAGATGGTTAGTACACCCCCTTTTATTTTATTCAGTATTATATATGGCATGTATTTTTGTATCTTGTTACGTCCCTCTGAGGACCTGGTTCCCTTCCAGATTTGGACGAGGCGTATTATCCCACTGGGTACGGACCTGGATTGAAGACGAGGTACACTCTCGATGAGGAGCTAGAGGTGCTACCGTTAGAGTTTTCTTGATTACCTGGTAGGCCTTCCGCCTAGGACTGGAGCCTCTTATCTAGATAGCTGATGCTCTAGTCTTACTCTCTTTATTTCATCTTCAGTACTCTTATTCATTATTTGTAGTGGGTTTGTTCCTACCGGACATATCTGGTTTGTACTTGATAATTCAAACTCTGCACTTATTTTCCAGTATTTATTTCAGTATTTCTTGTTGTATTGTGGATGAGATTAGACACTGTCTATTGTATGATAGTATTAGGCTTGTTAGTTTTAGGACAGTGCAGCACGCTTCGCTAGGATCCATTAAAATGGGATATCCTCGGAGATGTGTCAGCTGGCCAATGCCACGTAGTCTGGTCCCGTGTATTTTGGGACTGGGTGTGACATGGTTTTAGTGGTGGCCCATGCAGGTCCGTTGTTTATCGCTTATGGTATGGTAACGTGCCCAGCAAGCCTGCAATAGGATAGAAATTACTAGGTCTCATCCATGTAGAAGCATGAAAAATATGCTGGAGAATTATATGCGTAAAACCCCCAACATGCATGAAGCCCGCATAAAATAGAGCCCCAGCACTGTGTGGCATAACTTCAGAGCCATTGGCGTACAACAGAGCTTCAATGCTATTCAGCTTAAAATAGAGCTCCAGAATAACCCGCGTAAAGTAGTACTTCCAGACTGCTTTGGCGTAAAAAGGTTGCTACATTGCCACTTCGGCGTAAAATATGTCTGCTTTTAATGCAGCGGGAAGTTGTATGAGGAACTCTTCGTATTCCTTGAATGAACCTGTCAGACAAAGCAGTGAACCTGACTCCTGACAAAGAGTACTGTACGATGATCGAGAGGACGGCTGTAATGATGATTCTACACAGAGATGCAGACTGTCGTTTAGTGACATAATCCTTGATATAAGTCATTTTTACGCATTCAAGGAATACGCTGCCTATTTTATACAGGCAGAGATGGATTTTTACGCTCAAGATGAGACAAAATCAGATGCCACGTCAAAAGCTGTTCTTCATACAGAACTCGAGGCACGTCTCTGCAGTTAATGCGCGAGATGGGGGCAGATCTCTGTATTTAATGCACAAGATTTTGTTCTACTTTTAATGACTGGGAGAGCTAAAATTAGGGCTAATACGCTTACATCACCATCCCTGTATATTGCGCCAACCAGGCTATTTTCAACTATAGGAGCACGCCGTATGCTATCTCCTCGAAATACGCCAACCAGGCTATTTTCAGCTATAGGAGTACGCCGTATACTATCTCCTCGAAATACGCCAACTCAGGCTATATTTTGCAAAGGTACATGATAAGGCTATTTGGCCCAGAATACGCTCAAGACCTCAGTCAAGAAGTATAATCGGCTAGCTTACGCTGGTTACCTACCTATGAAGCATCAAGCTTTATGCAGAACTTGGCTTTTACGCCATCAAGACAACTACTTGGCTTTTACGCCAACAAGATAGCCACTTGGCTTTTACGCCAATAAGACAGCCACTTGGCTTTTACGCCACCAAGATAACTATTTGGCTTTTACGCCAACGAGATAGTTATTTGGCTTTCATGCCAACCATCTCTACGCGAGGGGCAGTTACCTACGTGGCTTACATGCCGTGATCTTCGATGAGCGATTATATATGTTACCTCATAATGGGACACGCGTCACACACGGATTTAGGAGATTATTCAGACGTGGGTAGCAGTTATTATAACTGCCGCATAAAAGGTGCAACTCTCTCCGCTGTTCGGTTTTTACGCCGACTGGTCACTTACTGTGACCGAAATCTATAAATAGAGACCTCCAGCCACAAGAGACAGGGGTCGGGAGAAGTAGAGGTCGAAGGTCAGAGGTAGAGGTCAAGGTCAAGATCAGGAGAGAAAAGAGATCGGAATCAGAGGAGTCCAGAAAGAGAGCATATACAGAGAGTGTTGATTGACAACTTTGGCAACGAGAGTTCACTCCCTCCTGCAATCTTTGAAGCTTCTTCTCCTTCTTCTACAGCACTTCTTCGTCATCGTGTGGTCCTAGGGACAAAGTGATCGACCATAGATCAGACTCCTATAGCAATATTTCTCCAGAATTATTTTTTTGTACTTAACATCCTCGTATAGGATTAATTGTATTTCTTTTTTCTTGTTTGTAAACAAAGAAAGGGTTTCGTATAAACCTAGTTCCAATTTCTTTTGTTTATTATCAAACACAAGATGTCGACTCTGCTGGGGACTACTTTCTCATATGACGAGAAAGCTATTGCTCAATACGATGCTATGTCCGTCGGATCAACGAAGAAGACTCTGGTCGTCCAATTCGACCAATCTGCTTATGAAGACATGCTTCGCTCAGGGGGTAACTCTCATTCCCTCTCTGTCCAGGACAACAGGAAGCTGCATAAAGTATGGATGCCCCTGACATCCTCTACCCTTCCTGCAGGATCTCTCTCTCCGACCAACAAGGTTGTGACATCACAACCTATACGCCTTGTGCGTAAAAATCCGTCTCCCGTCTGTGACATGGCAGACAGAGCTTCGGCAATGCCTCAGTGCCAATCCAGAAGTCTCAATAATGCCCTGTACATAAAAATCTGTCTCCCGTTTGTGACGTGGCAGACAAAGCTTCTGGCAATGCCTCAGTGCTAATCCAGAAGTCTAGAACGCGCCCTGCGCATAAAACTTCGTCTTCCGTCTGTGATGTAGCAGACAATATTTTTGACAAGGCCTCAGTGCCAGTTCAAAAATTTTAAATGCGCCCTATGCGTAAAAATATATCTCCCATCTATGATGAGGCAGATGGTCCCTTCGATCACGTCAAGGAAAAACAAGTGGCAAATCTCCCGACCTCTAGGCCTGTATGCCATCAAGAGAAGAAGTTGCCCGCTCTTCAGAATATGCGTGACGCTGGAGGCCATTTGAGGGCTCTCCCTATTTTATGCCAACCCGTGCGAAGCTCCAGATTACGCCAGGATAAGCCCATCCGCGTAAAGGAGACCCGGTTCACGGGAACATACGCTCCTCAGATGGATGATGGATCGTATGCTACTCACATGGCTGAACTGCTGTATTCTTATGGCAGGGAGAGAGTTATGGTTCCTAATCTCCATACCCCAACTGATATAAAAAGGCAAAATAAGCCTTCTTCTTCTTCTTCTTCTGGTAATCTCCCTGATTTGCATAATTTCTTGATCCAGAAACGCAAAGACAAGGGTCAAAATCAAGATTCAGGGGCCCTAACTACCAAGCGTAGGGAATTATGTGGGACATAGCGTCAGCATCCATTATCGTCATGACAGATGGGCCACATGAAGAATCTGTCTTTATGGTTCCACCTACTCGCAACGATCAGCATCAAATAATCTTCGGTCGAATACGGAATAGACCGATTGTACAAGAAGATTCGCACGAGTCTGACGCTGGGAGAATACAAATCCACAGATATAGCCCACAGGCTTTAAAGATTATACAAAGCATGGGTTATGATTTGAAGCTGAAATAAGGCCTCAACTATGGAAAAGGCAGACGAATACCATTGTATGGTAATCCTTACTGTCAACGAACTCATTTTAGGTTAGGATATACCGCATCTCTGGCAAACTCCAAATCTCCAGAGTCTGATCCTGTAATACCAGAGGCGGGTCCTCCTAAATCAACTTCTGTATATAAAGGTGGACAAAAAGAAGAAGAAGAACCAAACAACGACATGTCTGGGGGTAGTCTCCCTCGACAAAATAGGGCAGCATCCAAAGCTGGGGGTAGAATTTCCTCTGTGTCCAAAGGTGATGCAACTATGCCCATTTCCTCTGAGGACCGTACAACTCAGGTATCGGGAGCCCGAAAGCCAAAGAACACTTTCTTCTTCGATGAGGATGACATCATAGAAATCTTTCATATATTAATGAAGGAAAATAAACTTCGGCTACCCAACATCAGATACCCTGAAAGGGCTGGCAAGGTCGATGACCCAAAATATTGCCTCTTTCATCGGTACATTTATCACCCCACAAAAGCATGCTATATACTGAAAAGGAGAATCCAGGAGTTGATCGACACCAAAGTCATCGCTTTGCATTTATAAACAAAATAACAGTCACGGCAAATTGATCTCACTCCAACATGTCAATTTGCCTTTCAAGAAGCACCGGATAATGAGTCCCTAAAATCTCCCCAGAGAGACAACCTTCAGGTTTATCCCCACTCAGTAAATCACTCTCCAGTGAATGTTTCGGACATAGTTCACGTCCATATTACCTATGAACTATTGTCCAAACATTTTTTCCCCCAGCTGATTTTGTCATACCCAAAGTGACCTCTGAGCAGACCTCACAGGTTGTTGCTATCGATCAGTTCACGTCCATATTACCTCTGAACTGCGTCTCTCCACTTTCTTCGGTAGGGTAAAATCTATCACTACAAAAATGGTCATATTACCTCTATCATGTTTTTCTTTATCCCCACAAAGACCTATCTTACCACGTCCATATTTACCTCTGTGTAAGATATTTTCAGAACTTTCCATGTCCATATTACCTCTGAGTAAAGTTCTTCTCTTCGACTTTCTACTATCACATTTGCATAACCCCTGGTAGTGCTAGTCATTTCAGCTTATTACATGTACTCAAGGTACGTCATAGGTAATAAGTCCACAACCCAGTTGTACAAACCAAATCTTGGTTTCTCCATCCCCAGCAAGTGCCTATGTGCAACATTTTCTCCTTCGCTACAAATTCTTGTAAAAAGCCATCATCCGTGTCCAAGAGTCTCAAATACGCAATGGATGATGGATCCTCAAAATTTCTCCAGCAAAGCAATCCTTAGGTCTACTCGCACACTCTCGTACTGACTATTCACAACCAATCTCGCTAGACGCTAGTCATGTTCACACTACCTCTGAGATATCATCTCATTGATCTTTTAGCGGGATGATTCTTCGGTCTATCTTCATGATCGGATAGACCACATTCTCAATAAAATTTCCTGACATCGGTTCATGTCCATATTACCTCTGAACCGCTGTCATAATTTTCTCCGGCTGAGTTTGTCATGTTCATATTACCTCTGAGCAAACCTTTCAAATTCGGCTATCGATTATCATGTCCATATTACCTTTGATATCGGTTGTCATCTCAACTTAGCACCCGTACTCAACTTTAAGTACGCCAGTAGTGTTGAGTCCACAAAAACTGCCATGTCCATATTACCTCTGAGCAGATATATACCTCCATCCCCAGTGGAGTCATAACTCAAAAGTTCGTCATGTTCATATTACCTCTGATATCGGTTGTTATCTCAACTTAGCACCCATACTTAACCTTAAGTACGCTAGTGGTGTTAGATCGGTTGTTATCTCAACTTAGCACCCATACTTAACCTTAAGTACGCTAGTGGTGTTAGATCCAAATATATATATATATATATATATATATATATATATATATATATATATATATATATATATATATATATATATATATATATATATATATATATATATATATTTCCTATGGGACATATTACCTCTAAACTATCCTTATTTTTCCCAGTGAAGAAATATTCAGTCTATGTTCATCCCCACAGAGTCATATTTTTACAAGCATCCGTCAGGACTTGTCCCCAAACCCATTACTTGCACTAACGTGCGCAAAAAGTAGTGGGTCCACAAAAAACTGTCACGTCTATATGACCTCTGTCAGGACTTGTCTCAAACCTATTATTTGTACTAACGTGCGCAACAAATAATAGGTCCACCAAAGATCCCCCAGTGGGATGTCCCCAACAAGTACGGTATTGTACTACGGCCATACTACCTCTAGTACAATATCCGAAGTTCATACAAACAATCATAAAGAAATGGGAGGACCCTTATATGATTTCAAATGGTGCTTTCATCGTAGCCAAGCCTAATAAAAATTGGTAATGGCTCCTATCAACGGCAAATTCCCGAAGAAGTACTATACTTGATCTCCTTTGCCTAACGGAGTATGATAAAGATCTTATTCTGACGATACCATGCACAAAGGTTAGCTGGATTATATTCTATCAGATTCATATGACCTCTGAATAGATATCCTTAACTAATTTGTAAACCTATCATGTTCATATTACCTCTGATAGTGTTTAGTATACAAATTTGGTTGGATTATAGTCTATCAGGTTCATGTTAACTCTGAATAGATTTACATTCAGCAAAAACCTTAACGAAAGTATGTCATGTTCATGATACCTCTGATTTTACTTTCATCTTAACCTATCATATTCTAAAATGATGGGTCCACAAAGTCAGATGAAGCCTCTTTATTATCTCCGGGAAAATCAAATTACAAAAGAAGCAAAAAGTACATCATTGGGGAGGAGCAGTTAAATCGCGAATCTGTTGTGCCAAAGCAGCCATCCTCTCATTCTTGGAGTTTAAGATATTAGTGCGAGCCCATTCCAGTCATGCCTCGTCATCGCTCAAGCGAGATAGTTCGGACCGAGCATTAACAAAACCGGCACAGATGACACCCGCATGTGCCAAGTTCTGCTGAGCTGTATCCATTTGGCCCTTCAGTACATCTCGAGCTGCCGACGTCTTGAGAGCCTGCTCCCTTGCCTGAGCGAGTTCAGCTTCTAATTCTCGGACCCTCGCTTCATTTCCCTCACATTCGGCCTCGCACTTCGCTAGTTTAGGAATAACCTCCACCAAGTCAGTCTGCTCTTCATCCATCTCTGCTGCTGTTCCTGGATGGATTTGTTCAGAGATTCGATCTGCTTAGCAAGTTTCGCAGTCAAGGAGTCATACTCAGCCTGAACCATATCGTCGATGCTGCCTCAAGATAGTTACAAATATTCGTTAATGGGTTGTTCTAAACCATTAACTATTTGCTCTAGCGCACCAGCTCTTTCAGCATCGTTAAAATTTCTAATCGGCGCTATCGTAAGCTGGGAGGACGTCAGCAGAGCATCAAAGCCTAGGTTCTTCTCCAGCACCATGGATATCAACTCCTTCAAAGTGAGGTAGAATATGCTAGTGTATTGTTTAACTAGCGTGGCAAAGATCGGATGTACGCTGGAAGTGGCTGCAATACCGGGTAAATCTTCCTCCAGGAATGACTGCGGAGGATATCGCCACGGTCGTTGCTTCAACGGATGGCACAACAAAAGAAAGAACACCAGCAATGGTTGAAGTTGGTGGCATACTCAACGAAGGAGGCACAATCGTGATAGTGGGCTCATCCTCCTCCGATGTTATTTGGACTTCTACTGGCGGGATGACATCCGAGAATGTCGCAGATGAAGGATCGACAGCTTCAAAGAATGCCTCTTCGATGTCGAACACCTCCGTTTCATCAGCCGAATCTGCAACAAAGTCAGAGGTTGCGTCGACTCCACCCTCCCTAGAGATGTCTTTGCCTGAAAAGAAGACAAGAGAAAGTTAATATCAATTTGATATTAATTTTCCTGAAAGAAGCGTAAAGGCAACATTTACCCATGGCCGATGGTATGTATGTTGTGTCTGCAGCCTGTACAGGTAAATCATTTCTTAATGATGCTAAGCAAGCTGTCATACCTGGAGAAGAGGGTGCACCAACTGACATTGGAGGATAGTCATCCCAGTCATCACTAAGATCCACTCGAGGTTCATCGGGTGAAATCTCGCTGGAAATACTTACAAACGAATGAGGGATTATTCCTATTATTTGTATGGATAAAGGTATTCTTAATATGCTCGGCCTCGAAGGCAATCTCGAAGCACTACCAGTAGCAGTAGTAGCAGCAGCAATCACGAGCAAAGAATCTCCGGCACTGCCAGCCGGAACTGTGGAGGTTCCCTCTCTAAAAGGCGAAGGACCTCTGATCAAAGAATCATCCCCAACAGGGGAAATGACAGGCTCACTCCTAGAGGCCCCCTTGGCAGAAGCCCTGTTCGGACCTCTGACAGTCTTCTTCTTGTGGGGGAAAGGCTCTTTCAGAGTGGAAGCCTTCCGTTTATTGGGGATAACGAGAGGCTCTGCTGGCGGAGCTATTACGCCTCTCGGTATTATCAACAAGAACTCGTCTGCCCCAGTAGTGTCTTCACCTTCATCAGAGGAGACAGACGGTATCTCCTCCCTTCCAGCGGACTTATGGAAGGGTATCCGAAAACTTCCATGCACATCAAAATCATGATGGAAGATATTGATGGACGCATAAAACTGTGCGTACGCGTGAAGAATGTGCAACTCCTGGAGACAGAAGTCGTAGGCACTGCAAAAATTGTACCAGTACAGCCCGTGATGAAATACCGCCATCCTCTGGCTCCATTAATAAGTCCACCTTTGGACTTAAAGCTGGTGATGAGATTCCCCACATGCAACTGGTAGTACCCAAATTGCCTGGCGAACCGGCTGGGCAGATAAGGCTCCAAGTAGCAGTGATCCTCACTTCTGTACAGCAAATGGGAAGGTCTAATGCAGACCAACCAGTAAAAGGCTTCAGGAGAAAGAATAGTCCTCCCGTGACCTGCATCCTTAAGTTTCATCCCCTGTTGATTGATATGTACGGGGGGGACGGTACAGAAGAGCTTCCAGCAGTGGGAAAAATTTAATGTTCGCCGGCAATCTATGACGGTCGCCACATTCCAAAAGGAATTCTTGTAATTCAACAAGAAGTTATTTCCCAAACTGCTGGAGAGCCGAAAGACATCACCCTGGTGTTTTGAAGGATTAACCATCCCATCAGGTATAGGAATGGTAATTCCACTCTGGGAAATCCTTCACGCTGCGTATCATCTGCGAGCAGCCCATCAGTAAGGGCCCTCAGGCCAGCTTGTATTCTACATACCATGGCGAAAAGCAGGCCCAGTCTTGCTCTGAACACTAAACGCACTGCGGGCCATAAGGTGTTGCGATATATGCGATATGTTGACGCTATGCCAGACACTACCCATCGGCGTAGCCAGACAGAGAGAAAGCCAGCCAGTTGAGCTTCCCTTGACAGAGGCTTGCGATTGCCTCATATAACTGAAGGCTTTAGTGCCTGCAGGATAACCCCCTATCTCCTTATTGAGAATATAATCTGAAGCCCCTACGTCTTCAATGAGGTCATCGACCGTGTTGGCATTGAGCATGCTCAGGAGGTTCAAGGGCTTATCTCATCTATCTACAACCTTGTCCGGCTTAGCATTTCTGGCCTGATGGAAGAAGAGATAGGACGCCCATTTGTTGATATGAGCCAAATCAGAGGGCTCTTTGTAGAAGGTGGTGCAGGCCAGATAGTGGCTCATCAGCTCCTGGTATACTGCCACTGCCCGAGGGTTTGTATCCCTCAACTCCCTATTTGTGGGAATATACTCTTCATAAGGAGTGTCCTCCATTGGCAGCTTTGAAATCTCTGCCATTTTATGAAGGGCCAAGCCCAACTCACCTATCGGAGTGGCAAAAGTCCCTGTAAGCGAGTTGTATCGCTCCATCAAGGCTAAGAACAAGTTGGGGTTGACAGACAGCCCAACACTTGTGGCACTCACAGCCGCAAACAAACTAATACGTTCCAGCTCCACCTGGAAGTGCTTCAGGGCCCAGGCAGTTAAACTGGCCCATCGAAGATTCCCCGGGCTAAGCCATCCACTGGTCCGAGGATTGACCTTGGGGTACATTCCTCCCTGCCCCATAAAGTCATTACAAAAGGTCAATATTTGAACTGGCTGGATCAATGAATTGTCCTCACTCGGGACGCTACCTGACAGTAATGCCCTAAAGGGCATAATAGGGCCTGAAGGACTACTCATATAGGCCCCTCGGTTCAATCCTTTGTTGTATAAAATCTTTCCTGGCCGCCCATGAAGATCTGGAGTCAGAGTCCACATCATCTTCCTAGGATGTGTGGCATGGAAGAATATCAAGATAGGGTAATCTCTGGGCATCCTGGGCAGATACATGACTGTGCCCTCAGCAGTAAACACCCAATCCTCCTTCTTGGGCTTAGTTTGGGATTGTTTGTCGATAACATCCCCGAATAAGAAACCTGGTTTCTTATATTTAGTCCTATCTATGTATGTCAGGGGCTCCCCACTGATCATACTCAGCAGCATGCGTTCTCCTTGGAACGAGATCAGGGTTCCCCTTTCTTGAGGATAATTGGCTCCAGAGATGGGGAATGTCACAAGGGACAAGTCCTCCAGATAGTTTGAGTTCAGCATCCCGGCAGCAGAGCCCATCACTTCAGCCAAAGGAGGAATCTGCAAGTCCACTGCAAAATACAAGAAAATAAGTTAGTTTTTATGCTAGACTCTACACTCTTGCAGTTTATGCCAAAGATTAACAGTCTGAACTTTTACGCCAAGACTGCAAAAATTTGAGTCTTACACTGGAATCTATTTCCATTTGCGTAAAACTCAAGGTTGGCAGTATACGCCAAAATCTAAACAGTCTGAGCTTTTTATGCCAGATTGCCAAAATTTGAGTTTTTACACCAGAATTTACATCCAGCGTGTAAAACTCAAAGTTTGTAGTATACGCCAAATTTTGACAGTCTGAGTTTTTACGCCAGACTGCGAAAAGATGGAGTTTTTATGCTGACACATTAGAAATATGGGCGTATTGGTTCACATACACATACAACGTGTGCGGAAGGTCCTCTATTTCCATAAAAGTCTTTTACCTATGATATCCGGAGCAAAACTCGACGGCGGGGCACTCCGTTCGGATCGGGGCTTGCTAAGCCTAATCGGAGTTGCTCGTGCTTGAGCAGTAGAGCTAGATGAGGAAGCAACCTTCTTTCCCTTAGCAGTGGAAGCCTGTTTAGGTGCCATGGCGAATCTGAGTTCTCAGGAAAGAGATAAAGAAGAAAGGTTTTTTTGGAAAGCAAGGGTTTTGCGAAGACAGATAAAGGGTTTCTCTCTCAAGACCTTGGGCTATTTATAGAGTTCGGATAACTCTTTGAATCCCTAACCAAATCCGATATTTAATAGTCAGCTATGATTTGGGACCACGTCAGCCTATCATTTAAAAAAGAAGATGGATAGTCAGTGGATCCAGATTTTAAGCTCAGAGGCTATAAATCTATGGTTTTACGCTCAGAAGCTTTTACGCTCAGAGGCTACAAATCTACGATTTTACGCTCAGAGGCTATAAATCTATGGTTTAACGCTCAGAAGCTTTTACGCTCAGAGGCTACAAATCTACAGTTTTACGCTCAGAGGCTATAAATCTATGGTTTTACGCTCAGAAGCTCTTTCGCTCAGAGGCTACAAATCTACGATTCTACTCTTAGAAGCTATAGATGGCCAATTACAAGGGTTTACGCAGAAAATGCTCCTTTTTGGCTATAAAATATTCTAAGTGCCTGAAACACACAGAGGTCAGCATCGAAGATGATTCTTCTTCTTGGGCTATTGGAAGTTCATTCGAAGTCTAGTCAGAATCTTTTTCAAAAGTTCAAGTATGGCCTGTTTTAGCGGACATTTCTCGCCCTATTTTGAGGAATTTTTGGGGAAACCATTCTTGAAGATGATGGTCTGAACAGAAATTCTTCGTATCAGAGAAGTGACAGTTCAGAATTCTATACGACTCCTCGTCCAAAAATAGCATGACAGTTGGGATCTTCAAGACAACTTAATGCTAAGGAGGTTTTTACGCATCTTCTATTACGCATAAAAATTGGGATGTGATCAGATACACGTTTATCAGAGTCGGCATAAAATTATTCAGACATGCCAAAGCAACACATTATCAGACTTCCTCACAGCAAATATGGCAAATCAGCTATGCGTAAAAGAAGACAAGTCTATTAATCATGATTACATAGAAATCCAGCTTACAAAGGGTTTTCATTTTCATGATTACATATGATGGAAATCCTTTTTCTACAAAGAATTTCTTATTTTTATTTAAGATCACACCAAGAATCTGTTGGGCCAGGTTCTCATATTGGTGTAGATCTTTTTCGTCTTCTACGGCGCTTCATCGGCTTCTACGGCCGATGAACAAGAAAATGATTAATGGCGGGAGTATACAAAACTGGGCCTGCATTATTCAAGCCCACCCTCCATACGCCATGGCAGACACAACCTAGAATTGTGTTAGGGATTCAGACCCAACACAATACTGGAAGACAAGGCCAAACTGCCTACCTTCGCCCAGCACCATAATGGGAGAAAATACAGCTAGCAAGCTGTGTGGTCTGATACGACCCTTCCTCTCTCCTGGACGAATAGCCATATGAAATTGCTGATCATCCCGAGCAAAGGAAGCTATGATATCCTTCCATGATCCATCGTTGTAGAGGACATTTACTCGAAGATGCCTCTTTTTATGGCTCCTTATATGCTGAAAGAACATGATCTTCTTCTTCTTCCTTAGGTCAGCCCAATGGATCTCGGCAACCATCTCTTTTGGTGAAGGAAGTATGGGAAAGACATGTTCACTCGCTTGCCTTTATATACGCAGAAGAGAACATATCGAATCCCAAAAAATTCCTAAAACTCACCGAGAAATCAGTCGCGTAAAATGAGTCAAATTTGACCATTTCATGCTTCATTCAAAATATTTCAAATTACGAGGAATTTGAAAACTTTGAAGGGGTTCTTGTAGAAGCATAAAAAATATGCTGGGGAATTATACGCGTAAAACCCCTAACATGCATGAAGCCCACGTAAAATAGAGCTCCAGCACTGTGTGGCGTAAGATATGACTTCAGAGCCATTGGCGTACAATAGAGCTTCAACGCTATTCAGCGTAAAACAGAGCCCCAGAACAACCCGTGTAAAGCAGTACTTCCAGACTGCTTCAGCGTAAAAAGGTTGCTACATCGCCACTTCGGCGTAAAATATGTCTGCTTTTAATACAGCAGGAAGTTGTACGAGGAACTTCTCATATTCCTCGAATGAACCTGTCAGACGAAGCAGTAAACCTGACTCCTGACAAAGAGTACTGCACGATGATCGAGAGGACAACTGTAATAATGATTCTGTATAGAGACCCAGACTGTCGTTTAGTGACATAATCCTTGATAGAAGTCATTTTTAGACATTCAAGGAATACGCTGCCTATTCTACACAGGCAGAGATGGGTTTTTACGCTCAAGATGAGACAAAATCAGATGCCACATCAAAAGCTGTTCTTCGTACAGAACTCGAGGCACGTCTCTGCAGTTAATGCGCGATATGGGGGCAGATCTCTGCATTTAATGTACCAGATTTGGTTCTACTTTTAATGACTGGGAGAGCTAAAATTAGGGCTAATACGCTCACAACACCATCCCTGCATATTACGCCAACCAGACTATTTTCAACTATAGGAGCACGCCGTATGCTATCTTCTTGAAATACACCAACCAGGCTATTTTCAGCTATAGGAGTACGCCATATGCTATCTCCTCGAAATATGCCAACTCAGGCTATATTTTACAAAGGTACGTGATAAGACTATTTGGCCCAGAATACGCTCAAGACCTCAGTCAAGAAGGATAATCGGCTAGCTTACGCTGGTTACCTACCTATGCTGCATCAAGCTTTACGCAGAACTTGGCTTTTACGCCATCAAGACAACTACTTGGCTTTTATGCCAATAATTCAGCTACTTGGCTTTTACGCCAATAAGACAGCTACTTGGCTTTTACGCCAACAAGATAGCTACTTGGCTTTTATGCCATCAAGACAGCTACTTGGCTTTTACGCCAGCAAGACAGCTATTTGGCTTTTACGCCAACAAGATATCTACTTGGCCTTAACACCATCAAGACAGCTACTTGGCTTTTACGCGAATAAGACAGCTATTTGGCTTTTACGCCAACAAGATAACTATTTGGCTTTTACGCCAACGAGACAATTATTTGGCTTTTATGCCAACCTTCTCTACGCGAGGGGCAGTTACCTATGTGGCTTGCATGTCGTGATCTTCGATGAGCGATTATACATGTTACCTCATAATGGGACACGTGTCACACGCGGATTCAGGAGATTATTCAGACGTGGGTAGCCGTTATTATAACCGTCGCATAAAAGGTGCAACTCTCTCCGCTGTTCGATTTCTACGTCGACTGGTCAGTTACTGTGATCGAACTCTATAAATAGAGACCTTCGACCATAGGAGACAAAGGTTGGGAGAAGTAGAGGTCGAAGGTCAGAGGTAGAGGTCAAGGTCAAGATCAGGAGAGAAAAGAGATCAGAATCAGAGGAGTCTAGAAAGAGAGCATATAGAGAGAGTGTTAATTGACAACTTTGGCAACGAGAGTTCAATCCCTCCTGTAATCTTTGAAGCTTCTTCTCCTTCTTTTACAGCACTTCTTCATCATCGTGTGGTCCAAGGGATAAAGTGATCGACCGCAGATCAGACTCCTATAGCAATATTTCCCCAGAATCATTTTTTTGTACTTAACATCCTCGTATAGGATTAATTATACTTTTTTTCTTGTTTGTAAACAAAGAAAGGGTTTCGTATAAACCTAGTTCCAATTTCTTTTGTTTATCATCAAACAATCCACTTGATTACGCCTTTGAACCTCTTTCATATTTTTAGTATATGCATCCTGTTTGATTGATTCTGTACTCTTTTAATAAAGTTCTATCTCTTACAGCGATATGAACCTACGCAGCGGATGCGAGGTATATGGTGCCATAGTGCCATCCGCCATCGCACCGAGGGAGGAGACATCCCAGGGAACACCCGGAGAGCAGCCTCAGCCACAGGCACCGGTGATCCCCCAGGCTCCGATGATACACTAGCACCAGACCTCTCCCGATGATAGGATACAGCAGCCGGAGGGCCAGACTTCTCAGACTGTCCCGATGCAGCACTTCGAGGGACAGACATCGAGGGCTACACCGATGCCGCAGTCTGAGAGACCGGCATCCGAGAAGACGCCGATGATGCAACCGGAGTACCACTACCACCACCTCCACCATTTCTACCCCAGATGCCACCATCGGAGGGACAGCCACAGATGTTCCAGTTCTTTCAGGCGATGATGCAGGCGCAGTGGCATCAGACTGAGACCCTGAGACAGAGCCTAATGGCGATACTAGAGAGGACACCTGCCCCAGCACCCATACTAGCACCTGCACCTGTCCAGCCAGCTGGCACTGTACGAGGTTTTTGCCAGATGGGCCCGGGAACCTTTTCGGGCAAGGAGACTGCAAAGAAGATCTCGAATTGGGTCTCCAACACGTAGATGCTACTGGAGGCTTCGCAGCTACATCCAGATCAGAGGTGAT
The DNA here is from genome assembly GCA_036927795.1 of Iris macrosiphon. Classification (NCBI taxonomy): domain Eukaryota; kingdom Viridiplantae; phylum Streptophyta; class Magnoliopsida; order Asparagales; family Iridaceae; genus Iris; species Iris macrosiphon. The sequence continues at coordinate 213,908,820 of JAYESA010000004.1, forward strand.
ATGGGCATGAACTAATGCCTAAAAAAAGAAACTGACTTATGAATGGTCTACCCGAGAATGTAGGTCGAATTGAGGGTTACTCCACTAGGGAGCTTTTGAGGATCCATTATCTGTTGCGTATTTAGGACACCTGAATATAGATAATGGCTTTTATAGTATTTATACAAAAAAGCCCATATTTTGGTTATATATTTGCTGGGGATGAACAACGGGGAATGTAAACACTGTACACCTTAGCTGTCCTACTGGGGATAAAGGGAGTATAAGTCTAGTTCAGACATAGTACTTTTTAAGGAACTTTCCATTGATAGGCATCATGAGCATGTCTCCATTGGATTTCACTAGCCAGAAGGCACCGTTGGAGAATACAGACTCTACAATGAACGAGACCTCCCATTCGGATTAGAATTTATTGGCCGTCTTATGGGTCACAACTGTACAAGTGATATCGCCTTGCTTGCTCGAACGAAAATCTTCTCGGAGAGTTCCCTACCGATTAATCAATGTGAGTGGGCAGAACTACATTCTTTGATTCTTGCATGACTTAATAAAGAATCTGAGATTTTGAATGCTTGTTGCTAAGAAGATTGTTTCATAAAAGAATGATAGAACCTGCCTCTGCCTAAAAGAGTTAGAGCTATTGCCATGCTAAGAATAAGAAATATTGTATGCTAGAAACACTGACACCGCTATCGAATCTTGCCTAGTTAAAAGAAGAATAGAACTGCATATTTAACTTGATGTGATAAATAGACCCATGCCATGCTAGTCTCAACTGAAAGATTGTTCATATGTTTGCTTGTCATCATGCTTATATGGCTTGTCTTGAATGCTTAAGCTTAAAAGAATGAATGCTTGTTTCGATGTGAGAGTAAATGCTTGTCTTGTGTGTGCAGAGACTAGTAGCCCGCCCTGATGTTCCGGTCTTAACGGGATCTAGGGGGGTGCAGCTATTAGAAATGCGATAAGATGGTTTGAATGTTGCTATGTCACGTTGTGTTACTATTGTGAAAGAGATGTGCTAGTGAAATATGGGTGCTTGCGGTGGATGGAGGACAAACAAAATATGGGAGACTAATATCGCACCCTGAGCTCGAGGTAAGGATATTAGAATGGAGGATGGTAATGCGATGGAGTAAGACTAATAGTGCGCCCTGATGTTCCGGTGCTACAGGATCTAGAGGGGCGTGGCTATTAGATGGGAGGCGGTGCTTCTGTTGAGAAGAGTTGAGTCTGCACTAGAGAAGTTCATGGAGATAGCTGCATTCAGGTAGTTAGGGAGCATGCTAGGCTAGCCTTCTTGTATACCTAACTTTTTGATGCAGAGACAGACAGGAAACTAAAGAACGATATACATTGTTTATGCAAATTGTTGCTAACTTATATGTCTGCTACAGGGATAACCGTTCGGCCATGGGGTAAGAAATATGAGTTTATGCATAAGCATGCATGTTCATTTTGTCTGTATCATAGAGATACCTGTTAGTACTTTATGCATTGCATCGGTCGAACAATGACTATTAGTGCAGAGCTGAACCTTGGTTACGGCTGCTATAACGGCAGTAATGTGCAACCATGAGTAACAGCTGCTAATAGGATCAGAATGTGAGTCATTAGTTAGCTGGATTACCGCTACCGATCCTGAGTTTCTCGGGGACCAATCTCTGATTGATAGTTAACTTGTGTGCTTGATTGATTGACGGTTCCTATTTGCTGCCTGTCCCTAGAATCTTTGGGTATAGTTCACCAAACACGCTGCGCACACCCGGATAGAATTATCGTGCTTGAATTGGTTGCCTCGATTGTTTGGTTGTTTGAATTCTGTTTTCAAAGGAATGTTTCCAAACTCACAGAAATATGATTCTACTAGCGAACTGTATGAAATGAACATAGGTAAAAGTAGCAAGATCACTAGTAATATAATATTTAGCCACATGATTACTTAGTGTGAGTTTCAGGGGTGTAGCTTCCGTTCAGTTGTTTTATCTCACCAGTACTTGTATAAAGTGTTGATCCACCAACAGTTTGCTTGTTCTCGGGTGCCTGTTCGTCCGAGGAAGCGATAGCCGTGCCTCATCCCAAGGAGCCAGAAATCTGGAGTCGATGCCTTGAGCCACATCGAGTTTGTGCCTGCTTTGAGCTGCTTTTGTATAGAGGGACATAATGCATGGAACAGTATCATTGTAATCGAGAGATAGAGTGCTTGAGCGAATTGTAACCTCGGCCTTGAGCCGCTTGTAACACTTTTGATTATCAATAAAAGAGACTGTTATTATGTGCTATTATGTTCTTTACTTTTCTGCAATATATGTGCCGCTGCTTCAGTATTGAATAACATACTTGCCCTTTATCAAAGCTTTGGCCTTGTGCAAGCGCATCTTAGGCTTGTATGGCATCACGTCCCGATGAGAACGATGGTCCTGCGGGAGAGCTGTAACGTGGTGATTCACGTTCAGTGGGGACTATCGAGCTTGCGGGAGACCGGGGCGTGACATAATGGTATCAGAGTGACTCAATTCTTTGCCCATTTCGTTGCCTCCAACTCTGAGATGTGCCTGATATGAGATGTAATGAACGTTCCATATAATGAGTCCGTAAATATTCTCAAAGTTGCCAGCAAAATTTTTCTGGATTTGTTTTCATTGCTTGAGATATGATTTATGATTTTGTTGGCTAGAGTTTTATTGAGAAGATTGCTAGAGTTTTGATTTGGGATGGCGAGGGATGAGGACTATCGCTGCTCTGTATTTTCATGAGTTTCCCCTTGAGTTTCGAGGACGAAACTCTTTGTTGGTGGGTAAGTATGTAGCGTGTCGCTCCGCGTCGACGCTATATACAAGTGATATCGCCTTGCTTGCTCGAACGGAAATCTTCTCGGAGAGTTCCCTACCGATTAATCAATGTGAGTGGGCAGAACTGCATTCTTTGATTCTTGCATGAGTTAATAATGAATCTAAGTTTTTGAATACTTGTTGCTAAGAAGATTGTTTCATAAAAGAATGATAGAACCTGCCACTGCCTAAAAAAGTTTTAGCCATTGCCATGCTAAGAATAAGAATAAGAAATGTTGCATGCTAGAAACACTGACACCGCTATCGAATCTTGCCAAGTTAAAAGAAGAATAGAACTGCACGTTTAACTTGATGTGATAAATAGACCCGTGCCATGCTAGTCTCAATTGAAAGATTGTTTATATGTTTGCTTGTCATCGTGTTTATATGGCTTGTCTTGAATGCTTAAGCTTAAAAGAATGAATGCTTGTTTCGATGTGAAAGTAAATGCTTGTCTTGTATGTGCAGAGACTAGTAGCCCACCCTGATGTTCCGGTCCTATGGGATCTAGGGGGGTACGGCTATTAGAAATGCGATAAGATGGTTTGAATGTTGCTATGTCACGTTGTGTTGCTATTGTGAAAGAGATGTGCTAGTGAAATGTGGGTGCTTGCGGTCGATGGAGGACAAACAAAATATGGGGAACTAATACTGCACCCTGAGCTCGGGGTGAGGATATTAGATTGGAGGATGGTGATGCTATGGGGTAAGACTAATAGTGCGCCCTGATGTTCCGGTCCTACGGGATCTAGGGGGCGTGGCTATTAGATGGGAGGCGGTGCTTCTATTGAGAAGAGTTGAGTCTACACTAGAGAAGTTTATAGAGATAGCTGTATTCAGGTAGTTAGGGAGCATGCTAGGCTAGCCTTCTTGCATACCTAACTATTTGATGCAGAGACAGACAGGAAACTAAAGAACGGTATACATTGTTTATGCAAATTATTGCTAACTTGTATGTCTGCTGCAGGGATAACCGTTCGGCCATGGGGTAAGAAATATGAGTTTATGCATAAGCATGCATGTTCATTTTGTCTGTATCATAGAGATACCTGTTAGTGCTTCATACATTGCATCGGTCGGACAATGACTATTAGTGCAGAGCTGAACCTTGGTTACGACTGCTATAACGGCAGTAATGTGCAACCATGAGTCACAGCTGCTAATAGGATCAGAATGTGAGTCATTGGTTAGCTAGATTACCGCTACCGATACTGAGTTTCTTGGGGACCGACCTCTAATTGATAGTTAACTTGTGTGCTTGATTGATTAACGGTTCCTATTTGCTGCCTGTCCCTAGAATCTTTGGGTATAGTTCACCAAACATGCTGCGCACACCCGGATAGAATCATCGTGCTTGAATTGGTTGCCTCGATTGATTAGTTGTTTGAATTCTATTTTCAAAGGAATGTTTTCAAACACACAGAAATATGACTCTGCTAGCGAACTGCATGAAATGAACATAGGTAAAAGTAGCAAGATCACTAGTAATGTAATTTTTTGCCACATGATTACTTAGTGTGGGTTTCAGGGGGTGTAGCTTCTGTTCAGTTGTTTTATCTTACCAGTACTTGTATAAAGTGCTGACCCACCAACAGTTTGCTTGTTCTCAGGTGCCTGTTCGTCCGAGGAAGCGATAGCCGTGCCTTATCCCAAGGAGCCAGAAATCTGGAGTCGATGCCTTGAGCCGCATCGAGTTTGTGCCTACTTTGAGCTACTTTTGGCTTGCACGGCATCATGTCCCGATGAGAACGATGGTCCTACGGGAGAGCTGTAACGTGGTGATTCACGTTCAGCGGAGACTATCGAGCTTGCAGGAGACCGGGGTATGACAACAACCATCGATCTTATTACTGTTAAGATGAGGTCACCTACTCAGAATGCCCTTTCCTTGACCCATTTGTTGAAGGCTCCAGAGAGACATGCTTGGTACAGCTCAATATGCTGTTGAGTTAAGAGACGCTTCTCATCGAGTATCTCCAATTCTTGCAGTCGTCGGCGATAATTGTCGTCAGCAGTTAAATGGTTGGAGAGGGCCAATTGGAGTGATAAAATTTGGATCTCGAGAGGAAGGACTGCCTTTCTCCCATAGACTAAGGAGAATTGCGTACTGTCAGTTGGTGTTTGGACCATTGTGTGATAGGCCCAAAGATATTCGCTGAGCTTCTCATTCCAGTCACGTTTGTTGGATGACACAAACTTCTTGAGTAGCTTAATAATGGTCTTGTTGAATGCTTCTACTAGACCATTTGCCACTGGGTTATAAGCAATCGAGTCTACATTCTGGATTCAATTTTTGTCACAAAACTGGTAGAAAGCGTGACTTGCAAACTGGGGACCATTGTCATAGATGATCCTCTACGGCAAGCCGAAGCGGTATATAATATTATGTTTGATCAAGCTGATCACGTTTGACATCTTTACTTCAGCGAGCGGTAGGTCTTCCGTTTATTTTGAGAAGTAGTCAGTGATAGCCAAGATGAACTGATGTCCTTTAGACGATGGTGGACTAATTAGTCCAAAAATATTCATTTTCCATGCTTCAAACGGTCAAGATGCTACCGTTGGGTGCAGGAATTCTGTGGGCTAGTGGATGAAGTCTGCCTGGATTTGGCACATTCGTCATTTCCTTGCGTAGTCGTCTGCATCTGCTACCATTATCGGCCAATAGTAACCCATTCTTTGGAGGCGGTCCTGAAGCTTAGGTCCGGGCTGATGGGTACCGCAAACACTGTCGTGAGCTTCATGGAGTGCTTACTTCACCTCCGCATTTGATAAGCATCATAGCAGAAGCCCATCATAGGAACGACGATACAACATCTTTGTAGTCGTATCATAATAGATCCGGAGGGACCGTATTCTGATTGAAGTGGCCTTATTTGGGTCCTCAGGAAGGATCCCGTAAACTGCATAGTCGATGAATGGGAGTCTCCAGTCTTTGGTGCTAGTATTTATCTCCACTGAATAACTTAGGCACGTGCTGAGGTTGTTCTTCGAGCATACTAGTTCTTGGCCAGCCACAGTGATCAGTTCATGCGTATTGACCGGGATGGCCAAAAAGGTAACGAGGTTGGCCAGTGCATCAGCCTTGATATTCTGTAGTCGGGGTACATGCTCTATAAAGAAGCACTCAAAAGTAGAGATTATACTGATTGTGACTTGATGGTAGGGGGTCAAATCCTTGTGCCAGACTTTGTACTCACCCCAGATTTGATTGACAATCAGTTTTGAGTCGCCATATGCCTCCAAGTATTCAACCCCCACTTCTTTAGCGATTTGGAGTCCAATAATGAGAGCGTTGTACTCTGCTACATTGTTGGAGCATGGCTCTGTAAGAGAGTAAGTACGGTAAATTACCAAATCATAGGAGAAAATCAGTACTATCACAACCCCAGCGACGATATTGTCTTTGGGCCTTGTTCTTGAAGCACCGTCGAAGAACATTCACCAGACAGCCTCGTATGTAGTCATATTTGAGTCCACCACTTCGCCTGGGATTTTATCATAGAGCTTCGAGGTTTCAGGCACTGGGTGAGCTGCTAGAAAATCGGCCAATGATTGGCCTTTGACTATCTTCTGCTGAATAAATACCATATCGTATGGCGATAATAGTATTGCCCATGTGACTAAGCGAGAGTTGAGCCCTCCGGACTTAGTCATGAGAACCCTGAGAGGGTTAACTCGCGAGATCACATAGATTGTTTGTCCGACTACGTAATGTCGAGTCTTCTAGATAGAAAATGCTCGAGCGAGATACTCATTCTCAATGTGCTTTGCTCCGACTATCATTCTGCTGAGATAATAGATGGCATGCTCATGACATGTATTATATTTCTGGGCTAGTAGAGCACCAAAAAAATAATCCATCGCGCGTACGTATAGCAAAAATAGTTTTCCTATAACGGTGGCCACCAATACTGAGGGGTTTGAGAGATACTTCTTGATGCCGTCGAATGCACGCTGGCACTCTTTATTCCAAACGAAGGAGACTCCCTTCTTCATGAGCCGAGTGAACGGCTGACAACGTCTAAAGATATTTGATATAAATCTTTGGATGTATGCGAACCTTCCTCGAAGGTCGCGAAGTTCTCTAAGGTTCTTCGGTGGACGCATCTCAAGGATTGCTTTAGTCTTATTAGGGTCTATATGGATACCCTTTGATGTTTTGACAAAATCCAAGAACTTGCCGCTGGAGACTCCCAAAAAAGATTTGGTTGGGTTCATCTTGAGCTAGTGCGCACGCATCAGGTCGAAGACGGTCTTCAAGTCTTGGAGGTGATCATCTTTAGAGCGACTTTTGACAGCGATATCATCAACGTAATACTCTAATGTATTGCAGATGTTCGTGGAAGATAGTACGCATAGATCGCTGATATGTGCCACATGTATTTTTCAGACAGAAGGGCATGACTGTGTAGCAGTACACTCCTATCGGTGTCCGAAATGACGTATGCTTCTTGTCGTCAAAAAATATCTTAATTTGATTGTAGCCTGAGAATCCGGCCATGAAGGACATGCGCTCGAAGCCACAAGTATTGTCGATCATTATATCTGTGATCGAAAGGGGAAACTCGTCCTTAGGGCATGCCTCATTTAGATCACAAAAGTCAATACAGATTTGAATATTCTTGTTCTTTTTTACGACGAGCACGATGTTGGCTATCCAATTCGAATGTTGTTCCTCGCGGATGAAGCCACTAGCTATCATTTTGTTGACTTCAGCTTCGATGGCATTCAAAATGTTTGACTAGAATCGTCATTGCTATTGCTTGACCGGCTTAGCATTTGGCTAGTTGTTGAACTTGTGGACCACGATTTGGGGTCCTGTCATGTCTTCGTAACTCCAGGCAAAGACATCGATGTACTCCCTGACGAGTTGTAGTAGGGCTTCCCGATCCTCATCGGACCAGCTTTTGCTGATGAAAATAGTTTTAGGGGAGGATTCATTGCCCAAGTCAATTTGCACTACTTCATCTTCAGTGGAAGATTCCCGTTGCTCGAACTGCATCTCCCATTGTGAGTTTAGGAGTTGGGCCCACGGTTCTACTTCAAAGTGTTCAACTAGATCCTCGTCATCTTTCTTAGGGTCAGCTGACACCATGTTGGCCGACAACGCTTGTTTGAGCATCTTCCTGATACTGATATCGGAGTTCTAAGCAGAAGATTCTGAAGAGTGAGAGTATAACCCATCTTCTTAACCGATCCTTCGGGGGTTATGGGGGGCATGACATACCTTAAGCCATGCTTGGTCTTATGGTAGTAATCCTCAAAATTTTCTGCAGGAGCGTGCAGACGCAGAGGGAGCCGTCAACTTTCAGATTATAGCCTATCTTATGGATAAGTTGCATGGTTTGAGAGCTAAACCGGTGAAGTGGTATTTTGCCGGTATGGGGTTCTGGCTCCAGTTCCTCTGGGATGAAGTATTAGTGACTTTCCACTCTGCCAAAGATAATGAATTTGTCTCCCCTCTTCCTTGTTATAACTATGAATTAGTAGTTTTAACTGAAGAGAATTCGGTTCACTACATAGGTGGTAGTTACATGTGTATGTAGGTGCAGGCCTAGACCATGCTCAATGGAATACAATATGCTTAGATGTGCAACAACAAAGTAGTTCAAAGATAACCCTTTATTCATAAAAAAATGTATCTTATCTTCAGGAATTATATCGTCAAGTGAAGGGACGTTAGCATGAGCGGCTACGTACTCTTCCAGTTCATCCTTCCCGGGATTTACCCCTAGTATGAGCGATGGCTTCGGAGGTCTCCTGTGCAGCATTCCCACAAGAGGTTCGAAAGTCATAGTAGGTGCTGGATCTTCCTTCGACGGTCCACTCGGTCTACGAAGACGAACGGCCAGAGGTTCAGGTGCCTTCCTGTACAGTTTTACCATGAGGGGAGGGGCTGTGTCGGGAGTGCATGCTTTTATATGGACACTCTAGGGCTCGTCTGATGTTGTCCCAGTCTCTGATTCATCGTCGGTATCATTACCACCTTCATCTTGGTGGACTTACTTGTAGAGGATCGAGACAGAGTAATATGACCCCTTTGAACGGATCGACATTAGCAAACTCCATTTTGACAATGTCGTACTCATCGACGTACTTTAGGTACTGGTGCAGAGTCGACGATACGATCATGTACTCATGTATCCATGGGCGTCCCAGTAAGACGTTGTAGGATACATTTGCGTCTATGACGTAGCAAGTGACCTCTATTTTTAAGTCATCGATCTGGCATTTTAGGTGAATCTTGTCCAAATGTTAGCTCCTTCCTGTATTGAATACATTGATGGCAGTATTGGTTGGTGCTAGACGATACATCGGGATGCCCAAGGTCTGAAGCAGACTCTGTGGGATGATGCTGATTGATAACCGGGTCAATGTGCATCCGGTCCACCTTGATGGTGCCAATGTACCCTGTGTAATACAGAGGACGATGGTGCTTATTGTTCTTTAGCAACATATCTTGATATGAGAAAGTGATGTTGGGTATTGCCACTATAACATTATGGCAGTGGGTGCATGCGGCATGATTCTCAACTGGCGGTTTTGTCATGCTCTAGTCCCAAAATACCAAGGGACTAGCTATGTGGCAATGGCCAGCAACACAACTCCAATGGGCAAACCTAATTTAATGGACCCGTTAGAGTGTACTTAAGCTGTAATACACATAAAATAGTCTACAAATACCTGTCACAGTCTATATATATAATCTCATCCACAATAAGCATCAAAATCATAAAGAGATAGTCCAGTCTTAATGAACATAAAATGATCCATCCAACCAAAATAATATAAATAATGTCACGGAGAATAACCCGTCATCAAAATGGAAAGGAAAATCACTCCAAGTACAATATCCAGAAGTTACTACAAGATCAAATATCTAAGAACACTAAGCATAAAAATGAATGGTGAGAATATTGTGTGCTCAAGAGAAGTCCTCCGGAACAACCTCATCCTCTGCAAACTGAACGTCTCCAATAGTAGCACCTGCCACGTAAACCTCAGGATAGCTCTCCTCGTTTACACCTGGGGACATAATCCGGATCCAGGTCCTCAGGGACATAGCAAGGTACAATAAACACTCAAGTCAAAATAAAATACAGTAAGTAAGAACAGATCCTCAGGGCAAGCTATGTAACCAGCTAAGTGAAATACAAATGAGAGCATCACTAGTACTCTGGATGAATCACTACAGGCTCTGTGTCGGGGAGCCCATAATAGCAAGTAGTATCTCGTAGGTCCAGTAATGTTCCAAGCTCTGGTATAAAGACTAGAGCACCTCCAGTAAAATAGTATATATAACATAATCAGCCTGTAGCATGTGTGTCTCTCCCCATCCAATATAACCTCATATCTCATGTCCACAATATCTCATGTCCAAACACGCAAGATTATAACCTCTATCTAGTACAACGAGTCATAATGATATCTATATAATATGCAAGTCTTATATCACTAATCCTGTAAGCCTATACAGAATCACCATGAATAACTAAAGAAAGATTATGTCACATGAAATAGTGTTAAGTGTCCTATGGTATGGGGTACTTGGTAAATCAAGCACGTAAAAATAATAGGATCATGGAATCAACTCTCTAAGTGATGTTACACGACTCCGCGTACGGCGTCAACACCCGAATCTTGTTCGGACGCTAAGCAACGTCTCATGGTCCTAGGTTGAGCAAAAATATCATAAGAATATATATATATATATATATATATATATATATATATATATATATATATATATATATAGAGAGAGAGAGAGAGAGAGAGAGAAATATAAGCAGATAATATAACAGGATCTACTGCAAGTTTGGGAAGGTACACTTGCTTGGATTCTGAACTCCGTCAACTACTCCTAAGAAAGTGGAATCTGCACGTAGACCTCCGGATGCAGAAACAAACATTACCAATGTTCTCAGAATACTTAAAATAGCTAAAATTGACTACTTATAAGTCTAATTTGGACACAGAAATATAATTGACAGTTTTGGGTCAAAACGGAGTCCGCATATGGTCCATTATCACCGAAAAGCGTGCCAAAGACAAAGTTCTCTAAATTTGTCAAACTTAGAGTCGATGAGTCCAGGACGATGATACGAACCCAATGGAACATCCAGAACAGGATTTCGATGAGTCGATCATAAAACTGCCCGTCATATAGAACCGTGGGGTCCATAAAACGGTGTTTCTTCAACGTTCTCAGATTTGAACCAAACATAGGTCACAGGACAAGCGTAATGCTGCGAACCCAATGGAACAAGTTTCTCTGTGAACCGACGAATACACACGAAGTTATGGTACGAGGTACACACACGTATAAATCAAGTTCCGCGAAAGCCCACACGTCCGCGTTTACGTAGATACCATTCAGCGCAATCCGCACGCAACGATGTGGCCTTGTTTGGCGGAACGCACCCCGTATCGGAGATTTTTGGTTCTTTAAAAATAAGTTTTTGGTCATTTTGGAATCAGAATAATTTAACCAATAAAGCAAACTAATAAAAACTTAACGAACAGTAAAAATCTTTGTTATATTATGAAAAAGTCCTTTCAATTATATTTTGAAAATAATTATTGAGTTAGTAGAAAATTGGACATGACCAGAGGTACTAGGACTGAATTTTTGAACTATTTTTGAACAGTTTTTTGATCAATTTTTAGTCAATTTTTGATCAAATTCGGGTGCCCAAATTCCTTCTACTTAAAAAGAATCCTAGAAGGTTAGGTTGTGAGCGTGTACGGACAAACCGTTCAAAAAATAGAGTGAAGAAGAGGGAGTTATTATACCTGGAAGTTGGGTCATCAGGTTTCTGGTGGCCCAAATGCGTGCCCGCGGGGGGGGGGGGGTATCTGCGGCGGTCGTCGGCTCCGACGGTGGTCAGGCGGCGGGGCAGTGGCATTGGAGGGCGACGCTCGTCTGGGAAGAGGCTAGGGGAGGTGGTTTAGGATTAGGGTTAGGGTTTCGTTATAGATTCATATATATATATATATATATATGTGTGTGTGTGTGTGTGTGTGTGTGTGTGTGTGTGTGTGTGTGTGTGTGTGTGTGTATAGAACGAGTGATGGAGGAGGAATTCGCAGGTGAGGGTCTGGGTTCTACACACGGGGTATGGGTTGGGTAGATTAGTTAGGTTAGTGTTAGGGTTTATTTTATTTATTTTCTTTATTTATTTTTTTTGTTTTGTTTTATTTTATTCAATATTTATATAAAGAAAATTCCCAAAAATAATTAGGTACTTGAGAAATTTTTTAGGAAATTTATATTTCTTCCAACAAATAATTTACAACCAACTTTATATCAATTCAAAAGATATTTACCAAATATAAATAAATATTAAATTAGTTAAATAAATCCATAAATTCTATTTTCTACTTAATATTATTTTGGAAGCATGCATGGGTTCAAATAACGCAATTCGAGTGTCATACGCATAATAGGACCAGTTAGGCTCATAGTATAGATTTAATTGGAAGCAGTGGGTTGGGGTGGCATATTAAAATCATATACCACGACAAAAAAGGGCTAATTAATCATCGTTTTCTCGTAATTGTGTCGCAAAAGTTGTGCGACCAAAATAAGGCATGTGATTGCGAATTTGTGAGTGATAGTTATGGCAGGAGCCTAATTTGACTCGTCTAAGTCGAGCATGCTCGGTTGGTTGGAAGGGAAAGGCTAGTGTTGCACTCAAGATCTTAAAACCATGGTGGTTGGTTTCCAAAGTTTAATTAAATTATCGAATAAATATTTAAAAATGAAAAATAATTATTAATTACCGAACTAACCATATATAAAAACCAGGGTACTCATAATCTATCCACCTTAAAAGAATTGCGTCCTCGTAATTAAGAAAACAAAATATAACCGGTCAGGAAAGGTTTGCTCTAGAAAAGATTACGCGGTTGTATGACATTTGTTGAAGCACGACACAAAGCATAAGGGACCATGAATGAGGAAAAAATCGAGAGGAAGGGTGAGGGTTTTGTTCAAGCAGAATACGTAGAGAAGCAATAAATTTTTTTTTCTAGGCAATGAGAGATGAGTAACTCAAGAGTAAAGGAGTCTGATTAGAACGAAGATCAACTACAACTTCTGAAAACTTGGGTACCTCTAACATAATACTACTCTAGACTAACAAGTTCATGCTAACATAATACTAGGTATAGGCTAGGGAATTAAACTAACAGGAACATGCTAAAGTATTACTAGAAATATTCGTTACTATAGCTTGCTATGAAAAAACTAAATCTTACCCATATTCGCTACTCCTCGAGTCCGTGCCTCCTCCATTGTCATCGCAAAAGCATGTCCACATCCCTATGGTGGTGCCCTCTACTGTTGCTGGGCCAGCTGGAAGAGTGCTGCCTGTGATGCCAAGGGTGGCCTCAGCTGATTTCCTTCTGGTGCTGGTGGTCTGAATCCTCCATCTTCCGTATGTGATGCTCCTGGTGCTGGATAAGCTAGTCGATGTGGCTGCTGGACTAGCCCCGGTGCTGGTAAAGCGGGTCAATGAACCATCGATGTTCCTCCCCGACGCTTAGGGCAATCCCTAGCTGAATGCTGACTGGATCCGCAAGCTAAACATAATCCCAATTTGCGTCTGCACTCCCTCTCAATATGGCCTACCTTGCCACAGTAGTGACAAGTAGGAAGGGATGGGGATCGTGATATTGCTCTCTATGGTGGATTCATCTGGAGTCGCTTTGTAGGTTTCCCGTGTGGTGCTCGCACTGGTACTAATGCGTATGGTCTCTTCTGGCTGGACTCCCTCTTGTGAATGCACTCCATGCATCGAGCTACGACAAAGACATTCATATAAGAAGTAGGTGCAACAGAGCCAATATGTCTCTGTAGTTCAAAGCTCAGTCCGTAAAAGAATTTTTCTGCCTTCTCTTCTTCTGTCTGGGTCAGTGTAGGTGCGAACAGTTGAATCAAGCATGATACAAGTCAAGGAATTTATTCGAGTCCGATATAGAGGTCAAGAATGTGTCAACGTGTGGATAAGAACCTAGAAGTTTAGCCTATCCTAATTGCAGGCTTGCTCGGTCCCTTAATTGAAACCAAAGCAATATATTCGTAGACCTGCATGGGCCACCATAAAAAATATGTCACGCTCCAGTGCCAAAATACCAAGTACTAGACACGTGACAATCGCCAGCAACACAACTCCAATTGACAAACCCAATTTAATAGATCCGTTAGAGTGCAATTAAGTTGTAATACATATAAAATGGTCTACAAATACCTGTCACAGTCTATATATCTAATCTCATCCACGATAAGCATCAAAATCACAAAGAGATAGTCCAGTCATAATGAACATAAAATGATTTATCCAACCAAAATAATATAAATAATGTCACGGGGAATAACCCGTCATCAAAATGGAAAGGAAAATCACTCAAAGTACAATATCCAGAAGTTACTACAAGATCAAATATCTAAGAACACTAAGCATAAAAATAAATGGTGAGAATACTGTGTGCTCAAGAGAAGTCCTCCGAAACAACCTCGTCCTCTGCAACCTGAACGTCTCCAATAGTAGCACCTGCCACGTAAACCTCGGGATAGCTCTCCTCGTCTACACCTGGGGACATAATCTGGATCCAGGTCCTCAGGGGACATAACAAGGTACAATAAACACTCAAGTAAAAATAAAATGCAGTAAGTAAGAACAGATTTTCAGGGCAAGCTATGTAACCAGCTAAGTGAAATACAAATGAGAGCATCACTAGTACTCTAGCTGAGATCACTACAGGCTTTGTGTCGGGGAGCGCATAACAGCAGGTAGTATCTCGTAGGGCCAGTAATGTGACAAGCTCTGGTATAAAGACTAAAGCACCTCTAGTAACGTAGTATATATAACATAATCATCCTGTAGCATGTGTGTCTCTCCCTATCCAATATAACCTTAAGTCTCATGTCCACAACGTCTTATGTCCATAACACGCAAGATCATGACCTCTAGCTAGTACAATGAGTCATAATGATATCTATATAATATGCAAGTCTCATATCACGAATCCTATAAGCCTATACAGAATCACCATGAATAACTCAAAAAAGATTCTGTCACATAAAATAATATCAAGTGTCATATAGTATGGCGTACTTGGTAAAGCAAGCACGCAAAAATAATAGGATCGTGGAATCAACTCTCTAAGTGATGTTACACGACTCCGCATACGGCGTCAACACCCGAATCTTGTTTGGACGCTAAGCAACGTCTCACGGTCCTAGGTTGAGCAGGAACATCATAAGAATATATATATATAAAAAGAAACACAAGCAGATAATATAACAGGATCTACTGCAAGTTTGGCAAGGTACACTTGCTTGAATTTTGAACTCTGTCAACTACTCCTAGGAAAGTAAAATCTGCACGTACACCTCCAGATGCTTAAAAAACATTACCAATGTTCTCAAAATACATAATTAGCTAAAATTTACTACCTATAAGTCCAATTTGGACACATGAATATAACTGACTGTTTTAGGTCAAAACAGAGTCTACATGTTGCCCATTATCACCGAAAAGCGTGCCAAAGACAAAGTTCTCTAAATTTGTCAAACTTAGTGTCGATGAGTCTAGAATGATGATACGAATCCAATGAACATCCAGAATTGGATTCTGATGAGCCGATCATGAAATCGCTTGTCTATGGAACTGTGGGGTCCATAAAACGGTATTTTGTCAACGTTCTCAGATTTGAATCAAACTTGGATCACAGGACAAGCGTAATGCTGTGAATCCAATAGAACAAGTTTCGTTGCGAACCGACGAGTACACACGAAGTTATGGAACAGTATCTGAATAGGCCGATACGATATTTTTTGGCGGATACGCGTTGATTCCGGCGTGCACACACGTACAAATAAAGTTCCACAAAAGCCCACATGTCCACGTTTACGTACACACCATACAATGCAATCTATACACGACAATGTCGCCTCATTTGGACGAATGCACCCCGTATCGGAGATTTTTGGTTCTTTAAAAATAAGTTTTTGGTCGTTTTGGAATCAGAATAATTTAACCAATAAAGCAAACTAATAAAAAAATTAAAGAACAGTAAAAATCTTGGTTAAATTATTCTGATTTGACTCATCTAAGTCGAGAATGCTAGGTTGGTTGGAAGGGACAGGCTAGTGTTGCACTCAAGATGTTAAAACCCTGGTGGTTGATTTCCAAAGTTTAATTAAATTATCGAATAAATATTTAAAAATAAAAAATATTATTATTTTTTGTACTAACCCTATATTAAAACCAGGGTGCTAACAGGTTTGACCTGCGTCAGGTAGGTATCAGCATTCTACAATGCCTCACTTAGAGCAACTCGAGTGTCTTTGAAGAGTCGGAGAAGCTCAAATTGTGATAAGTTTGCTGGAGTATTGGCCAGTTGTACCAAAATGTCAAAGTTGTAGGGCTTCTCCAGCCCCTGAGCTGTATCTTTGTGCAGCAGTTTGTCAAAGAGAGTTTTTTTTTTGCTTGGGCTTGTTTGCTGCTGAAGTCTGGGATGGACCCAGATCAGATACGGTGGGTGCGATAGTTGGGAGCGCACCATCATTTGGGGTGTCAAACTCTCATTGTTATGCCAAGCCTGACCTTGTTGTTCCTGCTATAGCTTCTTCGGGTGAGAGAGAAACCGTGTAGCAGGACTTGGACTTGGTGGCAAAAGGTGTTGCTTGCTGCATCAATTCTAGAGAAAGATCTGGATGAATCTAAATAACCTCCCCCCCGTAATGTGGTGAGAGGTATCAGCCCGGTTGTTTGGTCATGAGATGGTGGGAGATTGACAACCTCCATTATTGCCATGGGGATCGGGATCACTCCGTCTTGGGCATCCGTTGTCAATAAGTCGCCAAACTAGAGAGATACCATGCTGGCTGTCATGCCCCGATTCCGTAGAATCGATAGTCGTCCCCCAGGCGTGACCGCCGTACAGGCCTAGGTTGTGCACCGCACAAGGCTAAGTATTTTATTTCGCATAGCGAGCATATTTTCAGAGACCAAAAATAAATATGCATGCTTCATCTAAACAACGTGTTGATTGGTATAGTTGGGTTAGCTTACCTTCAACAGTATATTTTGATGTACTGACCCTTTTGAAACAGGTTTCCCGCACTAAGGAAAACTGAGCGAGCGAGCTGAAGTTATCCCCCAATCCAGTCCAGCTGTAGGCGCGTCTTGTTCGTGCCAACTTTTGAAGTATACTGAAGAAAGGAGCTAGCTACTTAAAGACTCAAATGCAGCTCCGAGGAAAGGCCATCATTCCACCAGGAGGTCTTTGCATTTTGAAGTTTAGTAAGGGATGTAATGTACAGGACTGCTATCTCATTTTGTGTCAACACTTTTATAAGACTAGGTGGCAACCTTATGACTCGTTTAAAAGTTTGTAATAGATGTTCATATTATCAATAAAAAGAGAACTTTTCCATGTTTCAAATCTATATTTTAATTTATCTGCGTACTCTGAATATGTGCTCGCTATGCGAAATAAAATACTTAGCCTTGTGTGGTGCACAACCTAGGCCCGCACGGCGGTCACGCCTGGGGGAGGACTTTCGATTCCATGAAATCGGGGCATGACACTGGCGACATCTATTTTGTTATCAAAGTCCAAGGTGAGGGCCTTGGTGTTGAGCAAACACTGGATGTACCGCTTCAGTGTGTAGCAATCCCGCATCTCATAGTTGACGTATCGGTGGTAGTGGTTGTACTTCAGATTGTTCACATCGACTGCCTCATCAAGGCATTTGACATGGGAAGCCGAAGCATGTTTCCCTTCATTAACATGCCAAAGATTGCCATGACATCATCATCTTTGAAAGAGTAAGGTTCC
Source organism: Iris macrosiphon (assembly GCA_036927795.1). Classification (NCBI taxonomy): domain Eukaryota; kingdom Viridiplantae; phylum Streptophyta; class Magnoliopsida; order Asparagales; family Iridaceae; genus Iris; species Iris macrosiphon. The sequence goes on from JAYESA010000004.1 coordinate 213,926,504, forward strand.
TTCGGTTTTGGAGTCTATACAGGCTTCTGTTTGGGCTTCTTAGCTAGATTGACGATAAGGGACTGCTTTCCCTTGCCATCATGAACATTATTGCTTCTATTATGGTTGTTATTATTGTACAGATGCTTTTTCCTATCATCGGTGACAGGGATCTATATTCCCAAGTGTCGGGCATTATTTACCTTCCTTTCAGTGTCGACAGCATTTATGATGAACGTCGTCAGTCTTGGAACTAAGTATCGCCCATTCAGAGTCTGACAACTGGCAGTAGATTCCTTCGGCATGTGTCTATCAGTGTGGACTCAAGATTGTCGGAGGATAACTTCAGCACGGCTTGCCTGTATCGTTCGATGTATTCTCGTACAGGTTCTTTCTCTTTTTGCATAATGTCCATCAGAGAGTACATCGTTATGTCATTTTCCCCCTCATAAAATCGGGTAAGAAAAATACTTATGAGGTCATTAAACAATGAGATACAATTGTCTTGGAGACTGCAAAACCAATCAAAGGCCACTCCAAATAGTGCCCTGACAAAGAGCTTCGTGAGGATAGCGTCATTGCGAGGCAGATGCCCCGTGGCCATCTCGAAGTAACTCATGTACTGACGAGGAGAGGTTTTCCCATCCAACGAAGTCAGGTTGAAGGGTTTGTACTTGGGTGAGTATGACACATCTCCCCACTCAAGGGGATATGGTAGTCGTACCTCGAGCTCACGCAGGGTATCCCGATTTCCTAGTGAGTCCATGCTGGCTTGAATTTCTTGAACATCCCTGATTTCTTCCCGGGCTTCATCTACTACTGAGGGAGCAGACGATCCGCACAAGGCGTGATTGCCGCTAGCGGGTGGAGTGTCACCCCCACTTTTCATATTAAGGGTATTTTTGTCCTTTCATAATTTTATGTGTAAATGATTGCATGATAATTAATTCTAGTTAAATTACTGTGATTTAATTGATTATTGTACTTTATCGTTGCTCCGATAATTAGAGCGCTACGCTAGCCATTGTTTTCCAAACAGATTTCATACCCTTGTCCTAGACGTGCCAGACCTTTATTCTGATCCTTGTGTGACTCATAATTATGTTTTGTTGTGCTCTATTTTAGACACACAACATTCGTCACAACCGATTGTATTTAATTCAATATAAATCCAACTTTGTACCTTTGTATGTTCCAATCAAAATTGGAGACACAACCGTGACATATTTTGAGCAACCCAAATTAGGGTAACATTCTACTCTGAGTCTACTTCATTCATGATGCTGGTGTCCCACTTAAATTCAGTCCCTTGTACTTCTAATTAGTTTTAGAACATCTATTTCATTTAGTTTAATTAAAAAAAACAATAAATCTAATTTTGTGCAATTTTTCAATTGTTGGGCACTTTTATGCAAAAGTGTATTAAGGTGTCCACCCCCTTGGACACGACACGTAAATAAACCCAATTCTCCTTCATATATATTTTTCCATAATTTTTGGGAGTGTGCAATTGCAACATCAACCTCATTAAAACTATGGTCCTCCAAACCTTGAGCCAATTGAATCATACATGAGAGGCCCAATCCCAAGAGGGGTTGACCAGTCAACTTTCCTAGGTCAAATCAAACACTACATGTATATAAATAATATTTTCCCTTCCTTACTTTTTCTTTTTTTTTAATTCTCTTTAAACTTAGAAACAATCAGCCGACTTCCCTCCACGACAACCCTTCCCATCATCTCCCGCTCGTGAACCCAACCCGCCGGAGCCCAGTCCTCGTCGGAGGACTCAACTGAACTCGCTGCCTCACGTTCCCCCGCTGACCCCGCATGCTTCACCGCCTCCCCTCGCCAACCACTGAACCCGAACGCCTCGCCTCGACCGGAGACGCTCGACTAAAGCCGGAGAGCGTTACTGTCGACCCCGAGCACCGCGGAATTTGACCCCGCGCCAGAACGGTCCACCCCGCCCCGCTGCCACGAATCGACCAGTCCCTTGTCGACAACCACTGCACCAAAAATGCTCGACCGCGTCCGTCTGACGTCGGAGCCCGCTGCAACTCAACGGCGTCCGCCGGAAAGCCGGAGACCCGCCGTTCTCCTCTGGACCGTTCGCCTGAAGCCGCCAACCCGACCGGAGCACCGCTGAACGCCATCTCCTGCTGCACTCGCCAAACCGCCGTGACCTGCTACTAACGACCGACTTCGACGATCACCGGAGCCGAGCCGTAAAACCGAGCAGCACCCCGCTGCCACCTCCTTCGCGACGACCTCGATATCGAACCCTTCATTTTCGCATACACAGGTTCGAATCCTCCTCGCACGCATATACACGTACACGTATACGTGTATTCCTCATAGTATTGCACACGTATTAGCCGTGGTGTATTTAGTATATGATGGTATATCGGTATATGATTGGTATGTATGTATTTGCATATGTATTAGTATATGTTAAACATATTTTGGTATATATACACATATATATATATATGTAGTAAATCTCCATTTGCATATATACATATGTATATGTCTTGTATATATATCCCTAAAATATGTTTAATATATATATATATATATATATATATATATATATATATATATATATATATATATATGTACCAGTATTAATTCTCAATTAGTATAAAACATATGTATATGTATTGTACGTGCATCTCATGTACATGTTTAATGTATATATGTACATAGTATAAATTTTATTAAGTATGTATATACATGTATCTTTTATAATTGTAATTAGTTAGTATTAATGATTATGATAGAGAATATATATATTATAGGCCTATGTACTAGAGGACCGAGTATAACCATGATACCCCGTAGTTATATCGACTTGTGACCATGTAGCATGATAGCAGACTGCCATATGTACACTGACGTACTGACAAGACCGTACCATTGACTGTCTGTTATGCACAGCAACGACAGACGTGACCACCCCTAGCGTAGTCTTTGAGATCATTATGTTGATTGTGTGTTAGAGTAATGTTTGATACAGTATTGTGTTATATGATATGTCTATAGGACTGTTGGATAATTCAGACGATACTTTGGAACCCAGACATTGGTATTGCCAGCTAAGGACCACAGGCGAGTACATTCTCTGACAATTTTTATTATGTTGATTATCTCTATAACTCTTGTTGTATAGCGTACATGACTCTGACACTATTATTTACACGAGTTGGCATCATTGGGACCTGTCACGAGGAGTCAGAATTTGGAATCCATCGTGCTAGCTGGGAAAAAATGGGGAAATATTAGTAACTTATGTGATCATACCCAACTTTACATGCATCATAGCTCACCCACACCTCACGTCGGTGCAGCCTGACCATTACATGCCTCATCGCTGTTACATGTGGTTAGCCTGACTTTACAAGGATGATTGCTAATCAATGTAATGAGTCTTATCAGTCCCAAGCCAATCACATGATATGCTGATGTTTCACACACATAGTTAGATGTTCTTGACATGTATCCCTAGCATATTGATCTAGCATCTCCACATGTTTTAGTTATTGTTCTTGTACACATTTATATACCAGTTCATTGTTCTAGCGTGTACTTGTATTTCTATTCATTGCTAGATGTATATTGATGATAATGTTCCAGTATTTCTTTATTCCAGCATTCCTTTATTCCAGTATATTCTTATTTTTAGTTATCCATATCTGTCTTGTATTTCTTTATACTGTGTTATAGTTTTTGTCAATATATATGGAACTGCTGTTAGAGGTATATTTCGTTCCAATCCTGACTGGATATTTTTTCCAGAGGATCTTGAGGAGTTATGTACCACACACTATGAACCAGGTATAGATACAGACTACACACCAGAGATTTTAGAGGAGACTATTCCTTTAGATGAGACATTGCCTGCAGCTATCTAGATAGTATTTATATTATGCATCTAAGACGTATTGAGGTTTAATTCAGTTTATGTTTAGACTTATGTTAAGTTTAATTGGAGACTTGTGTTGGACAGCTAGACTGTGATTTATCTTTATGTTTGAGACATGGTGTTTAACTATGTTATTCTTATCATCTTTTATCGTGCCTTTATACCCTTGTAAATATTGCGATTGAGTTTACATTATGAGCTATTGTGAGATATGTACTATCCTCCTTATGGAGATTGATATCATTGACAGGTTGAGAGTTACATTCATATTATTATGACCTAAACAGCATTCTACCGCCGATACTGCGGCGTAGGCTGGACGTACCTAGGCTCTCGTGCCCCTATACTGGGTGCGGATCGTGACACATTTTTAGTGGTGGCCCATGCAGGTCCTGTTTCACAATTTGTGCGATATCATGGTAGTGCGATAACTTAGTTGTACTGCTGTGAGCCTGCAATAGGATATAGGAAATAGGATCTAGGATGAGAGTATGCTCAATCACACTAGGAAATTCTGATCTTCACAATGCTATTCTAATTGATTGCTTCCTTTAGAATTTACTGTCCTTTCTTCCTAATATCGCATCTATCACCTTAAATTAATTCTTTTGATCTGTATTCAGGATGCCACCGAATACTAGATCCATGAGAGTGGGAGCATTAACTTCAGAGAGGTCTGCCACCTCTCAACCTAACAAACAGACACCTGGAGTTCCTCCTACATCTCCTGTTTATGTGGGAGTACCTGCAGCTAACGGGATTCCTCCTCCACCTATTCAGAGGATTGCCCCAGCTATGACGGACAACCTTCCACCACCACCGACACCGATTCCTGGAGGAGTGCCCACTGACGGGGCACAGATGTTCGTACTGATGCAGGGCATGCTAGAGGCCCAGAGAGTAACAGCAGAAGCTCAGCGCATTCAAGCTGAAGCCCAGAGAGTGCAAGTAGAAGCACACCAGGCGCAGACAGAACTGATTAGAGAGAGAGCATGGAGAATGCTTATCAGGTGGCTCTCCAGGCTGTGGAGAGAGTAGCACGACAACCGCAGCATCATGGCCAGCAATAACAGAGGCCCGGTACCATAGTGGACTTCAAGAGGATTATGCCTCGAGAGTTCCTCGAGAGTTCAAAGGTGTCACGACCCGCACCCGGTGTAAGGGTCTAGTCGGAAACAACGCCCAGCCTACGCCGCAGAATCGGCGGTAGAACGCTGTCTAGATAAACTATCTAACAATATAATGAACCACCAATAATGATAGTATACTCAATCACAGAACTAAGGTGGAAATGAGCACGAATCAGATAAAGAATAGAATAGTCACAATACAACTCATGAGTCTAAAATAATACATCAATGAGTCTGAAGAAAATTACAGAAATATACTGGAGACAAATCCAGTACAAAGAATACTATAAAACTATAAAGCTACAACTCCAGGGTCAACTGTCTCAGTTGGGATAAGTCCCTCTTGAGCCAGGGTCTCAGAATCTAAACCCACAACATCCTGGGGTCCATAATAGGTAGGGTACTCCTCAGTGTCATCTGGAAAAATATATCCAGTCAGGAAAGGAGCAGAGTACAACCCTAACAGCAGTTCTCAAACAATGATAAAAACTATGTAACAGTAAATAGCTGTGGATAAACAAGATGCATAAATAGAGACAAGAATGTAGAGATAATAAGGAAATACTGGAAAGAAATACAATAATGAACAACATGCTGATGGAACAAGAATACTAATGACTAAGTGTGTGAGTACTAGCTTTAACATGTGATCGGCTTGGGAACTTGCACAAGAGTATAATGGCCTGGTTAATTATACGTGCGGTGTATGATCAACACTCATAAGGAACAAGACATGCACAAGGAGGGTATGATCACATATCTACACTAAATACTCTCCACCCTCGACTGGTATAATAGATCCAACCACGGTACGTTATGGCACGAGATTCCCCAAGAAGATAGCTAGTCTCCCCGGGAATCGGTGTCTGTACATGTACAAGATAACCAATGAAACAATACTTGCACCATATACACCATATACCAAGGAATAACATCTCATGACGAGATCCGGATATACCAATCCGTGTAACCATAGTGTCGAGAGAAACATGTAAATCTACACTAGATACAACGAACATAGAGGATATCATAAATGAGAAACTATCAGAGAATGTACTCGCCTGAAGTCCAATGAACAGTCTCACAAATGTCTGACTCGGTGCCTCGAAGACCTAGACATGGAATACAACATTAAAACAAGGTCCCGGAAAGATAACAAGTCAAACTAGGCAACTTCTAGGTCAATAAGTCAATTCTAAGGTAAAAGTCAACTATGGTCAACTCTAAAGTCCACTAAAGTCAAACATGGTCAAACCCAAAGTCAACCTCACAAGACATCTATAAAATAATATAGAGATAAACTACAATAATTTAGGAATCAAATTAGATTCAAAAAGAACTCACACAAAGTATACTAATAATATAATTAATATATACCCTAAAATAATATATATACAACCCAACATTTATATAAATAACATAATATATTATTACAATTATTATTCCTCACAAAACACACATATATATACATATATATATATACAATTATAATATATAATATATACATTAAATCTGTCAAAGCGTCATTGAAAAACAGTGAATAAAATAGGATTAAATCAAAACAGTTTAAATAGTGACAGTCGGGACTGTCACCGAAGGACTGTCACCGAAACCCAAATAATAAACTGCCACTGCTTTAGTTTTCGCTGACAGTTAAACTGTCGCGGAAAAGCGTCGCAGAAAAGCTGCTGTTTCCCGCTGCAGCAATTAATGACAGGTTTGTCATTAATTGCCCGAAGGCTACAGCGGCTGCTATTAGTCGGCTAATTAATGACAGTTTTTTTTTACTGTCATTAATTCACTGTCACTAAAACAAGTTGTATATATATAATTATATATATAAAAACAGAATATATAAATAATATATATATATATATATATATATATATATAAACAGAATATATAAAACAGTATATATATATATATATATATAAACCATTAATACAAAAATGTACATATATATATTAATATACACATAAACTTATACCTTCAAATATTTAACAAAGAACATATAATTTACATGGCTAGAAGCACACCTAAAATATTTACATTAATATCCAAATAATTACATAATAATTATAAATAATATAATTACACAATTAAACACACAAATATATTTTATAAAACATTTTATGTATAAATTATATTATTTAACAAGTAGTAACATATATATTTGCATGCAAGAAAGCTACATATTATATTGTACATTATATTAGCACACCAAAAATATAGATCTATGCTACAATAATTACTATAATAAATACATAAAATAAATATTTAATATCCATATATATATACTAATTATAAATGAAGAATTGAACCACAATTAATTAGATCTATGCAAAAATACACACAATTGGAGAGTATCTCACCGTATCCCACTAGATCTAGGATACGCATGCGACACGAGTCCAACACACAACCAAATGCACCCCGAAGGACACAAACAAATCACAAATAATATTTATGAACAAATCAAAGCGTCAAAAGTAGATCTATGTATCCGTGTCAAAATATGACATGTTCAAAGCCCCGTGTCGGAGGAAAACCCCCAAATGACACGTATCACCAAATAGTTGGGATACGAACCACAAGTATCCCAATATGGACACGACACTAGCCTTAAACACAAATCTCATGTTCAATTGATCTATAGGATCAATTGACACACACAACAAAATATAAATTCAGAATTCCAACAAAATTGACACAAAAAGCACTATAACTTTCTCCATGGGTCTCCTATGAACACAAAACAAAGTCCTATGGGTAGTACATACATATAGGTTGATTTTACATGATTAAATATCAGATTTAGAAGCTATTTAAATGGAAAAATCTGAATTATACCTATTGGAAGATGAATTCCCAATGAAACCTCCAATTGAGATGAACTTGCTTCCAAATTGTAGATCCTTGCTCCTCTTTGTAGATCCTTACTTCCTTCTTCTAGATCCTTGCTTCCTCTTTCTCTAATGGTGAATTGGAAAGAATTTGGAATGAATTTGGTAGGGAATTGGATTGGGAATGGAGGGAATTTGGTAGTGGGAGAATTCTAGATCTAGATTTGGAATGAAATGGGAGGAGAGAGAAATTTCCCCCCTCTTTAATAGGCCGGCCATAGCCCCTCCCCCAAGCAATTGTAAAATGTCCAATGTACCCCTTGGGGCCTCTCATGAAGAAATAATTAAGGAAGGAAGCTTCTAGTCTAATCATTTAATTAATTTAATCCATCTCCTTAACTATGGGCTTTCTAAATGGGCCAAGTCTAACTAATTAATTCATGTTGGTCCATGGGTCCAAACTAAACTAGTTGGGTCCACTAAAATAAGTCTAAAATAATTAAATAATAACTAACAACAATTAAATAATACAACAAATAATTATTTACCATGCACAATATTTATTTAAATAGGAAATTACCAAAATACCCTTTCCTAGAAAATGTGGTAGTGACAAGTCTACCCTCCTTAAAATAATTTCGTCCTCGAAATTCAAAGACGAAAACTACCCCCAGAAAATCACAGAACAGAACTAAAGAATCACAACTAACTAATGAACAGAACATAACAATGAACAGAACATAACTAGAAATAACATACCTCAAGGTACAAACAAATATGGATAACGCTCTCGCATGTCATCCTCTCTCTCCCAGGTAGACTCCCCCGGAGAGTGATGCCTCCATGCGACGCGCACCAAAGGAATAGTCTGGTTCCTCAGCACCTTCTCTCTCCGATCCAGAATTCCAACTGGCTGCTCTGGATAGCTAAGAGTAGGGCCCACCTCTATCTCTGAGTGATCCAATACATGACTAGGATCTGCCACGTATCGTCTCAACTGCGACACATGAAACACGTTGTGCACTCCCTCCAATGCAGGTGGCAAGTCTAGTCTATAAGCAACTGCACCGACCCTCTCTAGAATAGTGAAAGGTCCAATGAATCGCGGACTAAGCTTTCCGCCTCCACCGAAGCGAATCGTGCCTCGTGTCGGAGAAATCCTCAGAAACACCAAACCACCCACCTAGAACAAAACACCACCTTAAGAACTTATCTATAACAAACAACCAAGAACAAGCACACAAAATAAAATCTAAACTATACCTCAAACTCCAAGGGTCTCCGATAGCTATCGGCCCAATGCCGTTGTCTGTCCTGCGCCACTCGAAGTCTGTCTCTGATCAACTGAACCTTCTCTGCTGCATCCACAACCATCTCTGGCCCAAGCAAAACTCTCTCTCCAACATCGTCCCAAGACAAAGGAGTACGACACCTCCGATCATATAGAGCTTCAAAAGGTGACATCTCTATACTGGCCTGGTAACTGTTGTTGTAAGCAAACTCTACCAAATAGAGATGGTCCTCCCAAGAACCCCCGAAATCTAGTACACAAGTGCGCAACATATCCTCGAGAGTCTGAATAGTCCTCTCTGACTGCCCATCTGTCTGGGGATGATATGCAGTACTGAATTTGAGCTGAGTGCCCAAACTCTCCTGCAAACTCCTCCAGAAATGAGAAGTGAAACGACTATCTCGATCTGAGACTATGCTGACGGGAACTCCATGTATCCTAACGATCTGCCTCTCATACATCTCTGCCAGCTTCTCCGTAGACAAACCCACCTTGAAAGGCAAAAAATGGGCCGACTTGGTCAATCTATCAACAATGACCCAAATCGCGTCTTTCCCTCCTGGAGATCGTGGTAGTCCGGACACAAAATCCATAGTAATGTGTTCCCACTTCCACTCTGGAATGGGTAATGGCTGAAGTAAACCTCCTGGCCTCTGCCTCTCGGCTTTCACCTGCTGGCACACTAAGCATCTGGATACAAACTGTGCCACTTCCCTCTTCATGCCATACCACCACACACTCTCTCGCATATCCTGATACATCTTGTTAGCACCTGGATGTATGGAATACTGAGAGCGATGCGCTTCCTGCAATACCTCCTCGCGCAACTCCCCACTAGGCACACACAATCTAACTCCATGCCTCAAGGATCCATCCTCTGCAATAGTGAAATCATCCTCCAATCCTGCTCTCACCTGAGCTCTGATACTCCTCAAAGATACGTCATCATACTGTGCTGCCTTGATCCTATCCATCAAATCTGAATGTATCTGCAATCCCCACATCTGCATAGCACCACCCGGAACAATCACCTCAATGCCCAAGCTCTCCAAGTCCTCCAACAAATATCGATCCTGCGTCAAGAATATAGCTACCGGATACCTGCTCAAAGCATCGGCAACTACATTGGCCTTCCCAGGATGATATTGCAAAAAGATATCAAAATCCTTCATCAGTTCCAACCACCGACGCTGCCTCATGTTCAACTCCTTCTGCGTGAAAACGTACTTCAAGCTTTTGTGGTCTGTGAAGATCTCCACACGCTCTCCGTACAAATAATGTTTCCACAACTTCAGGGCGAATATGACAGCTGCCAACTCCAAATCATGGGTAGGATAGTTCTTTTCATGAGGACGCAATTGCCTGGATGCATAGGCAATCACTTTCCCATGCTGCTGAAGAACACAACCTAAACCCTTTCCCGATGCATCACTATAAATAGTGAAACCTCCGGACCCTGATGGCAATGTCAAAATAGGAGCAGACGTCAACCTCTTCTTCAACTCCTCAAAAGTGGCCTGGCAATCTTCTGTCCAAACAAACTCCACATCCTTCCTTGTGAGTCTGGTCATCGGCTCGGCAATCCTCGAAAAATCTTGCACAAACTTTCTGTAGTAGCCTGCCAATCCCAAGAAACTCCTGATCTCTGCTACCGAACTCGGAGTCTTCCAAGATTCCACTGCTAAAATCTTCTTCGGATCCACTGAAATACCATCACCAGTCACAACATGCCCCAAGAATTCTACCTTGTCCAAGAAAAACTCACATTTGGACAACTTTCCATACAGCTTCTCCTTCCTCAGCACATCCAACACAATCCTCAAATGCTCCTCATGCTCCTCCGGTGTCCTCGAGTATATGAGTATGTCGTCGATGAATACCACCACGAACTTGTCAAGGTACTGGTGGAACACCTTGTTCATCAAGTTCATAAATACCGCCGGTGCATTAGTCAAACCAAACGGCATCACCATAAACTCGAACTGACCATACCGAGTTCTAAAAGCAGTCTTCGGTATGTCCCCCGGCTTCACCTTCACCTGATGGTAGCCTGATCTCAAATCTATCTTAGAAAATACCTTGGCACCACTCAACTGATCAAACAGATCATCAATCCGTGGCAAAGGATACTTATTCTAGATAGTGAGATTATTCAAAGTCCTGTAATCAATGCACATGCGCACCGATCCATCCTTCTTCGGTACAAACAATACCGGGACTCCCAATGGTGAAGAACTCGATCTGATAAACCCCTTATCCTGTAATTCGTCCACCTGCTTCTTCAACTCGACCAGCTCGCTGTTGTTTACTCTATAGACATGCTGCGAAATCGGTTCTGCACCTGGCACCAAGTCTATAGAAAATTCAACATCTCGATCTGGCGGCAATCCTGGCAATTCTTCAGGAAACACATCCAAAAATTCTGCTATCAACGGATGTGGCAACTCCTTGTCTTCCACCATAGCTCCACAAATAATGCCTTCTTCCTGCTCCGCAGCTCCTCTAGCAAACTCGAACTCTGGCTCTCCTGGCGGACCAAACAAAACTCTACCTCCTCTACAATCTATGCTAGCACGGTGCCTACTCAACCAATCCATCCCGAGTACAATGTCGTAGCTCGGAAGTGGCATTACAAGTAGACACGCACTCAACTCCCGGCCTCCCAGAGTAACTCTCCGATCCTTGCAAATATCATTAACCAGGATAATGCCTCCCCCGGTCATGATCTTGCAAGTCCTAAGCAAAGACTCAGCTACCAAACCATGCTTTAGAGCAAAAGAAACAGATACAAAACTATGGGAAGTACCACTATCAAACAAAGCTAAAGCTGGAATGGAATCAAAAAGAATAGAACCTGCGATGACATCTCCGGTGGGTTCCTCCTCTTCGACTGTCATAGCAAACGCTCGTCCCTGCCGAGCACCTCCCTGCTGCTGATGCTGGACAAAACGCTGCTGCTGTGTCGGAAGCGGTCCCCTCGGTTGTGCTGCAGGTGGTCTCATCTGTGCCCTCGGAGCTGGAGCTGCTCCCTGAACTGCACGACGAGGACACTCCCTCAATTGATGCCCTTCAGTACCACAATACAAACAAACTCCTAGCCTCTTTCTGCAAACTTCCCAGATGTGGCCGGGCTTCTTGCAGAAGTTGCATAGAGCTTGCTGTAACTGCCTCTGCTGCTGAGGTGCCTGATGAAGAGGCACTCTAGCTGGAGTCTGGTTCTGCTGTGGCTGCTGGAAAGGTCTGGACTGGAAATGAGGACGTTTGGCAGATACTGCACTGCCGTTGGCCCCCAGAAAAGAATCACGGTCTCTCTTGGTCTTCAAACCCAGATCCCGCTCAACCTTGCGTGCCTCCGCAAGTATCTCCGAGTATGTCTTATAAAAAGACGGAATGAGGATCAATATGGCACATGATGTAAGACACTCAAGGAAATAACAGTTTAAGGGATCAAGTATCAATGTCAAAGGAGAATAGTTGAATCAAAAGAATTTTCCTAGATGTGATTGAGTATCTCAGCCTATATCCTATATCCTATCACAGGCTTGCAGTAGTACAACTAAGTTATCGCACTACCACGACATCACATACTTGTGAAGCTAGACTTGCATGGGCCACCACCAAAAATGTGTCACGACCCGCACCCGGTGTAAGGGTCTAGTCGGAAACAACGCCCAGCCTACGCCGCAGAATCGGCGGTAGAACGCTGTCTAGATAAACTATCTAACAATATAATGAACCACCAATAATGATAGTATACTCAATCACAGAACTAAGGTGGAAATGAGCACGAATCAGATAAAGAATAGAATAGTCACAATATAACTCATGAGTCTAAAATAATACATCAATGAGTCTGAAGAAAATTACAGAAATATACTGGAGACAAATCCAGTACAAAGAATACTATAAAACTATAAAGCTACAACTCCAGGGTCAACTGTCTCAGTTGGGATAAGTCCCTCTTGAGCCAGGGTCTCAGAATCTAAACCCACAACATCCTGGGGTCCATAATAGGTAGGGTACTCCTCAGTGTCATCTGGAAAAATATATCCAGTCAGGAAAGGAGCAGAGTACAACCCTAACAGCAGTTCTCAAATAATGATAAAAACTATGTAACAGTAAATAGCTGTGGATAAACAAGATGCATAAATAGAGACAAGAATGTAGAGACAATAAAGAAATACTAGAAAGAAATACAATAATGAACAACATGCTGATGGAACAAGAATACTAATGACTAAGTGTGTGAGTACTAGCTTTAACATGTGATCGGCTTGGGAACTTGCACAAGAGTATAATGGCCTGGTTAATTATACGTGCGGTGTATGATCAACACTCACAAGGAACAAGACATGCACAAGGAGGGTATGATCACATATCTATACTAAAATACTCCCCACCCCCGACTGGTATAATAGATCCAACCACGGTACGTTATGGCACGAGATTCCCCAAGAAGATAGCTAGTCTCCCCGGGAATCGGTGTCTGTACATGTACAAGATAACCAATGAAACAATACTTGCACCATATACACCATATACCAAGGAATAACATCTCATGACGAGATTCGGATATACCAATCCGTGTAACCATAGTGTCGAGAGAAACATGTAAATCTACACTAGATACAACGAACATAGAGGATATCATAAATGAGAAACTATCAGAGAATGTACTCGCCTGAAGTCCAATAAACAGTCTCACAAATGTCTGACTCGGTGCCTCGAAGACCTAGACATGGAATACAACATTAAAACAAGGTCCCGGAAAGATAACAAGTCAAACTAGGCAACTTCTAGGTCAATAAGTCAATTCTAAGGTAAAAGTCAACTATGGTCAACTCTAAAGTCCACTAAAGTCAAACATGGTCAAACCCAAAGTCAACCTCACAAGACATCTATAAAATAATATAGAGATAAACTACAATAATTTAGGAATCAAATTAGATTCAAAAAGAACTCACACAAAGTATACTAATAATATAATTAATATATACCCTAAAATAATATATATACAACCCAACATTTATATAAATAACATAATATATTATTACAATTATTATTCCTCACAAAACACATATATATATACATATATATATATACAATTACAATATATAATATATACATTAAATCTGTCAAAGCGTCATTGAAAAACAGTGAATAAAATAGGATTAAATCAAAACAGTTTAAATAGTGACAGTCGGGACTGTCACCGAAGGACTGTCACCGAAACCCAAATAATAAACTGCCACTGCTTTGGTTTTCGCTGACAGTTAAACTGTCGCGGAAAAGCGTCGCAGAAAAGCTGTTGTTTCCCGCTGCTGCAATTAATGACAGGTTTGTCATTAATTGCCCGAAGGCTACAGCGGCTGCTATTAGTCGGCTAATTAATGACAGTTTTTTTTTACTGTCATTAATTCACTGTCACTAAAACAAGTTGTATATATATAATTATATATATAAAAACAGAATATATAAATAATATATATATATATATAAATAGAATATATAAAACAGTATATATATATATATATAAACCATTAATACAAAAATGTACATATATATATTAATATACACATAAACTTATACCTTCAAATATTTAACAAAGAACATATAATTTACATGGCTAGAAGCACACCTAAAATATTTACATTAATATCCAAATAATTACATAATAATTATAAATAATATAATTACACAATTAAACACACAAATATATTTTATAAAACATTTTATGTATAAATTATATTATTTAACAAGTAGTAACATATATATTTGCATGCAAGAAAGCTACATATTATATTGTACATTATATTAGCACACCCAAAATATAGATCTATGCTACAATAATTACTATAATAAATACATAAAATAAATATTTAATATCCATATATATATATACTAATTATAAATGAAGAATTGAACCACAATTAATTAGATCTATGCAAAAATACACACAATTGGAGAGTATCTCACCGTATCCCACTAGATCTAGGATACGCATGCGACACGAGTCCAACACACAACCAAATGCACCCCGAAGGACACAAACAAATCACAAATAATATTTATGAACAAATCAAAGCGTCAAAAGTAGATCTATGTGTCCGTGTCAAAATACGACATGTTCAAAGCCCCGTGTCGGAGGAAAACCCCCAAATGACACGTATCACCAAATAGTTGGGATACGAACCACAAGTATCCCAATATGGACATGACACTAGCCTCAAACACAAATCTCATGTTCAATTGATCTATAGGATCAATTGACACACACAACAAAATATAAATTCGGAATTCCAACAAAATTGACACAAAAAGTACCATAACTTTCTCCATGGGTCTCCTATGAACACAAAACAAAGTCCTATGGGTAGTACATACATATAGGTTGATTTTACATGATTAAATCTCAGATTTAGAAGCTATTTAAATGGAAAAATCTGAATTATACCTATTGGAAGATGGATTCCCAATGAAACCTCCAATTGAGATGAACTTGCTTCCAAATTGTAGATCCTTGCTCCTCTTTGTAGATCCTTACTTCCTTCTTCTAGATCCTTGCTTCCTCCTTCTATAATGGTGAATTGGAAAGAATTTGGAATGAATTTGGTAGGAAATTGGATTGGGAATGGAGGGAATTTGGTAGTGGGAGAATTCTAGATCTAGATTTGGAATGAAATGGGAGGAGAGAGAAATTCCCCCCCCCCCTCTTTAATAGGCCGGCCATAGCCCCTCCCCCAAGCAATTGTAAAATGTCCAATGTACCCCTTGGGGCCTCTCATGAAAAAATAATTAAGGAAGGAAGCTTCTAGTCTAATCATTTAATTAATTTAATCCATCTCCTTAACTATGGGCTTTCTAAATGGGCCAAGTCTAACTAATTAATTCATGTTGGTCCATGGATCCAAACTAAACTAGTTGGGTCCACTAAAATAAGTCTAAAATAATTAAATAATAACTAACAATAATTAAATAATACAACAAATAATTATTTACCATGCACAATATTTATTTAAATAGGAAATTACCAAAATACCCTTTCCTAGAAAATGTGGTAGTGACAAAAGGCACTGAAGAAATACTCTATGCTGACGATTGGTTAGAGGACATAGAGAGGAACTTGCGCTTATCACAGATCCCAGAGATTCTTCAGATAAAGGCCGCTGGCAGTCAGATGTTTGATATCGCGCTGACGTGGTATCGTACAGAACCGAGACTCGCCATTGAAGGACTTACTTGGGAGGACTTTAAGGAGCTCTTCAAGGAGAAATTCTTTCCTGACGTGGCTTTGGAAGCATTGGAGAGTCAGTTCCATGACTTAATCCAAGGAGGCATGTCAGTCGACGAATACGCCGCAGAGTTTTATCGATTGAGTCGATTCGCGTCATCGATGATTCAAGACCCAGGAGACCGAGCACGGTAATTCAGAAAGGGATTGAATAGAGAGATCAAGTCTCGTACTTCGGGATGACGTACCGTTACATTTGAGGGTATTCTGATGGATGCCCAGATTGCCAAAGACGACTTGGACCTCAGGCCCAAGAGAGGACGCGATACTTTTGGAGGAGCCAGTGGTAACACAGGACCAGCCAAACACCCACACTTCCAAAAACAACAACAACAGAGGCCGTACCAGCAGCAACCCCAGCAACAGGCACTAGTTCGAGGACATATTCAACAACAGCAACCACAGAGACAGAATTATCCCGTTGCCCCATGTGCGTATTGCGGAAAGATAGGACATACAAGAGACATCTGCAGGAAAAGGTTGGGCACTTGTTTGTCATATGGATCATCAGCACATCAGCTGAGGGACTGCCCAGCTGTTCAGACTCGCCAGGGAGGAGCAGCAGCTCAGAGAGGACAGCCAGAGTACCTATTGTACTAGGAGGCCATCAGAGAGGACCTCCACTTCTACCACAGCAGCAGAGGTTTGCTCAGCACCAGCAGCAGCAGAGAGGAGCACCACAGAAACGAGCTTATGAATGACTACTGAGGAGGTCAAGCCAGCTGGAGACGTGATTTCAGGTTCAGTCTTACTCGATTCTATTCCAGCACTTGCATTATTTGATTGTGGTGCTTCCCATAGTTTCGTATCTGTATCTTATACCCTTAAGCATTAATTAGAAATGGAACCATTAGATAGGACTTGCAAGATCGCGATAGGAGGAGGCATTATCCTAGTCCATAATTGTTGCAAGGATCGGAGAGTGTCATTGGAAGGCCGAGAGTTGAGCGTGAGTTTACTCGTCATGCCACTTCCGGGATACGATATTGTACTCAGAATGGACTGGTTAAGTAAACACCATGCTTCTATAGATTGTCATGGAGGTAGAGTAGTATTTCGACCACCAGGAGAACCAGAGTTCGAGATTGCCAGAAGAGTAGAGGAGCGAAGCAGAGGCACTTTTTTGGAGCCAGGATGGAAGAAGAGGAGTTACCACATCCACTGATAGCGGAGTTCCTGGACGTATTTCCAGAGGAATTGACAGGTTTTTCGCCAGACAGAGATGTTGAATTCTCTATAGACTTGATACCAGGAGCGGAGCCTATTTTGCAACATGTCTATAGAGTCAACAACAACGAGTTGGTAGAACTGAAGAAGCAAGTTGAGAAGCTGCAAGACAAAGATTTTATTAGATCTAGATCATCGTCATGGGGAGCACCGGTATTATTCATACCGAAGAAGGATGGCACGGTACGCATGTGTATCAATTATAGAGCTTTGAATAACCTCACTATCAAGAACAAATACCCGCTACCGAGGATAGATGATCTTTTTGATCAATTGAGCGGAGCGAAGGTGTTTTCGAAGATAGACTTGAGGTCAGGCTATCACCAAGTAAAGGTGAAGAAGAAAGACATACCGAAGACAACTTTTCGGACCAGATATGGCCAGTTTGAATTTACAGTAATGCCGTTTGGTTTAACCAATGCACCCACAGTATTTATGAACTTGATAAACAAGGTATTCCATCAGTACCTTGACAAGTTCATAGTGGTATTTACTGAAGATATTCTAATATATTCAAAGACCCCAGAAGAGCATGAAGAGCACCTGAGGATGGTCTTAGAGACTCTTAGGAGAGAGAAGTTATACGGGAAGCTTTCAAAGTGTGAGTTCTTCCTCGACAAGGTTGAATTCCTTGGACATATGGTGACGGGTGACGAAATTTCAGTTAACCCAAAGAAGATCAAAGCCGTGGAGTCATGGGCTGGCCCCAGTACAGTAGCTGAAATCAGAAGCTTTCTCGGACTAGCAGGATACTATAGAAGATTTGTACAAGACTTCTCCAAGATTGCAGAGCCAATGACTAGGCTGACCAAGAAGGATGTGGAATTTGTCTGGACAGAAGAATGTTAATCCGCATTCGATGAGCTGAAGAAGAGATTGACGATAGCACCAGTTTTGACATTGTCATCAGGGACAGGTGGATTCACTATCTACAGTGATTCTTCAGGAAAAGGTTTAGGATGCGTTCTTCAACAACATGGGAAAGTAATTGCCTATGCTTCAAGATAATTATGCCCTCATGAAAAGAAATACTCCACTCACGACCTGGAATTAGCAGCAGTTATCTTCGCCCTAAAGCTGCAGAAATACTACTTGTACGGAGAGCGTGTGAAGATCTTCACAGACCACAAGAGCTTGAAGTACGTATTTACACAGAAGGAGATGAACATGAGACAGAGAAGGTGGTTAGAGTTGATGAAAGACTTTGATATCTCATTACAGTACCATCCAGGAAAGGCCAACGTAGTCGCCGATGCCTTGAGCAGGTATCCGATGGCTATGTGGTTGACTTCGGATAGACATTTATTAGGTGATCTTGAGGGCTTGGGAATTGAAGTATTAGTTCCAGGAGCTGAGATTCAGATGTGGGGATTGCAGATATAATCAGAGTTGATGGACAGAATTAGAGCTACTCAGTATGATGATGAGACTCGAAGGAATATTAGAGCACAAGTTCGAACATGATTGATAGACGACTTCACTATTGCAGATGATGGATCTCTGCGACATGGCACGAGGATGTGTGTGCCAAGTGGAGAGCTGCGCGAAGAAGTTTTACAGAAGATACATCGCTCTCAGTACTCGATGCATCCCGGAGCCAACAAGATGTATCAAGATTTGAGGGAGCATGTATGGTGGTATGGTATGAAGCGTGAGGTAGCATGCTTTGTATCCCGATGTTTAGTGTGCCAGCAGGTAAAAGAAGATCGACAGAGGCCAGGAGGATTACTTCAACCTTTACCCATTCCAGAGTAGAAGTGGGAGCACGTGACTATGGATTTCGTTTAAGGACTTCCACGTTCCCCAGGAGAAAAGGACGCGTTTTGGGTCATCGTATATAGGTTGACCAAATCAGCCCATTTCTTACCATTCAAAGTAGGTACTTCAATAGAGAAGTTAGCAGAGATGTACGTACAGTAGATTGTCCGATTACATGGAGCTTCTATGAGTATTATCTCTGATCGGGATAGTCGTTTCACTTCCCATTTCTGAAGGAGTCTGTAGTCCAGCTTGGGCACTCAGCTCAAGTTCAGTACCGCGTATCACCCCCAGACAGACGGGTAGTCTGAAAAGACCATTCAGACTCTTGAAGATATGCTACGCACTTGCATATTGGATCTCGAAGGTTCTTGGGAGGATCATCTACACTTGATAGAGTTTTCTTACAACAACAGTTACCAGGCCAGCATTGAGATGTCACCATTCGAAGCTTTATATGGACGGAGATATCGTACACCTTTATCTTGGGATAATGTTAGAGAGAGAGTTTTGTTAGGACCAGAAATGGTCATGGATGCAGCAGAGAAGGTAAAACTTATCAGAGACAGACTGCGAGTGGCGCAGGACAGACAACAGCATTGGGCCTATAGCCACCGTAGACCCCTAGAGTTTTAGGTATTGGTTTGATTTGTTTTTGGTTTGTGATTGTTTTGTTTAGATTGTGTGTTAAGATTGTTTGTTCTAGGTTGGCAATTTGGTGTTCCTACGGATTTCTTCGACACGGGGCACGATTTGTTTTGGCAGAGGCGAAAAGCCTAGTCCACGATACATCGGGCCCTTCAGTATTCTTGCAAGGGTTGGTGCAGTGGCCTATAGACTTGACTTGCCGCCTACTCTAGAAGGAGTGCATGACGTGTTCTATGTGTCACAGCTGAGAAGGTACGTGGCAGATCCTAGTCACGTATTAGATCACTTGAAGATCGAAGTTGGATCGACGCTCAGCTATCCTGAACAACCTGTTGAGATCTTGGATCGTAGAGAGAAGGTATTGCGGAACCAGACTATTCCTTTGGTTCGTGTTGCATGGAGACATCACTCCCCAGGAGAGTCAACTTGGGAGAGAGAGGACGAAATGCACGAGCAGTATCCGTACCTCTTCGAGACTTAAGGTATAATTTATTATTTGATTATTTGTTCTTGTGCTAGTTTATTTTAATTTTGAGGACAAAATTCTTTTAAGGAGGGTAGACTTATCACCCCCACTTTTCAGATTAAGGGTATTTTTGTCCTTTCATAATTTTATGTGTAAATAATTGCATGATAATTAATTCTAGTTAAATTACTGTGATTTAATTGATTGTTGTACTTTATTCTTGCTCCGATAATTAGAGCGCTACGCTAGCCATTATTTTCCAAACAGATTTTACACCCTTGTCCTAGACGTGCCAGACCTTTATTTTGATCCTTGTGTGACTCATAATTATGTTTTGTTGTGCTCCATTTTAGACGCACAACATTCATCACAACAGATTGTATTTAATTCTATATAAATCTAACTTTGTACCCTTGTGTGTTCCAATCGAAATTGGAGACACAACCGTGACATATTTTGAGCAACCCAAATTAGGATAACATTCTACTCTGAGTCTACTTCATTCATGATGCTGGTGTCCCACTTAAATTTAGTCCCTTGTACTTCTAATTAGTTTTAGAACATCTATTTCATTTAGTTTGATCAAATTAAACAATAAATCCAATTTTGTGCAATTTTCTAATTGTTGGGCACTTTTATGCAAAAGTGTATTAAGGTGTCCACCCCCTTGGACACGACACGTAAATAAATCCAATTCTTCTTCATGTGTATTTTTCTATAATTTTTGGGAGTGTGCAATTGCAACATCAACCTCATTAAAACCATGGTCCTCCAAACCTTGAACCAATTGAATCCTAGCCTTTTATTTGGAACCATGGCCCCTTGAATCATACATGAGAGGCCCAATTCCAAGAGGGGTTAACCAGTCAACTTTCCTAGGTCAAATCAAACCCTACATGTATATAAATAATATTTTTCCTTCCTTACTTTTCCTTTTCTTTTAATTCTCTTTAAACCTAGAAACAATCAGCCGACTTCCCTCCACGATAACCCTTCCCATCATCTCCCACTCGTGAACCCAACCCGTCGGAGCCCAGCCCTCGCCGGAGGACTCGACTGAACTCGCCGCCTTACGTTCCCCCGCTGACCCCGCATGCTTCACCGCCTCCCCTCGCCAACCACTGAACCTGAATGCCTCGCCTCGACCGGAGAAGCTCGACTGAAGCCGGAGAGCATTACTGTCGACTCCGAGCACCGCAGAAGTCGACCCCGTGCCGGAACGGTCCACCCCCGCCCCGCTGCCATGAACCGACCAGTCCCTCGTCAACGACCACTGTACCAAAAATGCTCGACCGCGTCCGTATGACGCCGGAGCCCACTGTAACTCGACGGCGTCTGCCTGAATGTCGGAGACCCGTCGTTCTCCTCTGGACCGTTCGCTTGAAGCCGCCAACCCGACCGGAACACCACTGAATGCCATCTCCCACTGCACTCGCCAACCCGCTGTGACCTGCTGTTGTCGACCAACTTCGACGATCACCGGAGCCGAGCCATAAAACTGAGCAGCACCCCGCTGCCACCTCCTTCGCGACGACCTCTATATGGAACCCTTTATTTTCGCGTACACAGGCTCGAATCTCCCTCGCACGCATATACACGTACACGTATACATGTATTCCTCGTAGTATTGCACACGTATTAGCCGTGGTATATTTAGTATATGATGGTATATCGGTATATGATTGGTATGTATGTATTTGCTTATATATTAGTATATGTTAAACGTATTTTGGTATATATACACACATATATATATATAGTATATCTCCATTTGCATATATACATATATATATGTCTTGTATATATATCCCTAAAATATGTTTAATATGTATATATATGTACCAGTATTAATTCTCAATTAGTATAAAATATACGAATATGTATTGTACGTGCATCCCAAGTACATGTTTAATGTATATATGTACATTGTATAAATTCTATTAAGTATGTATATACATGTATCTTTTATAATTGTAATTAGTTAGTATTAATGAATATGATAGAGAATATATATATTATAGGCCTATGTACTAGAGGACCGAGTATAACCACGGATACCCCGTAGTTACATCGACCTGTGACCATGTAGCATGATAGCAGACTGCCATATGTATACTGACGTACTGGCAAGACCGTACCATTAACTGTCTGTTATGCACAGCAATGGCAGACGAGACCACCCTAGCGTAGTCTTTGAGATCATTATGTTGATTGTGTGTTAGAGTAATGTCTGATGCAGTATTGTGTTATATGATATGTCTATAGGACTGTTGGATCATTCAGACGACACTTTGGAACCCGGATATTGGTATTGCCAGCTAAGGACCACAGGCGAGTATATTCTTTGACAGTTTACATTATGTTGATTATCTCTATAACTCTTGTTGTATTGCGTACATGACTCTGACACTGTTATTTACACGAGTTGGCATCATTGAGACCTGTCACGAGGAGTCATGATTTGGAATCCATCGTGCTAGCTGGGGAAAAATGGGGAAATATTAGTAGCTTATGTGATCATACCCAACTTTACATGCATCATAGCTCATCCACACCTCACGTCGATACAGCCTGACCATTACATGCCTCATCGCTGTTACATATGGTTAGCCTGACTTTACAAGGATGATCGCTAATCAATGTAATGAGTCTTATCAGTCCCAAGCCGATCACATGATATGCTGATGTTTCATATACTTAGTTAGATGTTCTTGACATGTATCCCTAGCATATTGATCTAGCATCTCTACATGTTTTAGTTATTGTTCTTGTACACATTTACATACCAGTTCATTATTCTAGCGTGTACTTGTATTTCTATTCATTGCTAGATGTATATTGATGATGATGTTCCAGTATTTCTTTATTCCAACATTCCTTTATTCCAGTATATTCTTATTGCCAGTTATCCATATCTGTCTTGTATTTCTTTACACTGTGTTATAGTTTTTGTCAATATATGTGGAACTGCTGTTAGAGGTGTATTTCGTTCCAATCCTGACTGAATATTTTTTCCAGAGGATCTTGAGGAGTTCTGTACCATACACTACGGACCAGGTATAGATACAGACTACACACTAGAGATCTTAGAGGAGACTATTCCTTTAGATGAGACATTGCCTGCAACTATCTAGATAGTATTTACATTATGAATCTGAGACGCATTGAGGTTTATTTCAGTTTATGTTTAGACTTATGTTAAGTTTAATTGGAGACTTATGTTGGACAGCTAGACTATGATTTATCTTTATGTTTGAGACATGGTGTTTAACTATGTCATTCTTCTCATCTTTTATCATGCCTTTATACTCTTGTAGATGTTGTGATTAAGTTTACATTATGAGCTATTGTGAGATGTGTACTATCCTCCATATGGAGATTGATATCATTGATAGGTTGAGAGTTACATTAGTATTATTGTGACCTAGACAGTGTTCTACCGCCGATACTGCGGCGTAGGCTAGACGTACCTACGCTCTCGTGCCCCTATATCGGGTGCGGGTCGTGACATGGAGTTATTTTATTTGAGTCACCGTTGGGCCCAGGATCCAGACTTGCCTGGCATGAAGCCCTTGGTAGCTGTGAGGGCATGTTTGCCTTGATCTTCAGCATTATCTGGGTCAAGGCCTGCATTGACGCGCTCATAGTTTGAATCATTACCTCGAGGGTCTCGAGGCACTATCGATCATTGGGGCCCTCGTGATCATCCCTTGCCATGTATATTATTCTTACATAGGGAGAGATGGATGGGACATTGGACGTCGCACTTTTCGCCTCTGACTCTTGTAGTAAATAGTCCTCAGGGAAAGTCCGCAATGTTGCACCCTCTTCTGACTCGGTGGGAATACTACGCTCAGCGTAGGAAGCTGCATCTTCTTAATAAGGGTGGCTACCCCCAGGAATCCCCTTATCGGTTCCTCAGGAATTACTGTCTCCTCGGAACATCGGGTTATTGTAGAGTTCTGAGGGATCACCACCTCCGGCTTATAGATTCATCTGGGATCTCGAAGAAGGACTACCCACGGTAGCAGATAGTTTCTTTTTTGAGCGCATACCCAAGAGTACTCCTTCTATGGGCACCGTTGCTTGCCTCTAGTTCCTTGATGCGTTGGTTGAGAGTGAATGATTGGTGGTGCTAGACTACCTGCCTTCCCTCATGGAGGGGGACTTCCAAGCAGGGTAACATGAGGTGAAGGAAAGCTCATCCTCCTCTTGTGTTTGCACATGCTCTCCTGAATGTTGTCGGACGGGTGCTCTTGGTTGCAGTCATTGGAATGCCTACTGCCTGTCTACAGGTGCTGGTACCTTGGCACAGCAGCAGTTGATGACAATGTTGGCACAGTGATGCCTTGGAGAGAATACCTCACATGTCGTAGTTATTTACCTCATTTTGCTCTTATGATTGATCATGTTGCACAAGTCAACTGAGGGGTGCTTCATCTTTACAGCCTTATTATGAGCATGGGTAGACCGAGCACATGGATGTGTGGGTGTTGCCTTTGCTTCCTGACACGGGATTCGTATAATAACTTTTCTCGGGTCATTAATGGAAGACTTTTGAGACCGACCCTATCCGTTTGTGGTTGTGGGTTGGACACATGGGTCAGTTTTGTACAACTTCTCATCAGGGGTATGTATAACAGTTAGCAGTACCTACTGACGGTCTGCCGGATGAGCAGTCGCTTGAGCTTGGCAAGATCGCACTACCCTAGACTTCCTCGTTCTATCATGCACTGGTGCATAGTATAAAGAGTCCAAGTTTATATCTTCCCCTTTCTAAGCATGGCCTGCAGAACCATCGTCGTATTAGATTCGGTCGAACACTAAACTTCTGTTGTTATCGAGGCTGTATATAGCCTTCTACATGCGGCTGGAGTATGATGCCGGATGAGCCTTATTATGTGGCCTTTGTCGTGGCCACATGGAATATGCCATAGCATTCAAACTCCTGGAATCGTATTGTTTTCCTCTGCCAGAGCTCAAGTATTAAGCACTTCCCTTGTCAGAAGAGACTACCTCATGAGTAGGGATGGCTTGTATGGACGCATGATATGCGTTTCCTGCGGCAGGGAGAGAGACGGGGAGCACAGGCTCCATAGTTGGGCGAGGCACAGCAGCCTTGGCTACCTATGTACTGCGGGTCTTCTTAGGCTTTTCCAGCCTCGACGAAGCGCTGCCTTCAGAGAAAATTTCCTCAAAGGCTTGCTGGTCGAATTGTACAACCAACATCTTCTGGGTCGAACCCAGCTTCGACATGTCGAACTACGTCACAACCTTCTCATCAGAGGAGAAGAAGGTCCCTAGCAGAGTCACCATCTTGTTCGCCATTAATGCAAGTTTAACAAACTTTTGCTTAACAATCAACAAAAAAGTACAAAGAAATCCTAGACAGAAAATCTAAGTACAATATTTTTGATCTGAAGAACGTGACGATGGAGATCGAGTATTGCATCGACTCCTTTACTCCGTTGACGATCCGATGAGCGAACTAGGATGCTCTTTTCTCTTTTCGTACTCTTGAGCGTGTGTGCACATACGTGGCTGACTGGGGTTTATGGAGTATGCTACTATTGCTATTTATAGCCATCCACTGACGGGCTATAGGTGCCGTATATGCCTCTATTTGGTGGTCGTATAAGGCTCCTACAACAGAATATGGTTGCAATTGTAGTCGCATACCATGAGCATGCTGTCATATAGTCTTGTTGGGATATGCGATTGATAAAATCTTGGAGTTATTTTTGACTCCATTATGTGCGTGACTCGGTCATCTGGACACGTGGTTTGCACTGATTGTGTAAGGATTCCTTCAGTTGCAATAAAACAATCTTGTATAACATCTTGGCCGCATATGTACTCCCCTTTGGCCTTGGTCTTATGGATACTTCAGCCATATGGCATTATGGCCGCATACGAACTCTCATCTGGCTTGGGTCGAATGGAAACTTTGGCCGCATGATGACGAGGCCGCATAGGACCGTAGCCGCATAGGAGGGAACACGTGGCATGGCACATCTGACAAAGTTATTAATTTACTGATGTGACTTTTCATCTTTTTATCAGCTGCCACCGCTATTACTATTCTTGAAGCGCTCTGGGTGATGAGTAGTATGTCAGAACTTCTTACAGGTATTGAATGTCGGGTCAGGGGATCTCATGCATCCCCTTACTTTGTGGTTGTTCAAGATGCATGAGATCTTCTTATGCGGCCTCAAATTCCTTCTTTGTTTGGGCTGCATGGGTTCTATGTGGCTCCTATGCGGCCTGCTTTAATTTTGAAGGGGCGTGAGCTCTATGCGGCCTGCATGATTTTTATGCTTCTATAGTAGATAGTTCAAAAATAATATAAGTGAATGAATCATGTTACTCGATGAACTGATATAGACGAGATTGGATTTGATCTTGAATTGGATGAGTCAATTTTGAATCTAGTTCGAAAGATAACACTCGACATCAGGACTTGATGAGAATGATTATCCTACGGGAGCATTGGTGTGGTAATTTCATGTCCAATGGGGATGATCAAACTCATGGGAGATCAGGGCCTGACAAGTTCGAGGATTATGCAGACAAACTCGATGAAATAGAACGTAACGAAGGTGAATAAGGTGAATAGACTTTGGCTAGAGGATTTCTAGTTGGATGAATGATAGGTAGACTATCGAATTAAAGTTTTGAACTTGGATGTTTCGAGGAATGGTAGAGGTAGACTACGGATTGATCGAACGATAGCATTGATATTTTGGATGATTTGGCTAGGCAAATTTTGATGACGGTGTCACGCCGGATGGGAATAATTATCCCGCGGGAGCGTTGGCATGGTGATTTCACGTCCAGCGGGGGTGATCGAACTCGCGGAATATCAGTGTGTGATATTTAGTCAAAATTTGAATCAAGTTATATTCGGTGGATTTTGTTAGTGAATATATAGTTGATATTGGATGACTTAGACGTATGTTTGAGATTGATGACCTAAAGAATTTTGACTTGAGATTTAGAGGAACGCTATAAAAAAAATTGGTTCAAGGAGATGGACTCTTTGAAATGCTAGGTTCGATGTCCATTATTCAGAGAATTATCGAGGATTTGGATGAACAAAATTTAAGGATGGCTTTGCCAAACGAACTTGGACCCCATGAACGAATGTGTTGATCACTGCTAGGTGTTTAGAAATCTGAGTGGTGCAAGCTTGGGTAGAATATCTCGTACGAACGAATAATGGTTTGACCTTAAAAATTTGGAGCGAACATAGTGCAACAAATTTGCACAATGAGGATCATGAACTCGAACTGTACCTATGACCTTGTGAGCTGACCTAGCGGTTAGGCAGATGACCCTATGCTATAAGATGAACCGGTATGATCAACTTTAGAGTATCGCTCCAGTAGACAATATAATTGGGCCAGCAAGTATTAGATTTAGGACTTGGTTTTGGGGAGTACGCTAGGAAGTTGACGATTGATGCTAATAAAATGAACAATAAAATTTGGATGTTGGTTACATGTTTTAAAAGTTGGATGGATTGTTTAGGATTGAAAGGAATGAGATGGTATCGAGGATTGAATCAGATAAAATTGTTGACAGACTTAGGGAATTGGTCTAGTAAAGTCAGAATAATGAATTGAATCGTTGCTTGGAAGACGTACTTGATGGTAGTATAATGCTTGGTTTTGAATCGAATTTAAATTAACTTGAATTATAATGAACTCGCTCGAGGAAACGTGGTGATCGCATAGGCAAAAATACTTGAAAGATTAATATGAATGGTCTTGAGTTGTGTAATGGAAAGATTGTGAATGAATGCGAATGAACCTAGGTGATATGTGCAAGGCGATGGATAGATTGAGGATTCGGATTTTAGGACTGAACAAAAACGAATTTAAGTTAGAGGGATTCAAATAATAATCATTGGAATTATAAACGTGTCGTAAAAAATATAATCAAGGTATACAAAATTGAATCAAATTATGATTGATCGATTGTTACATATTGTCAAAAATATTTTTGGGAGATAGACGAATCGAACGGTAACTCGAAGGATAGCAAAATTCTCTTAGCGAGACTGGAGTATCAATATGCGATTGGATTTAGACTTGAATTTACTTGGGTTTGGAAGATCGGTTGAGATTTAAACTTGTATAGTTCATGGAATGTTGGGATTCATTTAGGCGTAACACTAGATTTTGATAGACGACATCGAGTAATCGGTCGAATATGTTTTGGATTTGCAAGGATTCAGTATAGCGATTGGGTAAAATTTATCCCAATCTAAGTTCTTCTTGCACATCGAGTATAGAATACCCCATGATTGAGTAGTGCAACCCTACGCTAGGCGCAATAGAGTTTGAGTCAGAGTATGCAATATTGAGTTAAGTATGGCTCGATAATATTGAATGATAGAGTCATTCGATGAAACTGGCTAAGCGTGCGCATAGCGCGAGGTGAGAAAAGGAATATATGTAGTATTCGAACAATCTTTGGATGTTAGGCGAGACATGTATAGTTTGATTAGAAGTTGTGCAATAATACGAGTTCCGTTCAGGAAGTCTCGACGATGAGACTTGTTTTGAGTGGTGTATTATGTAACGACCCGCTCCGCGCAACCCGGAGAGCTGATTCAAACAGCACAAGTGTAGCAAACCGTCCCGCCTAGCTCAGCGAGATGACTCACTTGAGAAAGGCTTTTAGAATTTGCTCTTCAAAGAAGTTCAGACTTAGACATTTCAGAGGTGCGCTCAAAGTCTCGCTCGGCCGATGCGAATCATCGCTAAGGTAGGTGGCTCCGGTGAACCTATCTCTACTTAGATGCACACTAAAGAAATTTAACGATACATGCTAGTTGCTAGGCGATAATCTTTGCATGCTAATAAAATAGATGAACGCACATAGCTAAGAAGATTATCCTGCCTTATCATATGCATAGAATATGGAAGTTACTTGCTATCTACGTAACCTAGAAGCATTGAGTTACATGAAGTAGTTATCATATATGCCACGAAGTGGTTTTGGTGGTAATATTGATGTATCGCACCGCATGGAATATGACACAGAGTTAGAGTAGATTTATATTGCATACATAGATGAGGGAGGCTATTCAGTAGCCATTCCGAGTTAGGAGAAGAGAAGTAGAGAAAGTACTCGGGATACTCAGATCACCGAGGCAGTCTGCAAACAGGGAGCTACGCCGAGAAGAATGAACCGAGCATAAAGTTCTCGGATAAATAGAACCGAGAATAAAGTTCTCGGCTAGGATGGAAGTGGTGAAATAGTTGCATGGTCATGGATAACTAGTTGTACAGTAGAAAGAGAGTCCTTGAACGATATCTGAGACATAGAAATTGTGTCAGCCCAGGAGGACTACACTAGAGAGGACTGCACTAGCTTAAATTTCTAGTGCGATAGCTAGCTGAAGTACTAGCAGGCGAGTGCGGGACATCCAGAAAGGCTTGCTACTGACCTGGAAAGACAGTCGACTAGTCGGATGGTTCAAGACGCCCATTAAGGCTCATAACTGAGTTGGGAAGACAGACGTTCTATCCTAGAATATGTCCATTATGGATAGCAGAGTCAGTGGCCTTCATATAGATAAGTCATGTATGCATAGCGGTGATCCATATTCAGAAGAGGAGTAACACAAATGAGTATAATGAACGACATATTGCACATTTATAATGGATATACGGTATATAATATAGTTTGGTAACACATGCCTGGGGCAGAGACACAATCATAACACTTGAGTTGCATAAAGGTTCTTCATTCCTTAGTAGATTATCGATATCATTGTTGTGTATGACATGGAAGGCCAAATGGTAAGAAAGGGTAAGAAGAACTCAGTTATTTACTGTACGATACTCTTGTTTCAGATACGATTATTACTATCCATTATTATACCATAAAAACGGATCTTAAGGCAATGACTAGAAAGATAATACAACTAGTCGGTGCACATAACTAATGAACGTGCTTGTTTTGTGGCATAGACGAGAGGCCTTCCCACCAGTGCATTCAATGTACTAACACACAACCAGGTTGCATGCAGGGTATAGGGAGAACTCGTACGGTTTCAGAGATCGCTTGACGCATCGAGACACCGAATCATACTTGGCGTCTTGGAGCATGGCACACATACTTGAAGCTCATATATATATGACGTAATATATAAGAATATTATCATCATAGTGTTTGATTTTAGTTGTAAGCCTGCTGGCATATTCATTGTAATGAGAGAGGGAGAGAGAGAGAGAGAGAGAGAGCTTGAACGATTATAATTCTCTGCCGAGCGCCCCTTGTAATCTTTACTTCATATCAATAAAGAGCTTATTTTTTATTCAATAATTATGTTTATTCAATGTTTTCGCATTGGCGATTCTGCGAACTAGTTACCAATCGACCGTTTCGGTACTTGGCTTTTGCGGGAACAACTCTAGGCTCGTGCAACATCATGTCCTGATGGAAATGATTGTCCTATGGGAGCGTTGGCGTGGTGATTCACATCTAGCGAGGGTGATCGATCATGCGGGGTCGGGTGTGACACAGGCCATATTAGCATTGGTATACCCAACCAGTTTGGGTTCGTCACTCCCGAATGAAAACTTTCAATCAATAGTGTCCTGAAGATATCGAAGAATCTACTTGTCTGCACTCCGATGCATCCTTCTAGGATTAAAAGATACATGCTAACCACACCTATTGCATAAACAATGTCTGGCTTTGTACACACCAAGGCATATACGAGACTTCCCACAGGTAAAGCATACATAACTCACACTATATCTTCTTTTTTATCCTTGGGAGATCGACACTGCTATACAGCGAGCTTAAAGTGAGCTGTAAGGGGACTGCTCACCTTTTTTTTGACCCGTCCATCTCGAAATATTAAAGTACCAAAATACGGGAAATAAGGGTATGATACGGCCAACTATGCACTACAGAGTACACTAGCACCCCTCAATATGGTCATGACTGTTACTAGACATGGGGGTATATGCTACAATACAAGTCATATATGGCCTCACAAGAATATACTAGGTCTCAATCAGTCAAACAAAAAGTAGAAAATCTAGAACATAAAATAAAGGAGTAAGACATCCTCGACGCTGTATCACAATGATCATGAAGCTAGCTATATAAAATAAAGATCTAGCACAATGTCAATACATGATTATAAGTCAGTTGTAGTCCAAATAGGTATAATCATGTTAAAGGAATAAATTTTCAGAATATCAGGCTAAACAGATGCTTGTAGCTAAATGCCCAAAAGAGTCAAAATGATATAAGAGTGGTAAAGAAGAAACATATTTAATCCTATCGGCGACCATCCTCCTGGTCGCGCCATTGATGAGAAGATACACTAGATGTCCTGGTTTTTATACTAAATTTGGACAAACAAAACTGGATGGGTCATGCCCCTAATAACAATTGCTATAAGTAAGCACAAGTAAATATAACAAAACCCAATAGTAGTAATATATAATAGGAACATATATCGTCAGTTAGTAGACCAACCCTACAATTAAATAAGGACAAGGGTTGAACCACTACGCTATGCAATCTATGACTTTAGGCTACTAGCAGGTGTTATAGCATAAAGATACAAATTTAATAAGCGACCAATCAGTTCCTACATGTTGGTATGTGATATCTGAGTTACCCTAGTGATGTAATGAACCACTGTTGCAACTAATACTGTGCTACTACACCAATACTTACCCCTGAATCATGTCCTGGACTATCCCAAGAGATAATTCCTCAAGCCACTCTTCACAGGTGACCACTATTCTTGGGCAAGATCCTAAATCTACAGCCTAACCTGATCTACTTGCTCATCAGCTGGTACCTTGGAAGCCACCAAGATAAACTTGATATCCTAAAGCCATGCACATGTTGTGATAACATCCTTTGTGTCATTAAAATATTTGGGATTGAGTTAGGAAAATCAAACCGGCGCCCCCAAATCCTATCTTTCGTCCCTCTCTAGGGCTATACCTACAGCACTGATTGAGCAAAACATTATGCTCATGATGTTAAAGTTGCTGCCATGTCATACGATACTAATGAGTAGCCAACAATTCATAAATAAACTCTAATAATATCGGGGTATCAACTACCACTGGTATTACCGGGGGCAATGGGATCCATGGCTCACGTTGCTCATCCTATCTTGCTACCAGCTCAACTAGAACATGGCCCTGAGAAGGTACTACCTCATGTTGGTGCCCCGTCAAACCATGTCCTACTGGCTGATCTACCATGCTTAGCTCCCAATATAAGAGGACGAAATATCCCTAAAAAAAGGATACTAAATATCAATGACAGGCCAAGAAGGAACAATAATATAAGTAGTTAATCAGTTCGAGCATGGTACAGTAGAGATCGGCTCATGATATTAAAGTGAACATGTTTGATTGAGTCTCTTACAATTATAACATCCCATAGTCTAAAAGATAAACCTATATGGTCTACCACTAAAGCATTATCACATCCCACTACCAGAATACGAAGAACCAATGTATGACACGACGAGCTGCTCACTACGGAGTATTCCAGCACCTGTAATACGGTTATTGTTGTCACTAGACATGGGGGTATATGCTATAATACAAATCATCCATGGCCTCACAAGAATATAATGTCTCAATCTGTCAACAAGAATCAAGAAATATAGAACATGTAAGATAAAGTAGTAAGGCATCCTCAACAGTCTATCAAAATTATCATGAAACTAGCTATACAAAATGAAGAGCTAGCATAATGTCAATAATAAATTATCGTAAGTCAGTTGTAGTCTGAATATATACAATCATGTGAAAGAAAATAATCTCCAGAATATCAGCCTAAATAGGTGCATTTGGCTAAATGTCCAAAAGAGTTAAAATGCTATAAGAGTGGTGAAGAAAAAACCACTCAATACCTTCGACGGCCATCCTTCTGGTTTGTGCTATTAGTGAGAAGATAACCTGGATCTCCTGGTTTTGCTACTATATCTGGCCAAACAAAACCAGAGGGATCAGGCCCCTAATAGCTAATACCATAAGAATGCACGAGTAAATAAAATAAAATCCGATAATAATAATATATAATAGAAAATTGTATCATATCTTAGGTCCATAGCCTATTGTCAGTTAGTTGCTCAGCCCTATAACCAAACAAGGACAAGGGTTGAACCACTACGCCGTGATAATCTATGTCCCTAGGCTACTAGCATGGGGTATAACATAAAGACAACAGATTTAATAAGGGACCAGTTTGTTCCTACGGCTTAATATGTAATATCTAGGTTACCATAATAATACAATATATAGGGATCCTCAAATCGTGAAATACCGAAGTAGGACTGGCTAAATCATACATATATACATGAGTATAAACAGTATGCTGCAGTCCTTTATAAGGTCAACGGGCTAAACATGATCAGTAATGGTTCTAGTACTCGTACAGGGTAGACACTGGCTTGGTGTAATAATAATAGTTAGATACTACACTCCACTAAGGTGGATGATATAAAGTATCTGATGGATGGACAACAGTACATGATCTCGGTTATTTACTGCTCTCTCAATATGCTTTTACGAGTTTTAAGTTACCTAATTACTTATATAGTTATATGAAATCTTGAACCGTGGTCACACGATTTTCCATCATAGATGTCGTACTGCAATACGAGTACGCTGAGTGTGAATCTATATTGGTTTTGGGGAGTTATAATATAGATACATCCTAAGCATAATTGCAGCAATCAATTATATAACCTAACCATGTTGCTATTATTGACCAACATTAAGGATATCCATACAGGAATAATAAATATACTATAATATAACATGAACATAATATCACTATAGTACACGAGATCA
This sequence comes from Iris macrosiphon, assembly GCA_036927795.1. Taxonomy (NCBI): domain Eukaryota; kingdom Viridiplantae; phylum Streptophyta; class Magnoliopsida; order Asparagales; family Iridaceae; genus Iris; species Iris macrosiphon. Next base: position 213,960,918 of record JAYESA010000004.1, read on the forward strand.
CTAGCACCTCGATATAGTAATATAAAATATAATAGCACAAATATAGGTAGTCATGTCAGGATACAAGCGCAATCAATCAATCAACTAGTCAGATCTATTTATAATCCTTGATTTATGAGGTAGTGTATATATCATATCAGGAATACAATCACTAGACACTACACTAGTCAGTCATGAATAGTATTAGGGCCTACAGGTTCATAGGTAATCTATAATTGCATGCTTGACAGTTAAAGAGACTCATGATTCTCTATATAGAATATCAGGTATAACATATAACATGTTAGTAATAAACATATGCTATTGCTAGAGTATAGTAGGAAGTCACTAGGATATCATACAAGAAGAATAGGAAGTCATTCGGTACCTTAAATTATACAAATTGGAAAAGTGGATATAAGTCTGGTATATGGGTAATGGTATACTGATGTATGCCGCCAAAATCCTAATTAGAGATAGTAGGTTAAAAAACCCATAAATGGTAAACCACGCTATATCGACGATATGTTAATAGTATACTAGTGGTATGCCACTTGCATAGTCAATGCATAAGAAATGTTCAAGATCAAGATTTTGGGGCCAAATTAAGTCTTGATTTCTTCCATGGCTATTCTAGCAAGTTCTAATACTAGAGGTGAAAATACTACAACATTTTAGACTAGGTTTAAATGAGAAAACCTAAGTATCACAAGGATTACATCAATATCACTATGGTATCATAAATAAAAACCCTAAAAATCATTCTAGGTCAAATCATAGCCAAATTTAAAGGAAAATGCAAGTAAACATGGAATCATAATTTAATAAATATAAAATAAGGAAACTAATTATTTACATTTACAAAAGAAATAGAAATACAAGAAAATAATGTTTTAATCACTCTTTTATAAGATGAACTTGCCTAAGGTTTAGCTTCAAATTAAGCATTTCTTCTACTCCACCACCAAGGGGGATTCAAAAATTATACCCTAAATCATAAGATCTATATCCTAAGGTTCATTCCGAGCAAGAATAGAAGAAGAAATGAAGAGTGGAAATAAAAAAAGAGAAGGAAACTAAGAAAAGGCAGAGAAAAGAATGGTTTTAATGAAGTGAGAAAGGGCCCTTAGCCATTGATTCCAAGTCACCAATCCATGCCCCAACCTTATATCTTAGACATACGAAGAAAACCAAGGGACCAATAGGTACAAGGAAAGCCTTCAGTCAATAGTACTGACTGACTAGGTCGGGCCCCGACGACATACCAAAAATATGCTATGGTATACCAGTGGTATGTCGGTCTAATGGCATTTCCCTATTTTGGAGAATTACATAGTGCTCCATTTTATGTACGGATCCTAGTACGGGTCTATAGAAATGCCAATGAGTAATCTATGAGTCTTGGATAGTCTCATATATAATTATCTTGTATATAAAACTAGAAACTCAAATAAAGTTGCATAAGTCAATTAATCAGTTTATCCTATCGATCACTCCATGGGAACTAGATTGGTCCGTACGATCATCGAACTACCACAAGAAGTCTAATAACAAGATACTCATTATATATACAATCCTACTAATGGTATGAGTATAAGCAACATGTGCATGATACCATATCGATATAGATTACAAGAACACAAAATAAATGATACAAGAACCATTACACGTACACAAACATATATTAGGAACGAAGAGTAACATAACTGGATTTTCTATACTGTCCTTTGGAAATAGCTCAAAGCACGATGGCTCTAACCTGACATGCCTCGATCTCCCGCAGGTAATTGGTCGTCCCCGCTAGGCACGAATTACCGTGCCAGTGCTCCCGCGGGACGATCGCTTGACCCATCTGGATGTGATGTCGCACGAGCGTAAGCCGCGCCCATGCAAGGCCATGATCCGAACAGACGGTAAGAGGTCTAAGCCATTACGTCGCATAGATTGTCCGAGTGCAGCAGAATAAGAACGCACAGGCGATTGGTATAAAGTTCACAAAGTCGTCAATAGCAGAAGCATTAAATAACACAAGTATAGAAATAAAACAAGCTCTTTATTGATATTGAACAAGTGTTACAGGCAGCGCTAGGCGCAGATTACAAGTCGTCTATGCCTCTCTCTCTGAAACAGTAAAAGTATGCCAAGTGGCTATATTTATGGAATGATACATAGGCGATATTCCAACATTATGTCTTGTATATGTGCTTCAGTTTCTGACGCAATGCTCTAAGGCTCCAGAGCGAACTCCATGCCTTAGCACACACGGAGGAGGCATCTGCACCGAATGAGGTTCTCCTGCACCCTGCAAGGGTGCTGGTGGGTTATCAGTACATGAATACACTGGTGGGGAGGCTTCTCGCCCTTTCAACAAATCCAAACACGTTATATAGGTTCCGTGCATCATCTATTAATTTATCTTTCTAGTCTTGCCTTAGGATCGATTTTATGGTAATGATGAATAGCCTAACTCGTATGGCAGTGTGCCGTACGATATAAAAGAACACGGTGAGACTTACCAACTTACCATCCGTTCTTTCCAGTACAAAGAAAACTAAGTCAAATCAAGCACGACCATTTACAACAAAATTCAGGGGGAATAACATAAACAAACAAGTGGCATGAGCGAGGTTATGTTTTGGTGCATGAGTTACACGAATTATCCAGGCGTGTTTGTAATGGATGTTCAAGTGTTCAATCGATTGCTCAGGTTGTTCAATTTCTGTATAGATGTCTTATACTCATATCGTTCAGGTGTTTCAGAATTTGGATGCAATGCAATAACTCACACGCAGATTATCGCTAAGTGAGGATGACTTATCTATATGAATATGAGGTCATTGGCATAGCCATAAAGGACGACGCATAGTCTCGGACGGAGATGAGGCATAACGAAAGAGTCATTGGCATTACCTATCATCCCAACCAAATATGGTGAGACTACCGTATATCATGGAGTCAGCCGGGTATCCAAGTGTAGGATGCACTACCAAGGGCCCGACCATTGATAATATTGCGTCGTCCAAACCATGAGAGCATCCTACCGATTTGGTCACGCAATACCTATATTCCTCCTAGGATGGTACGATCTCGGTGCCCCGATGATAGTCCAAGGAATCCATGTTATTACCTCGTGCACGAGTTGTCCGTGACTATACAATTCTCTAAGGTTTCAGATTCACGAGATTCATGACAAGACATGTTAATTCTTGGATTTTTGATTCATGTTCAGTATGAGTATGCTCTATGAGCTATGATTCTTGGATTCATTGACATGGTGCAAATCCTCTGGTTCGAAAACTGCCTTGGCGACCTAACGGTTTCGGATACTTTCAGGTTCAATTTTAAACTTTTGATTATAACTCCAAGTCGTCCAACAAGATTCATGTATCCGTTCATGAAACCATCAAGCATGATTTACTCCAGGTTCTAGGTTAACTTATTAATGAAACGCTTCTGATTCACTTGCATTTTCAAACTCATCTTATCGTGTCGAACCACAAGTCAAGATGATCCATCAATTGTCACACTCCGATCTTCTGTAAGTTTGACCATCCTTGTTGGACGTAAGATCACCACGCCAATGCTCCCGCTGGATAATCGTCCTAATCCGGGCGTGACGCATGTACGAGCATAGAGGTACGCTCATACAAGACAAGAACGTTAAACATTATGGTTATCATCAAAATAATAGAGACACCTTATCATTTTACTTTGCTCCATCCAAGTTATATATAAAATCTATCAAGTCATGTCCTTTCATGCAGTGATTATAATTTGTCTAGCAAAATCATCCAACTTTAATATTATCATTCGGTAATTCCAAATTCTACTTCTTGGCATTCCTCAAACAGCTAAGTTGAAACACTCAAGCCCAAGTCTATCCACTTATTGATACGTTCTATTCATCGAGTTCATTTGGAATAATTGCCGAACATGTTCTCGTGAGTTCGATCATCCCTGCCGTACGTGAAATCACTACGCCAGTGCTCCCGCAGGACAATCGTTCTCGTTGGGACTGATTTCGAAGGTTGTTTTTTTGAACTAGATTCAAGATCGTTCTTCTAAACTCTAGGTCAAATCCATTATCGCTTATCTCTTTCATCGAACCATAATATTCATTCTCGGCTAACTTCTACTCAAGCGATATTGTATTCAAGTTCTATCCATTTGTTTCAATCCAAAATTGCTCGTACGACCCTCCAAGTTTCCAATAAGTTTTCTTAGCCAAGATATCGATTTCCATTCCTATGAGTCCCTATTTGATATAAGCCTTATTATTTGTTCAAAATATTTTCCAATCGTTCAATCCAACTATCGCACGAGACCTATGAATCCATTTGGACATTTCTAAATAATCCATACACCACTCGGAATCGAGTCACCCAATTAAATTCTCAATCATGTTCGCATTAATCGCTAGCATATCCATCAAGTCGTTCCTTAGAATTTTTGCACGATACTTAGGTATCGCCTAATAAAATCTTAGTCTCGTATATATATCTCGTTGATAGTCATCTAAGTAAACCATATTCGACTTGTATCTTCCGACACAAAATACCGTTTGAGCTATTTTCCAAAATCCAAGCATATTTTTCTATGTTCGCCTTAGCGATAATCTGATAATTTTTCTATCGGTTGCCAATCTAAGTATGACTTATTTATTATCTGAACGATATCCCAATCTTGTTGCAAATTTGCTTGCACCAAAAGGGTCTTGGCGCGCTATACTCAACATAATTTAGCCGAAAGGCTGTGTGCATAGCTAACCGTTCGAACGACATTCTATTTCGCACACTAACCAGTTGGGTAATCATGTATAGGTATTCGAGTTTGCACATAACTTGCAAATTCTAGCATGAGTCTATTCCCACAAAGCCAAACACATGTCGACACAAAGGCCTTCGTATTACAATTTTATACAAGCAATCACATCATTCACATGCACTTTTAAAGTATTTAGACTCATTGTTTAGAATATCCCATCGTGTCAACAAGAGAGTGTATTTTATACATAACCCATGAATTAGATTTTGAAACTGAGAAAATCGATAAGAAGCTCAAAGGCGTAAATCCATGCTCTGATACCAATATGTCACGTCCTAATCTCCTGCAGGTAATCGGCCGTCCCCGCTAGGCGCGAATCACCGTGCCAGCGCTCCTGCGGGACGATTGCTTGACCCATCTGGGAGTGATGCCACACGAGCGTAAGCCGCGCCCGTGCAATTCCATAATCCGAACAGGCTACAAGAGGTCTAAGCTACAGAGTCGCACAGATTATCTGAATACAGCGGAATAAGAACGCACAGGCGATTGGTAACAAGTTCACAGAGTCGTCAATAGCGAAAGAATTGTAACACAAGTATAAAAATAAAATAAGCTCTTTATTGATATTGAACAAGTGTTACAGGCGGCGCTAGGCCGAGATTATAAGTCGCTCAGGCCTCTCTCTCTAAAACAATAAAAGCGTACCAAGTGGCTACATTTGTGGAATAATACATAGGCGATGTTCCAATATTATGTCTTATATATGTGCTTCAGTTTCGGACGCAACGCTCCAATACTCCAAAGCGAACTCCATGCCTTAGCATGCACGGAGGAGGCATCCGCACTGAACGAGGTTCTCCCGCACCCTGTAAGGGTGCTGGTGGGTTATCAGTATATGAATGCACTGGTGGGGAGGCTTCTCGCCCTCTCGACAAATCCAAACATATTATATAGGTTCCGTGCACCATCTATTAAGTTATCTTTCTAGTCTTGCCTTAGGATCAGTTTTATGGCAATAATGAATAGCCTAACTCATGTGGCAGTATGTCGTGAGATATAAAGGAACACGGCGAGACTTACCAACTTACCATCCGTTCTTTCCTGTACAAGGAAAACTAAGTTAAATCAAGCACGAGCATTTATAATAAAATCTAGGGACAATAGCATAAACAAACAAGTGGCATGAGCGAGGTTATGTTTTGGTGCATGAGTTACACGAATTATCCAGGCTTGTTTGCAATGGATGTTCAAGTGTTCAATTGATTGCTCAGGTTATTCAATTTTTGTATAAATGTCTTATACATATATCGTTCAGGTATTTTAGAATCTATATGCGATACAATTACTCGCATGCGGATTACCGATAAGCGAGGATGACTTATCTATATGAACATGAGGTCACTAGCATAGCCATAAAGGACGACACATAGTCTAGAACAGAGATGGGGCATAACGAAAGAGTCATTAGTGTTACCCATCATCTTGACCAAACATGGTGAGACTACCGTAGATCATGGAGTCAGCCGGGTATCCAAGTGTAGGATGCACTACCAAGGGCTCGACCACTGATAATATTGTATCGTCCTAAACCGCGAGAGCATTCTACCGATTTGGTCATGCAATACCCATATTCCTCCTAGGACGGTACGATCCCGGTACCCTGGTGATCGTCCGAGGAATCCATGTTATTACCTCGTGCACGAGTTATCCGTGACCATACAAGTCTCTAAGGTTTCAGATTCACGGGATTCATGACATGACATGTTAATTCTTGAATTCTTGGATTCTTAGATTGTTGCATTCTTGATTCATATTTAGTACGAGTATGCTCCACGAGCTGTAATTACTGGATTCATTGACATGGTACAAATCCCCTGGTTTGGGAACTGCCTTGGCGATCTAACGGGCCCGGATACTTTCAGGTTCATACTTGTACGGAATAACTATTAGATAGTCTTCCGGGAAGAACTAGATAAATGCATGACATGGATAGTGTTACACAGTCGTGGCATAGATTATGCGACAATCATTGAAACGAGACAACAAGTACAAGTTAACATATAAGCAGGCAAGGATTGCATTCATATAGAACATAAGCATTTACTTGGCATGGTCTATGGGTAAGGCGAGGAGTAAATCTGTAAAGGAACATACCGAGCAACATGATCTAGGGACGTGTAGTATAAATAAGTGAACAATGCACTACGAAGAGTATATACCGTTCTACTCGAGGCATAGCGGGGTCTAGTTGCACAAGGCAAAGGTAACATGCAAGGGTCCATTTATAAGCAAAATTTTATTTTTATGTTCTAACACAAGCAATACAAGTTGGGATTATTCCCTTAGCTAGGTGCGTTATATTCTTTATTAGCATGCGGGGGTGATTCACCTAGCGACTAGCATGTATCGTCCATATTTTAAGTGTGCTGGCTAAGCAAAGACAAGTTTATAGTAACCACCCACCTTAGCGATGAATCATTTTTGTCGAGCGATACTCCGAGCGAGCCTTTGAAAGCCTAAGCCGAAACTCCTGAAGGGCCAAGTCTGGGAATTCTTTGTCTCAAACGAGTCTTCTTACTGAGCAAAGCGGATCGAGTTGTTGCACTTACGTCGTTTGAATCGGCTGTCCACTTGAACGGAATGGGTCGTTAAATAACCTAGGCACATCCTCAGCCTCAAAAGGTATCTCAAAATCTTGAGGGTTGGTTATGATCTAATCCTCGACAAATATCATATTTCTGCTTCTGTAGATCTTTTTTTCCACTGAGTTGTAGAGTTTATACCCAAATACATCCCAAGCATAGCCAATAAAGATGTATTGCCTCGTGTTTGGCTCAAATTTGGAACTCTTATCCTTTGGTACATGTACGAAGGCCTTATACCCAAACACTCGAAGGTGACTGTATGAAGGATCCTTGTTGTATCATACTTTATCAGGCACATCATCCTGTAAATGAGCACTAGGAGATAAATTTATAACATAAGCAACAATGTTGAGATTCTCACCCCAATAACTGCCCGATAAATTCGTTTATGACAACAAATATTGTATCCTCTCTACCACTGTCATGTTCATATGTTCCGCTATGCCATTTAGATGAGACATCATTGGCAGAATCTTCTAGTGTCAAATCCTATGCTCTTTGCAATATGTATCAAAGAGACTAATATTTTTTTTTCTATTGTTTGGCTGAACACACATCAACTTCTTGCCCATCTCCCTTTTAATGGAGGCCTGAAACTTCTTGAAAGTAGGCAACACATAATCTTTGGTATTTAAAGCATAGGCATAAACTTTTTTAGAATAATCAGCTATAAAGTTATAAAATAAGAATTACCACTAATAGTTTTTATCTTTATTGGACAGCAGACATCCGAGTGAACCAATTTGAGCAGGGCTGACTTTTCTAAACCTGGGTGACTTTGAAAAGATACCATATTTTACTTTCTAGCAATACAGTGCGTGCATCTCTCCAATTTTGCATACTTTAGCCATAAAATCACTTTTGTATTTAATAAGTCGCTTATTTCTTTCTCGCTAATATGGATAAGCAGCTTATGCCACAACTTGGTAGATACATCACCGATTGCATTCACATCATATGTCCATGTGCGCTCCCTTCCATATATATAGTAGAGACAATTAATTGATTCATATGGCAATCACCAAGAATCTCTAGAAACCTTCTACTGATAGTTCCTAAAAAGATTAAAGAATCCCTCATCATCCAATCTTCCAACCGATACCAGGTTAAAATGGATATCAAGGATACGACGAACACCTTTGAGCACAAAAGTTTATCTTGTATTTGTCTTTAAATGCACATCTCCTATAGTAATAACCTTTGACATATTTTTTGTGTCCATCTTTAATACTTCACAGTCTCCTGTTGTACATATGGCAACCAGTGCCTTGTTATGAGATGTGTGCGCTAAAGCCCCTAAGTCTACTAGCCAAGAATTGTCATCGTAAGTGAGGTTCATGATCATCTCATCACCCACAATGACGACATCACTTTCATGTGCTGAATAACTGCTATTGTGTTCTTAATTTGCTTTTCCTTGTCGCCCTTCTTCTCTTTTTTCCAAGTAAAATAACTTTTCTTGATGTAGCCTACCTTGCTGCAATGGTAACACTCAGAGTTCTTATATAGGCTCTTGGACTTATCTTTGCTTTTGTCTCTGCTATTACCGAACCTTACTTTTACTCCTGATCTCTAAAACAAACACCTCTGAATGGGATGTGGATGAAGTACCTTAAGATTTTCTCCATATCTCTTCATTCAATACCCTGCTCTTGGCGAACTAGACTAACCATGCCTTTTGGAGCAAAAGCGATCATGCAAATTCGTATAATTTCCCACCAGTCTGACAATTTATACATCAACCAAAGTCCTTATACTTCATCGTAAAATTTTACTTCTATAGATAATAACTGGTCAACTAAATACTAGAACTTCCTCAAGTGATCTGTAATAGACAAACTATCCTTGTACTTGAGACCATCATCTATTGGATCAAAAATAATTTGTTTACCCTGACCTTCTTGATATACAAGAATTCTAGCTTCTCCTATAATGTCCTTGCGTGCTCAATATTGACGATATGAATATACACATTCTTGTCAATGAACTGTCTGATATACCCGTATACTGTATATGCTCAAAATTTTAGTCCTTATTGGATTTACCATTGGGCTTCTCGGAAGCAAATACCGAAAGATGCATCTTTTTAATGAATAATAAATAATTTATGTTGCTCTAAAAATAGTGGTAATTAGAACCATTTAGGTTTACATTTTGCATTGAATTTGCATCTATCTTTTCTACTTGGTTTGATTGTACACATGGAAACTGCTGCCTTGATATTGCTCTAAAACTAAAGCTCTAATACCACTCCGTTGGGAAAGAAACCCATAAACTATTGTCCTAAACTAAGAGACTGTAGAAGAACCGAAGAAAAGTCACATCAACCAGTTTTCCAAAATCACAAAAAAATTATATTATAAATACAATTAATTTTGATGTAGAAAATTTTTGCAAGAAAATAGGAGATGATCATAGTTCAACCCCTGGAAAAGCCTTCATTAATGAAATAGAAGATGCACCCTCTACAAACTTCTCCACCTGATCTAAACAAATCACCGTAACTACTCAAAATAATAAAAATAGATTACAAGAGGTTACTGAAGATGGAGATAACGAGAACCAATCACCAAGATGTCCCCAAAATGATCTCTTTTTCAAAATATCCTCAAATCCCTTCTTTTAAAGTTGTAAACTTGAGAACTCTCTCTCTCTCCTTTTAATACTATGATGGTATATTAGTGTTAGTAAAGACCTATTTAAAGCCCCCTAATTCTGCAAGCATGTTGACTATTGATTTAGATCCAATGGTGTTAATAAAATACCTTTTTTGGCCTTCAGCCCCGACATCGATATACCGTTATCGGTATGTCAGCGTAATGCCTAAAATATGTCATTTTGAATCAGAATCTATTCTGAAAAAAACTACTTCAAACTGGTATAACATCGGTACCCAGGCAGTAGTTTACCATACTGACTGAAGTTTCTAATTACTTTTAACATGTAGTCAAATCTAGCTACCTTTGTCACCTACAACTTCTCGAGCTTCTCTGATACATAGATGATGCTCGTCTCACTTCGGGGTGTTCTCCACATAGGTTGGAAAGTCCACCAAACACCAACATATATCTTATTAAAGATGAACATTCTGATTCTACTGAATAAATTTCATGCACCTAACTGCCCCAAGAATCTCACATGTATATATATTATCACTTCAAAATTGATTATGCTGAACTATTGACGGATCTGGTAGAAGTATGACTTTGCTTTTAATTGTGCTTCAATTGACTATGATCCCTTGAACTGAACTCTCTCTAACATATTCTATTATGCTAAACTATGCCTTATTGATTATTGTACTATTATGTTCTATTCTTGTGACCACAACATCTCAAATTGTTGCCTCCAAAGAGAAGGACATTGGGTACCATGAATGGACGAGGAAAGAACAATGATGTTAAGTAAATTAATGGTTCAAAGGGATCAAAATATAAAGATGCACAAGAGAATTTTAAGGGCTTAGAATTTTGGATTAAGATTGTCACAACTATTTTTTGAAATTTTATTATAATATTAATCTTTTGTGAGAATAAAATTTAAATCTTATATTAATATAATTTTTACGAACTTTCGAGATAATAATATTTTGTTTTATGTAAAGATTATATAGTATATATTATATTAGGAGAGGAGCTTGAGCTACTTGTAAGCTATTTACTAGCTTAGTCACCTTCGTAAGTAGTTTAGTCATTTCTTAGCCTTTAAGCCACCTCCATCCTTATGACACCTCCTCTTCTTTCTTTTCACCTCCTTCTTTACTTAGTCTTTAAGTTACTTACTTTTTAAACCTTATTTCTTTCTTTCTTTCTTTCTTTCTTTCCTTTACTTCTTTCTTCCTCATTTTCTTCCTTCTCCCTCTTTCTTGAAACTGAGAACCATTACCATCACCCTACACCCTCTCCATATAAGTATAGAAGGGTGACACACACACACACACACACACACACATACTCTTTTCTAGCTAGATTAGTAAGAAAAAAGAACACACACACGTTCTCTTCTTCTTCCTTTAATTGTCTTATTTCCTTTTACTTAGAAAAGATGTCACACACACCTTCTTCTTGAACCCAAGAGCACACTAGCCATAAAGGGAGCACACACAGCTTATCTCCTTCACTTTTTAATCCGAAGACACGCATCATTTAATTTAAAAAACAAGGCAAGTCCTCCTACTCTTCACAATTTAATTTTAAAAGCTATGTGTCAATTTTATAAAAATAAAAATCATGAATATATATATATATATATATATATATATATATATATATATATATATATATATATATATATATGTGTGTGTGTGTGTGTGTGTGTGTGTGTGTGTGTGTGTGTGTGTGTGTGTGTGTGTGTGTGTGTTCTAGCTTATAGGGATTAATCCTTGCATATTTATATTCATGTTTCATTATGGATTCAAGGTAGGAATAAAGTATATTCACCGATGTGACCATATGGCACAAGTTTATATATACTCCAAAATGATCATAGGACACATAAATAATTATTGTAGGTGCATGTGTTTATATATATATATACATGTTATCCTAAGGAAGTAATGATATATTTATATACTGGCATACTTATATATGTATGTCTATGCAAGCTTAGACCTAGAAGAAAGTATTTTAAAAAGTATCCTATAGGCTAAGTCGTACCTGATTTACGTATCGATATTGACTTATGTATCTAATACTAGTACTACAAAAACCTATTATTGAGAGTGTTACTATGCGACTATTATGCAAGTATAGGTTTCCTATACTTATGATTTATAGCACCATACTAAACTCAGAGGAACCTAGAGTTATGTATCAGACTATCAAAAATTCAAGAGGGCGAGGAATATCAATTTAAACTAAACGTGTATTTTTATTGCTAAGTCAATTGGGTTAGATGATATATTTTATATCAATAAAAAATTACTTTTGAGACTTGTTATCAATTTCTAGGGTTTCCTACTACTTGGTAAGTAACGAAACTCGTAACCTAGGTATGTATTTTTATAACTTGGTATTAGTTAAATAGGAATTTATAGGTCATTCAAATTGGACCATCTAGCTATTGTATATCTATCAGAATCTTTTTAAGCTTAGTATCATCTCAATATCGATTTCCTATATTTTGCTTGATAGAAGTTGAACGTATTATTACTAAGTTAATGGAATGATCAATACCTTAAAAATATATTAATCTGTAATATGTGAAAGTATCATTAGTTTATTTATTATCTAGTAGTTGTGTTCATTTTGAACTCTATATGTTTATAACTTACATGTTCTATTAGTTTGGAAGAACAAGTATAGCAAGATTATTATAAAAGTAACAAAGGTAAGAAGAACCCATTCTTCTTAATATTTTGTTTTACATGCTTGGATATAACTACATGTGTGTTTTTGTAGAAAAAAAGATCATAATTTTTTTAGAAAACTTTTTTTAACCTATATATTACAAAGAATTTCTATTGCAGTGTATGCAATCACAAGACAATTCTAAGTATAAGTAATAAAAAAATATGGAGAGTGCAGCGGTGGAGTCTCGATCGGCGCGCGATCGCTATGATCCATTGACGATCTAACTTCAAATGCTAAGACGAGAAGCAGCAAAGGCTCTCGATGCTCACAAATACTATTGAGCGAGTGTTATTGCAGATAATGCTTGGAAATGCTCTTGGCGCTGCCTTGGTTGCACAAAAAATGAGTATTTATAACCAATCAGAAATAAAATGGCTGGCTATTAAATTTCAGCACAAAAAATGAGCAACTTTGTACTGTTTTGCTCATTTTCATGCCGATTAGACTGGAACAGAAATCACTATTTTTTAGCGATACTTACTTTTCACTCATAACCGACATAAACGTATAGCATGAAACACTGCCAGCATGCACTGTCATCAATTACAAAAAATAGAATTAATCCCCATGATTATGATAATTTAATCATTATGGATGTTTCAAATTTCGTAATGTATCCCATTAAAATCTACGTCACCTCAAGATTTATAATGTTAGCCATAACTCCTTGAATTTATTAGGAGAATACGAAGTAGCATTTTCGTATAGGAGTATCCTGAGCAAAAACTTGTGATTTGCATGAAGCGACATTTTCGCGTAGGGGCACCCTGAGCGAAAAAAGTAACACATCTGAGCATTTTTTACTTAGGAGCATCTCGAGCAAAAACTTGAAATTGTACTTGGTAGATTCCCCTTGTACAACTGTAATTTTCTTATAGAGGGATTTTTAGCATGAAGGCATCCCACGCAAAAAAAATGGATTCCTGCATAGAGGCCTTCAAGACAAAAAAATGTTCTTCATACAAGGAGCTTCATATTTTCATCCAGGAAGCTTTTTCTTCACTTAAATAGAAAAAATTATCTCTTCAGTAGAACCCCTGTAGGAGGGCTTAGCTCTCCCACCCCCTTGAGGGGCGCTTCCCCCTTGACCCCCGTCCGTTGATCGGATAACAGAACCCTATGTGCCATCCTTCAGGTCTCGTGCCACCTGTCAGGTATCTCATGAGAGCTTCGAAGATCGTGGTACCGAAACTTGGTCATTTTTAGCACCAATAAGAACCCCTTCAAAATTTTCAAAAATTTGGAACATGTTTGCTCAGATTTTGAAATACTTTGAAAGAACGAAAAACTTTATTACATCATCGTCTGATTTAACTATTACTGAAGTCTTGATGCCGAAGATATGATTCTCCAATTTTGGAAATAACGATCCATTAAATGAACTCGTAGAAAGCTTCTTATTTGTAGATAGTACTTTATTATAGGCTATCAGAGATAATATTGACATGATAGACTCCAATTAGCAATTACGATCTTGAAACTTTGTTCATTCAGAGTTGATATGGACATGATGAACTTGGAAACTCCATGATTGAAAATGTATTGTTTAGAGTATGGAACAGGACAACAAAGAAGTTCGAGTTTAGACGATCCATCTATTCAGAGGTAAAGATTGGACATGACAGAAAGGATCAAAAAATTTATTTGGGAGAAGGTTCAACTAATAGAGGTATTATGGATGTATTAGTTGGAAATTAGGTGTAGTAACCTTCTCCGATCAGAGGTAATATAGACATAATAGACAAAGGTTTAAGATTAATCGCTCAGAGAAGTTAAGAAGACAAATGTTTAACAAGCACTCCTAATCCAACTAGTGATTAGTAGTAAAATTTGGGACAGAAGCATTTTGTCAGGGGTGAGAAGGACATGACAAATGGTTATTCTCAATCCATCTGGGGAGTAAAAATAGAATATCTATTGGCCTGTAGGAATTAGAGATGCAGGAATGTAGCGTTAAAGACTTATATAGAATACAAGGGTTTGTCAGAGGTATTGTGGATGTGACACGAGCTACTACTCTGTTGGAGAAAACAAAGATAACTCCGCTGGGGAATTTTTTAAATAGTCTCACTACCCCTGGCATACTTCCTAATAGGTACAGGTAGTGAATGTGAACATTATAAGCAAAGAATAGCTATAAGAGGTAATTTGGATGTAATTGTGCTATACTTTAGAAAGGAAGAAGATTCATGACTTGTTGGAGAATTCTGGGAAATACTAGAGAAATGGAGGTGACTCTACTCTGTATTTTATATGGATCTGCTGTCCATGGTGTACCAAAGATATGGTATAGACATAAAGTTAGAACATTTGATGTGGACCTATTGACCATAACATACCTGAAGCTAGGTACAATCAAAAGATTAATATGATAATACAAAGACATCTATCAGAGGTATTTTGGACTTGATAGATTTGAAAGCTTCAAGTGTAAAATTTATTATTCAGAGGTAATATAAACATGACTACAACAAATATTTAGCTAGACTTGCTCATTGGTATAATTGGACATAGAAAATTGAGGCTTGGAAGGAAATCCACAAGGGATTAAGGGAAAATCGTTCAGAGGTATGACTAACATGATGGTAAGCAAGCAAGAACATTGATTTGCTAGGGATGCCTATTCACCTGTTTAAAGGTATAACTGAACATGACATTGAATGAATGATATTATTAACTCAATAGGGAAGCGTTGACTTGAACCATTCAGAGGTATAAATATATGTGAAGGTTCGGAGTGAAACTACAAACTTCATGGGGTTACATAGCAAAAATTTTAACATAACAAATGTTGTCTTAAACAAAAAAAACCTGTAAAGATCTTGCACTAAAGATCGAGGTCTAAAACTCTCGATTAGTTGAGGGATTTCATAGACACCACTGAGGATTCTATGTAGGTTCACTATCTTTGTCATACTAACAATGTAGTATAGACCGTAAATGAAAGTTGTAGATAACTTCATATCCTACTGGGGATTGTAAGTAAGATATCTTTAAGCCGGTTGGGACATAAAAGAAAGTACTTATTTTAGTGGCGAACATTTGCTTTTGATCTCAACTAGAATGTTTCGAAGGAACTGAAGACAATTCTAAATCTCGTGTGAGGTTTTACACATAAAGATTCTATTGAATTCATTCTTACCGAAAGTGCAATAAAGGGCATTCAAGGCCTTAACATCAAGGCTTACCGCATTTTTATCACTCTCGGTGTACTTCTCACAAGGCTTATCTATAGTAACACTATCAATGATGACTTGAGGATTTTATAGCCATTTGTAATGCTAGTCCAAAGATCTCAAATAAATACTCACTCTAATTTTCTAATAAGTGTAACTGGTACCATAAAATATAGAAGGTCTATTTGTGGAGTGTCCCTCACTTTGGTTTGAGCTAAAACTAGAATTGGTTGCCCTTTGATCACTTAAAGGAGGTTAATCTAAAAACTAGAGCCCAAGCTTTGATACCAATTATAGGAACCCTGGGGGGATGAATAGGATAATAAAAACTTGGCAACAAATTAATAACAATAACGAGCAATTAAAAGAGGTAAGAAATCGAACACTTAATATATCCTGATATCCTTTTTCAAGTCAATCTAGTCCCGTAACTCACTCCATCTTTAATCCACTATTATAAAAAATAGTACAATACGATCTTTGATCCGAAGGCTCATCAGCTTCTTCCTTAGAAAAGAAAAAGAGGTTTATATCTTCAATAACACTTTGAAGATCAAAGTTATACTCTTTAATACTCTAACACTTTGAAGGTGGTAAATAAAAGCTTGATAGAGTGTAATATATAAGATTGACCTTCGGTAGTTGAGAAAATTTAAAGCTCAAAGGGATATTTTGAATGAAGGGGATTCAAAGGTTTAAATACTAAGCCAAAAGGAAAGAGTATTAAATGCAACTTTGGGTCTGCAGGCGGTATACCACGATATACCACTACTATACTGCTCTGTAATCCAACAGTCATAAGCGGCTAGTTGTCTAGTAGTTGGATGCATTTAATGCACCAACTTTTGTTAAACGGTATATTGTCGGCATATTGTGGTATACCGTCGGTATGCCGATTTTGATAGCCAAACTTTATTGTGACAAGAAACGGTATATCGTCGATATACTACGGTATACCACGATATACCGCTGGTATACTGCTCTGCAATCCAACAGTCATAAGCGGCTAGTTGTTTAGTTGTTGGATGCATTTAATGCACCAACTTTTGTTAAACGGTATACTGTCGGCATACTGCGGTATACCATCGGTATGTCGATTTTGATAGACAAACTTTATTGTGACAAGAAAGTATATCGTCAATATACTGCGGTATACCACCGTTATGCCAGTTTCGACAGCCAATATTGGTTGTGAACTTGGGCGGTATACCGCCGATATACTGTGGTATAACGTCGGTATACCATTCAGAAGGCAAAAGATATTGGATTGTTTTCTAGCCTAGTTTTGATTTTTTTTTCAACCATTTCTTGTGTTTACAAGTTTTTCTAAGACACTTTATAGACTCCTAATGGATTGTTGCAGGTAAAAGCTTCTTCCGAGCCTTGAAACTTCTACTAACACTTTAAGAACTCCTTAACTATCTCAGGGAGTTGTTCTTCTACTAATGCAGTCGCTGCGATCCTCTCTTCATGTTGGTCTTCCACAGATCTGTCGAAGATGAAACCTTTCGTGCCCGGAATACTAAATAATACCTTACCCTTATGGCAATCTATTGTAGCATGACTGTCTCTCAGCCAGTCCATACCTAAGATAACATCAAAGTTACCCATAGAAAACTCGATCAATCGTGCCGGTAGTGAATGCCCACACACTATGACCGGACACGCTATACATATTCTAGTAACTCCTACGAGCCCATTACCAGTGAGTATATTCAACCACTCTGGCAATGCCTCGAACTCCAATCAAATATGTCTTATAAATCGTGTAGATACAAATGAATAAGATACGCCTGAATCAAACAATGCTACAACAGAAAAGGATGCGACAGAAGTGTTACCTACCACCACGTCGCCCGATGCTAAAGCCTCATACAAAGACAAGGTGAATGTCTGCCCTTGGCCCTGCTATGCTCCTCGCTACTGTCTCCTTTGGTGACGCTGTTATAGCCTCTGTTGGCCCTGCTGCTGGTTCTGCTGCTGCTGGTACATCTCAGCTTGTGTCAGTAACAGACGCTGAGCTAATGGCCTTACTGCTATTGCTGTCCCTCTCTGCTGGGCTGTCCCTGGTGCTGGCAGTGCTGGTAACTTTTGGACTGGTCCTTCTGGCCTCTACATTATCGGGCAATTGGCAATTCGGTGATCTGGACTGCTATACCTCATCCACAATCCATTAGTAATCCTACATACATCTCTAGTATGGCCTTCCTTGACATAGTAAGTGCAACCCATATGTGCTTCCGGGCGCTGTTGTTGTTCTTGTTGTCTCGGCTACTGCCGAGCCGGTACTGTCATCGTCGAAACTGCCTCCCTCCTCGGATCTGAATCATGGATGCGAACGCCAGGTGATGGTGCTGACGTCCGAGGTACTCCTCTACCTCCTCCTCCACTCTGAGCATGAGACCGCTTCTGGCCTTCGGACCTTGCCGATAACCTTTGCATGGTAAGCTCGTGCCTCCGAGCTGCTATTAATACCCCTCCATAAGTCTGGTAGTCGTGCCCCTCTACTAGTTATAAAATCTCTAGATGAAGTCCTTGCTGGAACCTCATTGCTCTATTCGAATCCGCAGCTACCATAGTATAAGTGAATCTACTCAGTCTGAAAAACTCAGCTGCATATCCATCCACTGTTCTACCGGTCTGCCTGAGACCGATAAATCTCTTTCGGAACTCATACTGCGCTACGACTCCAAAATATTTAGTCCTGAATCAAACCCTGAAACTATCCCAAGAGATGGGATGCCTCAAGTCAACCTCTAATGACGCCCACCAGTCACGGGCAAGATCTTAAAGATGAAATCGAACTTGATCAACTTGTTCAACAACCGAAACCCATGTTGCTGCAATAATAACCTCAATATCCGGTAACCAGGCATCTGTTGTGATGGCGTCCTCCGTGCCATCGAAGTACCTTAGGTTAAGTCGATAAAATCTAATCGATGCCCCCAAATCAGTTCTTCCTCCTCTATCCAGGGCCTTCTGCAAATCCCGACTCAACAAGATATTATGTTCTTGCTGTTGAAACTGCTGATGTTGTTGCACCACCATCTGGTGTTGCTGCATATCCATCATTCCACGGAGGATCTCTAGCAATGTCGGGATGTCAAGTACCACTGGTACTGTTGGGGGTACGGGCATTTCAGGGGCTGGTTGCTCGATATGTCCCACTCCTAGTTCCACTGTACCAGCTTGTTCAATTCCTGGCTCTATTCGAATTTGACTCTGAACATGTGCTCTTTCCCGTTGTTGCCCAGGGGAACCCTGTCCTACAATGCCTGCTACTCCAGCGACTGAAGAAGTCCTAAAGAAAAGGACAAGAACCATCAAGAATAGGACAGAAAGAATCAAGTAGGCAAGCAGTTTAACAGTTCAAGCGGTGGTATCGAGGAAGACGAAGCAAGATATCAAGGGGGACAAATTTTGATTGAGATTCCTATGACCATAACACCCCACAAGTCTAAAAACAAAGACCTATATGGGCCACCACTAAAATCTTATCACGTCCCAGTACCGGAATATGGAGACGGACATTGCCAGCTCCCCCGTACAAGGTATACAATGTCATACGGCGGTCACAGCTGTAACTAGACAATGGGGTGCATACTACAAGCAAGTCACTTAGGGTCACATAGAACATCTAATATATCAATCAGTCAAATAAGAACAGTAAACATAGAACGTATATGACAAGGAAGTAAGGCATCCCAAATGTCCTTCCACAACATTCAAGAAACCAGTTGTACAAAAATGAGAAGACTAGCAGAGTAACAAGAGTATATGACCATAATCAGCTACAGTCTGATTAATTATAATCATGTAGGGAACTAAATATCCAAATTCACGGCTAAAAAGTGTCGATGGCTAAACGTCCAAAATGAGTAACATGTGAAATAACGAGCAGGGAAGAAGAGACACACTCGTTTTCCTCAATAGTCATCCGCCAGGTGCACGCCATTGTTCAAGGAGAGTACGCTTGATCCTCGGGTGCTGGCTCTAAACCTGGCCATACAAAACCAGTGGGGTTAGATCCCAAATAGCAAGTACCACAAAGGAAGCACGAATGCAAAAATAAAACCAAGTTATGGAATAGATACATATATATACATATAGTCCTTTCTCGTAGTTTCGGTTCATAGCCTATCGTGATACAACAATCTAATCCTACAACCAAACAAGGACAAGAGTTAAACCATCACACCATGATAGTCCATATCCCTAGACTATTTGACAGCAGATACAACATAAACACGCTCAGTTATATAATTAGCTAATCACTTGTACGGCTTATTAGATGGAGTCTGGATTATCCCAGAGATATTATGAATATAGGAATCCTCAGATCGAATCAGGTACTAGCATGGTTATCCGAGCCACAAATTGTCATGCCCCGATCTCCCGCAGGCAATCGGCCGTTCCCGCCAGGCGGGAATCACCCTCGCCAGCGCTCCCGCGGAACGATCGCTTGACCCATCCGGGCGTGATGCCGCACGAGCGTGAACCGCGCCCGTGCAAGGCCGTGATTCATTGGCTGGCGATAAGAGTTCTAAGCCACAGAGTCGCACAGATTATCCGAGTGCATCGGAGTCATGAACGCATAGGCGATCGGTAACAGGTTCACTGAGTCGACAAATATAGCGGAAGCATTGAAACACAAGTTTGAAGTAAAGCAACTCTTTTATTGATATGAACAAGTGTTACAGGCGGCGTATAGCCGAGATTACAAGTCGCTCAAGCCTCTCTCTGAAACATAAAATCGTGCCAAGTGGCTACAATTATGGAATGATTGTACATGCGATGATCAGGCGAGTTCGGGCTATGTTCACAACATTATGTCTTGTATATGTGCTTCAGTCCCGGACGCACCGTTGCTTCGGAGTGATGTCCACGCCTTAGCACGCACGTTGGAGGCGTCCGCACCGAACGAGGTTCTCCCGCACCCTGCATACAAACTGGTGGATTATCAGTACATTGAATGCACTGGTGGGGAAGCTACTCGCCTGCTCGACAAATCCAAACACGTAATACAGGTTCCGTGCACAACTATTAAGTTGTCTTTCTAGTTGCCTTAGGATCAGTTTCATGCAAATATTGAATAGCCTAACGTGTCGGGCAGTGCGCCGTGCAACATGAGAGGAAACACGGCGAGACTTACCAACTTACCATCTCCTTCCCTGTCCAAGGCAAACATTGAGGCAAACATGTTAATTCATGCACGGGCAAGTATAAATATTCAGGAGCATAGCATATGCATACACGAGGGTCGTTTTAACATGATCGTTCAGGTGTTCAGTTGTTCTTGATGCGATGCAGTAACTCGCACGCGGATAGCCGCTAAGCGAGGATGACTTATCTATATGAACATAATGTCGCTGGCATAGCCATAAAGGACCGTTTAGTCTCAGGACGAAGTGACGTACAACACGGGTGGCGAGCCCCGTCGCATAACACTTGCCGGGTAACATACGACTATACATACGTTCCGTCCGGATCGGATCGGTCCCAGTGCCCCGGTGACCGTCCGCGGAACTCAACATAACATACCTTGTGCACACAAGTTGTCCGCGACAATGCAGGTCAGGGTCTATCCATATTCCATAGCTTGATATGATAATCATGAAACTTAAACTTAGTCTGAACGAGGCATATTGCTCCACGAGCTGGGATTCCATCAGTACATAACACGATCCTCGTTCAGATGCATACATAGCACGATTATCATTCAAGCGAGATTCACGTTCAGTATTCATTCTTGCTTAGTGCATTCCCCTGGTTCGGGGATTGCCTTAGATGACCTGACGGTCCCGGATACTTGCAGGTTTATTCAGGCACAGAACGACTACGTAGTAGTCTTCTGGGGTTTGGATGAAAATATGGCAACATTCAAGCAGACAAGCATGCGTTTCTAAGGAACATAAGCAGGCACGTTGCTCGGACCCGAAGGTAAGCCGAGAGATAAAACTGTTAAGGGACTTAGCATGCGAGGGTCTGAATACAAGCAGTATTTCATTTTCCATGTTCTAGCATAAGCAATATGAGTTGGAATTATTCTCTTAGCTAGGTGCGTTGGATTTATTAGCATGCAGGGGGTGAATCACCTAGCGACTAGCATAAATATTTCAGATTTTATGTGTGCTGGCTAAGCAAAGACAAGTTCACCGTAGCCACCCACCTTAGCGATGATTCGCCTCGGTAGAGCGATACGGCTGAGCGAGCCTCTGAAAGCCTAAGCCAGAATTCCTGTAGGGACAAGTCTGGATATCTTTTGCTTCTTGTTTGAGGCAAAGCCGGTCGGGACAGTTGCACTATTGCCGTTTGAGTCGGCAGTCCGCTTGAGCGGAACGGGGTGTTACACAAATCGCCGCATATCACATAGTAGTATGCACCGGTCCCTCGTAAGGCCACCGTGCTAAGATCGCATAGAACACATAGTATCATATAGTATTCGGATATTGCCATCCACTAATGAAGATTTAAACAATATACATGGGGACTAGCCTGCACATCCCAATTCAGATGACTGGAGGTGGCTAGTTAGGCACAATCTCGAGATTTCATTCCCTCCCAATGCTCTACAAGTTAGTTACCTAGTTAACCCTAATGTTAACTGGATTATCATGGCGTGGTCACATGGTATTCTCCTTATATGAAGTACCATAGTACGGCCATGCTAGATACGAATCCACTTTGTCACTTGATAGTTCAATTTAGATTCACCCCAGCGTGATGCAATAATCAACAGATCCTAGCCACGCTTGGTCATTGACTAACTCTTATGTCCATGCTGGAGATTGAGTCATATCACATGTCACGTAGCGCATAGGTACACCGCAGTGCAAACATGTAATATAATCGCGTAGGAACACTTAGCACGTAGGAACACATAGCACGTAGTAAATGTATCAGCACGGATACAAGTGATCGGGTCATGACGCATAGATGGGTCTAATACTTTTGTGGTCATCAAAGTCACACATACCACTCATAAAGTCCAAAGGAACATTCAACCAAAACTAGTCCAATAAAACGTGTACAAGGGGTCGCATGCGCGCAGAAGGATCAAGGCCGCATGAGAAGTCAGGCCGCATGACTTGCGGGTCAGATCCTCCGACCCAGCCCGGCCCCGTTGAGGAGTGGGCCGGAGCGGGCCGATCCGTTAACCGGGTCTGGGCCGACCCGGACCGAATTTGACCGGGCCGGACCCGTGGCGAGTTCCGGGCCGGCCCGTCCCGTCCGTTTACACACCTTGACCTGATCAACTACTTTTGAGGTTCCACTACTTTCCAAAAATAAGTTTTCTTGAATATGTGTAGCAACCAAATACTATATATATATGCATGTTCAAGAGAATTGACTTCCCATGTATTCCCGGGCAGGATTGGGAAATTCCTTTGTATATAAATATATACCTTGAAATTTTCTCCGTACTTCCACATGAAAATGCTAGGAAGGAACTTAAGAGACTTGTACTAAGAAAGTAAGGCAATGGAAAATTAACCCTGTTTCACATTAAAGTGAGCAGTGCATACAGCCTCAACCTGACTATACCATCAATTCTAAATAGATTTGGTTACAACTTTGCTTTGTTTCCCAATTTAGTACTGTATCATATTGAATTTCCTCCTATCATCCTAACTGCTAAACAACTTAAAAGATGACAATGACTCATGTTTTTACTTATGGTGGTACTTAAAGAGTAAATAATATACAGGTGGGGCTGATAGTGATTTGCACTGGATCAAACAGCTCATATATACCAACTACATCACACTATTCATGCCCGGTTTCTCTATATGACGGACTAGCTCCTACTTGGTTATGTAAGAACAAGAATAAGAATGTTCGTATCCAAAACTTTTGTGTCAGCTATTTGAATCCTTTTCTTATAACAGCCGCAACGTAAGTTCATTATTATGCCTATACCCCTTGATTAATTCTGGTAGTTCCTTTAACCCAACATATTTAATTCATCGCTCTTCGTAACTGGTACATCACCTGGTGTTGATTGCACATATATACATTTATTGGTTATCCGAAAGAAGAAAAATATACCTAGGTCCTATTCTATGCTCGTCACATTTGCAACATTTATGATTTTCATTCAACTGGTCCATGCATGGAATTTGAATAGGACAGCCATGTGCAAAACCAGATGCTTGGTTTCCACAGCATGTGGCAATTGGCGTGATATTGATCAGTTCCTCATCACTACTCTTTTAACTTTTCAAAGCCCATCCTCTTGAAAAGCACCATCACCAAAGGAGCTGTGCACCTGAGTGTTTGGTTATGTGGAGAGAAAGCAATTACCAAGCATTCATGCATTTCATCAATAACAAATGCTAGATCATGCGCATAGAAGTTCTTATGTTCCAGAAGAACGTAAAAAACCTAATATACTTTATTTATATTATGTTAGGGTTGAACCATGAAATCGCATGAGAATATAATAAGATTATTAGGAAGGAGGTTAGGGGAGGAGAATACGTACTGTTGGACCATGTGACTTCTGACAGCAAATAGTGGTCTTAGCTACTTCTTTTAAAGCACTCGACCCGTTAATATATAGCTTGTATCTCCGAGTTTGCAAAATGCAATTTTATTGTTATACAACATAATAATAATCATAGCTGGAAATGCTCCCTATCATTTCTCATCATCAAAGTATAGGCAAGTACTCCATTGAGGCTTGACACATCGATCTGTCAATAATACAAATGTATTGCTTAAGCTAGTCAAGCACTCCTAAACCATATCAAGTGCTTGACATTGATATTATAGCAATTACCAAGTGACTCACCAAGTCTATCCACGTTGGATATTCATCTAGCTAGGGCAGAAATTCGATCTCGAAAAATATAATTTAAGCTATATATGTGTTGCCAAAACTGTGTATGGACTGTGTTTATCTCAAAAACAAATTGGATTTTAACTAGATATATGGAATATTTAGACTTTGGGTCTCCATAATATACATCATTAGTGTTTGGATCTCAAAAGTGTCACCAAAAGTACTGCATTAATTATTTTTGGTGACACTTTTGAGACCCAAATACTAATTATATATATTATCGAGATCCAAACACAAATTTTAGTAAGTCTAAATATCCCTAGCTAGATATATCTCCTAGGAATGTGCATAAGGCTACAAGGAGGCATTATTCCAAAAATCATTAGGTGTTTAAAGCAAATGATCCAATCATAGGCCTCGAAAAGTTTATATATGTTTGGCTATTCAGGCTTAATTTGGCTAATTTACCTGACCATTCCACAAAGCCTTTCTGCATAGAACCATATTAGATTTGGTTGGACAAACCTTAAAATGGACAGTGAACTGATAGGGATCTGCAGAAGTGAAGGTAGTGGAACGGCTATTCAGTTCATTATTGAAAAAGTGGGGTTGGAAATTAAATAATAGAAAAGAAAAGGTAACGGGAGGTACAAAAGGTTGCTTAGTCTATAGTGCCCTCTCTTTGTCAGAACGGCTCACAAGGTCCATCGGGGTGATGATGGGGTTGCATGGCATGTCTCTTGGTTGGTGCTTAGCTGTTTTTAGTCTAGGACAATGCATTGATTTCATTTAATCTAAAAAAGATAAGGAAATGTGATTGTAGATCTTGATCCCTCATGGCAAGGGGTTTTAATTAAGCCGAAGCAATTAGATATTATACCTTCGATGCGATTGAACCGGTTCCTTCCACATCTTCCAAGTTACGGTCATAAAGTGTTTATGCTCATTGGTTCACCCCACAACGAATATCCGTCAAAAAATAGAGAATTAGAAGAGAGGAGAAATAACTTGAGAAAGTAATTTTTTATATATAAGCAAGATGGAAAGTGGGTTCACCCACAAATTGGGGATACCCAGTTGGACCATGCCCTCTTGGTCGGCCACATGGGCCTGAACTGGACAAGACCGCTTTGCTTCGGTCAAATGTCAACATACTCTCACCTGCACATAGTAGGGCTATGTATCATTTTTCTCATGTCTCATTTGGATCATATATTTGTTTGCTATGCGGCCATGAGTACATGCAAGTGAAGAACCTTAAACCAAATCCTCTAAGGAACCAGCCTAAGGATAACCCCTATCACAAAAACAAAATCTTTGTGAGAAAATCGTGCACCACAAATCAATTTGCATTGTCTTGTACAACTATATCTCAATCCCTTCAAGGAGTGCATATCCAAATACCATGGTGTCGTCACGACTAAGTCCCATTTTCTCGCAATTCTCGGATGCACAAAGTTTGGCCAGAAACTGATCATAACAAGCCTCATGATCTTTCTCATATCATGTTCATATTATGAACCTAATTTATTAATCACCCTTTTTTAATGTATGGTATTGATTTCATTGTACACGAAAACGCATGAAAGTAGCAGTCATTGACTTCCCGTTTCATCGTATGGATCAATGTCTAAGGGTACTAGGTGTGTATCTTAGTGCATGCCAAGCTTAGTTAAGCCTTTGGAGCTCACATAGCAAGAAAGAACGGATACATTCCACTCTTTGTTATGGTTGTCATAGAAAATATCATATGAAAATGTGCGAGAATGGAGGAGGTCACTAAGAGAGGTATATCTATCTCTATCAAGACATTGTGCAGTCCTAGCCAAATTTTCCTTTTGATGTTTAGCTAACTATTCCCCCTTGCATTGTCCTACCACAAGAGACAATTGTCTAGCTCTAAAACAAGTCGTAGAAGGTGGAACTAATCCAATTATGTTGGATTCATGATAGTTAACAACCACATCCTGACTTTTGTAGATAATTCATGAATGCTCCTACTATTGCCACAGTCCCTATTATATAACCACTATTTCCAGTGCATTTATAGGATGCATTTTATGTCATTCTCTATGCATCTGTATGGTCGTAGAAGATCGTCGTTTATGTGAGTGAATCGACCTCTTGCCCATTCGATATACTGATTGTGACATTCAATTTTAATAGAATTTTATACTCATATATATATATATATATATATATATATATATATATATATATATATATATATATAAAGAAAATCATGCATATAAATATTTCTCTAAGAGATATGGTACAAGTGTCAATAAGCATTTCAATAGGGACATTGTCCCATAGATCTAATGTGTGTTAGTAAGTACTCCTCTGTTATCACATTTATTAAAAGGATCCACAATCATCTTTTTGTTGTCTACATGCTCCTACTTAACTTTGTCTTTCTTCTTTGATATGAAGTTATAAAAAATCTTGGTGTGCTTGGTTCCTTCGTGATACTTGGGATCCTTCGCGTTTGCTATAGCCACCATATTTTCCTTATAGAGGGTTACATCATCTCCAACATGTGGCACCACTTGTAGGTGCTGAAGGAACCTCTCCTCAACCATATTATTTTCTATATTATTGCAGAAACTATCACGTACTATACCTCCATAGTAGATAGAGATATACAATCTCGTTTCTTGCTCTACTAAAAGATAGCTTCACGGTCAATAATAAAAACAAAATCGAACACGGATGAACACTCGTCTAGATCGTCGATCGAGTTGACATATGAATACCCTCTTAGGCGCATGTCTGAACAACCAATACAACAAGTAGTGGGTTGTCCCTCTCAAATACAATAATATCTCATTAACATTATTTTAATGGGATTGTCCAAGATTAGTCTGGTAACGACTCACAAGTCCTATCACAAAGGCTATGTCAGGACGAGTACAAATCATAGCGTACGTCAACCTTTCGATCCTGCTAATATAGGGCCATCTTCCCATAAATTTCTTGTCCTCCATACTTTTAAGATATTAGAAGCTGTAATGACCCGTTCCGCTCAAGCGGGCTACCGATTCAAATGGCAAAAGTGCAACGCCCCGACCCGCTTTGCTCAGCGAGAATACTCGTTTGAGGCAAAAATATTTCCATACTTGGCCCTTCAGGAGTTTCGGCTTGGGCTTTCAGAGGCTCGCTCGGAGTATCGCTCGACCGAGACAAATCATCGCTAAGGTGTGTGGCTACGATGAACTTGTCTTTGCTTAGCCAGCACACTTAAAATATGGATATTTCATGCTAGTCGCTAGGTGAATCACCCCCTGCATGCTAATAAGAATACAACGCACCTAGCTAAGGGAATAATTCCAACTTGTATTGCTTGTGTTAGAACATGAAAATAAAACTTTGCTTATATATGTGGACCCTTGCATGCTACCTTTGCCTCGTGCAACTAGACCCGTTATGCCTCGAGTAGAACGATTTATGTATACTCAGTAGTGCACTGTTCACTTGCTATACTACACGACCCTAGATGATATCGCTCGGTATGTTCCTTTATGGTTTCACTCTCGGCTTACCTTCGGGTCCAACCCAGCGCAAATGCTTATGTTCAATATAAATGCATGCTTGCCTACATATATGCTAAACTTGTATTCGTTGCCTCATTTCAATGCTTGTTGCATAAACTATGCCAAGACCGTTTAACACTGCGCATGTCATGTATTTCATTTAGGTTCTCCCCCAAAAGACTATCTAATAGTCGTTTCGTGCAAGTATGAACCTCAAAGTACTCAGGACCGTTAGGTCTCCAAGGCAGTTCCTGAACCAGGGGACTTGTTCCATACTAATAATCCAAGATATCCCAGCTTGTGGAGCAATACCTGTCCTATACTGAATTAAATGGCTTGGGGAGTCGATATACATATTGTGAACAATCCTGCCTTGAACTTGTACCTGATATGCATCATGTCTCAAACTTGTACCTGATAGGTATCATGCCTCGAATATGTTCATGTACCTGACCAGAGAGCCGGAAGATTAGAGACTTGTATGGTCACAGGACAACTTGGAAACAAGGTTTTAGTTTTGAGGACGGTCGCTGGGGTACTGGCACCGATCCGATCCGGACGAAACTCCTGATAGTTGCCTGCTATAGGACAGAATGGCTTGTGACGTCTTGTTTACGCGTTGTACGTCATTCCGTACTAAGACCAAACCGTTTATTATGGCGTCGTGCCAGTGACCTCATATTCATATAGATAAGTCATCCTCGTTTAGCGATAATCCGCGTGAGAGTTATTGCATCGCATCGAGAATAACTGAACACCTGAACGATCATAAGACACTTGTACATATGGAGCACTTGAACATCTTATGCAACACACCTGATAATCCGAGTAACTCGTGCATCCGAAATATAGTCTCGTACAACACAGTGTTTGCATATTAAATGTGCTCGTGCTTGAATTAACTTGGTTTGCCTTGGACAGGAAAGGACAAATGGTAAGTTGGTAAGTCTCGCCGTGTTTCCTTTTATATCGTACGGTGCACTGCCGCACGAGTTAGGCCTTTCATATATGCCATAAAACTGATCCTAAGGCAAGACTAGAAAGATAACCAAATAGTTGGTGCACGGACCCTATATTACGTGTTTGGATTTGTCGAGCGGACGAGTAGCCTCTCCACCAGTGCATTCATGTACTGATAATCCACCAGATTTTTTGCAGGGTGCGGGAGAACCTCGTTCGGTGCGGATGCCTCCTTCGCGCGTGCTAAGACGTGGAGTTCACTCTGAAGCCTTGGAGCGTTGCGTACGGAACTGAAGCACCTATACAAGACATAATAATGGAATATCGCCTATGTATCATTCCACAAATGTAGCCACTTGGCACGCTTTTACTGTTTCAGAGAGAGAGGCTTGAGCGACTTGTAATCTTGGCCTAGCGCCGCCTGTAATACTTATTTATATCAATAAAGAGTTTGCTTTATTTTTACTTGTGTTATTCAATGCTTCCTCTATTGACGACTCGGTGAAGTTGTTACCAATCGCCTATGCGTTTATAATTCTGCTGCACTCGGACAATCTGTGCGACTCTGTGGCTTAGACCTCTTACCGCCAGCCAAACCACGGCCTTTCACGGACGCGGCTTACGCTTGTGCGGTATCACGCCCAGATGGGTCAAGCGATCGTCCCACGGGAGCATTGGCACGATAATTCTCGCCTAGCGGGGACGGCCGATTAGCCTGCAGGAGATCGGGACATGACAGATTGGTATCAGAGCTTAGCTATATGCCTTTGGACTTTGTTTTAACTTTTTCAGTTTCGAAATCTCGTTCGTGGGTTATGTGCACACTCTCTCTCAATGTCCCGATGGAATATTCTAAACAATAAGTCTAAATACTTTCAAAAAGTGCATTTAAATGATATGATTGCTTGTACGAAATTGTGATGCTAAGGCCTCTGTGCCAACCTGTGCTAGACCCTTTGGGATTAGACTCGTGCTAAAATCACAACTTATGTGCAAACTCGAAATACTTATACTTGATTTCCCAACTGGTTAGTGCAAAATCGAATATTGCCCGAACGGTTAGCTACACACATAGCCTTTTGTCTAAGTTGTGGTATCGTGCGCCAAGACCCTTTGGTGCAAGCAAGTTGCAAACAAGATTTTGATATCATTCAGGTATAAGACAAGTCTGACTTAGGATACCAACCGATAGAACATTCTCGGATTTATCGCTTAGGCAAATATTGAGAATTGTTCTTGAATTTTGGAAAATAGCTCGATATTTCATATCGGAAGATGCAATACGATTGAGGATTTGATTGGATGACTCAATTCAGAGTGGTGTATGGATTATTTAGTAATGTCCAAACGGATTCATAGGACTCGTGCGATAATTAGATTGAACGATTTTAGAATGTCTTGAATAAAGGATAAGGCTTATATCGAATTGGGATTCACAGAAATGGAAATCGATATCTTGGCTAAGAAAACTTGTTGGAAACTTGAGGATTGTGCGAGCGATATCAGATTGAAACGAACGGATTAAACTTGAATACAATATCGTTTGAATAGAAGTTAGCCCAAAAATGAATATTGTGGTTCGATGAAAGAGATAGGCGACATCGGATTTGGCTTGGAGTTTGGAAGAATGATCGTAAAATCAAGTTCGAAATGATAACCTTCAAAATCAGTCCCAACGAGAACGATTATCCTGCGGGAGCGCCGGCGTAGTAATTTCACGTACGGATGGGGTGATCGAACTCACAGGAACATGTTTGATAATTATTCTGAACGAACTCGATGAATAGAACGTATCAAAAATAGAATAAACTTGGGCTTGAATATTGAACCATAGTTGCTTGAGAAATACTATAAGTAAACTATGAATTTACTAAATGATAACATTGAAGTTGGATGATTTTGCTAGACGAATTATAATTACTGCATGAACGAATATGACTCAATGGATATATAACTTGGATGGAGCAAAAAGTGAAATGATAAGGTGTCTCGGTCGTTTCGAAGATAACCATAACGTTCAAATATTCTTGTCTTGTGCGAGCGTAACTCTATACTCATGCATGCGTCATGCCGGGTTAGGATGATTATCCAGCGAGAGCGCTAACGTGGTGATCTCACGTCCAACGAGGGTGATCGAACTTTCGGGAGACCCGAGCATGACAAATGATGAATCGTCTTGACTTTTGGTTTGACACGATAAGACGAACTTGGAATGCAAGTGATCAAAAATGTTTCGAGGATAAGTAAGCCTAAAACCTGGAATAAATCATGCTTGATGGTTTCATGAACGGATACATGAATCAGGTTGAACGAATTGGAGTTAAACTAAAGGTTTAGAATCAAATCTTGGTTTGGTGGTCTAGACTTGGAATGAATAGGGATTCTATCAAAACATGTTTTGAGAGATAGACTATGCAAATCACTAGGCTTGTCCTGCAACTTGGATATATCTCGGATTTGACTGAACGAACGTGTTATCGAGAGTAGAAAAAATATGTGCTCGATGTTTAGAAATCTGAGTGAAACGAGCTTGGGTATAATACCCCCGCACAAATGAATAATGGTTTGACCCTAGGAATTGGGGCGAGCATCGTGCAACGAATTTGCACGATGACTCGTATGCTTAACCTGTACCTATGACCTTGTGAGCTGACCTAGCAATTAGGTAGACGATCCTGTGCCGAGTGAATGAACATGTGTAACCGACTTTACCATATTGCTTGAAAAAGCTATATAACTGGACAGCAAGACTTAGGGTTAGACTGGAAATGGTAATGTGTGCTATGTTTGACCCGAACGGATGAACGCTAGTCGGTTAATCGGATAGACCGTGCTTAATGGTAGTAAAAATACTTGATGTTGAGTTGGAATAAAAAATGATATAGAATTTGATTGCCTCTATCGGAAGTATCCTTGTGATTAATAAAATAAGAATCCTTGAGATTTTTGCAAGTAGCTTGTCCGATTTCACTATATCTAAGTTTGGTTGAATACATATGTTTGAGGGACGCCTTGAACGTGTGCACGATACAAGACTCAATGAGATGTGAAACTTGAGTGCTAAGACTTCTTTATCGCTAAGTTGGTTGACATGCATGTGCTTGAAGCACTTCGAATATGTGTACGATCCAGACTCGCGATATGCTGATCTCATATGCTAGTACAAATGAATATCCGCATGAACAAGTATAACGACTTGTATAAGTTTGCCTCGGCCCTAGATCATCATTCACGATGGATTGAAACGTACCCTGCGTTAAGTTAATATTCTGCGCTAAGGCACAAATGAGACTAACTCAGTATACACGCGACACAGCATAAGAACGAGTAGGAGATTCGTTCGAACAAATCAGATTTAGTAGTACTGATTGCTACGCTTGGGATAGATTCGATAGTGCGATAGAACGGCCTGCGCTTAGGAAGTCTCGAGGACGAGACTTTTTCTGAGTGGTGTATAATGTAATGACCCGTTCCGCTCAAGCGAATTGCCGATTCAAACGGCAAAAGTGCAACATCCCGACCCACTTTTCTCAGCGAGAATACTCGTTTGAGGCAAAAGGATTTTCATACTTGGCCCTTCAGGAGTTTTGACTTAGGCTTTCAGAGGCTCGCTCGGAGTATCGGTCGACCGAGGCGAATCATCGCTAATGTGGGTGGATACGATGAACTTGTCTTTGTTTAGCCAGCACACTTAAAATATGGATGTTTCATGCTAGTCGCTAGGTGAATCACCCCCTGCATGCTAATAAGAATATAATGCACCTAGCTAAGAGAATAATCTCAACTTGTATTGCATGTGTTAGAACATGGAAATTAAACTTTGCTTATATATGTGGACCCTTGCATGCTACCTTTGCCTCGTACAACTAGACCCGCTATACCTCGAGTAGAACGATTTATGTATACTCGGTAGTGCACTGTTCACTTGCTACACTGCACAACCCTAGATGATGTCGCTCGGTATGTTCCTTTACGGTTTCACTCCTCGGCTTACCTTCGGGCCCGAGCCAACACAAATGCTTATGTTCAATATAAATGCATGCTTGCCTGCTTATTTGCTAAACTTGTATTCGTTGCCTCGTTTCAATGCTTGTTGCATAAACTATGCCAAGACCGTTTAACATTGCGCATGTCATGCACTTCATTTAGGTTTTCCCCGGAAAGACTATCTAATAGTCGTTTCGTGCAAGTATGAACCTCAAAGTACTCGGGACCGTTAGGTCGCCAAGGCAGTTCTTGAACCAGGGGACTTGCACTATACTAATAATCTAAGATATCCCAGCTTGTGGAGCAATACTTGTCGTATACTGAATTAAATGGCTTGGGGAGTCG
Source organism: Iris macrosiphon (assembly GCA_036927795.1). Classification (NCBI taxonomy): domain Eukaryota; kingdom Viridiplantae; phylum Streptophyta; class Magnoliopsida; order Asparagales; family Iridaceae; genus Iris; species Iris macrosiphon. Next base: position 213,994,443 of record JAYESA010000004.1, read on the forward strand.
ATATATATATTGTGAATAATCCTGCCTCAAACTTGTACCTGATATACATCATGTCTCAAACTTGTACCTGATATGCATCATGTCTCGAATATGTTCCTGTACCTGACCAGAGAGCCGGAAGATTAGAGACTTGCATGGTCACAGGACAACTGGAAAACAAGGTTTTAGTTCCACGGACGGTCGCTGGGGCACTGGTACCGATCTGATCCGGACGAAACTCCTAATAGTCGCCTGCTATAGGACGGAATGGCCTGGGATGTCATGTTTATGCGTTGTACGACATTCTGTACTGAGACTAAGTTGTCCATTACGGCGTCGTGTCAATGCCCTCATATTCATATAGATAAGTCATTATCGCTTAGCGATAATCCGCGTGCGAGTCATTGCATTGCATCGCATCGCATCGAGAATAACTGAACACATGAACGATCATAACACACTTGTACATATGGAGTACTTGAACATCTTATGTAACACACCTGATAATCCGAGTAACTTGTGCATCCGAAACATAGTCTCGTTCATAACACAGTGTTTGCATATGCTATTGCCCTGAATTCATAATAAATGTGCTCGTGCTTGAATTAACTTGGTTGCCTTGAATAGGGAAGCACAAATGGTAAGTTGGTAAGTCTCGCCGTATTTTCTTTTATATAGCACGGCGCACTCCACACGAGTTAGACCTTTCATATATGCCATAAAATCGATCCTAAGGTAAGACTAGAAAGATAACCAAATAGTTCGTACACGGAACCATATTATATGTTTGGATTTGTCGAACGGACGAGTAGCCTCCCTACCAGTGCATTCATGTATTGATAACCCACCAGATTTATTATTGAGAACCTCGTTTGGTACGGATGCCTCCTTCGCGCGTGCTAAGCCGTGGAGTTTACTCTGAAGCCTTGGAGCATTGCGTCCGGAACTGAAGCACCTATACAAGACATAATATTGGAATATCGTCTATGTATCATTCCACAAATGTAGCCATTTTGCATGCTTTTACTATTTCAGAGAGAGAGGCTTGAGCGACTTGTAATCTCGGCCTAGCGCCGCCTGTAACACTTGTTTATATTAATAAAGAGTTTGCTTTACTTCTACTTGTGTTATTCAATGCTTTCTCTATTGACGACTAGGTGAACTTGTTATCAATCGCCTATGCGTTTATAATTTTGCTGCACTCGGACAATCTGTACGACTTTGTGGCTTAGACCTCTTACCGCCAGCCGAACTACGGCCTTGCATAGGCGTAGCTTACGCTCGTGCGTCATCACACCCATATGGGTCAAGCGATCGTCCCGCGGGAGCGCTGGCACGGTGATTCTCACCTAGCGGGGACGACCAATTAGCCTGCGGGAGATCGGGGCGTGGCAGAAGTAACTGGAGATCACATGGACTTGCACTTTGACATGTCAAACTACTCTAAGATCTTTTTTATGTATATCACTTGAGACATGTCAAGGATTTTTTATATTACTGCAAATCTAGATCTGAATCTCGAGAACATAGCTCGCATTACCCATATCCTTTAAGTCGAAGGTAAAAGACAACAAACCTCAAGTGATGCTAATCCTCTCTATATTGTTGTCAGCCAACAATATATCATCTATGTATAATGATAAGTAATAAAACTTTTTTTAGATCGCTTTATGTATACACAGTAGTCATCTTCGGTCATAGTAAAACCATATAAAGTAATGGCTTTGTCAAACCTTATGTCCCATTGCCTTCATGATTGTTTCAGGCTGTAGATGGACTTCTTGAGAATGCACACATTGTACTCAAGTTCTTGCACTACAAAATACATATAAATAGTGATAGCTAGATCTATAAACATAAATAGCGACGAGTAGGTAATGAATAACAAATATCAGAAAATTATATCTCGCTATCGAAAAGGTCAACGTCAAGTGGTTACTCAATTAACTGAATTTTGATGAACGATGACAAAAATATAATGACTAATCGGCATCACGTCGGCGATGCCCTATAATAGGCGATTGATGGGCGACCAAGTAGAGACGATCATTTAAAATAAGGATGTAGACATATCAACAACAAAATTTCAATGACTTTGGCGACGGGTAGGCGATGAACAGGAGACATATATGGTTTTCTGATACTGGGTTTCATTTTTGATACTTCGATCAGTGATGAATATGTTTGTCGCCTAGGCATCGCCTGTCCTCATTGTCCATCGCCAGAGCATTATTTGGTTCATCATTAAATTGAACATATTTAAAATCTAATCAAAACACATATAAATAAAAATATATATAAACCTGGCCATCCTATTGTAGGATTCTTGTCCGTTCAGACCTTCAGCGACACAAAAAACTCGCTATAAACTAAGAAACACAAACAAAATATAATTTGAGAGACCCGACATAACCCACCATAAAATATCCATCCAATCGGACATTTAGTAACAATAAGCGCTTGTTAGAAACACATAAAATAAAATAAATAAATTTTAATTATACAATATGTCACTCCCCGTTCCCTTTTTTTGTATTTCTACGAGTATTTTATCCGTATCATGTATCTTGTATTTATCATATATCTAATTTTGATACGGTATCCTATACTGCTATTGCTAGTACTTGTACGTTATATTGGGTCCATGTATCATGTTATTAATATTCTCCTTAAGTATCGAGAGTCGTACGGATAGATCGCCCATGAGGCAATTAATATGTGTAAAACTGATTAATTGACTTATGTAACCAAATTTTGATTATAATTTTTGACAAATAATTATATGGAAGACTGTCCTAGATCCCTATATATACCATGGACATTGTCGTATACCCGTACTAGGACTCACGCTTAGATTGGAATACCCTAAATCCCTTAAAATTGGAATTTTTCCTGAGTAGATACTATACTGCATGTATACTGCCTGCACTACTATTGGCCTAGTCAGCCTTGCTGACTAGGCTGGGTCTTTATCCATTTGTTACTTGGTTGTTCTTTGTGTGGCCAGGATTGGATAGGGGTTAGTATAGATGACTTGGAAACCATCTAGTGGCCTAAGTCACCCACCTCTATTTATCTTTATAACACTCTTTAATTCTTTCTTTCTTTTTTCTTTTCTCTCCTTTTCATTTCTTATTTATTTCTCCATCTTCTTTTCTTGGCCCTAGAAGCTAGGAGTAGCCTTGAGGCTATGGTGTGGTTTCTAAACCTTCCAAAGAGGAAGAGTAGAAGACTAGGGATTGGGGCTTGGACCTAGGCAAGTACATCTTGCCATTAAAAAATAAATTACTGTTCTTTCTTTTAGTTATAATAAATTTTGTTGTTGCTTAGTTTTACATGTTTAATTATTGTTTTCCTATAATTTGTGTTGAGAATGGGGCATTGGTGTTGAATTTTGGTTGTGGTTTGTCATTGGGTTTGAAATTTGGATAAAACCTATGATATGTTATAACCTTGGGCTAGGAGTGTGATACATGAGTTTGAATCCCACCCAAAGCTTCCAAATATCATAGAGAAATCTCACCTAGTCGCCCTAACTTATTAGATACCATTTGATGATGTTTCGATACGAATTTGATACTAAAAAGTCCTAGCCTGAGTTGTTGTTTGCACAATATCAGTTCAAACAGTATATTGACGAAATACCGACAGTACACTAACAAAATACGGTTAGTAGAAAATATGGTGTGCTAATTTTTCCAGTAAGCTAGTCTCATTTTTTGCAAAGGATAATAGTATACTTCCAATATACTATGGGAATATAATATTTTCCAACAAGTCCAGTTATTGTTCTGTGTGACAGAACATTATACTAACAATATACTGATGTCCTGCTAATTTTTCAAGAATTGATCCTCGTTGTGTGTCGTTAAGACGGAGATGGATTGGGGATGGTCAGGGGTATTTGGCGAACGCCCTTGGGTATCGGTCAATCTAGCAAAGTACAACGGATGGGAGCAACATATAGGGGGTCTATTGGAGCTTGGTCGAAGGTGGGTTGGGTTACACAGGGGTACAGTTGTACCAGTAAGAGGGGTTCGTACAGGGGCGGGCGGCAAGTACGATGGTCGACGAGATGATTGGGGGTGCAGTGGTGGTCGATGATTGGTTGGCAATCAATGTAGTTTGAGTGTACCGATCGAGATTTCTCTTAGATGGATGTCACACCCCGGTACCGAAATATGGAGAACAGGTATTTGGCCAGCTACGCACTATGAAGTATATCAGAACACCGTAATATGGTCACGACTATCACTAGACAAGGGGCGCATACTATAAAATAATTCACCTATGGTCTCATAAGAATACACTGTCTCAATCAGTCAAACAAGAAAATATAAAATATAAAACATGTAAGATAAAGCAATAAGGCGTCCCCAATGCTCTATCAAAATGATCATGAAGCTAGCTATGAAAATGAAGCGCTAACACAGTATCAATAATACATGATCATAGTCAGTTCTCGTCTGAATAAGTACAATCATGTGGAAGAAATAAATTTCTAGAATATCATGCTAAGCAGGTGCTTGTGGCTAAACGTCCAAAAGAGAAAAAATATTATAATAGTGGTGAAGAAGGAACCCACTCAATCCCCTCGGCGACCATCCTCCTGGTGTGCACCATTAGTGAGAATGTACATTGGATCTTCTGGCTCTGCTACTAGACCTGGCCAAACAAAACTAGAGGGGACAGGTTTATGATAGCAAGTACCACAAGAAAACACAAGTGAAGGAAACAAACCCCAAACAATAGCAATATACATAGGAACCTATTTCGTAGCTTAGATCCATAGCCTATATCAAGCAGTAGCCCAACCCTACAACCAAAAAAGGACAAGGGTTGAACCATTATACCATGACATTCTATGTCCCTAGGCTACTAGTATGTGATATAGAATAATGATAACATATTTAAGCACTCGGCCAACAAGTTACTATGGCTTGCTATTTGGAATCTAGTTTATCCAGTAATCAATAATAGGGATTTTTAATTGTACAATACCGAAGCAAGACTAACCAAGCCATGTGTATATACAAGAGTATAAGTAATATGCCATAGTCCCTCGTAAGGCCACCATGCTAAACAGAATCAGTAACTGTCCCAGCACTCATATAGATTAGGTACTGAGACGGTCGGGATAATGATAATCAGATACTGCACTCCACTAAGCGGGATGATATACAGTACCGATGGATGGCCAGTAATACATGATCTCGGGATCCTATTCCCTCCTAATGCTTTTACAAGTTTTATGTTGCCTAATTAACTATACAGTTATATGTGAAATTATGTGGCATGGACACATGATCATCCTCCTTTGATGTCGTACCATAATACGAGTATGTTGGGTGTAAATCTGCATTGGTTCCCGAAAGTTCCAATCAGGGCACCTAGCTCTCAAGATAGAATATCAGGCATAACTTATACAAGGCTACTTATCAGCATACACAAATACTAAAGTACAGTAGGAAGTTACTAGAATATCATACGAGAAGAATCGGAAGTCATTCGGAACTTTAAACAATGAAAAACAAAATTTTGGGTATCAGTTCGGTATACAAGTGGTATATACCGGCTATGATCTAATCTGAGACATCAGGTTTAAAAAACCACACAAATAGCATACCGCAGTATACCGACGGTATACTGATCTGATGGTCAGGGTGCAAAAATGCTCAAAAATTAACGTTTTGGGGATCAAGCCTTGATTTTACCTATTGTTATTCTAACAAGTTCTAACGCTATGGATGGGTCTCCTATTGTATTTTAGGCTAGATTTGAAGGAGAAAACCTAGGCATCACAAGAATTCCACAAATATTACTAAATATCTCAAATGTAAATCCTAGAACCATTCTAGGTCAAATCCAAGCCAAATCCAAATGTAAGAGCAAAGAAACACAAGATCATAGTTAATAAACATAATAAAAATAAACTAAACAAATACCTTTACAAAAGAAATAGAAACGCAAAAAAAAAAATCAATCACTCTTTGCAAGATATACATGTCTAGGGTTTAGCTTTCCAAGCCTAGCTTCAACTCCACCACCAAGAGGGATTCAACAGTCACACCCTAGATCTCAAGATTTAACTCCTAATGTTTAGTCTAAGCAAGAAGGAATAATAAATGAGGAGTATAAATTAAGTGGAGAAGGAAAAAATAGGAAGGAGAGAATAACAAAAGGGTTTGAATGAAGTGGGAAAGGATCCTTAGCCATTGATCATGCCAGGTCACTAATCCATGGCTCCCCACACTTAATCTCAGACATATAAACAAAACCAAGGGACTAATGGATAAATGGGAGCCTCAAGTCCGCGAGCTGACTGGCTGGGTCAAACTTTGACAGTATATAGATGGTGTTCCTCGATATACCGGTGGTATGCCGATCTGATGGTAAATTCCCTATTTGGGGGAATTACAAGGTGCTCCATTCTACATAAAAGTCCTAGTACGGGTCTATTGACAATGCCATTATTGTATCGCCATAATTTTACCATGTTGATCATGTACTAGTAAGTTAGACGGACGGGAAAATACGGCTACTAGACATGTGGTACCCCACAGATCGTTAGCCTAGAGTTTATTCGGTCAGGGGACCATCTTATAGAGTTTATTCAATCAATACACCTTACGAACTTGACTGTCTGATTCCTAACCTAACCACATATTGAACGTTGGTATTCTAAAATACATAGTACACGTGACTATGATCACTACTGCTATCTTGCCTAGTCCTTCGTCTTCTCTTGAGTATACTTGTATATTGCTAGTATGACATAGTCGTACCCTCTTGTATGCATACCATGTCTATAGTTCATCTTCTTTTTAATATTATTCTTCATGCATGTATATTATATTGTGTAGCGTAGTGTTATGGTGATCTTGCTCCAATATTGACTTGATATATTTTTTAGCTTTACATGACGTGATTTGCCCCAAGATTTATGGTGAGTACCTTAACGATATTGACGTTACCAACGTGCCGGTCTCTTCTACAGATACGGAGTAGCATATTTTCTTTCTTATATTTTCCTTATTATTCTCAGCTAATGGGCTTAGTGGACTTAAGTTTCTGGTTGTATCTATTTTATTCTACCGAGTTTGTTCCCGAGACCATCTTAAGTTGTAGTGTATTATTTCTTTAAATAAATTATTGAGACTATTAAGTTTAGTTTGTAGTTATGACTTAGTTTGTGGATGATATGCGTATCATGTACTTGTTATAGACCATTGTGCATCATAGACAGCGTACTAAAGCCGATGTTGCAGCGTAGGCTGGACTTGGACACGTACTCGTATCCCAAAAAGTAGAAGCGGATCATGACACGAAGTTCAAATATCCATCATCTCGGATCAGTATGGACGATTCTTATCGAGTTTCTGGGTAGCCTTCAGGCAGCTATGGGGACCAAGTTGAAGTTTAGTTCAGCCCATCGTAATACCTCGTTCCGCTCAAGCGGACTGTCTATTCAAACGACAAAAGTGTAACGTCATGACCTACTTTGCTCAGGCGAGAATACTTGTTTGAGGCAAAGGATATCCAGACTTGTCCCTTCAGGAGTTCGGCTTAGGCTTTCAGAGGCTCGCTCGGAGTATCGCTCAACCGAGACGAATCATCGCTAAGGTGGGTGGCAACGGTGAACTTGTCTTTGCGTAGCCAGCACACTTAAAATATGGAACGATACATGCTAGTCGCTAGGTGAATTGCCCCATGCATGCTAATAAGAATACAATGCACCTAGCTAAGGAAAAAATCCCAACTTGTATTGCTTGTGTTAGAACATGGAAATAAAATATTGCTTATAATCAGACCCTCGCATGCTACCTTTGCCTTGTGCAACTGGACCTTGTTATGCCTCGAGTAGAACGATATGAACATTTCATACTTCATTGTGCACTTCTTTACTGTTATACTGCACAACCCTAGACTATGTCACTCGGTAAGTCCCTTTAGGGTTTCACTCCTCTGTTTACCTTCGGGCCCGAGCCAACGTTAATGTGTAAGCTTCAAAGGAAATGCATGCTAGCCTGCTTATATATTGCCTCATTTCAATGCTTGTCGCATAAATTATGCCAAGACCCTGTAATGTTGTGCATATCATGCATTCATCTAAGTTCTCCTCGGAAGACTATATAATAGTCGTTCCATGCAAATATGAACCTAAAAGTATCCAGGACTGTTAGGTCGCTAAGGCAGTTCCCGAACCAGGGAATTCGCACCAAGTCAATAATCCAAGAATCCCAGCTCGTGGAGCAATACCTGTCCTGTACTGAATAAAATGGCTCATGGAGTCGATACAGATATTGTGAACAATCATGCCTGAAACAAGTACCTGATATACATATCATGCCTCAAACATGTACCTGCCTGAAACATGTGCCTGATATATATCATGCCCTGAACTTGTTCCTGTGTCTGACCAGAGACCCAGAAGATTGAGACTTGCATGGTCACAGGACAACTTGGAAACAAGGTTTTAGTTCCCCGGACGGTTGTTGGGGCACTGGCACCGATCCGATCCGGATGAAACTCCTGATAGTCGCCTGCTTCGGATGGAGTGGCCTGTGACGCCTCTTATTTCTTGCGTCGTACGTCATTCCATCCCGAGATTAGAACCGTCCATTATGGCGCCGTGCTAGTGACCTCATATTCATATAGATAAGTCATCCTCGCTTAGAGGCTATCCACGTGCGAGTCATTTCATCAAATCGAGAATAACTGAACACCCGAACGATCGTAACACACTTGTACATATGGGGCACTTGAACTTCTTATGCAACACACTTGATCATCCGATTAACCCATGCACTTGAAACGTAACTTCGCTCACAACACTTGTGTTTGCATAAGTTATTTGCCCTGGATTGCATTATATGAATGCTCGTGCTTGAATTAATTTGGTTTGCCTTGGACAGGGAAGGACAAATAGTAAGTTGGTAAGTTTTACCGTGTTTCCTCTTATATCGCACGGCGCACTGCCATACGAGTTAGGCTATTCAATCTTTGCCATAAAATTGATCCTAAGGCAACTAGAAAGACAACATAATAGTTGGGATACGAAACCTATATTACGTGTTTGGATTTGTCGAGCGGGCGAGTAGCCTCCCTACCAGTGCATTCATGTACTGATAATCCACCAGATTGTTTGTAGGGTGTAGGAGAACCTCGTTCGGTACGGATGTCTCCTTCATGTGTGCTAAGGCGTGGAGTTCGCTCTGAAACCTTGGAGCATTGTGATCAGTAACTGAAGAACATATACAGGACATAATATTGGAATATCGCCTGTACATCATTCCACAATTGTAGCCACTTGGCATGCTTTTAATGTTTCAGAGAGAGAGACGTGAGCGACTTGTAATCTCGGCTACGCGCCGCCTGTGACACTTGTTAATATCAATAAAGAGTTTGTTTTACTTCAACATGTGTTATTCAATGCTTCCGCTATTGACGACTCAGTGAACTTGTTACCAATCGCCTATGCGTTTATAATTTCGCCATACTCGGACAATCTGTGTGACTCTGTGGCTTAGACCACTTACCGCCAGCCAATAAACCATGGCCTTGTATGGGGACGGCTCACGCTCGTGCGGCATCACGCCCAGATGGGTCAAGCGATCGTCCCGCGGGAGCGCTGGTACGATAATTCTCGCCTAGCAGGGACGGCCGATTAGCTTGCGGGAGATCGAGGCGTGACAGATTGGTATCAAAGCTTGGTTATACGCCTTTGGACTTTGTTTCAATTTTCTCAGTTTTGAAAGCTCGTTTGTGGGTTATGTGCACACTCTCTCTCAATGTCCCAAACGGAATATTCCAACAATGCGTCAAAATACTTTCAAAAGTGCATATGAATGATGTGATTGCTTGTACAAAATTATGATGCGATGGGCCTTTGTGCCAACCTGTGTTAAGATCCTTCGGGATTTGATTCGTGCCAGAATCACGACTTATGTGCAAACCCGAAATACCTATACATGTTTGCCCAACTGGTTAGTACGAAATCGAATATTGTCCCGAACTATTAGCTTTGCACACTGTCTTTCGGCTTAATTGTGCAGAGTATCGTGCGCCAAGACCCTTTGGTGCAAGCTAGTTGCAAACGAGATTTGGGTATCATTCAGGAATAAGACAAGTCAGACTTAGAATGCCAACCGATAGAAACGTTCTCGAGTTTATCGCTTAGGCGAATATTAGATAATCGTGCATGGATTTTCGGAAATAGCTCGAACGATATTTCGTATCGGAAGACACGAATCAATTAAGGATTTGATATGGAATTAAATTGGATGACTCAATTCCGAGTGGTGTATGGATCGCTTAGAAATATTCAAACAGATTCATAAGTCTCGTGAGATGGTCGGATTGAACGAATTTAAGGAATATCTCGAATAAATGATAAGGCTTATATCGAATTAGATTCACGAGAATGGAAATCGATATCTTGGTTAAGGAAAAACTTGATGGAAACTTAGAGGATCGTGCGAGCGATTTTGGATTGAAATGAACAGATTGAACTTGAATACAATATCGCTCGAATAGAAGTTAGCCCTAAATGAATATTGTAGTTCGAGGAAAAAGATGAACAATAATGGATTTGGCTTGGAGTTTGAAAGAACGATCTTAAAATCAAGTTCGGAAAAGAAAATATTCGAAATCAGTCCCAACGAGAACGATTATCCTGCGGGAGTGCCGGCATGGTGATTTCACATACGGCGGGGATGATCGAACTCACGGGAACATGTTCTGTTCGGTGATTATTCTAAACGAACTCGATGAATGGAACGTATCAAAATAGGATAGACTTGAGTTTGAATAATTGAAACTAGTTGCTTGAGGAATGAAAGGAGTAGACTATAAATTTACTGAACGGTAATGGTCAAGTTGGATGATTTTACTAGACGAATAATAATCACTGCATGAATGGACTTGACTCAATGGATATATAACTTGGATAAAAATATAAGGTGTCTCGGTCGTGCTGAGGATAACCATAACATTCAAACATTTTTGTCTTGTGCGAGCGTAACTCTATGCTCGTACATGCGTCACGTCCGGATTATGACGATTATCCAGCAAGAGCGTTGGCGTGATGATCTCACATCCAACGAGGGTGATCGAACTTGCGGGAGACCGGAGTATGACAACTAATGGATCGTCTTGACTTTTGGTTCGACACGATAAGATGAATTTGAAATACAAATAATCGAATATGTTTCGATAGATAAGTTAGCCTAGAACCTGAAATAAATCACGCTTGATGGTTTCGTGAATGGATACATGAATCAGGTTGAACGACTTGGATTAAAATCTAAAGGTTTAGAATCGAATCTTGGCTTGGTGGACTAGACTTCAAATGGATAGATATTCTATCAAAACATGTTTGAAGAGATAGACTATGCAAATCACTAGGCTTGTCCTGCAACTTGGATATATCTTGGATTTTACTGAACGAACTTGAACCCCCGTACAAACGAACGTGTTATTGAGAGTAGGAAAATCTGTGCTCTATGTTTAAAAATCTGAGTAAAATGAGCTTGGATAGATTACCCCGTACAAATGAACAATGGTTTGACCCTAGGAATTGAGGCGAGCATCATGCGACAAATTTGCATGATGAATCATGTGCTTGAACCTGTACCTATGATCTTGTGAGTTGACCTAGCAATTAGGCAGACGACCCTGTGTCGAGTGAACGAACCTGTGTCACCGACTTTACCATATTGCTTGAACAAAGCTATAGAACTGGGGTAGCAAAACTTAGGGTTAGACTTGGGAACGATAACGTGTGCTAAGTTTGACCCGAACGAATGAACGCTAGTCGGTAAATCGAACAGATCATGCTTAACGATTATGCAAATACTTGGTTGGAATGAAAATGATATATAATTGGATTGACCCTATCGAAAGTACCCTTGTGAATCATAAGGAGAACCCTTGAGATTTTTGCAAGTAGCTTGTCCGATTTTACTATCTAAAAGTTTAGTTGAATGTATACGTTTGAGGGACGCCTTTAACGTGTGCACGATCCAAGTCTAAACGAGATATGAAACTCGAGTGCTAAGACTTCGCTATCGCTAAAGTTGGTTGGCGTGCTCATACTCGAGGTGCACTTAAAATATGCGTACGGTCCAGACTCTCGATATGCAGATCTCAATGCTAGCGCAAGTGAATATCTGCCTGAATAAGTATAACGACTAGTATAAGTTTGTATCTGCCCTAGATCGTTAAAATCAAGATCGATTGAAACGTACTCCGCGTTAAGTAACATGTCCCGCGCTAAGGCACAAATGAGACCGACTCGGCATACACGCGACACAGCGTAAGGATCAGGTAGGAGATTGTGTTTAAATTGAATTTAGTGGTACCGATTGCTACGATTGGAATAGATTCGATAATGCTATAGAATGGCCTGCGCTCAGTAAGTCTTAAGAACGAGACTTTTTCTAGGTGGTGTATGATGTAACACCCCGTTCTGCTCAAGCGGACCGCCGATTCAAACGATAAAAGTGCAACATCCCGACCCACTTTGCTCAGGTTAGAATACTTGTTTAAGGCAAAGGATATCCAGACGTGTCCCTTCAGGAGTTCGGCTTAGGCTTTCAGAGGCTCGCTCGGAGTATCGCTCAACCGAGGCGAATCATTGCTAAGGTGGGTGGCTACGGTGAACTTGTCTTTGCTTAGCCAACACACTTAAAATATGGAACGATACATGCTAGTCGCTAGGTGAATCACCCCATGCATGCTAATAAGAATACAATGCACCTAGCTAAGGGAAAAATTCCAACTTGTACTGCTTGTGCTAGAACATGGAAATGAAATATTGCTTATAATCAGACCCTCGCATGCTACCTTTGCCTTGTGCAACTGGACCCTGCTATACCTCGAGTAAAATGATATGAACATTTCATACTTTGTTGTGCACTTCATTACTGTTACACTGCACAACCTTAGACTATGTCGCTCGGTAAGTCCCTTTACGGTTTCACTCCTCTGTTTACCTTCGGGCCCGAGCCAACGTTAATGTATAACCTTTAAAGGAAATGCATGCTTGCCTGCTTATATATTGCCTCATTTCAATGCTTGTCGCATAAACTATGCCAAGACCCTGTAATGTTGTGCATATCATGCATTCATCTAAGTTCTTCTCGGAAGACTATATAATAGTCATTCCGTGCAAATATGAACCTGAAAGTATCCGGGACCGTTAGGTCGCTGAGGCAGTTCTCGAACCAGGGAATTCGCACCAAGTCAATGATCTAAGAATCCCAGCCCGTGGAGCAATACCGGCCTGTACTGAATAAAATGGCTCATGGAGTCGATACACATATTGTGAATAATCATGCCTGAAACAAGTACCTGATATACATATCATGCCTCAAACATGTACCTGCTTGAAACATGTGCCTGATATATATCCTGCCTTGAACTTGTTCCTGTGTCTGACCAGAGACCCAGAAGATTGAGACTTGCATGGTCACAGGACAACTTGGAAACAAGATTTTAGTTCCGTGGACGGTTGTTGGGGCACTGGCACCGATCCGATCCGGACGGAACTCCTGATAGTCGCCTGCTACGGATGGAGTGGTCTGTGACGTCTCTTGTTTCTTGCGTCACACGTCATTCTATCCCGAGACTAGAACCGTCCATTATGGCGCCGTACTAGTGACCTCATATTCATATAGATAAGTCATCCTCGCTTAGCGGCTATCCGCGTGCGAGTCATTGCATCGAATCAAGAATAACTGAACACCCGAACGATCGTAACACACTTGTACATATGGGGCACTTGAACTTCTTATGCAACACACTTGATCATCCGATTAACCCGTGCACCCGAAACGTAACTTCGCTCACAACACTTGTGTTTGCATAAGTTATTTGCCCCGGATTGCATTATATGAATGCTCGTGCTTGAATTAACTTGGTTTGCCTTGGACAGGGAAGGACAAATGGTAAGTTGGTAAGTTTTGCCGTGTTTCCTCTTATATCGCACGGCGCACTGCTACACGAGTTAGGCTATTCAATCTTTGCCATGAAACTGATCCTAAGGCAACTAGAAAGACAACATAATAGTTGGTGCACGGAACCTATATTACGTGTTTGGATTTGTCGAACGGGCGAGTAGCCTCCCTACCAGTGCATTTATGTACTGATAATCCACCAGATTGTTTGTAGAGTGCAGGAGAACCTCGTTCGGTGCGGATGCCTCCTTCATGCGTGCTAAGACGTAGAGTTCGCTCTGAAGCCTTGGAGCATTGCGATCCGTAACTGAAGCACATATACAGGACATAATGTTGGAACATCGCCTGTACATCATTCCATAATTGTAGCCACTTGGCATGCTTTTACTGTTTCAGAGAGAGAGGCTTGAGCGACTTGTAATCTCGTCTACGCGCCGCCTGTGACACTTGTTAATATCAATAAAGAGTTTGTTTTACTTCAACGTGTGTTATTAAATGCTTCCGCTATTGACGACTCAGTGAACTTGTTACCAATCGCTATGCGTTTATAATTCTGCTGCACTCGGATAATCTGTGTGACTCTGTGGTTTAGACCACTTACCGCCAGCCAATGAACCACGGTCTTGCACGGGCGCGGCTCACGCTCGTGCAACATCACGTCCAGATGAGTCAAGTGATCGTCCCGCGGGAGCGCTGGCACGATAATTCTCGCCTAGCGGGGACGGCCAATTAGCCTGCGGGAGATCGGGGCGTAAACCCATCACCCTCAGAACAATGGCCAAATATAACGGGTGAATCAGATTCTCAAAGACATGCTACGACTCTGCATGATAGACTCAAAGTAAAGTTGGGACATTCATCTACCGTTGGCAGAATTCGCGTACAATAATAGCTTCCATTCCAGCATTCATATGACTCCGTACGAGGCTTTGTATGGACGAAAGTGTAGGTCACCTATCTATTAGGATAAAGTTGGGGAACGACAGATCCTTGGCCCAGAGTTAGTTTAGCAAACTGTCTAGAAGATTCAGCTGATACGGGAAAGACTGAAAGTGGCTCAAAGTCGATAGAAAAGCTATGCCGACACCCATCGACAACCCCTCGAATTTACAGAAGGCGACCATGTGTTTCTCAAAGTCACACCTATGAGAGGAGTCACCATATTTGGAGCAAAGGAAAAGCTAAGTCCGAGATTCGTTGGTCCGTTCGAGATCCTTTGGCGAGTCGCCCCAGTTGCCTATCAAATTATTCTGCCACCGACATTATAAGATATGCATGATATCTTCTATGTATCGCAGCTACGGAAGTACGTGCACGATTCAAGTCACGTGATGGACTTTCATCATCTGAATTTGAAGGCAGATTTATCGTATATCGAAGTGCCTATGCAGATCTTGGATTGAAAGAACAAGCTGCTTCGAAGTCGTACGGTCCCTCTCGTTCGCATGCTTTGGAAGAATTACTAGGTTGAGGAGTAGGCTTGGGAACTTGAGTCTGATATGAAGGAAAAGTTTTCTTTATTGTTTTCTTAGCGGTGTGTTTTATTCCTAAATTTTGATGATGAAACTTTTTCTTAGTTGGTTATGATTTGGTGCCCCGTTCCCCGCACAGGGAGTGCAGCTAAGGAAAACTGTCGGTATCGGTCAATCGAGATCGATTGAATCAAGATCTTTTCTTGTTATGGATTAGTTTCTTCGAAATTAAGTCCCATATTTAGCAGATTACGTCTCGAGGAAGGACTCAGTGGCAGAGTCGCGAGGGTCCTTACCGCTGCATTGGTTTTTGTTGCTCATTTTTTATGCCGCTTTGTTGCTTTTGTATTAGTTTTATGAATGCGTTTTCTTGAATGGTTTTGATAGATTTCATTATTTGTGTTCTTTGGACTTCACATTCGTATCAATTTTGGGAGAAAGAGAAGATGAGGTATTGATCGTTTGCTCATGCCAATGCAGGTGATCGAGTAGGAGACGCACGAGCGGAGCACTAAAGAACCCTCTTTCTCCTTAGTAATATACCAACTTGTGAGTGGCTTAACTACGTTGACCCTTCTTTCCAACTCTTCACACATAACAAAATAACTCTTATGTGTTCTGATCAATGATACCATAATAATAATAAGAGTCAAGATAAAGTAAAGAAGTAGGCTTGAATACTTGATGCATGTCACACAAACTTATGAAACAATCGTACTATTGCGTGCTTGCTCGCCATGAATGTGCTTATTTTATGTTTCAGTTGTAGCTAGAATTCATTCATCTATAACTGTGCAAAGAAGTAGTATATACTTATAATGCGATCACTTGAGCATGTAGACTATGTTATCAGGTTATGCTGAGTATATACATTCCATTCATGATGTCTTGAAATACAATTTATTTGATAACTTAGTTTTTAGACGTCATATGGTCGCCTTATGCACAAGGTTTAGTTCCTGCGAACGGTCGTCGGGGCACTGGGACCGATTCGTCCCTGCGAAACTCAGATAGTTGTGCTACAAACTAGCACGGGTGAGGCAAAAACTTGTAGCGGGGCTCGTTACCCACGCTGCAAGAATCGTCGTCTATCTAAACTATAGTCCACGATGACTTGTGGTGGCAGTGACCCCTCTATGTTGCTTGAACTGTTCAAGCTAATGATGTCTTCTTGGCAGGAAAGGATATGGTAAGTCTTGTGCAAGTAGACAAGTCGGCCACAAGCAAATGTCACTGAATAATAACATATTTTATTCAGTTGTTTCATTTATATTGCATGCTTGTAACTTGGACTAAGGCAAGATAGAAATATTACATAATAATAAATGTGTATGCTTCATATGAATACCGTGTCGATTTGGTGAGTTGGGTCAGCTCACCTTCACCAGAGCATCTTAAATGTATTGAACCACGTTGTAACAGGTTATGTGGGCCAAAGTGACACTGTGAGGAGCTGAGGCCTTTCTCCCAACCAGTCCAACAAGGAGACGCGCTCGTGTTCATTTTGTGAAGCTTGTGTACAAATTTTTGGAGCTCGTGCACATATCTTATGCAGCTCCGTGGCAAGGCGAAGACTCACCCAGAAGGTCTTTTATACTTTTAATTTTAGTAAAGGGATGTAATGTATGGAATGGCTATCTCATTTTGCGTCCATCTTGTAAGTTCGCGCGGCAACCCTCTACTTGTATTCAAGAGTCTGTAAATGATGTTCATTTTCAATAAAGAAACTTTTCTTTCGTGCAATTGTGTTATTTAATATCCTGCGTACTCTGTTGTTGTGCTCATTGTAACATCATGCCTTTGCCGTGTGTGAGCGCAACTTAGGCTCGCACAGCATCACGCCCGGAAGACGATTATAGATTCCACGGAATTGGGGCATGACACTCGACGACTTCTAGATGATCCTAGGCATCGACTTCCTCACTTCGACAAAAGCAGTTCCAATGCCACACTTAGGAGTCATCGGGATCCTGGAGGAAAGCTCGTCGTGCATGGTGAATGTTGCACGCGACGAGTCAACAAAGGGGAAAGCTCTCTCTGCCATCCAACTCAAGAAGGGTGTGAAGTACGGAGATATGACCTACTTAGCGGTTCTTAAGATGGAGGAGGTACCCGCACAGGGGGATCTTCCACCAGATATTAGCGACGTTCTCACGGAGTTATAGGATGTCATGCCGCAAGAGCTTACAAAGATGATACCTCGGAAGGTGGACCACGCCATCGAGTTAGAGCTGGGCACAAAATCGACCGCGATGGCCCCATACCGCATGACTCCGCCAGAGCTCGATGAGTTGAAGAAGCAACTAAATAAGCTGCTCGACGCGGGATTCATTAGGCCGTCCAAGGCCCCGTTCGGTGCACCAGTGCTGTTCCAAAAGAAAAAGGATGAAAGACTTCGTTTGTGTATAGATTATCATGCACTCAACTAGGTGACCATTAAGAACAAATACCATATTCAGTTGGTAGCAGACTTGTTAGATCAATTGGGAGGTGTTAGGTACTTCTCCAAGCTAGATTTGAGCTCGAGATATTATCAGGTGCGGATAGCCGTAGGGGACGAGGCCAAGACTGCGTGCGTCACGATATATGGAGCTTATGAATTTTTAGTTATGCCTTTTGGTCTAACAAATGTTGCTGCGATATTTTGTACTTTAATGAACAAGCTCTTCTAACCCTATCTCAACCGGTTCGTCATGGTGTATCTCAACGACATCGTCGTGTAATTAAACACAATGGAGGAGCACATCGAGCACTTGAAGACAATTTTCTAGGTGCTAAGGGAGAACCAACTCTTCATTAAGCGAGAGAAATGTTCCTTTGCCTAAGAAGAAGTGCCTTTATTGGTGCATTGGATCGGACGTGGCAAGATATGGATGGATGATGTCACGTCCTGATTTCGCTAAATCGATAATCGTCCCCCGGACGTGATGCCGTTATTGGAGAGCTTGGGCGCCTTGTTACCCCATGTGTTGCTAGGATGCTTGTGATTGAGATTTTGCACAGCGTCGGTGCGAACTGGGGGGTACTACGGTTCGAGGGAGAGGGCGTGGTTTAGAGACTCCCGCATGGTTCGGTAATGGGGGACGACGACGTGGGCACGAATAGAAGGTCGTATTCCTATCTCAAATCTTCGTGCACGAGTCTCGGCATCACAGAGGTGAGATTTAGCAAATTTTGCAAACCTGTTGAATTTTGAGGCGTACTGCCGCATTGTCATGTCACCTTGCTGTAGATGTGCGAATTCATCTTCTTTCTCGCGGCGGACGGCGGGTGGAAGATACTCCTCCTCGAAGGCCTTGCGGAACACGGACCAAGAGATAGTCGTCATGCCACCTTCACTCAATAAAGCTTGTTTGTGCACATCCCACCAATCATGTGCGTTTAAACGGAGCTGAAGCTGGGCGCAAGCTACTCTTTTGGTTTCTTCCATGCGAAGCACTTCGAAGTGGTCTTCCAACTCAACCAGCCAGCCCAACGCCATAGAGGGATCCTCAGTCCCCTTAAAGGTAGCATGACACATCTTTTTGAACTCTGATATTTGCAGGATAAGACCCTTTTCGTCTGAGGGCGGAGGTTCTAGAGAGTCCTAAAGTCCCGCGGTGTCGGCTACAACTGGCACTGCCGCGGCGACCGCTGATGTAGAATGGTTGCTGACGAGTAGCGTCGTCACAATCGTTTGCAAGGTATCAATTTGCTTCTGTTGTGCTTTAGCCTGAGTCCGTTGTGCTAGAAATTGAACCTCAATCCTGGACTCGAATTGATTCTGTCGTAGTTCGGCTTGTCGCTGTTGCGTTTCCATCAAACGCATCATTCGTTCGAACGGATCAACAGAGGGTGCGACAGCTGGACTTCCTGAGCTGCCTGACGTATCGGAACTTCTCCCTTGCACTTGCGCCACCACATGTGCTTGTGCACCCGGCTCTGAGGTCGCTCCTTGAAAGAAAAGTAACTTGTATCAGTCGATGAGTCGGATTGAATAAAACAATAGCTGGTTACATTTGATTTGTTGGATTTGGGAAGAAGTATTGATTGAGTTGGTTTCATGTGTAGATAGCTAGCGGAGTTTGATGGGAATCAGGTGTACGTTCAGAGCAGTACTAAGATAGCTGGATTGGAACGATAATGTCGTCTTCCTTAGTCCGATCGGTCTGATGATTTGGAGAGCATGGCAGGCTCGCACGGTTATACCAGTTGAGTATAACGTGCTTTGCATCGGACCACGGGTTCAAGGGATCGGCCGTATCGGCAGGACATGATGCTTAACGGAATCAAACTTGGTGAGTGGGCTCTGTCCCTTCTCTTCTACTCCTTCATGCCTAATAATATGGAAAATACGTAAAGGCTTAAACACTTGGACTGGAACTTGAAAATCACTACACTATGGCGTGCATAGAGTGTACGTCGTTTGCTTGGATTGCTTTGTGGCTTGAATTGGTTTTTGCGTTGGGTAGTTGGAGCTAGAGTTGGATTACATTTGGGGCAGTTGGTTGAATGATTTGGAATTATGCTTGGATAGTTGGAATGATACATCTTGGTTGGAACATTAAGGCTTTGGGAACATCGAAAAATTGGGCGAGCGAGCGTGCATCCATGCACGAGTATCACTTGGGCGCTTTGTCTTACAAAGCGAGCAGTTGTTGTTCGAAATCGAACAACTACATCGGCGAGGGCATTGTGCCATGGGATTGTTCAAAGCGAGGGGTGTTGCACCATTTGGAACCACTGTGTCGAGAAACAGCATAGTGCCTATGGGGATAACTTGATATTTGTGCCTTGGGCTATATATTGGAGAATGGTTATGGATTTTGGTTGAATATTTGGTTGAATGAGTCTAGGATCGCTTGGTGGGGCGAGAATGTTCGATCCTCTCGTCATACCTACTTGGTGTCTGCATGTCACGGACAACCTGTCTTGCACAAGGTTTCGTTTTCTCGAACGGGATAGGCTCCGGGGCACCGGGACCGTTCGACCATGGAGGAGATAATGGTAACGTGTCTTGGGCGCGGTGCCGGTAGTTCGATACGACCAGGCGGGATAGCTACCAGGCGTAGATCGGGTAGAACTGTCTATTGATTTGTCCGATCAATGTCCTTTATGGCTTGGCCAGTGACTTTATATTGATAAGAGTTGGTTTGCTTTACTTTGGTTGGTTTGTGCTTTCGAATAGGCGCGGCCACCTTGCCTCGACAAGAGTGTGCATATTGAGATTAGATTGTAAGGTTTGGATTGAGGACGGATATTGAGGCATTGGATTGTTGGTTCGATAGTCGCGTTGCTGGGCTTTGAGTAGGACGGTTTGCATGCTAGAATCCTTCGGGTTGGTTATTTATTCCATGTCGATTGGCTTGAGTTGAATACTTGCATGCTTAAACTGCTTTACAGCTTTTCTTAACATGTCATCCCTATGCTATAAATGAATCTAGAATTTAACTAGAAAGATCACTATATAACTGTTTGCATTCACTATTTTACTTAGTGTCGGCTTAGATAAGTGGGTTACCCCGTTCACCAGTACGGCTGTGTACTGACCCACGTTTGTGGACATTATTTCAACGTTTGTGGACATTATTTCAGGTACGCAGGTGTAGTGGCACTGCTTGGATATACGGGACATGATGTATGAACTGTAAGTACCTTTGTGGGCTAGAGAATTAGCAAGAGTATTTCATCGCCTTTGAGGCAATCGCCTTGTGGCATTTCATTTGGACCCTATCGAGAGCTCCGTTGCGTATTACTTTGATGTGTGCTTGGTACACAATATTTGACTTACGCTGCAACTTGGTCGTTTCGATGATAACTTTGGTGTTTGACAATATCGCCTTGTACGAGCGCAACTCCAGGCTCGTACAGCATCACGTCCCGATGAGAACGATTGTCCTGCGGGAGCGCTGCAACGTGGTGATTCACGTTCAGTGGGGACTATTGAGCTTGCGGAAGATTGGGACGTGACAGTCTGAACCACCTGTACAAAACTTACTATGACCTTCCCTGCCACGAAGACATAGTTAGTCTGCACAGTTTAAATATACATAGCAAACACTTGGTCGGACGAGGGATGGGTCAACTGTCATTATGTCCCGGGTAGAACAATTTGCTAGTGTAGTCCTAGCATTGGATGGGTTCGTGCGTCCGCCAAGGGCTAGCTACCCTAGGCGGAATGGCAGCCGACCAATCCCTCGTCTGACCAAGTGTTTGCTATGTATATTTAAACTGTGCAGACTAACTATGTCTTCTTGGCAGGGAAGGTCATGGTAAGTTTTGTACAGGTGGTTCAGACGGTACAGGTAAAGTCACCGAGCGGTGGCACATTTTGTTATGTCATTTTATTCTATCATATATAAAGAATTGAACTAAGAAAAGATAGAAAGATCACATAAGAAAAAATATTGCATGCTCATATGAATTTGTTATAGATTTTGGTAAGTTGGGTTAGCTCGCTCTCACGGGTACTTTTTGAAGTACTGACCCTCGTTGCAGCAGGTTCCCCGAGCCGATGCGACGCGGCGAGGAGCTGAAGCTTTCTCCAACCCTTCCTGAATCAAGGCGCGTTCGTGTCGTGACTTTTGGGAGCTCCAGTACATAAGCAAGAAAGGAGCTCGCTCTCACTTTTTGAAGCAGCTAGGCGATGGTGCTGACTCACACCCAAGGTGTTTTGTGCTTTTGAAATACTAGTAAAGGATGTAATGTATGGATCGGCTATCTCATTTTGTGTCCAAGTTGTAAGCCCGTGCGGCATCTTTACTACTTTTGGGTCAAGAGTCTGTAAACAGATATTCATTATCAATAAAGAAAAAAATTTCTTATCTCAAAGTGTGATATCTTATTTGTGTACTCTGTTGCATTTGTTCTAAAGTATATCATTATGCCTAGGCCTTGTGCACGCGCGCCTTACGCGTGCAAGGCATCACGTCCGGGGGACGATTATCGATTTAGCGAAATCGGAGCATGACAGACGAGACGAAAGTCCAGTCCATATGGGAGTGGGAGGCTCCCACTAGGCCGACGGAGCTGCGATCATTCTTAGGTCTGGAGCGATTCATCCGAGGATACTCCGCCATAGCCGCACCACTTACAGATTTGCTGCGGAAAGATAGTGCATGGAGCTGGACGTCTAAATGTGAGAAGGCATTTAATGCACTAAAGAGGGCAGTGGCGGAGGAATCGGTCTTATCATTGTCGGGCTGCTCGAAGCTGTTCGAGGTGCATACTGATGCATCCGACTTCGCCATCAGTGGGGTGTTGGTGCAAGAAGGACACCTCATCCCATTCGAGAGCCACAAGTTAAATGACACAGAGCGGCATTATACGGTGCAAGAGAAGGAGATGACTGTGGTAGTGCATTGCTTGTGGACGTGGCGTCATTATCTCCTTGGCACCCAGTTCGTGGTGATGACGGACAATGTTGCCACGAGCTACTTCCAGATGCAGAAGAAGCTGTCTCTCAAGTAAGCGAGATGGCAAGACTTCTTGGCCGAGTTTGACATGGAGCTGCGATACAAGTTAGGCAAGGAGAACCATGTGACCGATGCACTCAACAGGAAGGCTGAGCTAATAACGGTATGCTTGCTCAATGTTGCCACAACACGAAATGGGCTGGACATCCGGATCAAAAAAGGACATTGGCATTATTGGAGGTCGCCTACTATTGGCCTCGCATGCGCGAGGATATGGAGGACTATGTGCGCACTTATCTTGTGTGCCAACAAGACAATGTGGATCATTAGCGACCCGGGAGCCTGCTTAAGCCTCTCCCCATGCCGAGTTGACCATGGGAGAGCATTCCAATGGACTTTATCTCTGTCTTACGTAAGGTGGGGACACTTGGTCCTATCATTGTAGTGGTAGACCAATTCTCCAAGTACATGATCTTCATAGCTCCACCGAAGGACTACACTACAGAGGAGGTCGCACGCTTATTCATTTTCCATGTGGTAAAGTTTTAGGACATCCCGGAAAACATTATCAACGACCGAGACCCCCGCTTCACGAAAAAGTTCTAGACAGGGGTGTTCAAGATCCTTGGGTCGGATCTACACTTCTCGACTAGTTTTCAACAGCAGACAGACGGACAGACAGAGCGGGTCAATTCCCTACTCGAGGAGTACTTACGGCACTTTGTGAGTGCCAACCACCAGGATTGGGTGCATCACTTGAACATTGCTCAGTTCTGCTATACAATCTCTAAAGAAGTGAGTCGTCCCACAATAACTTGTTCGAGTTGTTAATGGGGCGACAGCCGCTCGGCCCGCACACATTGAGTACAAAAACATGGGGCAAAAGTCCCGTGGCTCACCAGTTTGTCTCGAACTTCAAGGAGAATGCGGATATTGCCAAAGCATTTTTGGAGAAAGCCGCACACAAGATGAAGAAATGGGTCGACGCCAAATGAAGGCATGTCGAGTACAAGGAATGGAACTTGGTGATGATCAAACTTCAACTACAGTAGTTCAAGGTGTTCCACAATGTGCACAAGAGACTGATTCGCAAGTATAAAGACCTCTTCCCGGTCCTTAAGAATGTGGAAAAAATTGCCTACAAACTCGAACTCCCCGCCAAACTGAAAATTCATCTCGTCTTTCATGCAAATTGCCTTAAGCCTTATCATGTTGACTTAAAGGACCCTCTGCAAGGAGTTTCAGAGCAGCCCACAACGACCATGACTACGTCGTTCGACAAAGAAGTGAAAGTCGTGCTTGACTCAAGGACCATTGTCAACGAGATAGTTTTTCGTATGTGGAGTATCTCATCAAGTGGAAGGGGATGCTGCATGGTGAGTCCAGCTTGAAACGCGCTGACACATTGCATTAGTTCGAGGACAAGAACCAAGAATTTCTTAGCAAACATGTATGATGAAGACGTCAACACAATAGGTTGAAAAAAAAAATGTCATGCACATTTATTTTCGGTCCCACTGAGGTGGATTAAATACCCAATAGGTATATTTGTAAATATTTTAAATATTTGGTAACTAGAATCATCAATGAAATATTCTTAGGACATAGAATAATTTCTAGAATAATTCATGAAATATTCGCAAGCATTATAAATAAAGAGAATACTCATTTGTTCCTCAACACCTCAACACCAAAACTTGTAAGATTCTCTTATCAATAAAAGTCTTCAAGTTCCAATCTTGCTCCACTTCTCTCTCTCTAGCGTCTTAGCATTCTAGTTAGGATCATTCGGAAATGATTGCACGAGTCTTCGAGGAGGAAGCTTGTATTCCGTACAAGTCAAAGTGTAGAAAAAAAAAATAGTCCGTGACAAGCAGCAGCAATCCCAAACCAAGCAAAAATCAGTTGAGACATAATAGTTAGGTGCACAAACAAGGACCAAAGGAGAGTTTTTTGAAAACTAACTGCATTGAAAATTATCATTACTTGATCACATATTTACCCCTGCTGCTAGGACATGATTGATCAACAAGATCAACCAACACAGAATAGAAGAGAATTTTGGAAGCAAAAAATACAGATAACACAACACATTGCAACTAAGCAAGTTCGGTCCTGTTTTCAGCCAACATCAACATTCATCTTCTAAGAAAATAGTTTATCAAATTTCACAGAACTGAATCCTATATTCAAGAGGACAACAACGGAGCAACCAACTTCAAAATATACTATAGGCACTTTCCATCTAAAATCAACTGCAGTATTTTGAAGGTTCAAGTGCAATAAGTATTAATATATGATCAATATACTTTGGGAAGTATCTAAAGTAATGAAGAGATCGACAATCAAAAAACAAGTCACACTCCATAGGTTTATCAACTTATATCTGTTACTAAAGATCAATGCTATGTCAAACTTCAAAAAATAAGATTCGAGAGTTGTCACGATTATGCACTTGGTTTGGCAGCAATGCAGAATGAGAAACATGCTTGTAGGCATGTAGACCATAGAATCCCCATAAATGCTTAAAACTCGCAGCGACTGGCTAAACCACCAAAAATGGTGTATAATCAAACAAACAGAAACCATTTACAGCTATAAACAAAACCAGAAACATCAATAGCAATATCCTATATATTTTACGACAAAATGTGCCAATGATGATACACATTTTTTTTTACAAACATACAACAAACAAGAAAACCTGAGACAAGTAAATGTTGCAGAAAAGCCAGATTTGTCAATGTTTCAAAAGTAAAAAAAAAAAAAAAACGAAGTCCTTCAAAACCAAACATATTTTTCGTTTCCCCATATGATTTTGTATATATCTGAACTGCCATTCCCGAACTGCCTCCCAACTTTTTTATCACGGCTCAAGTCCCCATGCTCCTCCAACTAATGACATGACAAACAGAAAACATAAATAGATAGTTTAAACAGCATTCTTAATTAATTTCTGTACAGGTCTTGTTATGATGCAGTAAATTGTGAACAAAACATAAATTGATCTGTAAAGCAATCATAACAGAAAAATAATAAACCATACCAACTAACGTAAAGATACTGCAGATATATAGACTGATATATATACAATACTAAGATATAACATACTGATGTGGTCAGTACTTTTGGATAGGCCAGATGAGAAAAGTTACATGATGTGGACATACGACAAATATGGCACTAATTTGAAAGAAAATAGGAGAAATGGAAGTGACAATTATTAGAGGTAATGCCCAGGCGTGCCTATGCAACCTAGGGGTACAAGTAAATAATTTGATGACTCGTCTTGGGTTAATTTTTCATGGTTGTGGTGATGGTCGCCTAGAGTCACCAAGAACTTTGAAGTAAGAGAACTTTGCAGGAGCAGCAAAGAAGTACCCAAGTTCCAAGGCGGCGCCTAGGCGAGTCGGGAGGCATGTCATCTCGCCTCAACTAGTGCCCAGAACAAGTAGGTATTATAGATGTAAACAAATCCTAAATGTCTCAGCTTACTTGCAAATTGTATCAGCTCAAAAGAATGTAACAATGAAGAAAAGTTATGCAAGAAATGAGTTTCATGAGAATTCAGAACGATAAGGCAATCTATCATCTAATACACGCTCTTTCAAGATAGACGAAATGAAAAGATTACAGTAGTAAGAGGAAATATATATATGGATTGGTAAAAAAAAAAAAGCAGAATATAGAGAGAGACAAAACGGACAAAGATGTATACCTTTAAAGTCTCTGAATTCAAGAAGATGAATCCCCCAGAATTCAATGTCAGAGCTGAACCACCGGATGAGGTGATAGGTTGGGTGGTCACGATAGAAGGCTTGTTCGAGCTCATAGACATACAAGGATCTAAGAAGGTAGTGTACACGTCTGTGTAGCTATGCTTGAGGGCACACAATTGGTGGAAAGCTAAGAAGAATGCGCTCTGGGGCGCAAACCATAATACCAAAATCTCTTGGGAAATGTTTAAGCAAGCATTTCTCTATCAATACATTCCCTATGCAATTCGTCAGAAAAAGGAGGATGAGTTTGTCGCACCTAAGCAAGGGAACATGTATTCAAAAATTGCAAAACTTGCTAAGTTCGTCAGCTCTTTTCTACCGGAAGAGAGTGCATGGCTCCAAAGATTTCAGTATGGCTTGAATGATGACTTGCGAAGGGATGTACTGAATCGAAAATGCAAGACATATCGAGAATCCTACGAAGGTGCTCTCGAAATGGAACAGTTATTTTGCCACAGTACTCAAAGAAAAGGGCAGAACAACCGTAATAACTTTAACAAACGTCCTCATGAAAGCAAAATGGATCGGACGCACAAAGCTTCAGAATACAATTAAAAATAGAGGGCCCAATCCAAGAGTACAATGTCTCAAATATGGCAAGCATGGTCACAAGGTAACATAGTGCCGGGGTGGATGTTTCAATTGTGGTCGTATTGGGCATAGTGCTCATGAATGTCAAGTTGGAAGGGTGATCCAGAATCTCCCAAGGGACCATCAACTTTAGAATCGTGGGCAGGCGCCACATGTTCCACATGCGGCGTCAATGCATGCTCAAAATCACCGACCTGGCGCGCAAGACAGAATATATGCTTTGACTCAAGAGGAGGCTATCCTTTCAGACATAGTTGTGACAAGTATATTGTTCTATAAAGAAATCCCTACAAGAGTTTTATTTGATTCAGGTGCAACACATAGTTTAATATCGACAGATTTTTGTCGAAGAGAATAGACTATGTATGATATTGTTAGATATGAATCTTAGTGTTACTACTCCATTAGGAGTGGATATACCAACCACCTTAATATGTTAGGATGGTTACATCTACATTGGAGGCAAGAAATTGTATTTGGATGTTATAGTCTTTGACATCAAGGAGGATGGCATCATTCTCGGAATTGATTGATTCGGTGCATGTCATGCGACCATCGACTACGTGGAGAAAAGAGTTATATTTCTAAACAAAAATCTCCTACTTGTGTAGCTCGACGTCAAAGTCAGGAATGGTGATACCAAGGTTCTAAACGGCAGTAGGCGGCTGCGCGACGGAAAAAGTCCGCCTACAGCCTAGGCAGTTGATATTTTTTGATAATTTTTACTATTTTACTACAGTTTTTTGCACTATATACATATTATAAAGATGTTTCATGCATAACTATTTTGTAGAACAAAAATTTATTAAGTTTTAGTCTTATAAAAGTGAACCATATGCCCATAATGCTTGCAGAACCGTTTGGCCAAAACATCTTGTTAGGTATTGCTCCGCCTAGGTGTCCACCTACGCCGCCTATGCCGCCAAAGCTCCGTTGGCCGTCTACTCTACCGCCTACCGAAAAGCGGTGCGGAGAGAGAGAGACTACCGCCTAGGCGCTGCCCAGGCGGTCAAGACGGCCGCAATTTAGAACACTGGTGATACCGACAATGACGACACGGCGCACGTTGTATTATGGTTGTGAAGGGTACTTGGTTTTTGTTCGAGACACTCGAAAGAAAGGTGCAGACTCGGACCAAACCGAAGTCGTGACAGATTTTTTCGATGTGTTTCCAGACAAGATATCCGGAATGCTAAGAATTGTTGGACCGAAGATATATTCGCCCCAACATTTCTCTATGGGGAGCTCCAGTGTTGTTCATGAAAATGAAAGATCGATCAAGTATCCATTGACTACCGAAAACTGAATAAAGTTACATTTCGGAATAAGTATCCATTGTCGAGGATGGATGATCTATTTGATCAACTCCAGGGAGTGATCTTGTTTTCAAAAATGGATATTCGTTCGGGCTATCAAAAGATCAAGTCGGAGGACGTGTCGAAGTCGACGTTCTATACAAGATACGAACACTATAAATTTTTGGTCATGTCTTTCGATTTGACTAATGCCTCAAATTGCTTTCATAAACATGATGAACATAATCTTTAGACCGTTTTTAGACAAGTTTGTGGTCGTGTTCATCGATGATATTTTGATATACTCAAAAAGCAAAGAAGACTATACAAAATACTCGTGAATTGTGCTTCGAAACTCTGCGTGACTATATGCTAAGTTAAACAAGTATGAATTTTGGTTGAGTAGTGTGTCATTTTTTGTACATGTTATCCCGACGGAAGATGTCGTTGTGGACCCGAAGAAAATCGAAGTGGTAGTGGATTGGAATCAACCAACATCGACTAGCGAGATAATAAGTTTTCTTGGCTTGGCAGGTTATTATCAAAGATTTGTGAAGTATTTTTCAAAGCTTTCATTGCCTTTGACTCGCCTCACCCAGAAGGAGGTAGCATTTAAATGGACTGATGACTACAAAACAGCCTCCAATAGTTAAAGTAGTGGTCGTTTTAGCTCCAAATCTTGCACTTCCACAAGTGACGGGGATTTCAGATTTATCGTGATGCATCGGAACTTGGCTTACGGTATATGCTAATACAGAACGGAAAGTGATATCGTATACCCAAGACAGCTTAAGCAGCACGAGAAGAACTATCCCACACATGATTTAGAACTTGCAGCAATTATGTTTGTGTTGGAATTGTGGCGGCACTATCTTTATGGTATGGCTTATGAAATCTTCATCGATCACAAAAGCCTCAAGTATATATTCACTCATAAGGAATTGAATCAGCGACAAAGACGTTGGTTGGAACTAATTAAAGGTTACAACTCCACAATTTCATACACACTAGACAAAGAAAAATGTGGTGGTGGATTCTTTAAGTCAAGTTTATGGAAGGGTTTACTGTAGCAAGCAAGGTGCTACAAGATTTAGAATAAATGGTATCGAATTTCGAGTTCGAATCCAGGAGGCGTGTTACTTGCCTAGATACAATTGGAACAGAGCTTGCGAGAAAGATAAAAATCGTGCAAAAGGATGACATATTCCTGCAGAAGATACGCGAGTTGATTTCAGCAAAGATACCTGAGTTGATTTCAACAGAAAATGCAACCAATTTCGCAGAGCATGAAGATGGAATATTGCGACTAAAGGGAAGACAATATTTCTAAAGATAAAAGAGCTCAAGAAGTTGATATTGACAAAAGCTCATTATGCGAGGTATTCTTTGCATTCGGGCTATGTTGTATTAAGCGTGAGACGAGGCGACGAGGCTGTCGTCTTGCTTAATGATGCTTAAGCGGCGCTTAGCTTGCGCTTCAACCCGAAAGCACCCATTTTTACCTACTTTTGCTCCTACATGTAAATACTCTATATACACATAAATTTTAATATTTTTAATACAATTCTACTAGTATATACATAAATAACAATACCAATTATCAATCGAGCAAAATAACAATATAAATACTAGAATCAAAATACAAACTATAAGCCACACAATGCATACATACTACATAATCATCAAAATACCATCAAACATAAAAGCTAAGTCTCTAAAGTTCCTACTTAAAAATTTTCAACTATCCAACTATGTAAATAACAAAAGCTTCGGTTTGGTTTAAAAAAATATTTTTCCAACACCTAAGCTCGCTTAAACGTTGATCGCTTTTCTGGGACAATTTCATTAAGCAAGGCACCCTAATTCTAAAACTCGCTAAAGCGGCGCTTAAGCGCGCTTTTCATAACATAGCATTCTGGAACCACAAAGATGTAGAAGGATTTGCGCACAACATTTTGATGGTACGATATGAAGAAGGATGTGGCTCTCTTCGTGTCATAATGTTTGGCTTGTCAAAAAGTAAAATCAGAGCACCAAAGACCTGGCGAGGAGATGTAAAATCTCGTTATTCCAAAGTGAAAGTGGGATCATATCATGATAGATTTCATATTAGACTTGTCGAAGATGCAGCAAGAGAATAATATGATTTGGGTCATTATTGATCGATTGACCAAGTCAGCTCATTTAATTACAATCAAGGTTTTATGGAACATTGGTTGGTTGGCTCAAATTTAGATCGACGAGATTGTTCGATTGCACGAAGTACCGGCTTCAATAATTTCATATCATGATAAGCGATTATTGTCACGTTTCTAGAATAGTCTCCAATATGCGATGGGAACAAAGTTGAAGTTCAGTTAAGCAAATCATCCTCAAATTGATAGCCAGACGGAAAGAGTGAATCAAATCCTAGAAGACATGTTATGGCTCTAAGCGATAGATTTGAAGATTAGTTGGGATACCCACTTATCATTGGCGAAGTTTGCATAAAACAATAGTTATCAGTTGAGTTTTCATATTGTCCCGTACGAGGCACTCTACGAACGAAAATATCGTTCACCAATATGTTGGGATAAAATCGGTGAACGACAAGTACTTTGGACCTGAACTGGTAGAAGAGACTGTCGAGAAGATCCACATGATTTGTGAGAGTTTGTGTTGCACAAAGTCGACAGAAGAATTATATTGATACTCATCGACGATCATTGGAATTCATGGTGAGAGATTACGTGTTCTTAAAGGTGACACATATACGGGATATGATGAGATTTAGTGTCAAGGGCAAGCTGAATTCGAGATTTGTTGGTCCTTTCGAGATCCTTGAGAGAGTGGCATCTATAGCTTATCGGATTGCACTACGACAGACTTTGGCGAAAGTGTACGATATTTTTCATGTTTCTCGACTTCGGAAATACGTGTATGATTCATGTCATGTAGTAAACTTCGATCAGCTAAAACTGCATGCAGACTTATCATATACGGAGGAACCTATTCATATCTTGGAAATGAAGGATAAGGCATTCCAGCATCGTATTTTTTCTTTGGTTCGCGTGCTTTGACGAAATCATTCTGTCGAGGAGTCGACTCGGGAACTTGAGACATAAGTTTTCATTACATTTTTATATGTTTTCGCTGTATGGTTTTGATGTATGCACTTTCGTGTCATATTCAATGATTATTTTTATTGTCCTCTTTCATCAATTTCTGCATTAATTATGAGAATTCTAAAAGAAATAAAGGATAAAAGAAGCGTATTAATCCAATGTTGGTGCCAATGTAGGAGGACATCAATCAATCGACAATCAGAATGGTTTGGGACCATTTGATCACCAATCGGAATGATCCTGAATAGTAATTGAGATTGTGGGCATGGACTCGAGGAATGAATTGTACAAGTATATATTTAAATCGTTTATTTCAGTTTCTATACAATGCATGATATATTTTATACTTAAGTTGCACATGTATTTGCATGGTTCCAGACAACTTGTGCACAAGGTTTGGTTTCCTCGAAACAGTATTCAGGACACCGGAACCGTATCGGTCTAGGAGAAATTATATGGAACGTGCTTCAAGCACGAGGTATTACGGGGCCTCTAGTGGGCTAGCTACCCGGACTGGAAGAGGGCGTCAGAAAATCCTGTATAGTCCTTTATGGTGTCAGAATCACCAATAACGTCATATAAACATGCTGCATGCTAATAATTATTTATGCATGGACGGTAAGTGCAGGAACGGACAAGTTGGCTATGGTTAATCCTTATTTTATGCAGGGATGGACAAGTCGACTGTGGGTAAGATATCTCTGTTAAGTGATATGGTTATGTTTACTAATTCATTTTATATTGTCAATTATGAACTGTGAATAGACCCTAGTCCAAAATAGAAAGATCACTCTAATAAATATGTTGCTTCGCATATTTACTGTGTTGATTTAGGTGAGTTGGGTTGGTGCCGCTCACCAATGCATTCTCCAATATACTGACCTCCCTCTACAGGTGTTGAGAACAATGTGGACGATCAAGGGCAATAAAAGACTCTTGAAGCAACTTAAAGCTCTTCATATTCAAAGTATTTGAAGCTATTTTCTTTTGAAGGAAATTTGATTTCGATGTAATAAAGGAGCATGATGTATGTAACGATAATATTATTTCATGACAGCTTGTCAATTAGATTATTTATTTCATGGAATATAAGTCGAGACGACATTTCAATTGTATTGAGATATTTGTACTCCGTTATGAATCATTTATAAAAGAGTTATTTTCTTCCTATACTGTCTTCAACTTTCTGCTGCTACGTTGTTTCAACATTATATTCAAATGAATTATCAAACGTGCACGTTCTTGTCTTGTGCAAGTGCAATTTGGAGTTGTACGACATCATATCCAATGGCGACTTGTCGATTTTGCAGAATTATTCGTGATAGTGTCCTTCATTTTCCAGCATGTTATTAGGCCACTAGGGCCATGTACAATTAGATATTTCAAGGTTTTACTGTGAATTTTTCATATTTCCAATTTTTAACACTGAAACCACAATTTTTTGATATTTTAATGAAACTCTTTAAAGCCTTTGAATTTTTACAAACTAATTGTTCCTTCACATCAGAAATTTTATTTCATTCAGTTTAAAGCTTTGTAAAGTTGGATTTGGAGTTCATTTATGTACTTTGTGGCCGAAAGAGTCCTGAAACAATAGGATTTCAGGTTTTTCTCGAGACCGATAGTATACTCGCAGTATTCTGCATGTTGCCCAGGCTGAAATCAGCATATGATTCTAGCAGAGTTCTAGGCCATTTCGAACCGTGCTTTAGTTATTTCGACTTTGTTTTTTCACGATTTTTGGAGCTTATCGCCATGCACCTTTAAATGAGTTTCTTGACTATTGTTTTTATATATTGTAGGAGTTAATAGTAAATAATACTTGGTTCTTAGTCATTTCTAGCCTATAGCATAACCTATGTCAAGGAATTGAGTTATTACTTATTATCAATGTCATAGGAATTGGTCTTTTTATAAGGGATACAAATCCAACTTTCTTGAGGTGTACTAGCACGATTGAGTTCAAACCAACCCTTCTTAGCTATATTACCTTTGAGGTTTTTCAATTGCTTCTTGTAGTTATATGAGAATTTTTTGAGGACTTTGGAACAGGCCTCCCTATGACCTTGAATTGATATTATGATACATTGATACCCGACTAGTCCTATTGATCCCTAGTCCTCTTAGTACCTAAACAGTGTGATTGTTGAGTTGCGTAGATAAATAATAACTTGAGGTAATTGAGAATGGATTTTGAGAAATTTAAATGAGATTCTCCTACTCATCAGTACTTGATCAATTCTATTTTTGCATTCTGTATGGATGGAGTTGTATCCCTAGATCTTGATACTAGTGATATATTTTGGCTAAGGTGGCTACTTGAGGATAGATGTGTCAAGGTGAATGCTCGAGGATATTCATATAGATGATTTTATCTGATTGTTCCATTTTTCTTGACCCAACTATGTATATCCGTACTGTTCTATAAGAGGATACCCTATTAGGTATTGACGTTGTTTATAGCACCGAGGTGCCCATGTGACTTGTTGTACTGAGGTACCAAATTCCTGTTATAGTTATTATATATTTTTTGTACAGATACCCATGTAGTAGGTCAGCGGCTGTAGCGTGGATTAGGGTTGGAAATTATTTGTGGTTTGCTACATCTACGCACAGGATGAATCTAGGTTAGAACCCTTAAGAACCAATTCAGATTCACACCCAGCGTACATGTACTTTGGTACGACATCTAGGAAGGATGCTCGTGTGTTAACAACACAGGTTTCGAAGAAAACAGTAGGATTAATTAACTAGCTTAAAACACCTAGATCATTAGGAGGAAAAGGATTCCGATTTCGTGTTTCTTACTGGCCAGCTCCCAGATACATATCCTTATATTTCCGGAGTACAGTATCTCTTATATTAATTGTACCGACCCAATGTGTCCTATAGGAGCGTTGGAACTTTTATATTATATCTCATAGTACCGACCAAGTAACTATCTTACGAGGGGTGTCGTGGACTCTTACTGATTATTATGATTTTCGGTTTGCTAGCCTACTTAGGCAATGCACAATTAACGAATCCTTATTGCATAACTGAGATAACCCTGATACTAATATAGTAAGTCATAATAGCTGATTGGTCACAGTATTTAATCACTGATTATATACTATATTTCATGTCAGTAGTCTTGGGGACGTACATTGTCTCGACATAGTAGTACATCAATTGTCCTTGTTTGGTATAGGAATGGTTACTGCCTCGACGATGGATTAGGTTACGGATCTTAAACCACGACTCAGGCCCATATATACTGTTTTGTTGATTGGGATTTTATGTTACTCTTTTACTATATTATTTGGTTTTGTCTTCTCTTCGAGCTTTCCTTGTGGTACTTGATATTAGGGTTAGGGTTGACCCTACTAGTTTTGCATGACCAAGTCTCTTAGTAGTGCCAAAGGATCTACCGGTTCTTCTACGAATGGTCGTACACGGAGGACTGCGGCATCGAACCATGAGTGGATCATTTATTCATCTTCTACTTGCATATTTTGTATTTCATTCGTGGCGTACAAGTGTTTAGCCCTTGTCTTCGGGAGTATGTTTCCACTGTCATTGACGGCGTGATTGTATATTCTGGACGGCCGCTAGTTTTATGGTTATGTACTGTGTTGGAGACTCGGTTAGTGTTATACTCCTTTATACTAGCTTCTTAATCATGTATGTCTCGGCACTTAGGACACCTTACAACTTTTCATATGTGATTACTCTTGTTATTTACTTGTTTGTATAGGATTGGGATATAGATGACATCAGTAGCTTGATAGATTGGTCCCCCCCCCCCCTTTTGTCCCTAGACAGAGTACTTCGTAGGGGAAAGTTGGCCAACGTCTGGCCACCCCTACTCTCCCGTATATTGGCCCATGTCCACCCCGAATCTCCCGTATTCTAGTTCTGGAACGTGACACACCCTCAAAAGTTTTCAAGTAAAAAAGAGCAAGTAGGTGAATGTACGTGAGATATGGCAAGATATGGCAAGACAGATCGTAGGACTTTGTAGAGGAAACGCTTTCTTCGTCCCTTGGATACAAGATAGGTGAAAGAGCAAACTTGAAACACAAACCCCAATAAGGAAGGAGACAAGTAGAATGTAAAATTGGACTGGTTTTTAGTCATTAATAGCTCATCAGTAATCCACTTACTAAAAAACGAAAGTGGATCAAGATATCATTCTTGGCCAATACCTTGAAAAGTTTAATTTTATAGTTTAAAAAACCTGCAAACGTCGGTACCCATCGACAAGATCAAACTACAAGTAAAAACCAAAAAGTTTGGTTTATAGTCTTTAGACATAAAAATATTGAACCAATTTATGTTGGATCGTGTTCATAAATCCAAGGTAGTCAAAGATGTAAGGTGCACTCGAGGCGCAAAGGGTCCATATCGCCTGAGATGCAAGGGGCACTTAAGGCGCGCGTCCGAGCGAAGTGAGGAGCAAAATAAAAAAAATAAAAATATGCATAAATTAATTAATTATGTAAGAAATAAAACTAAATAACATATTAAAATCAACAAAAACATGTTAAAACATACCAAGTGAACTAGCAGAACAACAATAGCACTCAACAGAACTAACAAGAATTTGTATTCTCCCTGCCACGCTATTAGTAAATTTGAGTTTTTCAAGTTCAACTGTAGCAAACTTTGGCGACCGTGAAAAAAGTTACCTCCCTCCCACTTGTATGAGGTAAGGGCTAAGGCCTTAAAGTTTTTTGTAAAAAAAATACATAAGGCGTGCCTAGGCGCACCTTTTCTTGGGTACGCCTTGCTGAAAGGCACGCATTGGGTGCACCCGAAGAAAGGAGCCTCGCCTAATGAGGTACGAGGCGCACCTTTGACTACCATGCATAAATCCAAAAGGAATCACCTCTTATGTTGGCAATTAAGTATCAGATATCCGATGTAAAATTTCTTACATTTAAAATATACTGTTTTGGTAGGCAGGATAGAGTATTTACTATTGCAGAACCAATAATGCATACTTCCATATAAAATAATACCAATTATTACCTTGTGTAATTATTGCCACCAATTCCAACACTACTTAGTTATACAGTAAGAACATTCATACAAGAACCAATAGGTAAAAGTAAATGCTAATAATGACTTTAAAGAAAAATAGTTATTTACCAGCTATGCTACATGGGCACAAGACTAGATACAACACAGCATGGAAATGCCAATCAGGACATGAGTGATTAACGTAAGTCCATGTATGTTTTGGTGTGTGACACTTATGCCTCAGACACAACATGGGCATGGCATCAATTTCAGAAAGTTTACTGGATTAGCAATATTTTCCACTTATAGTTTGTTTTAAGTGCAAGGATTCCGTATTTATTTATTAAATAGTTCTACAAGAATCTTATTTGTAGTATTTCGTCATCAGCTTGCCAGCTTTAAAATCAATCAAAAGCCTAAAGCGAATTCCTCCAAACATCTCTTTCATGGTCAAGATCTGACGACTAATTTGAATCCAAGCATGAAAGGGAAACACAGTGGTGTACGGTTGGATCTGGCAGAGTTTTGACCAACAGACCCAACCTGGGGCAGATTAGGAGGGAGCTAAGTTGAGGTGGAGGTAGACATGAAGATAAGCTTCAATTCCTCTAGATTTCTCACCTACCCACTAAGTTCCTTGTAGACAAACTATATTAATCTCACCTACCCTCCTCTTAAGGTAAGACTGTTGGTTTACATTGACTTGAGCTTTACTGGGTAAGTACTAGATAAGTTTTATCTACTTGCTTCATCAGAAAGTGTTGGTCCTGATAAGTTTTGAACATCCACAAATATATTTAGACTGGTTTGACTATATTATGTCATATTTGGGAGTCTGATAACTGATGTTGTCCAAGAATCTATAGTTATTCACATTTAAGTTACAAAATTCGGTAGGACTTTGCCTAGTTTTGGATACTGACCAGAGTTCTTATTTATGAGAAGTTGCCAACAGTTGGAGTTAGAATGCTCATACTGGGACCAATGGCTCTGTTGAAGAGAGATTTCTACATCTCAAGTTCTCCCCGACTTCTTTCCTCATACTTGCTAGGCCTGAATTGTGTTTGCCATCAATCTCAATATATAATCATATATCACCTAATTAATTTGGTCTAGATTTAGCTAACAAACTTTTATTTTAGTCTCAAATTTCTCCAACCTTTACTTTGTGCTATTTCAGATTAGTATTATACTGGACTATATTACTTATTGCATGAAACAGATAATGTTTCTGCTGGAATTTATTTACCATTGCAAATATTAATTGTATTTGCTGGAAACTACATAACTTTGCTGAATATTAAACTATGTTTGCTGGAATTGTCCATGACGTGCAGGAATTGAGCATTCATCACCATTTCTGACAATTATGATCCGTTTTTCAACATTTCCTAGTTACTTTTAGCAACTTACCTTTAACATCACAAACTCGGTGATTGTTTTAGTTCTTGTTACAACCATGTCATCCTAATTCCTTTTCTCTTGATGCTATGAAATCTTTAATGCATCTGACAGAGAGGATCACCAGGAATCATGTTCCTTTTGAGTTGCAAAACCTAAACTCGTCTGCCCTAAAATCCAAGGGATATGTTCGGCTTATGTATTTCATAAATCCAAGATCCTGTTATTGTTCACTGTTCCAAAAGGAAAGATATTCGGTGTTATTCAGGTATAAAGTATGTAATCAAGCATGTGCCAATCCTCCTGGTATTATTACCAACAATGATCATGTTTTCTTCGATAAATAGAGATCCTCTACTAATAAGTGTGTTACGACGTCCCGGAAACCCAAAAAACTAGTCTACCTTAGCTCCAAGGGATATACTTTGATGCACTCATGTGCATGCATATATGGTAACCGGTAACCCTAACAGGAAAGAATAAGTGCATGCATGTATGGTAGCGGATGAATATAAGGAAGCTGATTAGTTAGCGGTGTGCTTCTCTTATTGATACTAAGAATAGGCTAGCTATCCTATAATAGGAAGGAGAGCTAATTAGGTCGAAGTCTGGCCTCATAGATACATGGTAGCTAAAAGAAAGAGAACTTGTTGGAACAACACTTGGAGAGAAATCAAGAGCTTGGCAAAACTTTGGCAAAATAATAAATTTGAAAGAATAGCAAAGTATCACCAACAGTCATGCTTCCTGGGCACGACAAAACCTCTAAATTGGCAAGTAGTCGAATTCCTCATAATGTTTGATTTAATAGAAGTTCTGTAGTGCATTATGTTCATGCTGCTAGATTAAGATCATCCAAAGAAAATATTAGCAATGCAATAAGCTCGTAACTATCAAGCTTACATCAATATTACATATATGTGAGCCCACCCACAAGGTGGCTATTGCCAGAAGAAATTTAAAAAAAAATTGGCATATCATGAACTCAATGTATCTAATAAGAAAGAATATTTTTCCAACTAAGCAAGTTTTAATCATACTCTTCACCAGCTATCAGAAAAAAAAAATTAGCATGTCTTCATGTTGTTCTATCATATTCTCTTCACCAGCTATCATATTCTCTTCACATTTTTCCAACATAGCATGTCTTCATGTCTTCATGCAGCATAATTTGTACATCTCCCTCGATGTTATGTTGTACCCCGCTTAGGACGGTGGACAACCCCTCGAAGACCCATCTATTACGTTCATGCTACACGTGCTAGACTGAGGCCAACAGCTTAATCCTTGCCCAACGATAAAAAGGAGATCCCTAATGACGTATGTGGCCCAACTCATCCAGAACATCCATGAGCCTGCAACTACTACAACTTGGCAAACCCAGCAAGTTCTGTTGGAGTTGCAAGTGAAGGCGAGTTGCAAGTGAAGGCAACTCTGGAGGGAGGTGAATAGATTTGTGACAATATTTACTAACTAAAAATTAAGACTAATAACCAACTAATAACTTATGCAAGCAGATATGAAAATAGCAAGTATATGAAAGAAGCACTAAGTAAGAAATTACAATACGCTAACACCGAGATTTTATCCTGGTTTTTCTCGTGGAGGACTAGTCCAGGCCCGAGAACTATTACTCGAAGTTGAATCAACTATCACTAAAACACAAGATTTGATCCGAAGGCTTGCAACTACTTACAGACACGTGTTTTGAGCCGAAGAGCACGAAGACTTCACATTTTGAGGGTGGAAAGCAGACTTGGAATTTTCCAAACTAGTACAACTTGAACAACTTCTCATTGACTCGCACTTTGGCACTTAGAGCTTGAAAAGTTGTTGCTTTGGAGATGGTAAGATGTATAGCTCAGGAGAGGAAATATGAAAGTGAATTGAGTGAGTTGAGAATAGGAAAATGGAGCTTTATTTATAGGGCCATTGCGGGACCGAGTTCGGACCCCCGACGTTCATAAATTTGAACGTTGAGTTCCTGCTCAAGAGTTGAACAAATCATTTCAGGAAACTGAAAATATTGGGTCCTAGGAGACCGAGTTCGGTCCTAGACAGAGTTCGGCCCAAGTTCGGTCAACCTAATTCCAGAATGTTTCAGTTCGGTATTTGTAGTTTTGGTTTTTGGATAACTTATTTGTAGTTTTGGTTTTTGGATAACTGGATAAGATTAGGGTTTTGGGCTGTTTGAGTTAGACTGAGGTTTGTGGAAATGGGTTGAGCATCTAGTTGCCAAGTGCGACTCAATGTACAACATTTTCTAGACTCAAATAAATGTAAAAAATTACAGACTCAATAAAAACTACAACTTCATCATTTGAGCATGTAGCAACTTCGTCTTCAACAATGTAATGGACATGTGTCGGTCTTAAATTTATGTGTCGTATTGAGTCATATCATATCATAGTTAGTTGATTATCGAAATCGAGTTGAACTCTGACCAGTTTGGGCCAACAATCTCCGTCATTTTGATAATTGAAAAACTACGATAGATATGCCAATATTCATACCTTGACACAACTTTTGAGATTCGATACGAAGCATCTTGAGGGACAAAGCTCCCCCACAATTAGGCAATATCGGGTATCGATCCTTGTTTTTCTTCTCCTTTGTCATTTGGCAAAATGGGATAGCTCCCCCTAACAACATAGGGTAGCAACACAAAAGTATTGGAAACACAAATGTGAAGAATAACACAATACATATCGCAAAGTAATATGAAGAGAGCACAAACAAAGATATCATTGCAACTAAGCATTT
Organism: Iris macrosiphon; assembly: GCA_036927795.1. NCBI lineage: Eukaryota > Viridiplantae > Streptophyta > Magnoliopsida > Asparagales > Iridaceae > Iris > Iris macrosiphon. Next base: position 214,035,183 of record JAYESA010000004.1, read on the forward strand.
CAAGTACAAAGTGGAGATGCAAATTAGAATAACTGCTAAATGCCAAGTTTGCATACAAAGAACGAAGACAATGTAAAGCCAAAACATAAAAAAGTGCCAACATCAAACTAGTGCATAACTGAATGAAAAGAAACTAGAACATCATCTCTAAGTCATCAACAATAAAACCAAGTCCAGGAGCGCCGCCAAGACTACTGACCAGAGTCAGCAGGTGGACCAGAACCAGAAGGGTCACTAGCAGAGCAACGTGGATCATAAAATGCAGCACCGGGGTCCAAGTAGCGCAAAAACATACGGATCACAAATTTGATAGCCTTCATGAGACGGATTACGATCAAAAGAAAATGGTCCAGCTAGGTGACGGGATAGATAGTACTGAATATTTGCCAAGGAGTTGGATATAGCATGGACCTGAAAAGTATAGCAATAATCAACTGTCGGTAACGGTCGTCTTCCAGTCGGAAACGATTGCGAAACATGACCTGAATGGAGTCGAGAGTGGTCGGTGGAGCAGGAGGAGGTTGGGTGTGGTCCTCAGAGTCAGACGAGTCAGCAGGTGGAGCAGGAGGAGGTGGAACGGGAGGGAGTGGTTGAGGCTCAGTCCTACGAGCTTTAGTAAGAAAAGTCGGGACATCAATGAAAGGACAGTCACCGAAAGGAATATGAAAATAGGCAAAGATCATTGGCAAGTACATGGCATAAAGAAGTGTGCGTCCTTTATTCCTTGCACGGATCATGCTATTCATCATGGTTCTAGGAAAGTTGAAAGGGATACAGAAATGCAAATGATAGAGAGCAAAAATCTCTAAGTGATTTCATCAGAGGAGCGTGTCTTAGGCAGAATAGCAAAAAAGACTATGCGATGTAATTTATAAAACTATTGGTTAAGGTACCACGCAGAGTTCTCCTGGTGGACGAGGAAAGGGATCACACATCGACGTTTTGAAAGATCCAAGTGTTGCGTCATCTACAAATTTGAATTGACGAGAATCGATTAAAGCTTCCCAATGAGTAGGATCTAGGAGTTGTAGAATCCTCGTCAAATCGACGTCGTTAAATTTAATTTGTATACCACAAACACTCGAATAAATTTGTTCATCGTTTGTGGGATTACAATAAAACATTCTAATCGCATTGTAGTAAACACAATTTTGGGTAGATACAAGATCTTCCAAACAAAGGTCTCTAAAAGTAGGCAAGAATTCATCAAAGATGGTGAAATTAATGGGGTTTCCATGGCAAATGTTTCTACCACAGAAATTATTGAACCATCTATTAGAAGCATCTAAAGAGATGAAGAGAGTACCATCAAAATCACTCTCATTGAGGTAGGGTGGACTAAACATGGAATGTGAAACATTTTCTGGTTGAGGATTAGAGGAGGCGGCTTCATCGGCCTCTCTTCTTCCTACCACCCCTAGAAAATAACTTAGGAACCATAGAGAATAAATGGAAGAGAAAGAGATTTATACCTCACCAAAGATGGAGAACTTGAAAGAGAATCTCCAAGAAATGCTAGATGTCGAAGAGGATCTCCAAAAGCACAAAAAAATGGAATATAAAACTAGGGTTTTGGAGTTTAGGGTTCTTGGAAGGAGGAAGATGAAAGGGGACTCTATTCTTGGGTGAAAGGGGGCTCTTGTGATTAAAAGGGTTTCACATAAGTTAAAATGGACGGCCAGATTTGTTGCTGCATTTTGGAAACATGGAGACCGAGTTCAGCCAAGTTCGGTCTCATATGTTCCAGAATGTAGTTTGCAAGACCAAATAAAAAAAATATACCAAAGACAGATGATGACTTTAAGTCGAAAGAAAAAAAAATTCGAATGTGGATACTATACTTTGGATAAAATCTGCATAAAATATCTTGATAAATCATGATTCAAAAAAGTGTCGAACAATTTGAGTTAGTTGTAGGGGACGGATCCCAGCTAGCGGTGGTCCGAACACTTAAATACCGTGTCGCTTAAGGTTATTTACACATTTGTGACAGAAGGGCCTTTACGGCTTGTACCTAAAGTAATTTTACTTTAAAGAATGTAGATTTAAAAAAGATTCAGCATCTTAAATCCTCATATAGCATCGACATCCAAATTTCTAATTCTGGATAAATAAAGTTGAAGCGATCCTCAGCTAGGGGTTTAGTAAAGATGTCTGCGAGCTGATGTTCTGTGTCAACAATTTCTAAACAAATGTCTCAGTATAGTTGATGATCCCGTAAGAAATTATGACATATCTCTATGTGTTTAGTGTGTAAGTGACATATTGGGTTCTTTGTGAGATTAATTATGCTAGTGTTGTCACAGTAAATGGAAATGTTCTTATAGCGTAGATTATAGTCTTCTAGGGTTTGTTTTATCCACAAAATTTGTACACAACATCCTGCAGCTATGTACTCAGCTTCAGTAGTTGATAATACGACAGTTTTTTTCTTACTAAACCAAGAGACTAATGCTTTACTAAGAAATGATACGTGTCGCTAGTACTTTTTCGATCAACTTTGCATCTAGCAAAATCAGCATCCGAGTAACCCGTAAGGTCAAAGGATGTGGTTTTTGGATACCACAAGCCTAACGTCAAAGTACCTTTAAGATATCGAAAGATATGCTTAACTGCATACAAATGTGATTCCTTAGGGTTAGCCACTTTCATCAAAGTCAAGCTTTGTAGATGTAGCCACAAGCAAACACTAAACATAATATCGGAACGACTAGCAGTTAAATATAATAAGCTACAATCATACCTCGACACTTACGTTGGTCAACCGGTTTACCACTTTCATCAAGGTCAAGCTTTGTAGATGTAGCCATTGGAGTGCCGATAGGTTTTGCATTGTCGAAATCAAATTTCTTCAGCAAGTCATTTGTGTACTTAGCTTGATTGATGAAAATTTTCTGTAAATTCTGCTTGGTTTGCAATCCTAGGAAGAAGTTGAGTTCTCCCATCATGCTCATTTCGAATTCATGCTGCATACACTTAGCAAATTCTTTACATAGTTGCTCGTTAGTAGACCCAAATATGATATCGTCAACGTAAATTTGCACTAATAAAATATTGTCATCATGTACTTTTATAAAAAGTGTCGAGTCAACTTCCCCTTTTGAAAAATTATTTTCAAGTAAGGAACTGAGACGATCATACCAAGCACGTAGGGCTTGTTTGAGTCCATACAGAGCCTTACGTAACTTGAAAACGTGATTTAAAATTTTAAAATATTCAAAATCAGGGGTTCCACGAAAACATCTTTTATAAAGCCATTTAAGAAAGCACTTTTAACATTCATTTGAAATAATTTAAAATTGTAAAATTTGCAAAAGCACAAAACATGAAAATAGACTCAAGTCGCACAACAGGAACATGAGTCTCGTAATAATCAATGCTCTCTTCTTGATTATAGCCTTGAGCTACGAGACGTGCTTTGTTATGTGTGACGTGTCCATCCTCATTAAGTTTATTTCGGAATACCCATTTGGTGCAAATTACAAAGTAATCATTAGGTCTAGGAACAAGTTCCCATACTTGATTTCTCTCAAATTGGTTCAATTTCTCTTGCATTGCGGTAATCCAAAACTCATCAGAAAAAACTTCTACAGCATTCTTAGGCTCTATTTGGAAATGAAAGCTACATTAGCAATAATATCTTTAGTTGCAGATCGGGTGCTTACTCCCTTTGATACGTCACCTATAACCAAGTTTTGTGGATGATCGGCCATGAATTGCATCTTTTTTGGTAGATTCTCCGGTTATATTGTGCCAGTTGTAATATCTTCAGGGATTTTGGTCGATGTTATTCCGACATCTTCATCATCACTATCACTAGCCATTTAACAGTTAAGCTCATCAAAAGTGCCATTAATAAATTCCTCAGTTAATAAACGTTTATTAAAAACCCGAAAGCCTTTACTTTTTGCAGCATAACCTTAAAAAATACCTTCATCAGCTTAGGAATCAAATTTACTCAAGTTATCCTTGGTATTTAAAATGAAACATCTACATCCAAAAACTTTGAAATAAGAAATAGTTCTATTAAACTAAAGCTCATATGGTGTCTTCTTCGAGATAGGTCGAATTAGAACCATATTCAGAACGTGGCATGATGTATTTACAGCTTCTGCCCAAAAATATTTCAGAAGACTAAATTAATTTAGCATGACTCTGGCCATATCACCAAGAGTTCTATTCTTCTGCTCCACAACATCATTTTGTTGAGTAGTTTTAGGACAAAAAATTCATAAAAAATCCATTTGAAACAAAAAACTTTTTGAAATCTGCATTTTCGAATTCGCTTCCATGGTCACTTCGAATACGAGTAATCATGAAACATTTTTCGTTTTGTATATTTTTGCAAAATACTATAAATTCAGAAAATGTCTCATTTTTATTTGCAAGAAAATAAATCCAAGTGTATCTTGAAAAATCATCAACAATTACATAAGTATAGAGTTTACCGCCAAGACTGGCGAGACTGCTAGGTCCAAATAAATCCATGTGTAATAGTTGAAAAGGTCTAGAGGTACTTATAGCGTTTATTGATTTAAAGATCGGGTTGCTTTGTTCTTTTCACAATCAACACAGACCATATCCTTCTTAAAGGTTATTTTCGGCAAGTCTCTTACCAGTTTCTTCGAAGATAGTCTTGTAATTGTATCCATATTTGCATGTCCTAAACGCATATGCCATAGCCAACTCTCATCTTTGTAGTATAAAGGCATTTACCTACATTGTTAGTATTCTCCGAAAGATGAAAAACATATATGTTATCTTCCCTAATACCTTCGAAAATGATATTACCAGATGCTCTCATAAATAGAGCATTTGTTTTTCACAAAATTAATATCATTTTTGAAGGTATGTTTTAATTCAGTGACTAAATATACATTTTTTATTACTGGGAATGGAGGAATGTCAATAGTACAATTACCTATAATATACCCTCTGAGGTTGTTTTCGAAGGAGACGTATCATTCTTTCTTCATCGATAGTGTTGCAAATATGGTAGCATCACCAGTCATATGTCTTGAGCAACCACTATCGAGAATCAATTTGTTTCTAACATGCAAGGGTTGGTCCACCTACAACACAAGTTGAAGATGTGACATTCGGTACCCACTTCTTTGGGGGTCCTGAAATGTTGACTTTTGACACGCATGCATATACATTCATATACACTAATCTTCTAACTTTGCATTGTCGTGAGATATGTCCTTATTGGCCACAATAGTGACATGTCGCAAACATGTTAGTGCTTGGTGTAGCAGTGTAAACATAAGTATGTGAAGCAGCATGTTGTGTCTTTCGTATATATTTGTAAAAGCGTGATTGCGTGTAGCATTGTTTTGCTTGTTTTCTTTGGCAGTGTCTTATGTGTGACCTTGTGATGAGTCACGTGACAAGTGTTAGATTGAGTCATAGGTATTGCCTATTTTTTCAATCTAATCTCTAACTTTTTAGAGGTAGCACACATCATCATATTTAGTAGAAAGTAGATCTATTCTCTGTGCAGCTATATTATACTTCTTTACTATCTCATATTCTCCATTGAGTTTTGCATATTCTTGTTCTTTCTTTCAATGCTTTCCAGAGCATCATACAAACTCAATTTTAGTGCAGACAGTTCTTCCGTGTCACTAGTGGAGGGAATCTCTTATTTCATTTAATAAAGAGGAAAGCCTTTCATTCTCAAGCTTGTGCATTTTTATTTCTTTCCTAGCATGCTTGTATTTCTCTAGAACTTTCTTGTGATCTTCAAGAAGATCACTGAAAGAATCAGAGAGTTCATAAAAAGAAAAGTCTTCATACAAGGGGTTTGTAGTTACCTTATCTGCAAATGCCATCAAGCAAAGGTTTGCATCGTCACGAGGACTTTCTTCTTCTTCGGAGTCGCTGGCTTCACTTTCATGCCATAGGCTTGTGTTTGCATATTTGCGTGAAGACGGTCTATTGCTTGGGCGTTCATAACGATTCCCCTTCTTACCTGATGGACAGTCCTTTATATGGCATGTCTTCTTGCAGACATAGCACACTGGATCTTCATCGTTGTTGTCTTGATAGCTTTTCTTTCGGTTTGTTCTCTCAAACCTTAATAATTTTCTGAAATTCTTGACCATTAGGGCTTGTTCCTCACCTTCGGAATCATCTTCAATTTCATCATTTGAGACCTTCTTGTGGTGTACTTTGAAAGCTATGGTCTTCTCCTTTAGTGTTGATTCTTCAAAATCATTGAGGTCCAGCTCATGTGTCATTAGCTTCCCCATGAGTGTCTCCAGCGTCATTGTAGTGAGGTCATTTCCTTCAATAATTGTTGTTGCTTTTGGATTCCAATTCTTTGGAAGTCCCCTAAGCACATTGTGTATCTTTTCATGATTATTATAATCCTTGCAAAGAGAAGAAAGATGATTAACAATATCAAGAAAACGTGTAAACATGTGTGTGATGGTTTCATTTGGCTTCATCTTGAAAGCCTCGTACTCTTCTGCTGATTTTGGATTCCTTCACTTGTGAGGTACCTTCATGAGTTACCTCAAAAAAATTTCAAACTTCATTAGACGTAGTACAAGTAGATACTCTATTGAACTCAGTCATGTCTACAGCACAAAATAAGGCACTAATGGCTTAGCATCAAGACTGGCTTGTTTCTTTTTAGATTCGTGCATCTATCATTGGGCTTTTCAACTAAAAGTTATCTACAACAATTCTAGGTGACTTTTTGTAGCTATCAATAACTATTGACCAAATGTCAAAATCTAGTGACTTGAGATATAAGCTCATTCGTGTTTTCCAGTAAGTGTAGTTGGTTCCATCAAATAAAGGTGACATATTTGTGGATTGACCTTCACCAGTGAAGATAGATTTTACAATTGACATGTGCTCTACTCTTATGATGTAAAACCTATAGAAGAGAACATGCTCTGATAGCAATTGAAGGCAACTCTAGAGAGGGTGAATAGAGTTTGTGACAATATTTACCAACTAAAAATTAAGGTTGATAACCAACTAATAACTTATGCAAGCAGATATGGAAATAACAAGTATATCAAAGAAGTACCGAGTAAGAAATCACAATACACTAACACCGAGATTTTATCCCGGTTTCCCTCGTGGAGGACTAGTCCAGGCCACTTGCTCGGAGTTGAATTCATTATCAGTGAAACACAAACTTTGATCCGAAGGCTTACAACTTCTTACAGACACGTGCTTTGATCCGAAGAGCACGAAGACTTCACACTTTGAGATGGAAAACAAACTTGGAATTTTCCAAGATAGTACAACTTGAACAACTTCTAATCGACTCGCACTTTGGCACTTAGAACTTGGAAAGTTGTTGCTTTGGAGATAGATAAATGTATAGCTCAGGAGAGGAGATACGAAACTTAATTGATTTGAGAATGGTAAAATGGAACTTTATTTATAGGGCTATTGGGGGACCGAGTTCGGGCCAAGTTCGGTCCCCCCAACGTTCATAAATTTGAACGTTGAGTTCCTGGTCAAGGGTTGAACGAGTCATTTCAGGAAACTGAAAATACTAGGTCCTAGAGTTCGGTCCTAGACCAAGTTCGGCCCGAGTTCGGTCAACCTAATTCCAGAATGTTTCAGTTCGGTATAGGTAGTTTTGGTTTTTGGATAACTGGACAGGATTAGAATTTTTAGGCTATTTGAATTGGACTGAGGTTTGTGGAAATGGGTTGAGCATATAGTTGCCAAGTGCGACTTAATGTACAACATTTCCTAAACTCAAATAAATATAAAAAATTACAGACTCAAGAAAAACCACAACTTCGTCATTTGAGCATGTAGCAACTTCGTCTTCAGCAATGTGATAGAGATGTGTCGGTCTTCAATTTATGTGCCGTATTGAGTCATATCAGATTATAGTTAGTTGATTATCGAAATCGAGTTGAACTGTGACCAGTTTGGGCCAACAACCAGATCATCCACATGACCGGGCACTCGAAGAACATATGATCTCGGCTCTTTGTTGTGTCATGGAACATAACACAAGACACATCTGGCACTTGTAACCCAAAGGCAGCCAGACTGTCTTTAGTCAATAGGTGATTACGGACCACTTTGTTTAAACACAATTTCATTTTGTTAGCCACACCTTTGATCCATACAAAGTCCACCTATGCAAGTGTAGGATGTCAAGGCCTGAACTGTTCAAAATCCACATGGAAGGAGAACACACCCGTTGGTGGCCCTTCCGAGCACCAGTGGTATTTCGTCTCCTCTGTTGCAATAGGTATCCCCTCTATCTCCGATGCGAACATCTAGCTCCTTTGTCTTGCTGCGACATTCCAATGCTAGTCTTGGATCAAGCAACTAATCAATTCGTCACTTCCAATCATCTCATATACACGCCACCCTAGCCGATCGAGAAGGCTATTGTGGTTGATCCACGGATCAAATCACAAGTTTGTGGTCTCTCCATTCCAACTGACCTTAACAAATTAGTTTAACTTGAGACTGTTGCTTCAAGATGGTGTGAAAGAGAAATTGTTATCCATTCGTTGGGTCCAGAAGTTTATCGAGGAGTACCGAGGGTATATACCTACCTCGAGTCCATTCCGTTTATAAAGACTTACCCTCCAAGAATCTCCAAAAGAGCTTAGGAGTAGCAATCTCTCAAAGAGTTCCAAGGGGTCGAAGGCCAACTCCTTCCCGAGTCCTGCACAATCCTCCCATCATGGATGCCTCCCGCCATATGAAGTTCGCACAGCTCCTCTCAATTCTTCTAATTGTGCTGACCGGAATAAGAACGACCTTAAGCTAGTAACATAGCAATAGTCGTAATCACAGCTCTCACTAGCTTGATCCTTCTGCCAAAGGAGAGTAATTGTGCCTGTCAACCCTCAAGCCAAGCATGCACATAGTCCGCCAAACTTCTACAATCTGAGTCTTTTGCATAGTTGATCAAAAGCGGGAGGCCTAACTACCGAACAGGGAGCTGACAGCCTCAGTGCGCAATTGGGATTGCCATATTTCCTTGTGTGGACAAGTCCTATTGAAATAAACCTCCTAATTGAACTGCTGACCATTTACTGAACTCCATCATGGGCTCCTGAAACAAATTCATACTCCGATCTTGGGGGTCGAAAAACACAAGAAGATCATCCGCATAGATGAGATAAGAAACTGTCGGCTTGGTCCGCTTAAACAGAGGGTAATCTTCTTTCTAGTCACTACCAACTCCAAGAGACGAGAATACTCGATAACAATGGCAAACAGATAATGGGAGACGGGATCACCTTATATGAGACCTCGGTTGCTAGCAAAATAACCTTGTGGCTAACTTTTCAAAAGCAAGGAGAATTAAGGAGAGCTCACGCATTCCTGAACTATGTCCACCCATCACTGGTCGATCCTCAAACACAACATAATCTGGCAAAGAAAATCCATGTTGACTGTATCATAGGCTTTGTGAAGATCAAGCTTGATACATGCCTTACGTCCACTATTCTTGTTGCAAGTCTCGCACCATCTCATGGGCTAGTAGGCAGTTTTCCGCAATCAATCGACCATTGATAAATGTCGTTTGATTTGCGGAAATCAATTGCTGCATAATATCCTGCATCTTACAACACATCGAGTGATGATTTTGTACAAATAATTACAACATGATAGGATCTGAAATCTCCAAGCAAAGATGCTCCTTCCTCCTTCGGAATAAGTATAACGAAAATGTGTTTGAGCTCTTTCAGAAATCTTGCATGCGTGCTGAACAACTTCTAAAACATGAAATTTAATGTCAAACCAATGATTCTTGTAGAATTTTGCACCAAACCCATCCGTACTCGAGGCTTTCTTGGGCTCAACCTTCTTAATAAGATCCTTGATCTCCTCCAGAGTAATAGGTCTTCTAAGGAGTCGATTATCCGCTATCGCCACCAAGTGCTTGAAAACAAAATCAGGGAAGGCAATTTCATAGTCGGTCTGGTTGTAGAGAACCCGATAGTATTGAGCTGCTTCCCCTTGGATGTCACTTGTCTCAGACCACCTTCCCATCCTGATCAATGAATCAATTTATATTGTTTCAATGCTGCCTAGTCCGAATTGTAGCATAAAACAACTTGGTGCATCGACCCCGTCGTTTAACCAAGAACACACTTAGCACGTTGTAAGAGTTGGACCTCCTCACGAAACTTCATCTTCCTCGCATCCTCTTGCAATTTGACCTCCATAGTAGCCAACAAAACATCATTGGTGTCTGCTGCAAGGGTTCTTGGAGATCTCAAGGTTTCCTTTTCACTCTCACTAAGTTGCTGTTTGGGGCAACCGATGTTCTACTTCTTTAGCTCCTTCACAGCCTTAATTTTCATGAGGAGAAAAAATTGTTTGTTGCCCTCCACTAGGACCTGAAGTCCCTGCTTCACTACATCCAAGTAACCATCTATACCAAACTAGGAGTTGCACTAGAGGAATTGTCGTGCACACGAACTGGCTCACCTTTAGCAACACTGCTGAGAATAGGTATGTGGTTTCGCTCCCCCCTTTAGCAACATTGATGAGAATAGGTGTGTGATCGCTACTCGCAGTAGCAAGTCCCTTTGCATGAACTTTTGAGAACAATACCAGTCACATATTATTACACAGAGCTCGGTCAAGTTGACAAGAAATATGATCCATCATAGCTCAACTATTCCATGACCAAACATGTCCCGAGTTAGTCATGCAACTCAATCCCGAGCCCAATAGATATCGTTGGAAGTCCCCTAGAATAGGGTCAGGAACCCTACGTCCTCCAATCTTCTCATGCCCATAAGAGTATCGCATTGAAATCACCCCACCAGGGCCATAGGAAGTTGATCGTCAATCTCTGCGTTGATCTGAACAAGAACAATGTCTTGCTAGAGTTGGAGGCGTTGGCATCGATCATTATGCCCATATATAGCCCCCACCACCAGCTCTAATCCTCTCTATTAGCAAATTTTTAACAACTATCAATTGTTCCGACCGGAATAGAACTTACCCCGCCCACAAACGTGCATCCCACAACATTCAAATGCGAGCCATTCAACAAAGGTTCAACTTATGCATAGAGTCCCAATAAGTTGGGATCCTTCTCGCCATCCTCATAGGGGATTTGATCTACATTTCTAATAAAGAAATAATAGTACACATGAGCTACTTTAGATACAAACCTCCCGCACCTCTATCGAGTTCACTCCACGAACATCCCATGTTATTAGAGACATTTAGTAATGAGGATGTACCCTACTATTAAACCCTGGGCTCTCCCTCGGTTGTTGAGAGAGTACCACTTGTTGGCTATCGCCTTTCATCTTCTGCGTAGCTTGGTTGGCCATTTCCGAATTAGTACTCACAAGATCTATCCATTTCAGATTGCTTTGGGTGAGTCCTCCCGTCCTTTCCTCCCTACCATGATCATCCAGTCAATTGGTAGCATCACCTAGCGGAATCTTAGTAGCCTCCCCTACTTTATAAATCTTCCTTTTAGCTCGGATGAGAGAATCATCGAACTCCATTGCATGTTGGCATTCTTGTTTGAGAATTGCAGCTTTATGATAAGTTTGACTACCCTCCCTCTGAACCACTTCGTCCTCGACGGCCAAATAAGACCAACTCCTGGGATGGAACAATCGAACCTTCCTTCTCCACCTTCGGTCTTGCACGTTTTTCTAATACACTCGGATGGGCATGTTCATGCTGAGTGTATTTATTAACATCTAAATTGACAGGTGAACGAGTGCTTTCCTCCTCCCCCATGTCATGGTTCTGACTATCCTCCCTATCTTCCTCTTTGTCGTGCCCACCATCATTCCGCTGACCCTCAATCTCGGGCACATCCTCCGTTGCAGTCTCCACTTATACAGTGCATTGTCCTCTAAGATGTCCAAGACATTTGCAGTTAGAGGAAGCAGAGGAACCCACTCATACTCCAATTTTACATTGCAGGCTGTCATTTGCTAAAACCTCCAAAAAAAAACATGCATAAGCTAATCCGTCTCCTTGCTGTAAGAACGTATGTGAGTAGAAAATACCTATCAAGCTAGCCATTTTCATAATCGATAGAGTGCTCCACAACTACGGGGACAATCAAGAAAATTTGATCCAGATAGAAACCGCCGAGAGCCGGTCACGCTCAAAGTTGGAAGCAAGCTTCCATCGACGAAGGACCACCATCCTTCCATCGAAGGTCCATGGGCGACCCTCCAAGACTCTCTCGAGATCCTCCGCAAAACTGAACTTGATGAAATAGTAGTCATTCTCGTGGGAGAAGACATTCACGGTTCCCTTATGTCGCCATACTCTTGCCGCAAAGGCACGAAGCTACCCATAGAACGGCTTAGCCCAATGACATATAAGATTGCATGTATTCTTCTAGTAATCCATTGCATCAAGCAAGGTTTTAAAAGGCGCTAGGCATTAGTCGAACGGGCACCGGACACCTAGTACCTAGCCCGCCTAGGCGGCATCGGTTAAAAGAACAATAAAATCCCCCAAAATACCTACTGAAAATTATATAAAAAAAAGTTTATAAAACACAAAAACATGCATAGTGGGAGTCGGGGGCTAGGTGGGCGCTTAGGTGGACATCGAATGGGCATCAGGTGTCACCTAGGCCAATTTTTAGAACAGTGGTCTCAAGCCAAATCATCGTTGATTATCTCCGCCAAGTTCTTTCCATAAATCAGAAGCAATTCGAGATACTGCAAATCAAAAAAAAAAATCTTGGACCACAGTTGGCTTGCAGAGCTCCGCCCAAGATACTAGTTATGCCTTCAAAATCTTCGTCATTGCTGGTTGGGAACTTTTGTCGAATACTTTGTCCTCGATTGTTAGGAGGCTCTTGAGGAGCCCCACTTCAGCCATTTCTCCAGGCTTGCTTGAAGGTTTGCCATGGAAGAGCAACCCCTTTGGCCCCCAAGGGGTCGTTGGTCTCCATCCACAGCAAAATCTAGTGAGGAAGAGTAGATATTATTTCCTTCCATGCACCCTCATTTCAAATTTCCACTCCACCGTGTGGCACCCTCTTTCGTCGTCTCCTCTCAATAGTTGTCCATCTTTCCAAGGACTCTCGATGAGCGGCTTCTTCCAGATTCACATCACTCCCCTCCCTCTGATCTTCCAATGCCCTCGAAATCCCCCGATCACCTGGTTACCAGTGTCATATATATATATATATATATATATATAGAGAGAGAGAGAGAGAGAGAAAATATAGAGAGAGATCGGGATCCCGCTCTTAAGCATCCCTACATGTTTTCCGAAACAGCAGTCGTTGGATTGTATTTTTTGACCGTTCATATTTGATCAAAATTTTGCAAGAAATTGGATAATTTAAGGATCTAAATTGAATGGTAAAAAAGACAATCCAACGACTACTATTTCGAAAAATATGTAGGAATACTTAAGTGGAAATCCGATCCCTCATATATATATATATATATATATATATATATATATATATATATATATATCAAAGTGGATTACAGAATGAGGCATGTGGTTCTAATCATAGTGTTTCTTTAATTTTTGCTCGAGCTCTATTACAAGTTTATCATCAACATGATTGTTGTTTTCCTGAGGGCAATACAGAACGTGCAGAACATTGGTGTACCAGCACATGGGCAAAGCATCACAGGACTACAGATAATACAATCATCAGAATGTTTCTAACTAGAAAACAACAGAAACGAGATAACCAATTCCTAATGCAACGGCTAATATAATAATATACTTAGTTAAACTTAAGCATCAAGAATAAGCAATCAAATTAAAGAGCAATAAACCATTACAGCTACTTGCCCCTTCTTAATCCTACATAGCTACTAAAGTAGAAGCAATAGAATATCTACAAAACATCATATAACAAAGAAAAAGAAAAATGGAAGAATGATATACCTGCAAGAATCCTCAATCCAAGTCCTCTTGCCGAAGACCTGGTCCACTGCTTCCCGTACCACCAGAACTCCCATCCCTGCCTTCTCCACTGCCATCACTGCCGCCATCACCAGAATTGTTGTTCCCTGCATTGCTAGCCTCAGCCTGTGCCCCCATGGTCCTAAAAGGCCACGGAAGCTGGATCCTGAACCTCCTCTCCGCTCCTCCAGGAGAGTTCTCTCCCACCAGCTGCGCCAATCCAACGCCACCACCATCGCTTCCAGTACCCGTCCTCTCCACCGTTGGCCCCTGCTGCCCCGTTCTCCTTGGGTTCTCGTAGTCCGGGTCGTCTGTGGGGAGCTCGTAGCGGCAGACCGGGCAGGAGTTATGCATCTCGAGCCACGGGAAGATGCAGTCGGTATGGTACAGATGCTTGCAGGGCATCTGCTTGGCCTGGTCCCCGACCTGGAACTCGTCCTTGCACACGGCACACTGGGCCCCGTCGTTCGACGAGATCGTGTCGCTGGTGATCGTGACGTCCGGGAGGGCCTCGACAGCCGACTTGGACGCGGGCGGGGTCCCGTAGCGGTTGGGGTCGTTCTCGGCGAGCTGCTGGATGAGCTGCTCGAGGCCCGGGCCGACGAAGTAGTCGCCGAGGTTCCCACCGGAGACGAAGGGGGATCCGGATCCGGTGTCGAAGACGACCTGGATGTTGGCGCCGCGGGAGAGGAAGGGGGTGAGGTAGTTCTGGAGGAAGGCGGCGGCGTTGAAGGGCTCGGGGCCGGCGTTGGGATCCGGTCCGGAGGAGGAAGGGGGCACGGAGAGGCCGAACAGGCTGGGGAGGTCGGCTGCGTGGCGGAGGTCGAAGGAGGCAGCGTGGGAGTTGATGAAGGGGGAGAAAGACTCAAAGAAAGAGGAATTAGGGTTGGGGTTGGGGTTGGGGGAGGAGAGGTCGAATTCTTCGATGAAGCCGCCATGGCAGATGGGGCAGGAGAGGTCGTCGGTGTTGGAGGAGGGAGGGGCGATCGAGACCGTACGGTCGCACTGGTGGCAGAAGTACTGACGGGCGGCGGTGACGCCGCTGGGGGCAACGGAGGAAGACATCGAGAGGAATGGATTTTAAGGACAGGAGGGAGAGGGAGGCGGAGAGGGGGTTCGGTGAGAGTGGATTTTGTGTCGAGTTGTTTGGTAAATGAGATTTTGAGATGAGTTTGGTTAGTGGATGGATTTGTTGTAAATTCTTTACTTGATTAAAAATAAAAAGAAGATGAATTTGAGAGTAATTATTATTTTGCAAATCTATGTACCCTCCGTATTTTTTTTCTTTTCAACGTATACTTTTGTGGAAGTTGAATTTTGGATTATTTACATTGACATTTCTATATTTTGTGTTTACTAAACAAATATTTTCTAGTTTAAAAATAAATACACTGACACCAGCTATTTTTTATAAAAAATTTAAAGTAGGGATGGTCAGTATAAAAAAATTACATAAATTATAAACTTAGGGATGGTTCATGTATTTAACACAAAATATAGGGAATGTCAGTGTATTTATTTTTAAACTAGAGGAGTTCCGCGTAATAAACACAAAACATAGGAAGTGTCAGTGTAAATAACCCTTGAATTTTAAAACTATGATTAATAATAATTAATGAACTAATTATAATACTATTATAATTAATTAATATCATTTATATAACTTAGTAATTATTGTGCTTAATTAAAATATGTGATCAATAGTTAATTAAGATAATCGTATTTTAATAATTAATAATTAATTATTAGTTATTAAAATTGCAAGAGTGTAATAATAACAGAAAGTTTGTTGTAGCAATAATATATATTTAAATATATTAGAGAAAACAAAAAAACTTTTGTTAAATTGACTGGAACGAAACAATTTGCTAGTAAGAATGGTGAAATACTGACATTGCATATTTTCGGTAGTGCTACTGGAGAAATTTTCAATTTTTGCTAGTGCCACTGACGAAAATCTAGCAATTTTGGTTTTTTTAGTTAATGTTCGGTCGATCTAAGAGGAGGTTAATACGGCGAGTGGGCAGCATAGTCGGTCTAAGAGGATTTAATAGGGTGGTTGGACAATAAAGGGTTGGAGGGTTGTTGTGGAGAGTTATTGTAGATCGGTGGTTATATAGAGGAAGCAGAGGAAGGCCCTAGAGGAGGAGTGCAGAGAAGAAGAACGAGAAGAGAGGAAGAATTCATAGATATGTGTCACTGGCAAAAAGTGGACAATATCCATAAAAAATAAACCAAACCACTCTTCACCCCTACAATAAACCATCTAAAAAAAACTTCCACAATAAACCAAACCAATTAACCAGCAAAAAAAAACTAACAAACCCTTTTGCCAGTGCCACTAGCAAAAAGTAGAAAATGTCCAAAATTTTACCAGTGTCACTGGTAAAATTCAACAATTTTTTTTTTGTCATCCATACTAGCGAATTGTTTCTTTCCATAATGGATTTTAAGGACATGAGAGAGAAGGGAGGGGGGGGGGGGGGGTTTGGTTCGGTGAGAGTGGATTTTGTGTCGAGTTGGTTTGTAAATGAGATTTTGAGATGAGTTTGGTAAGTGGATGAATTTGGTGTACATTCTTTATTTGGTTAAAAATAAAAAAGAATAAGAATTTGAGAGTGATTATTATTTCTTAAATCTATGTACCATTCGTACTTTTATTTTCAACGTATTCTTTTGAGATGGATCTATTGTGGAAGTTGAATTTTAATACTATAATTAATAATAATTAGTGAACTAATTATAATACTATTACTTTTAATTAATATCATTTATATAACTTAGTTATTATAGTTCTTGATTAAAATGTGTAGTCAAAATTTAATTAAGATTATCATATTTTAATAATTAATAATGAATATTTGAAAGTTATTAGTAATTAAAATTGCAAAAGTGTAATAATAATACATGTCACGACCCGCACCCGAAAAATCGGGCATGAGTCGTGGGTACGTCCAGCCTACGCCGCAGCATCGGCAGTAGAACGCTGTTTAGGTCAACTATCTAGATAAAATTTCACACAAAAATCGGCCATGACCTCTCCAAAAGGAGGGCAACCACACAATCAAAATATAAACCTGTCAAGATCTCAACTCCAAACGGAGGAGCAAATATCAAATGATAATCACAATATACTCAATCACGAATCTAAGCACGATAAGATAACACAGAGATCTAACAACTATAAAGTCTAACCAACAACAACTACTACAACAACCACAACATCAAAATAATAATACATCCAAAAATAATATACAAACAAGGTCTCAATCCAAAACCGGAGACAAATCCGGTGCTAAAGCTAATAAAAACAACAACAAAGTCCTAGTGATCCCGGCTACCAACCCGGAAATCACTCCTAAACTAGAGGGTCCCTGTCTGCACCATCGACAGGCTCAGGTCCATAAAACGTCGGACACCACTCCTCCGGATACTCTGAAAAATATGTCCAGTCAGGACTGGAGCAAGTACATCTCTAACAGCAGTTCTATTTAAATGATAAAAACTATAAAACAGTTATAGCAAGTAGCAAGAAGAATGAAATAAAGTATGGAGCAAGAAATATACATATGTCACTGGTGCATAAGGTAAAGATGCATGAATATCAGAGCAAAATAGTAATAACTGCAAGATACAGGAAATCTAAGCTAAGATCAAGTCCGTGCACATGAACGTGTAGTGAGTCCAGCATGAAAAACATGTAGTGAGTCAAGTCCAGAAACATGTAAGTGAGACAAGTCAAGAAATGCATGAGAGTCCAGACTATAAAGAATGAACTCGGTGTCTTTGAAATACTTGTTTCGACATGTAAACGGCTAGGGGTAAGTACGGCTCACCGCGCACTGGGTGCGCGGCTGCTATCATTCCAGATTAGACCAGAGGGAGTGATTCCTGATGATGCCAGATAGGAATGTTTACATGTCTACTCGAGTATTTTCCTGCCCCGACTAATACAAGTGGATCCAAGACCCGACACGCAAATCAAGATGAGTCCAGCCTGAACATGAATGATGCCTGTAGTGATGCCTGTAGGTGATGCCAGTAGTGATTCCAGAATAGAGGCCAGAAACATAAAATGTACGTGTCGCAAGTAAATGAATCCAGAAATATCAATCAGTGTCCCGTGTTGTGCCAGAATAATCAGATGATACTATACTAGAAGCTGAATCATAATAATCATCAGATAATGAAAACTATCAGAGAATGTACTCGCCTGACGTCCTGAGCAACTGGCGATCCGAACTGGTGTCGCAAGGACCTAATGCGAAAAGCAAGGTTAAACATGGTTCTAATGAGTTAAACAGATATAAAATAACTAAAAAATAGGCTTCTAGGGTCGTTCTAGGTCAAACGAGTCAAACCGGTGAAATCTGGGTCAAAAAGTCAACTCTGGGTCCAAAAAGTCAACTCTAGGTCAAAACTAGGTCAAAAGTTGACTTTGGCGGTCAACCGAGTCAACTACGGTCAAGTCTGGGTCAAACTAGGGTGCTCATGAATTTCTAGGTCAAACCGAGCTCATTAAGCTAGAAAACTCACAAACTCGCCTCCTTGAGATACCGGGATACCCTCGGTATCCGATACCTCAACCTAGGCTATATACCCCGCCTATACCCTCTAAAACCTATGCTAGCACGCGTAAATATATACACATATACATATAAAAATCACTCCAATACTATTCCTAGGCTATTGCTCAAAAACCCCGTTCGAAACCCAATACCTTGGTTATCTTAAGGTATTGAAATACCTCGGTATCTCAAGGTATTGAGATACCGCTCTAAACTCAACCCGACTACCCCTCTAGCTAACTAACTATGCATAAACATATATATCTAGCTATAATCTAGGCTAAAATATAGATATCTAATACATATAGGCATATACCTATATATCTATATATATATATCTCACAACACACATATACCTTACCTTATACCCATTCTCAATACATATATATCTATATCTAGTCTCTATACCTTTATATAACTATATGTATAGGCTATTATACATATATCTAACACATATAAGTATCTACATAGCTATATGTATCTATATTCACACATACACACAATACACATACCTTATATCTATATACCTTACCTTACCTTACCTTACCTTACCTTACCTTACTCTCAAATATATAAATATATCTATCTAGATATATAACTGTCTATCTACCTAAATAACTATGTAGTTATCTAGCTATCTATCTAAGTATCTATATATATAACTATCTATTATCTAGTATCTACCTATCTAATATCTATCTAACTAGATACCTATCTATTTATATCTAGATATCAACTACCTATCTATCTATCTAACTATCCATCTATTATCTATCTATGTATCAAACTATTTACCTATCCATCTAATACTTATATAGTATCTAGATATCTATCTATTCATAAATCTATCTATCTATTTATATCTAGCTATCTACTTACCTATGTATCTATGTATCTATGTATCTATCTATCTATCTATCTATCTATTTATCTAACTTATCTATCTATCTAACTATAGATATATATATCTATACATATCACTCTCTCCCTCGCTCGCTGCTAGCTGTTGCTGCTGCTGCTGCTGCTTTTCACTGCTGCTGCTGCTGCTGCTTTTCATTGCTGCTGCTGCTGCTTTTTACTACTGCAGCTGCTGCTTTTCACTGCTGCTGCTGCTGCTTATTCTGCTGCTGCTGCTGCTTTTCATTGCTGCTGCTTTTTAAATGCTGCTGCTGCTGCTGCTTTTTAAATGCTGAATGCTGCTTTTTAAATGCTGAATGCTGCTGCTTTTTAAATGCTGAATGCTGCTTTTTAAATGCTGAATGCTGCTGCTGCTGCTGTTCATGCTGCCTGCTGCTGCTGTTCAGTCCACCCCCCTCTCACTCTCTCTCACACACACACACACACAACCACATACAGACACACATATATATACATATATCTATATATATATACAACCATATATATATATATATATATATATATATATATATATATATACACACACAAGCACACTTACACATACATATATATATATATACATAGACATGTACACACACAAGCACATAGATATAAATACATACATATATATACAAATATGTATACATAAACACACATACATATATATATATATATATATATATATATATATATATATATATATATATATATATATAGACACATATACACTAACACAACACAACACACAACAACACACAAACAACACGCCCCACTCACGCCCAACGACCCCGACACTCACCAACACCCTAAAATATATAAAATATAACTCGAAAACTCTAGCACACACTCCCCGATACTAACCCAATGCGCGCACAAGCCCAAAACGAGGAAACCAAGTCGAAATGCCCGTTCGGTTATTTCGACGAACACGTGGTGCGCGGCTCGGAAAGCCTCCTGAAACGCACACCAAACGAACTCGGAATCGGCCCAAAATTTACCCACGCGCTCTAAACGATGCCTAGATCCTAGAAAAAATGCTACCGCGTCGATTCTAGGCCCGTGGCAAAAACGCACACGCACTTAGAATCGGCGACGACGAAAAGCCCCAATTTCGCCCGAAACGCCCGTTTCTCCGCGACGCGGCTTCCCGTGTCCGAACGGAGACACGCACTCACCCTCAAGACACCCGACAACGTCTACCTAGGTCCATCTAACCTAGGGCATCACCCAAAATTGGGCCAAATTCGGATTCCACCCGAAATTGACACAAAACCTAATGTTAAAGTCTCTAAACCCAACCAAACTAGTTCCAACTTCCTCCTACGGGTAGGCTTAGGGTCTAGGAAGGTTCTACAACACTAATTATACTACACAAAAATAATTAGCAAGGGGAAAGTTAGGTTTTACCTCTTGGGAGTTGGAATCCCAAGCCAAAATCTCCAAAATGCTCCAAATCCTCCAAACCAAGCTTCCAATCTCCCAATCCAAGCTCCAACACAAAATCTAGGCTCTACCCACCTAGGTTGGGGAAGAATATAGGTTAGGGTTCAAACAAATGAAAGAAATGGAAGAGGGAAGGAGAAAAAAATGGAGAAACTTACTTGTGAAGAAGAAATGAAGAAGAAGAAGTAGTGGAGAAGAAGAAGAAGTGAAGAAGAAGGAGTGAAGCAAAAGAAGGGGAGAAGCTGCTGTGTTCTCACGGATGGGGGGGGTAGGTAGGGGCCGGCCATGACTAAAAATGGGTTTCACTAATTTCCAAATGCCCAAAACGCCCCTACTTGACTTGGTTTCGGTTCCGGGTTCCAAAAGCACTCAAACTAGCTCCAAATCTCTTCAACTAACCTCCTAAAAATAAAATAATAAATCTAAGCCCCAAAATAATTCTCACAAGGGTGCGGGCTGGGTCGGACATAGGTCCACTAAGGTCTGACATGGGTCCAGGCTAGCCAAAATCCTAAAACAAACAATAAAAATATAATACAATCAATAACTAAATATAAATACAATTAAATATAAATAATCCACAATTAACTAAATTAAAAATAAAAAAAAATACCCGGCTCTGGAAATGGGGTGGTGACAAGCCTATCCTCCTTAGAAAATTTCGTCCTCGAAATTTAAAGTCAATCACACTCTCTCTAGGTCAAACCCCCAACAATCACAGTCAAGAAATTCTACCTAAACAACATGCAAGATCAGGGTCCTACTGGTCGTGTTATCACAGTCTTAATCAGGGTCACTACACTATCTACCACAGCACAAAGAAAAATCTAACAGGTACTAATGAAGCACACCACAAGGAATGGAAAAGGACAGGAAGAAGAAACAAGAGACAGACCTGCTAACCCGACATCCGTAGCATCGGCCTCCTCGACCGTCAACGCATAAGCCCTGCCCTGCTGGGGTGTATCCCTCTGCTGGTGCGGGGCATGATGCTGTGCCACAGATGGCCTAGCTCCAACTCTCTGATCCTGTGCTCCACCCAATGGAGGTGCAGTAGGGCAATCTCGCATATGGTGAGCAGCGGATCCACAGAACAAACACACCTTCAGCCTCCTCCTACAAACATCCCAGGTGTGTCCTGCCTTCCTGCAGTAGGCACAAGTGGGCACCCTCTGATCCTGACCCTGCTGCGCTCCCTTCTGCACATAGGGACGCTTAGCTGGTCCCGCACTACCACTCGCACTACCTGAATCATCCCTGCCTCTCTTGGACTTGAGCTCCAAGTCATCCTCTGCTCTCTGAGCATCTCCTACTATCTGCTCAAAAGTCGCCTCGCGGTCGCTCCTGGTCAAAGACTTGACCGCCATAACCAAGCCCTTGCGAAACTTCCTCGCCTTAGCTGCCTCACTCAAGCCATCCACGAATCTGCCCAGACGGCAGAACTCCGCTGCGTACTCGTCCATTGTCATGCTCCCTTGGACGAGTGCCTCGAACTGGCTCTCCAAAGCACTGAGCGCCACATCTGGGAAAAACTTCTCCTTAAAAAGCCTCTTAAAAGCCTCTCAAGTAAGCCCTGGCGCTGCGATCCTCGTATCTGTGCGATACCACGTCAAAGCAAGGTCGAACATCTGACTGCCCGCCGCCTCTATCTGCATGCTGTCTGGAATCTGCGCTAGCCTGAAGATGCCCTCGATCTGCTCTATCCAGTCATCCGCGTACAGGATCCCTTCTGTACCACGGAACTCCTTGGGCCGCATCCTCTGAAAGTCGATAATACTGCCCGGCCTCGGATGCTGAATCTGATCTGCCTGTGGCTGAACCTGTGCCACCCTATCCACTGCCGTCATGGCCACCTGGTGGGCGTTCTCAATGCCCAGCCTCATCACATCCACCTGACGGTGCTGCGCGTCCATCATCTCCCTGAAGAACGCAAACAACTGCGCGGCATCTACTGGAGCAGGAAGCGGTGGAGGAACCACCGGAACGACTGGGGTAGTCCTCGGATCGACAGGTGAAGGAGGATCCCCGAGAGAAGCAAATGCTCCCTCAACCGCAGGAGTGGTGAGTGGAGCGATAGCAGCTGCCTGAATACGAGCCGGACGAGAGGTAGCAGACCTCTCAGTGGCAACTGCTGGGGCGGTACGACGAGATCGTGTCTTCGGAGGCATCCTGAACACAGATCAAAAGAAGTCAATACGGTGCAAGATACGATATCATCAAAGAAGGACAGTAATATTTCAAAAGAAGCAATTTCAGAATAATTAGAATGGAATTGTTCCTAGTCGTGATTGAGTACACTCTCATCCTAGATCCTAGATCCTATAGCAGGCTCGTTGTAGCGCCCCGTTCTCCCGGTGCGGAGAGCGCGGCTAAGAAACACAAGACGGTATCGTTCGATCGGGATAGATTGAATTAAGAACTCGTCCTCGTTATGGATTTGTTTCTTCGGAATCGATTTCCATATTCAGTGGACTGCGCCCCAAGGATCGGCTTAGCGGTAGAGTCAGGAGGGACCTCTCCGCTGCTATCTTTTATTGCCTCGGTTTTCGATATCGCTTGTTGCTTTCGTGCTTTGAGTTGGTTTTGGGATTTGCTTGTTTTCCTTGAACGGTTTCGATGGTTTTCATTGTTTTCGTTCATTGACTTGCACTTCTATTCTGAGATTGGAAAGAGAGGAAGAAGTATTAATCGAGCTGTTCGTGTGCAGGTGAACGAGCAGTAGGTGGCTTGCGAGCGGAGTCGTGAAGCGCCTCTTTCCTTCTTCTTTCCAAAATCTAAGTGAGTGGCTACCAACCCGATTAGCTAGCCCTGCTTCCAAGCCTCACTCCTTCGCCCCGATCAAACGATACCAAGTAATAATAAAAGAAACCAAGATAAAAGAGAATAACTTGGTTATTATGCTTGTCAACAAACTTATGAACGGTTATCATCCTGTATGCTAGTTCGTCTATAACTGTTCTATGAATCGTGCTAAGTATGGAAATATATGCTTGTTATGAAATAAACTGTCAGGATGACTATGCAAAACTGTATGCTATGGAACAAATTCTATGAGTATTCTCGATCACGGACGACTTGTGCACAAGGTATGTTATGAGTTCCGCGGACGGTCACCGGGGCACCGGGATCGATCCGATCCGGACGGAACGTATGTATAGTCGTATGTTACCCGGCAAGTGTTATGCAGCGGGGCTCGCCACCCGCGTTGCACGTCACTTTGCCTTGAGACTATAACCCGTCCCTTCGTGGCATCAAGCCAGTGATCCTATGTATATTTAAACCTGTTGCATACTAACTTGTGTCTTCGTTTCAGGGAAGGCATGGTAAGTATTGTACAGGTAATTCAGACGGTCAGGTAAAATCCACCGAACGGTGGCACGTTCATTTCAGTAAATTCAATATGCTGCTTACTTGTAAATGAACTAAGGCAAGATAGAAACCCACAAAAATATGCATGCTTCACTAAACAACGTGTTGATTGGTATAGTTCGGCTAGCTCGCCTTCACCAGCATATTTTGATATGCTGACCCTCGTTGAAACAGGTTCTCCGCACTAAGGCGAACCGAGCGAGGAGCCAAAGTCGTCTACCCGATCCAGTCCAAGCTGTTGGCGCATCTTCACCGCGCCCTCGAAGCCTTTTGAAGTTCGAAGCTGCAACTCTTCATACACAAATGCAGCTCCGTGGCAAAGCCGTCCTCCAGCCTGGAGGTCTTTATCGTTTTGAGTTTATAAAGGGATGTAATGTACAGGACTGCTATCTCATTTTGAGTCATCTCTTTTGTAAGCCGTTCGGCATATTAGCTAACTCGTTCAAGAGTTTGTAATAGATGTTCATTATCAATAAAGAGAACTTTTGCATGTTTCAAATCTGTGTTTCAATTTATCTGCGTACTCTGAATATGTGCTTGCTATGCAAATCATTAAAGCCTTGTGCGGGCGCAACTCCAGGCCCGCACGGCGGTCATGATTCGGGGGACGCCGCGGGGCGTGACATAGTGGTATCAGAGCACAGATTCAAAGTTCCTTAGACTTCGTGCTGGAAAAGTTCCTTTAACGATCAAATTCCTGTGCGAACTCTTGAACTCGCTAGGCCAAAATGAGATACGTTCATGCAGTAAGTCCATAATACATTATGATCCTAATGTAATTTACCTTCTTTTGAAGGAATGGATCCAGCGTAATCTGCAGCGCAACCACCGAACGAAACACAAGAAAGCAGTTCGGGTACTTCGGGAAGCTCTCGGAGCCAACGAGGCATGTCTCAAGTCGACCCGCTTGAGCGGGTAATGCAAATGTTAGAATCGCAACGACAACGAGACGATGCTCGCCAAGCCAAGCTCGAGAGTAATCTAGAGACCCGATTCTCAGTCCAACAAAAGCAGGTAGATGCCCTACAACAAATCGTTCAGACTTTGGCTGCCAACCATTCCGCCGCAACAGCAACGACTCCGGTGGGACAGCCCGTGCTTGAAGTAGAGACGCCACAAATTCCAAGGCCGAGGGACGTGACTGCCTTCAACTTGGGACACTTCAAGAAAGTCTGCAACACCCCGTTCAATGGGACTGAGGACCCAGTGGTAGCTCTAGATTGGCTAGCAGAACTAGAAGATCACTTCGCTCTGCTAGAGGTCCCCGAAGAGAAGCGCGTCTCCTGCGCGCAACTACAGCTTCGCATCAACGCACACGATTGGTGGGACGTGCATCGACGATCTCTCCAATTTGATCACGGAGAGGAGGCGATCTCGTGGACGACCTTTCGTGCCGCGTTCGAAGAGGAGTTTATACCCCCTCCAGTACAACGTCAAATGGAAAATGACTTCGTGCAACTGAGACAAGGCAGGATGACAGTTAAAGAGTATTCCGCCGAATTCAACCGACTCTCCAAATTCGCTAGGGCCTATTTACCTTATGTAGCGAGTCGAGCTAGAAGGTTTGAAGGTGGTCTCCGTCCTGCCATCCATTCGCACGTGGTCAATAATCAGTACGGGACAATGCGTGAAGTCATGA
Organism: Iris macrosiphon; assembly: GCA_036927795.1. Taxonomy (NCBI): domain Eukaryota; kingdom Viridiplantae; phylum Streptophyta; class Magnoliopsida; order Asparagales; family Iridaceae; genus Iris; species Iris macrosiphon. The sequence goes on from JAYESA010000004.1 coordinate 214,060,980, forward strand.
ATCACGTCCTATCTCTCGAACCACAATATCCTCACGTTTCTGTCGGCGCTGTGCATACATCCAGTCACAAACGCCAAAGCGACGATGGAGGAAACAATGCTGCAAAACGACATAACGACGGTGGTCGCCACAAAGGGAACCAGAGACCATACTGTGATTTTTGTAGAAGACGTGGGCACACTACTGATAGATGTTACAGCAGAAAAGGTCTATGCTTCAACTGTGGCGGGCAAGGCCACGTAGCTCGGGATTGTCCACTCCCCTCTAAGCTCCTGCCTCAACCCAATAACCCCTAACGGTTGGTTCTATTCTTAAGTTTCGGGACGAAACTTCCAATTGGTTGGGTAGGATGTAGCGCCCCGTTCTCCCGGTGCGGAGAGCGCGGCTAAGAAACACAAGACGGTATCGTTCGATCGGGATAGATTGAATTAAGAACTCGTCCTCGTTATGGATTTGTTTCTTCGAAATCGATTCCCATATTCAGTGGACTGCGCCCCAAGGATCGGCTTAGCGGCAGAGTCAGGAGGGACCTCTCCGCTGCTATCTTTTATTGCCTCGATTTTCGATGTCACTTGTTGCTTTCGTGCTTTGAGTTGGTTTTGGGATTTGCTTGTTTTCCTTGAACGGTTTCGATGGTTTTCATTGTTTTCGTTCATTGACTTGCACTTCTATTCCGAGATTAGAAAGAGAGGAAGAAGTATTAATCGAGCTGTTCGTGTGCAGGTGAATGAGCAGTAGGTGGCTTGCGAGCGGAGTCGTGAAGCGCCTCTTTCCTTCTTCTTTCCAAAATCTAAGTGAGTGGCTACCAACCCGATTAGCTAGCCCTGCTTCCAAGCCTCACTCCTTCGCCCTGATCAAACGATACCAAGTAATAATAAAAGAAACCAAGATAAAAGAGAATAACTTGGTTATTATGCTTGTCAACAAACTTATGAACGGTTATCATCCTGTATGCTAGTTCGTCTATAACTGTTCTATGAATCGTGCTAAGTATGGAAATATATGCTTGTTATGAAATAAACTGTCAGGATGACTATGCAAAACTGTATGCTATGGAACAAAATCTATGAGTATTCTCGATCACGGACGACTTGTGCACAAGGTATGTTATGAGTTCCGCGAACGGTCACCGGGGCACCGGGATCGATCCGATCCGGACGGAACGTATGTATAATCGTATGTTACCCGGCAAGTGTTATGCAGCGGGGCTTGCCACCCGCGTTGCACGTCACTTTGCCTTGAGACTATAACCCGTCCCTTCGTGGCATCAAGCCAGTGATCCTATGTATATTTAAACCTGTTGCATACTAACTTGTGTCTTCGTTTCAGGGAAGGCATGGTAAGTATTGTACAGATAATTCAGACGGTCAGGTAAAATCCACCGAACGGTGGCACGTTCATTTCAGTAAATTCAATATGCTGCTTACTTGTAAATGAACTAAGGCAAGATAGAAACCCACAAAAATATGCATGCTTCACTAAACAACGTGTTGATTGGTATAGTTCGGCTAGCTCTCCTTCACCAGCATGTTTCGATATGCTGACCCTCGTTGAAACAGGTTCTCCGCACTAAGGCGAACCGAGCGAGGAGCCGAAGTCGTCTACCCGATCCAGTCCAAGCTGTTGGCGCATCTTCACCGCGCCCTCGAAGCCTTTTGAAGTCCGAAGCTGCAACTCTTCATACACAAATGCAGCTCCGTGGCAAAGCCGTCCTCCAGCCTGGAGGTCTTTATCGTTTTGAGTTTATAAAGGGATGTAATGTACAGGACTGCTATCTCATTTTGAGTCATCTCTTTTGTAAGTCGTTCGGCATATTAGCTAACTCGTTCAAGAGTTTGTAATAGATGTTCATTATCAATAAAGAGAACTTTTGCATGTTTCAAATCTGTGTTTCAATTTATCTGCGTAGTCTGAATATGTGCTTGCTATGCAAATCATTAAAGCCTTGTGCGGGCGCAACTCCAGGCCCGCACGGCGGTCACGATTCGGGGGACGCCCCGGGGCGTGACACTCGTAGCAGTACAACTAAGTTGTTGTACCACCACGACATCGCACTAATTGCGAATCGAGACCTGCATGGGGCCGCCACCAAAAATGAGTCACGACCCGCACCCGAAAAATCGGGCATGAGTCGTGGGTACGTCCAGCCTACGCCGCAGCATCGGCAGTAGAACGCTGTTTAGGTCAACTATCTAGATAAAATTTCACACAAAAATCGGCCATGACCTCTCCAAAAGGAGGGCAACCACACAATCAAAATATAAACCTGTCAAGATCTCAACTCCAAACGGAGGAGCAAATATCAAATGATAATCACAATATACTCAATCACGAATCTAAGCACGATAAGATAACACAGAGATCTAACAACTATAAAGTCTAACCAACAACAACTACTACAACAACCACAACATCAAAATAATAATACATCCAAAAATAATATACAAACAAGGTCTCAATCCAAAACCGGAGACAAATCCGGTGCTAAAGCTAATAAAAACAACAACAAAGTCCTAGTGATCCCGGCTACCAACCCGGAAATTACTCCTAAACTAGAGGGTCCCTGTCTGCACCATCGACAGGCTCAGGTCCATAAAACGTCGGACACCACTCCTCCGGATACTCTGAAAAATATGTCCAGTTAGGACTGGAGCAAGTACATCTCTAACAGCAGTTCTATTTAAATGATAAAAACTATAAAACAGTTATAGCAAGTAGCAAGAAGAATGAAATAAAGTATGGAGCAAGAAATATACATATGTCACTGGTGCATAAGGTAAAGATGCATGGATATCAGAGCAAAATAGTAATAACTGCAAGATACAGGAAATCTAAGCTAAGATCAAGTCCGTGCACATGAACGTGTAGTGAGTCCAGCATGAAAAACATGTAGTGAGTCAAGTCCAGAAACATGTAAGTGAGACAAGTCAAGAAATGCATGAGAGTCCAGACTATAAAGAATGAACTCGGTGTCTTTGAAATACTTGTTTCGACATGTAAATGGCTAGGGGTAAGTACGGCTCACCGCGCACTGGGTGCGCGGCTGCTATCATTCCAGATTAGACCAGAGGGAGTGATTCCTGATGATGCCAGATAGGAATGTTTACATGTCTACTCGAGTATTTCCCCGCCCCGACTAATACAAGTGGATCCAAGACCCGACACGCAAATCAAGATGAGTCCAGCCTGAACATGAATGATGCCTGTAGTGATGCCTGTAGGTGATGCCAGTAGTAATTCCAGAATAGAGGCCAGAAACATGAAATATACGTGTCGCAAGTAAATGAATCCAGAAATATCAATCAGTGTCCCGTGTTGTGCCAGAATAATCAGATAATACTATACTAGAAGCTGAATCATAATAATCATCAGATAATGAAAACTATCAGAGAATGTACTCGCCTGACGTCCTGAGCAACTGGCGATCCGAACTGGTGTCGCAAGGACCTAATGCGAAAAGCAAGGTTAAACATGGTTCTAATGAGTTAAACAGATATAAAATAACTAAAAAATAGGCTTCTAGGGTCGTTCTAGGTCAAACGAGTCAAACCGGTGAAATCTGGGTCAAAAAGTCAACTCTGGGTCCAAAAAGTCAACTCTAGGTCAAAACTAGGTCAAAAGTTGACTTTGGCGGTCAACCGAGTCAACTACGGTCAAGTCTGGGTCAAACTAGGGTGCTCATGAATTTCTAGGTCAAACCGAGCTCATTAAGCTAGAAAACTCACAAACTCGCCTCCTTGAGATACCGGGATACCCTCGGTATCCGATACCTCAACCTAGGCTATATACCCCGCCTATACCCTCTAAAACCTATGCTAGCACGCGTAAATATATACACATATACATATAAAAATCACTCCAATACTATTCCTAGGCTATTGCTCAAAAATCCCGTTCGAAACCCAATACCTTGGTTATCTTAAGGTATTGAAATACCTCGGTATCTCAAGGTATTGAGATACCGCTCTAAACTCAACCCGACTACCCCTCTAGCTAACTAACTATGCATAAACATATATATCTAGCTATAATCTAGGCTAAAATATAGATATCTAATACATATAGGTATATACCTATATATCTATATATATATCTCACAACACACATATACCTTACCTTATACCCATTCTCAATACATATATATCTATATCTAGTCTCTATACCTTTATATAACTATATGTATAGGCTATTATACATATATCTAACACATATAAGTATCTACATAGCTATATGTATCTATATTCACACATACACACAATACACATACCTTATATCTATATACCTTACCTTACCTTACCTTACCTTACCTTACCTTACTCTCAAATATATAAATATATCTATCTAGATATCTAACTGTCTATCTACCTAAATAACTATGTAGTTATCTAGCTATCTATCTAAGTATCTATATATATAACTATCTATTATCTAGTATCTACCTATCTAATATCTATCTAACTAGATACCTATCTATTTATATCTAGATATCAACTACCTATCTATCTATCTAACTATCCATCTATTATCTATCTATGTATCAAACTATTTACCTATCCATCTAATACTTATATAGTATCTAGATATCTATCTATTCATAAATCTATCTATCTATTTATATCTAGCTATCTACTTACCTATGTATCTATGTATCTATGTATCTATCTATCTATCTATCTATTTATTTATCTAACTTATCTATCTATCTATCTAACTATAGATATATATATATCTATACATATCACTCTCTCCCTCGCTCGCTGCTAGCTGTTGCTGCTGCTGCTGCTGCTGCTTTTCACTGCTGCTGCTGCTGCTTTTCATTGCTGCTGCTGCTGCTTTTTACTACTGCTGCTGCTGCTTTTCACTGCTGCTGCTGCTGCTTATTCTGCTGCTGCTGCTGCTTTTCATTGCTGCTACTGCTGCTGCTTTTTAAATGCTGCTGCTGCTGCTGCTTTTTAAATGCTGAAGGCTGCTTTTTAAATGCTGAATGCTGCTGCTTTTTAAATGCTGAATGCTGCTTTTTAAATGCTGAATGCTGCTGCTGCTGTTGTTCATGCTGCCTGCTGCTGCTGTTCAGTCCACCCCCCTCTCACTCTCTCACACACACACACACACAACCACATACAGACACACATATATATACATATATCTATATATATATACAACCATATATATATATATATATATATATATATATATATATATATATATATATATATATATATATATATATATATATGTACACACAAGCACACTTACACATACATATATATATATACACATAGACATGTACAAACACAAGCACATAGATATAAATACACACATATATATACAAATATGTATACATAAACACACATACATATAATTATATACATATATATATATATATATAGACACATATACACTAACACAACACAACACACAACAACACACAAACAACACGCCCCACTCACGCCCAACGACCCCGACACTCACCAACACCCTAAAATATATAAAATATAACTCGAAAACTCTAGCACACACTCCCCGATACTAACCCAATGCGCGCACAAGCCCGAAACGAGAAAACCAAGTCGAAATGCCCGTTCGGTTATTTCGACGAACACTTGGTGCGCGGCTCGGAAAACCTCCTGAAACGCACACCAAACGAACTCGGAATCGGCCCAAAATTTACCCACGCGCTCTAAACGATGCCTAGATCCTAGAAAAAATGCTACCGCATCGATTCTAGGCCCGTGGCAAAAACGCACATGCACTTAGAATCGGCGACGACGAAAAGCCCCAATTTCGCCTGAAACGCCCGTTTCTCCGCGACGCGGCTTCCCGTGTCCGAACGGAGACACGCACTCACCCTCAAGACACCCGACAACGTCTACCTAGGTCCATCTAACCTAGGGCATCACCCAAAATTGGGCCAAATTTGGATTCCACCCGAAATTGACACAAAACCTAATGTTAAAGTCTATAAACCCAACCAAACTAGTTCCAACTTCCTCCTACGGGTAGGCTTAGGGTCTAGGAAGGTTCTACAACACTAATTACACTACACAAAAATAATTAGCAAGGGGAAAGTTAGGTTTTACCTCTTGGGAGTTGGAATCCCAAGCCAAAATCTCCAAAATGCTCCAAATCCTCCAAACCAAGCTTCCAAGCTCCCAATCCAAGCTCCAACACAAAATCTAGGCTCTACCCACCTAGGTTGGGGAAGAATGTAGGTTAGGGTTCAAACAAATGAAAGAAATGGAAGAGGGAAGGAGAAAAAAATGGAGAAACTTACTTGTGAAGAAAAAGAAGTAGTGGAGAAGAAGAAGAAGGAGTGAAGCAAAAGAAGGGGAGAAGCTGCTGTGTTCTCACGGATGGGGGGGGGGGTAGGTAGGGGCCGGCCATGACTAAAAATGGGTTTCACTAATTTCCAAATGCCCAAAACGCCCCTACTTGACTTGGTTTCGGTTCCGGGTTCCAAAAGCACTCAAACTAGCTCCAAATCTCTCCAACTAACCTCCTAAAAATAAAATAATAAATCTAAGCCCCAAAATAATTCTCACAAGGGTGCGGGTTGGGTCGGACATAGGTCCACTAAGGTCTGACATGGGTCCAAGCTAGCCAAAATCCTAAAACAAACAATAAAAATATAATACAATCAATAACTAAATATAAATACAATTAAATATAAATAATCCACAATTAACTAAATTAAAAATAATAAAAAAATACTCGGCTCTGGAAATGGGGTGGTGACAATACATGATCAATCTAGCTATAGTCTAGAATATACAGACCATGTCAGCCATTATGGCAGTAATGTGAGAAACAAAATATGAGCTAAACATGTGCTCGCTGGCTAAACGCCACAAAAGTATATCAGATAAACAGTAGGTAGAAGAAATAAAAATCCACTCAAATGGTCGGCTGGGGGTCCTCGGGGTGGACACCATTGAGCGGCAGATATGGAAGATCCTCTGGCTCTGCTACCAAATCTGGTTATACAAAAACAGTGGAGTCAAAATCTCAAATAGCAAGTACCACAAGGAAGCTATAAGGGTGAACTAAAACTAACATGCAAGGATAATACAAGAAAAATCAGTAAACAATAACATAATGAAGGTAAACATGTGTCTCAAGGTAAGATAAAATAAACAGGTATACCAGAACATATAAAAGTAAACAACTAAGGTAAACTGTTAGGAACTTGTCAGGATTAGGATATAGCAGGAATATAAAATAAATATTTACAATAGGATTATAAATAGTAAATTGGAATAGTACATGAGCAATGAACTGGAACAGGACTTGAACAAGACTAGATAATCAATCAATCATGGCCAGTCATGACATACGGCTTGCTATCATTAGCTAACTGGGGTTATCACAATCCAGGCTACTAGCAAATGTAATTTTGCTTCTATGTTCAAAGTATTTCGAAGTTGACTTTGAAAAACTTTGAAAGGGGCCTTGTAGAAGCATAAAAATTCTATCACGAGACAACATTCTCTACGAAGAGCACTCTTCTTACTGAAGTGATTTTGCTGGAGACGACCTTCTCCACCGACGAGAAGGTAATGGCACAATCCAATGTCATGAAGATTGGTAAAAAATAGAAGATTTGGTCGTACAATTCGAATAATAAGCGTTTGAACGATGCTCTCGAAGAATAGCTCAAGTCCCTCACCACGGACAGCGAAGCCCAAGAAGTCTCGCAAGACTTGGCTTCCCAAAGTCCGTCTGCACACCTCAATGTCGTATAAGACATTGGCCCGATGACGATGATGTCTGCTGTACAGCCCATATATGCACATGCCTCTTCAATCTCTCTGGCTGCGCATGGCAAAAACAAGTCTTTCCATGTGCAGAAGCTCCCGGCACATGATTCCAAGAAGCTGCAGTTTGTGTATGACGTAGGCAACCACTATGTTGTTGTGGATAACACAGTTGTTGGCCCTTATCACGCCCCAGTCCCAAAATACATAGGACCAGGAATACGCAATATGCCAGCTACGCATTCGACCAGACTCTGGTCTGACTCGAATACGTATAAGCTGTATAATAAGTGTCACTAACTAAATAATCCAGTAAATGTAAACATCTAAGTCTCAATCCACAATGAACATAAATATACAAGAAAGAACTGCATGTGCTAAAGTCGGCCGCCCAATAACACACAAAACTCTAATAGACTCGAGAAGAAATAAGTCTACAAAAACTAGGCTACAACAGTAGATGAATAATCAATATGAATAAAGTAACCATAATGCCAGTAGAAATGATATGAGTACCTGGTACCAATGCCCGCAAGACAAGCAACTCCATCGGCAACTCCAAATGCTCCGTAATCGTCTATGCTGCAAAACTGACAGGGGACCAGGTCCTCAGAGGGACGTAACAAGGTACAAAAATACAGCATGCCAAAGTACAACAGAAAGTACAAGTGCAACGACGGTGTAATCTAGCATAACCACCTAAGTGAGACACAGTTTGAAGACAATGTTCGACGCGTGGGCTGTCCAAAATAAAATCGTAGCTCCGAACACAGAGACACACGGGGCGTACCGTAGCTCCGAGCACAGAGTCACACGGGTGATACTACTACTCCGAATACAGGAACACTACATCAATAGGACATATACATATATAAAGCGCGTGCAGAGGAGCCCAAACGTCTAGTAACTGTCTTTCCCATCCCAAGCGATCAACGATGGTGCGCTGAACCTGAACCTCTATCTAGCAGTCGCGTCATACTGGAGTAACTATCAATAAACGTGACCCTTAGGTCGTCCCAGGTTCCGGTCATGATGTCAGTATCAGGATACAAGAAATCTGGCACGATGATAGTGTCTGAAAGTGTCCTAGGGTTACGATATACATAGGTATGTACATCAAGGCATTGTGAATCATCTATCATTCGTTACTAGACGTTACCGATGAACGTCTGCACCCGGCTATGATCCGGACGTGAAGTAATGATTCTAATCAAATACGCACATAATGCATATAATAAATTAATAAATATCTGGTAACTAAAATACAGGGTGGCAAGGTACACTTGCCTGGGTCCGGATGCTGAAGATGGGGCTCCGGTACAACGTCCAAGTCCGCGGATCCCGTAGTACCTGAATCTGAAAACTGCCAGAGTCTGAGTCTGAGGATCCTGAGGAACCTAGAGAATAATGTAAAAATTATTCAGTTATTGGATTAAGCTGCTCTACTTATATAAGCCTTATATATCAATATAAATATGAGTGCTTAAGTAACTAGATATTCACTAGCAGGGAAGAGGAACCCACATACTCAATTATTCTCGTATAACATCTCTATTTCCTGTGGACATTATTAACTTCTCTTCACAGCTAGAAAGTCATCCAATTTCTTATAGTCTAAACATCAAATACAAAATTTGTTCCCACATTAAACAAACCACACCACTTTCACTATTCTTCTTCTATTCTTTTCACTAATATACTACTAATCAATATTCCTCCCACATCATTCTAACACAACCCAAATTTCTCATTCAGAATAATATTGATAAAACTAACAGTAAACAGTAACATGCTAACTTAACGAGTTTCAATGCTTAAAAGAGAAGGGGAGCCTCATTATTCTGTAAAAAGACAAATTCCTCTCACACATGCATTCATCACACCATAATCCATCCAACACTTACTGCTCCAACTTTTAATTAACCACATCAATTTGGAAACACCCACACGCATCCTTTTTACTTGCTAGGTTGCTCTACCTTTTCTTACACAACATAGTAGTTAGTGTGAGTTCTACATTTAGCACACAACTAACATATAAGAACAACTCTTCCTCATGAAACCATAGACACAAAGAATTGGTTTGGTTCCCATTCTTCTTGAACATGAACCCTCACCTAGATATACAATATTTAATTAAGTCATATTCTCTATAATCCAACCATTCATTCTCACATAATTCACAAGTCACCAAACATATGTTCATGTACTAGTTACTCGGCATAGGCATGCATGATTTTATGAGTACAAAATTTCTATGCCAAGTCATATTGTTTATAACCCTCAATGATCATAACTCACATTATCCATCTATCTACAATGCTCGGTTCTCATTTCTGCAAATACTTGCTTCCGTCCCTTGGTACTACCTCTCTATGAACCATTTTAACACTATCAAGGGCCATTCTACTAGTACAGGGAATACATACATTGCTAAAACTGACTAACAACATAACTAATTATGAAAGCTAAAACTATAACATGTGGAGTATAAAGAAGGTAGTTGGTGATAGGGGTCTCACATATTTTTTTTTTAATGCCCATGAGAATGCTGCGTCGCCGTTGAAGTGGGGGTCTTTCTCCTGTTTCTGATGGGAAAACCACTCGTGGATGCATCGGCCTTCACCACTGCCTTATCCCATTGGTCGAGCCGGACATGTGGCGACAAAGGATGTCGACGAATGACGCACATAACTCAAAATAGAGAACTGGAGGAAGGAAAAATGAACTGCTCAGACGTGCTCATGGTCCTTGGGATGGCACGACATTTAGCAACTGTTGTTGCTGCCATTGTTGCACTGGGGGAAGGCTTCGGTCACCGGTTTGGGAGGCATGGCGAGCTCGGAGGGGACCCAGTCGAGATTAGTGATGGTGATGAAGATGATGACCGAAGGGGGAAGTGATGGAGGAGTGGAGGGAGGTCGGGTGAGGCCGGTCGAGGGGGCTCGACGTGGAGGAGGTCGTGGGGGAGTCGAGAGGGAGGAGGTCGGGTTGCAGCGAGAATGGTGGTAGCAGTGGTGGTGGATGGTGGCCGAGTTCTTGGTAGGAGGAATGTGGAGGTGGCGGTGGTGCCGTTATGTAGAGGGTGCAGCCGGAGTAGCCGGTCGTTGCTGGCGGTTGGTTACCGGAGAAGAACACCCGCTGCTCGTCGAGTGTGGAGAACTGTCAACTGGGATCGTCGACTCGTGGAGCTCGCGCCGGCCGGTAGAGGGACATGGTGGTGGAGGAACTCAGGGACGGTCGGGTTTGGCCAGAGTAGGGGTGGAGTCAAGCGCGGTGGTACTGGGCCAGCGGTCGGTCGACTCGAGGCCGGAGGAAGAGCTCGGGTGGGTGTGTCATAAAGAAGGAGAAGAAGAAGAAAGGAAGAAGGAATGAAGAAATAAAATTGCTACGGTTGTGTATGTATAAGAAGAAGGAGAGAGAAAATGGGGGTTTCCCAAGTTTGGGGATTAGGGCCTGCTTGGGATGTATGTAGGAAGAGACATCTTATAGGGATAGGTGATAGAAGGTGTGTTGTGATGATGAGTACCCATTTAAATGGGTGGCTCAGATTCAACATGGAGAAATTTACATACAAAGGAGAGAGAAAGGAGTGAGGTTGACTAGTCAATGAGTTGAGGGCTTCTCCATTTGGTTTGAACCAATGGGGTAATGACACATAATGCAACATTTGCAAATAAGTCCCTTAATTTTGGGTATTTGCATAGACACATGAAATAATGCAAAATTTGTGGGAGAATTGATATTTGGTATTTTGTAGGGTGAGGGGGTGTTGTGTGTTTTGCATGGGCTTACTTCATGGGGCATTGGGTTAAGTTGTGATTAAAAATGGGATTAGTCAAAGTTGGTATCCCCAATTAAATTAAAATAAAATGTCATGTGCTCTTAAATTAAATGGGGGCACCTGAGATCTCAATTGGGAGTGACACAAAGGTCATGAACGGTGTAGGCTTGGTGTCAGTCTTGGACCCTTTAATTGGTTCGGCTCAACAGATTGAACTGGTGTCTCAAAATTGATGGCAACGACACAGGTGCGCGACACAGGATTAACTATGGATTTCGGTTACGGAAAGTTGTGCAATTAAATTAGGGCACAAGGGATTATGATTTTGAGTGACGAAAAAATCCAACGCCTAAATTGGCGTGTCAAGTCTAGAATGCAACAACTTATTGGAAATTATGGGCTGATGTTGGGCTCCGAATATTGCAACAACGGTAGGGCGCACCAAGGGTTTAATTAAAGAATCAGACATCTACATCCTTAATTCTAAACCTCAATCATCTACTGCTAAAACCAAAATTTTCTAACCCATAACCATACTATCTATAGAAATAAATGAGGGGGTTTACATCCTTCCCAACTTAGAAAAATTTCGTCCCCGAAATTAAAAGTAAAGTACGATAATAGCTACGAAAATTTAAAGGCAAACTGGTAATCAAATGCGGTACGTAAATTCGTACCTCGATCCTTAAATAATTACGGGAAACACTGCCGAATATAATCCTCGCGCTCCCAGGTAGATTCACCTGGCGAATGATGCTTCCATGCAACTCTAACCAGTCGAATAGTCTGACCTCTCAAAGTCTTCTCACTGTGATCGAGTATCTCCTTTGGCTGCTCCACATAAGATAAACTGGGCCCGACTGTAATCTCTGAATGATCAAGCATGTGGCTAAGGTCTGCCACGTATCTCCTCAACTGCGATACGTGAAATACGTCATGCACTCCTTCTAATGATGGAGGTAATGCAAGACGATAAGCCACTTCGCTAACTCGTTCCAAGATGTCAAAAGGTTCGATGTACCTCAGACTCAGCTTGTCTCTGCCTCTGAATCTGATGGTACCACGAGTAGGCAATATCTTCAAAAATATATGATCAGCTTCTTTGAACTCCAAGGTCTGCGGTGCACATCTGCCCAATGCTTCTGTCTGTCCTGTGCTGCACGCAGGTGGTTCTGGATCTGTTTTACTTTTTCTACTGTCTGTGTTACCAACTCTGGACCAAGTATCTGACGCTCTCCTACGTCACTCCAACATACCGGTGACCTACACTTTTTGCTGTACAGTGTCTCATAAGGTGCCATCTGTATGCTAGCCTGGTAGCTGTTATTGTAGGAGAATTCTACCAAGTATAGATGGTCCTCCCAAGATCCTCCAAAGTCGATCATGCACGCTCTCAACATATCCTCTAGTATCTGTATCGTGCGCTCTGACTGGCCATCAGTCTGTAGATGATATGCAGTGCTGAATTTGAGACAACTTTCTAGACTCTTCTGCATACTTCGCTAAAAATATGACGTAAACCTGGAATCACGATCTGATATAATGCTGACAGGCACTCCATGTTGTCGTACTTTCTGCCTCATATACATGTCAGCTAATATCTTCGTGGACTGCCCAACTCTGAAGGGCAAGAAATATGCAGACTTGGTGAGTCTGTCTACGATAACCCAAACTGCATCCTTCCCGCTAGGGCTCTGCGGGAATCCTGAGACGAAATCCATGGTAATGTGTTCCCACTTCCACTCGGAAATGAGAAGCGGCTACAATAGTCCTACAGCCCTTGATGTTATCAGTGCGAGCTACTAGTGAATTTGAGCAGTACAGTTTTGCGTGAGGCACAGTATTGATGGATGTAGAGAATTGTTAGTAAAATTTTGAATATAGCTGGGATGATTTTTGATGGTATAGTTGCTTGATGGAATTTGGCTAATCTATGAGGACCTTGCATTGATTGAGGATTGAATGGAAGTTTTGGTGGATTGACCTTTGATGTTGGACAAGGCAGATTCAAGTTAGATATTGAGGAGATGTATCATGGAGTGTGATGTTCAGCTGTTAAAGTATTATTAGTGCAGTTGGATGAGTTTATTCTCAGAAGTTTTGAAGACAAAACTTTTTCTAAGTAGTGTATTATGTAGTGATCTTCTCTGCTTGGTTCAGTGAGATGATTCTTTGGCATAGGGTCATTTCGACTTGGCTCATTCAGAGGCTTATGCGAAGTTTTTGCTCGGTCGATGCATCATCTTGCATCTTGTGGGTGGTTTCGATAAATTTGTCTTTGCCTTACCTTCACACTTAACAAATGGATGCCACATGTTTAGTTTGATATACTCTAAGTTGATGCATGCTAATAAAAAAAGAACTCATATAGATAAGAGAGTAATATCAGTTGTATATTGATGCTACAGAACATGGAAATATTAACTTGCTACTAGAGATTGTAATTCACACTATTGCTTTAAATATGGACTCGTTACATATCTTACAACTTGTGTAAGTAGAGTTTTCTGATGCTGCCACTTAGATTATCTAACTTGCTTCCAAAGAAGTAGATCTCAATACGGCTAATGTATCTTATCACATTGATTATAACATTGATTTAGAGTATTACACAGAATTATGTTCTATCACTTATACAGAAAGTCTATCACATTATATTTCTGAATTAGAACACATAGAAGGTTTGGACCATTGGATCTCCAAGACAGTATCCCTGGACTGGGAGCTACATAGATAATCACTAGACTATAAAGAGATTTATACGAGCGATGGCTCAAGATATGTCATATGCTTCTGTTCAGTTCTTATATCATACATTGTGTTAGAGTCCTATTGTATACGCATTTGCATGGTCATGGACAACTTGTGCACAATCTTTGGTTCCTCGAACGATCGTCGGGGCACTAGAATCGTGTCGGCCTATGAGGAACGAGGTATTGCGGGACCTACAGTGGGCATGTGGCATACACTAGAAGGGTACATCACAATATCGAGTATTTTAGGACCTTCGGTATAGATCATGCATGCACGCATAGTAACCACCGTCTTACTAGATTGTCCAAGATGGCATGTGGTGTCAGTGACCCTCATATAGAGTTAGATACCATGATAACGCCCATTTGTGTGTAGGTCTGTTGGTGATGTTTGGAAGGAAATTGGTCCAATGCACATACTATTTTTATAAGCCTAATGATTGTCTTCTGTAGGGACACACACACACACACACACACACACACACACACATATATATATATATATATATATATATATATATATATATATATATATATATATATATATATATATATATATATATATATATATATATATATATATATTTGTGTCGTTAATAATATTGTGTGAGACAGGCAGGAAAGGATGGATGGTAAATTTTGGGTAAGAAATACTCTGTTGTGTGACACCTTTATACTTATAGACGCAAATGTCATATGCCATGAAACTAATTCTATTGTAAGATTGGAAAGACCACCTAAATTTGTGTGCACTCACATAATAAATGTGTAGGTTCTATTGAGTGGGCGAGAGGCTACTCACCAGTGCATTCTATGTACTGAACCTCCACCAGGTCCTTGCAGGTGTAAGAGTAGCGTGCTTGAGAAGAGGCTTTGGAGTTTAGATTGACAACTTGGAGTGTTGCGGTCGAGAGAGGAGATTTTTTTTGTATAAGGGACATAATGTATGGAACATCATTTATTGTATCGTTCCCAAGTTGTAAGCCTTGTGGCATGATTCATTGTATTAAGAGAGAGAGAAAGAGAGAGAGAGAAATCTAGAATAATTTGTATTCTTGGCTTCGAGCTGTTGTAACTTCTATTGCATTATCAATAAAGATAATCATTCATTGTATATCTTGTATTAATTTAACTTTTTTGCTTATTATTTGTGATGCAGTGACTCTGTAACTTAGTTGATTATTCGGCCGTTTTGGTGCTTGCCTTGTACAAGCATAATTTAGGCTTGTATGACATCACATGTCACGACCCGGTCCCGTCCGGGCCGCCGCTCCGCCCTGCCCCACCCCGTGTGGCCGAAATTAACGAACCGGGCACGAATCACCGTGCCTCGGAGCGCCGGACGCGAATCACCGAGCCCGTCCCGCGGGTGCGAGGGAGGAAGGGAGCTAAGCGAATGGCCCGTTCTAGCTTTCGGGGGACGTGATGCCGCACGGGCCTGGGGTTGCGCCCGTGCAAGGCCAATCGTTTAAGTTGATAGTTGGCTATCATCGCATCAATCGAGTAAGCAGCGGAAAGGGACTTGTTGCAATGCAATGCATTTAGCCAACTGAGTGTTCGGGACAATCGAGGCAACTTGGGTTTCCTTTAGCAAAGGCACACGTTCGTTCCATACATTATGCCCCCTTATACGATAGCATTCTCAGGGCAACAATCGAAACCAGGATTCTGGGTCTTAGGGACTGTGGCACGCCTATCGCTCCCTCGGACGATTCAGTACCTGCAAGCAAGTAAACTGTTGGTGGGTCAGCACTTTATACAAGTACTGGTGAGATAAAACAACTGAACAGAAACATGCATTCACTCAAACGAGCACTAAGTAATCATGTTATAAAACATTATATTACTAGTGATCTTTCTAGTTTTACCTAGGTTCGTTTCATGCAGTTCTAGCAGAGTCAATTTACTTGTTTGGAAACATGTTTGGAAACAGAGTTTCATATTGAATATGCAAGCAAGCAAACCGTTCATGTTCCAGGGTGTGCGCAGCGTATCTCGTGCGACTCCCGGGGTCAGATACAAAGCTAGACACACAATGCACGATCTTAGGGGCAGTCACTATCCAAGCCAACACAATGACTTAGCTATATGCAAGGCGGTCCCCGAGTATCTCAGGATCGGCAGCTGGTGGAACAGCATACCAATGAATCTTTATCTGATGCTAGAGGCAGCTGTGACTCATGGTTGCTTTCCACTATCTCTGTAGCAGCCGTGACACATGTAGTTCAGCTCTCCACCAATAGCCATTGTTCGACCGCGTGCGAATGCATGGAACACTATCAAATAAACTCTAGTATGCAGACGAGACGAACCATCAGAATGCAATCATTGTTGTGGGGCAATCCGACTTATCACTTGAACACGTTCAGGCACAGTATGGTTCTCTCGAAGCATAGACGATAGTGAACATGTTCATGCATTCTAAGCAAGCGATTCAGGATTCTCGTTAAGCAGACATTGTTTCAAAGACAAGCTAGGTGAGTTCGTTCATTAACATGCAAGGCAGGTTCTATCATTCTCTTATGAAAATATTGCAAGCAAAAACTCAAGTTATTATTAAGGCGTGCAAGAATCAGAGAACGAAGTTCTGCCCACTCACCTGATACATAACGTCGATGCGGAGCGGGGCGTTACATACTTACCAACCAACAAAAAGTTTTGTCCTCGAAACTTCAAAGATAAACTTCTCGATATCCCGAGTAGCGATAGTGCCGTCCCTCGCCGTACTCAATCGAAACAATCAAGCAATTCAAGTTCAGAAAACATTTTTACTTTAAGAATATCTATGGACTTATTGTATGGAACGCTCTTTGCAATACCATATCGACTCAGAGTCATAGCAACGGTTTTTGGGCTAGAAGAATCGATTCCGCTCTGATACCACTATGTCACGCCCCGATCTCCCGCAGGCTATTTCGGTCGTCCCCGCTAGGCGGGAATCACCCTCGCCAGCGCTTCCGCGGGACGATCGCTTTGACCCATCCGGGCGTGATGCCGCACGAGCATGAGCCACGCCCGTGCAAGGCCGAGGTTCATTGGCTGGCGGTAAGAGTTCTAAGCCACAGAGTCGCACAGATTGTCCGAGTGCAGCGGAGTCATGAACGCATAGCAATTTGGTAACAGGTTCACTGAGTCGACAATATAGCGGAAGCATTGAAACACAAGTTTGAAGTAAAGCAAGCTCTTTTATTGATATGAACAAGTGTTACAGGCGGCGTATAGCCAATATTACAAGTCGCTCAAGCCTCTCTCTCTGAAACAGTAAAAGTGTGCCAAGTGGCTACAATTGTGGAATGATTGTACAGGCGATGTCTAGGCGAGTTTGGACTATGTTCTAACATTATGTCTTGTATATGTGCTTCTGTTCCGGACACACCGTTGCAAGGCTTCAGAGGGAACTCCTGGCCTTAGCACGCACGAAGGAGGCATCCGCACCGAACGAGGTTCTCCCGCACCCTACACACAAACTGGTGGATTATCAGTACATTGAATGCACTGGTGGGGAAGCTTCTCGCCCGCTCGACAAATCCAAACACGTAATACAGGTTCCGTGCATAACTATTAAGTTGTCTTTCTAGTTGCCTTAGGATCAGTTTCATGCAAATATTGAATAGCCTAACGTGTCGGGCAGTGCGTCGTGCAACATGAGAGGAAACACGGCGAGACTTACCAACTTACCATCTCCTTCCCTGTCCGAGGCAAACATTGAGGCAAACATTGTTAATTTAAGCACGAGCAAGTATAAGCATTCAGGAGCATAGCATATGCAAACACGAGGGTCGTTTTATCCAGATTGTTCAGGTGTTCAGTTGTTTCTTGATGCGATGCAGTGACTCGCACGCGGATAGCCGCTAAGCGAGGATGACTTATCTATATGAACATGAGTCGCTGGCATAACCATTTAGGATGATAGTCACTGGTGGTAATGGTATGTAGCGAAAGTACAAGGAGTGCTACATGCCATCCCATCCAGCACAATGGACTATACAATACGGCTCAGTCACTGGAGAGAATGTATGTAGCGAAAGAACAAGGGGCGTTATATGCCATCCCGTCCAGCACAATGGACTGTACAATAACGTGAGTTCCATCCGGATCGGATCGGTCTCAGTGCCCCGGTGACCGTCCATGGAACTATACCTCGTTTCCGAGTTGTCCGCGACATGCAGGTCAGGGTCTTTCAATTATCATGAGATACACGAGAACAAGAGAACACGCGTGCACTTGAACACGAGAACACGAGAACAAGAGTGCACGGGAACACGAGTACACGAGTACACTAGATATTTGAATCTTGATTTTGTACAGTGAATATCTTGCCTTGATGCATTCCCCTGGTTCGGGGCTGCCTGGTGACCTAACGGTCCCGGATACTTGCAGGGTCAATCATATACGGAATGACTACTTAGTAGTTGTCACGCCCCGATCTCCCGCAGGCAAATCGACCGTTCCTGCTAGGCGGGAATCACCCTCGCCAGCGCTCCCGCGGAACGATCGCTTAACCCATCCGGGCGTGATGCCGCACGAGCGTAATCCACGCCCGTGCAAGGCCATGGTTCATTGGCTGGCGGTTAAAGTTCTAAGCCACAGAGTCGCACAGATTGTCCGAGTGCAGCGGAGTCATAAACGCATAGGCGATCGGTAACAGGTTTACTGAGTCGACAAATATAGCGGAAGCATTTAAAACACAAGTTGGAGTAAAGCGAGCTCTTTTATTGATATCAACAAGTGTTACAGGCGGCGTATAGCCGAGATTACAAGTCGCTCAAGCCTCTCTCTCTGAAACAGTATAAGCGTGCCAAGTGGCTACAACTGTGGAATGAATGTACAGGCAATGTTCAGGCGATGTTCACAACATTATGTCTTGTATATGCGCTTCAGTCCCGGACGCACCGTTGCAAGGCTTCAGAGGGAACTCCTGGCCTTAGCACGCACGTTGGAGGCATCCGCACCGAACGAGGTTCTCCCGCACCCTGCATACAAACTGGTGGATTATCAGTACATTGAATGCACTGGTGGGGAAGCTACTCGCCCGCTCGACAAATCCAAACACGTAATACAGGTTCCGTGCACAACTATTAAGTTATCTTTCTAGTTGCCTTAGGATCAGTTTCATGTAAGCGTTGAATAGCCTAACGTGTCGGGCAGTGCGCCGTGCGATGTTAGAGGAAACACGGCGAGACTTACCAACTTACCATCTCCTTCCCTGTCCAAGGCAAACATTGAGGCAAACATGTTAATTCAAGCACGGGCAAGTATAACATTCAGGAGGCATAGCATATGCAAACAGGAGGGTTGTTTTAACATGATCGTTCAGGTGTTCAGTTGTTTCTTGATGCGATGCAATGACTCGCACGCGGATAGCCGCTAAGCGAGGATGACTTATCTATATGAACACGGTCGCTGGCAAAGCCATTATGGACGTAGTCGAGGACAAGGATAGCATGCTACGCGTGTACGTGAGGCACACGAACACGATGCGTTGCAAGCTATCCTCCCTGCACACGAGACTACACACGAGCTCCATCCGGACCGGATCGGCCCCAGTGCCCCGGTGACCGTCCGTGGAACTAGTCCGCGACATGCGAGTCAGGGTTAACCAATCTCAGGCAACACGATTTAACCAATCTCAGGCAACACGATTTAACCAATCTCAGGCAACACGATTACACGAGATACACGAGAACACGCGTGCACTAGAACACGAGAACACGAGTGCACGGGAACACGAGTACACGAGTATACGGGATACTTGAATCTTGGTTCTGTACAATAACTTGTCTTGATGCATTCCCCTGGTTCGGGGCTGCCTTGGTGACCTAACGGTCCCAGATACTTGCAGGTTCGTTCAGGCACGGAACGACTACGTAGTAGTCTTCCGGGGTTTGGATGAAAACATGGCAACATTCAAGCAGACAAGCATGCGTTTCTAGGAACATAAGCAGGCACGTTGCTCGGGCCCGAAGGTAAGCCGAGAATTGAAACCGTTAAGGAACTTAGCATGCGAGGGTCTGAATATAAGCAGTATTTCAATTTCTATGTTCTAGCAAGCAATACAATTTGGGATTATTCCCTTAGCTAGGTGCGTTGGATTTATTAGCATGCAGGGGGTGAATCACCTAGCGACTAGCATAAATATTCCAGATTTTATGTGTGCTGGCTAAGCAAAGACAAGTTCACCGTAGCCACCCACCTTAGCGATGATTCGCCTCGGTAGAGCGATACGTCTGAGCGAGCCTCTGAAAGTCCAAGCCGGATTCCTGTAGGGACAAGTCTGGATATCCTTTGCTTCTTGATCGAGGCAAAGCGGGTCGGGACAGTTGCACTATTGCCGATTGAGACGGCAGTCCGCTTGAGCGGAACGGGGTGTTACATCCTACCCAACTTAGAAAAAGTTTCGTCCTCGAGACGTACTAAGGACAAGCAGTAATCTAGGGTTGAGGCAATCCTAGACAAGTCGTTGCACTTGTTCATTTGGATATTCACTTGCACAAGCTTCGAAATTAGCATATCGCTTAGACTGGATCGTGCGCATTTTTGAAGGGCCCCTCTAGCGTGAACACGTCAACCAGCTCAGTGATAGCGAAGTCTTAGCACTCGAATTTCATCTTTTCATAAGTCTTGGATGGTGCACTAGTTCAAGGCGTCCCTTGAATAGATGCATTCAACCAAACTTAGGGTTAGTGAAAATCGGACAAGCTACTAGCGATACTCTCAAGGGTTCGCACAGGTTGGCACAAAGGCCACTCGCAGCATACAACCAGACAAGCAATCATATCAATCAAAACGCATTTTGAAAGTATTTAGACTTATTGTTGGAACATCCCATCGAGGCATTGAGAGAGAGCGTGCACATAACCCACGAACGAGCTTTCGAAACAGAGATATCGAATCGAAGTCCAAAGGCGTAGAAGCCAGGCTCTGATACCAACATGTCACGCCCCGATCTCCCGCAGGCAAATCGGCCGTTCCCGCTAGGCGGGAATCACCCTCGCCAGCGCTCCCGCGGAACGATCGCTTAACCCATCCGGGCGTGATACCGCACGAGCGTGATCCATGCCCGTGCAAGGCCATGGTTCATTGGCTGGCGATTAAAGTTCTAAGCCACAGAGTTGCACAGATTGTCCGAGTGCAGCAGAGTCATAAACGCATAGGCGATCGGTAACAGGTTCACTGAGTCGACAAATATAGCGGAAGCATTTGAAACACAAGTTGGAGTAAAGCGAGCTCTTTTATTGATATCAACAAGTGTTACAGGCGGCGTATAGCCGAGATTACAAGTCGCTCAAGCCTCTCTCTCTGAAACAGTAAAAGCGTGCCAAGTGGCTACAACTGTGGAATGAATGTACAGGCAATGTTCAGGCGATGTTCATAATATTATGTCTTGTATATGCGCTTCAGTCCCGGATGCACCGTTGCAAGGCTTCAGAGGGAACTCCTGGTCTTAGCACGCACGTTGGAGGCATCCGCACCGAACGAGGTTCTCCCGCACCCTGCATACAAACTGGTGGATTATCAGTACATTGAATGCACTGGTGGGGAAGCTACTCGCCCGCTCGACAAATCCAAACACGTAATACAGGTTCCGTGCACAACTATTAAGTTGTCTTTCTAGTTGCCTTAGGATCAGTTTCATGCAAGCGTTGAATAGCCTAACGTGTCGGGTAATGCGCCGTGCGATGTTAGAGGAAACACGACAAGACTTACCAACTTACCATCTCCTTCCCTGTCCAAGGCAAACATTGAGGCAAACATGTTAATTCAAGCACGGGCAAGTATAACATTCAGGAGGCATAGCATATGCAAACAGGAGGGTCGTTTTAACATGATCGTTCAGGTGTTTAGTTGTTTCTTGATGCGATGTAATGACTCGCACGCGGATAGCCGCTAAGCGAGGATGACTTATCTATATGAACACGGTCGCTGGCAAAGCCATTATGGACGTAGTCGAGGACAAGGATAGCATGTTATGCGTGTATACGAGGCACACGAACACGATGCGTTGCAAACTATCCTCCTTGCACACGAGACTACACACGAGCTCCATCCGGACCGGATCGGCCCTAGTGCCCCGGTGACCGTCCGTGGAACTAGTCTGCGACATGCGAGTCAGGGTTAACCAATCTCAAGCAACACGATTTAACCAATCTCAGGCAACACGATTTAACCAATCTCAGGCAACACGATTACACGAGATACACGAGAACACGCATGCACTAGAACACGAAAACACGAGAACACGAGTGCACGGGAACACGAGTACACGAGTATACGGGATACTTGAATCTTGGTTCTGTACAATAACTTGTCTTGATGCATTCCCCTGGTTCGGGGCTGCCTTGGTGACCTAACGGTCTCGGATACTTGCAGGTTCGTTCATGCACGGAACGACTACGTAGTAGTCTTCCGGGGTTTGGATGAAAATATGGCAACATTCAAGCAGACAAGCATGCGTTTCTAGGAACATAAGCAGGCACGTTGCTCGGGCCCGAAGGTAAGCCGAGAATTGAAACCATTAAGGAACTTAGCATGCGAGGGTCTGAATATAAGCAGTATTTCAATTTTCATATTCTAGCAAGCAATACAAGTTGGGATTATTCCCTTAGCTAGGTGCGTTGGATTTATTAGCATGCAGGGGGTGAATCACCTAGCGACTAGCATAAATATTCCAGATTTTATGTGTGCTGGCTAAGCAAAGACAAGTTCACCGTAGCCACCCACCTTAGCGATGATTTGCCTCGGTAGAGCGATACGTCTGAGCGAGCCTCTGAAAGTCCAAGCCGGATTCCTGTAGGAACAAGTCTAGATATCCTTTGCTTCTTGATCGAGGCAAAGCGGGTCAGGACAGTTGCACTATTGCCGATTGAGACGGCAGTCCGCTTGAGCGGAACGGGGTGTTACAGTAGTCTCCCGGAGTTTAGATGAAAACAAGGCAACATTACAAGCAGACAAGCATGCATTTCTAAGGAACATAAGCAGACACGTTTGCTTGGACCCGAAGGTAAGCCGAGAGATGAAACCGTTAAGGGACTTAGCATACGAGGGTCTGAGTATAAGCAGTATTTCATTTCCATGTTCTAGCAAGCAATACATGTTGGGATTATTCCCTTAGCTAGGTGCGTTGGATTTATTAGCATGCAGGGGTGAATCACCTAGCGACTAACATGTATCATTCCAGATTTTATGTGTGCTGGCTAAGCAAAGACAAGTTCACCGTAGCCATCCACCTTAGCGATGATTCGCCTCGGTAGAGCGATACGTCAAGCGAGCCTCTAAAAGCCTAAGCCGGAATTCCTGTAGGGACAAGTCTGGATATCCTTCGCTTCTCCTTTGAGGCAAAACGGGTCGGGATTGCTGCAAACTTGAGTTTTTGCTTGCAATATTTTCATAAGAGAATAATAGAACCTGCCTTGCATGTTAATGAACGAACTCACCTAGCTTGTCTTTGAAACAATGTCTGCTTAACGAGAGTCCTGAATCGCTTGCTTAGAATGCATGAACATGTTCACTATTGTCTATACTTCGAGAGAACCATACTGTGCCTGAACGTGTTCAAGTGATAAGTCGGATTGCCCTACAACAACGATTGTATTCTGATGGTTCATCTCGTCTTTATACTAGAGTTTATTTGATAGTGTTCCATGCATTCGCACGCGGTCAGATAATGGCTATTGGTGGAGAGCTGAACTGCATGTGTCACGGCTGCTACAGAGATAGTGGAAAGCAACCATGAGTCACAGCTGCCTCTAGCATCAGATAAAGAGTCATTGGTATGCTGTTCCACCAGCTGCCGATCCTGAGATACTCGGGGACCGCCCTGCATATAGCTAAGTCATTGTGTTGGCTTGGATAGTGACTGTCCCTAAGATCGTGCATTGTGTGTCTAGCTTTGCATCTGACCCCGGGAGTCGCACGAGACACGCTGCGCACACCCTAGAACATGAACGGTTTGCTTGCTTGCATATTCAATATGAAACTCTGTTTCCAAACAAGTAAATTGACTCTGCTAGAACTGCATAAAACGAACCTAGGTAAAACTAGAAAGATCACTAGTAATGTAATGTTTTATAATATGATTACTTAGTGCTCGTTTGAGTGAATGCATGTTTCTGTTCAGTTGTTTTATCTCACCAGTACTTGTATAAAGTGCTGACCCACCAACAGTTTACTTGCTTGCAGGTACTGGATCGTCCGAGGGAGCGATAGGTTTGCCACAGTCCCTAAGACCCGGAATCCTGGTTTCGATTGTTGCCCCGAGAATGCTATCGTATAAGGGGGCATAATGTATGGAACGAACGTGTGCCTTTGCTAAAGGAAACCCAAGTTGCCTCGATTGTCCCGAACACTCAGTTGGCTAAATGCATTGCATTGCAATAAGTCCCTTTCCGCTGCTTACTCGATTGATGCGATGATAGCCAACTATCAACTTAAACGATTGGCCTTGCACGGACGCAACCCCAGGCCCGTGCGACATCACGTCCCCCGAAAGCTCGAACGGGCCATTCGCTTAGCTCCCTTCCTCCCTCGCACCCGCGGGACGGGCGAGGTGATTCGCGTCCGGCGCTTTGAGGCACGATGATTTGTGCCCGGTTCGTTAATTCCGGCCACACGGGGTGGAGCAGGGCGGAGCGGCGGCCCGGGCGGGACCGGGGCATGACAGAATGGTATCAGAGCCTGGCTTCTACGCCTTTGGACTTCAATTCGATATCTATATTTTGAAAGCTCGTTAGTGGGTTATGTGCACGCTCTCTCTCAATGCCTCGATGGGATATTCCAACAATAAGTCTAAATACTTTCAAAATGTGTTTTGATTGATATGATTGCTTGTATGCTGTTGTGCTGCGAGTGGCCTTTATGCCAACCTGTGCGAACCCTTGAGTGTATCGCAGTAGCTTGTCCGATTTTCACTAACCCTAAGTTTGGTTGAATGCATCTATTCGAGGGACGCCTTGAACTAGTGCACCATCCAAGACTTAAGAAAAGGTGAAACTCGAGTGCTGAGACTTCGCTATCACTAAGCTGGTTGACGTGTTCACGCTAGAGGGGCCCTTCGAAAGTGCGCATGATCCAGTCTAAGCGATATGCTGATTTCGACGCTTGTGCAAGTGAATATCCAAATAAATAACTACAACGACTTGTCTAGGATTGCCTCAACCCTAGAATACTGTTTGTCCTTAGTAAAGTCTCGAGGACGAGACTTTTTCTAAGTTGGGTAGGATGTAACACCCCGTTTCGCTCAAGCGGACTGTCGTTTCAAACGACAATAGTGCAGCTGTCCTGACCCGCTTTGCCTCAAAGGAGAAGCAAAGGATATCCAGACTTGTCCCTACAGGAATCCTGGCTTAGGCTTTCAGAGGCTCGCTTGACGTATCGCTCTACCGAGGCGAATTATCGCTAAGGTGGGTGGCTACGGTGAACTTGTCTTTGCTTAGCCAGCACACATAAAATCTGGAATGATACATGTTAGTCGCTAGGTGATTCACCCCCTGCATGCTAATAAATCCAACGCACCTAGCTAAGGGAATAATTCCAACCTGTATTGCTTGCTAGAACATGGAAATAAAATACTGCTTATAGTCAAACCCTCGCATGCTAAGTCCCTTAACGGTTTCATCTCTCGGCTTACCTTCGGGTCCGAGCAAACGTGTCTGCTTATGTTCCTTAGAAACGCATGCTTGTCTGCTTGTAATGTTGCCTTATTTTTATCTAAACTCCGGGAGACTACTAAGTAGTCGTTCCGTGTATGATTGATCCTGCAAGTATCCGGAACCGTTAGGTCACCAGGCAGCCCCGAACCAGGGGAATGCATCAAGGCAAGATATTCACTGTACAGAATCAAGATTCAAATATCCTGTGTACTCATGTACTCGTGTTCCTGTGCACTCTTGTTCTCGTGTTCTCGTGTTCAAGTGCACGCATATTCTCTTGTTCTCGTGTATCTCGTGATAATTGAAAGACCCTGACCTGCATGTCGCGGATAACTCGAAAACGAGGTATAGTTCCACGGACGGTCACCGGGGCACTGGGACCGATCCGATCCGGATGGAACTCACGTTATTGTACAGTCCATTATGCTGGACGGGATGGCATGTAGCGCCCCTTGTTCTTTCGCTGCATACATTCTCTCCAGTGACTGAACCGTATTGTATAGTCCATTGTGCTGGACGGGATGGCATGTAGCGCTCATTGTACTTTCGCTATATACCATTACCGCCAGTGACTATCGTCCTAAATGGCTATGCCAGCGACTCCTGTTCATATAAATAAGTCATCCTCGCTTAGCGGCTATCCGCGTCCGAGTCACTGTATCGCATCAAGAAACAACTGAACACCTGAACGATCTGGATAAAATGACCCTCGTGTTTGCATATGCTATGCCCCTGAATGCTTATACTTGCTCGTGCTTAAATTAACAATATTTGCCTCATTGTTTACCTCGGACAGGGAAGGAGATGGTAAGTTGGTAAGTCTCGCCGTGTTTTCTCTCATGTTGTACGGCGCACTGCCCGACACGTTAGGCTATTCAATATTTGCATGAAACTGATCCTAAGGCAACTAGAAAGACAACTTAATAGTTGTGCACGGAACCTGTATTACATGTTTGGATTTGTCGAGCGGGCAAGTAGCTTCCCCACCAGTGCATTCAATGTACTGATAATCCACCAGTTTGTGTGCAGGGTGCGGGAGAACCTCGTTCGGTGCGGATGCCTCCTTCGTGCGTGCTAAGGCCAGGAGTTCCCTCTGAAGCCTTGCAACGGTGCTTCCGGAACAGAAGCACATATACAAGACATAATATTGGAATATAGCCCAAACTCGCCTGGACATCGCCTGTACAATTATTCCACAATTGTAGCCACTTGGCACACTTTTACTGTTTCAGAGAGAGAGGCTTGAGCGACTTGTAATATTGGCTATACGCCGCCTGTAACACTTGTTCATATCAATAAAAGAGCTTGCTTTACTTCAAACTTGTGTTTCAATGCTTCCGCTATATTGTCGACTCAGTGAACCTGTTACCAAATCGCTATGCGTTCATGACTCCGCTGCACTCGAACAATCTGTGCGACTCTGTGGCTTAGAACTCTTACCGCCAGCCAATGAATCTCGGCCTTGCACGGGCGTGGCTCACGCTCGTGCGGCATCACACCCGGATGGGTCAAGGCGATCGTCCCGTGGGAGCGCTGGCGAGGGTGATTCCCGCCTAGCGAGGACGGCCAAAATAGCCTGCGGGAAATCGGGGCGTGACATCACACCCAGTGGAGACTTTTGGTTCTGTGAAATCAGGACGTGATAAATTGTGTCTTGGAGAAGAACTCTATATAAGAGTCTCTTTCTTAAACTTTTCACTATTTGTTATTGCTGATGCTTTCAATATTAATTTTATGAATATATTTTCATAGATTGTTTTGATGAATTTTATTCCTTGCCTTCATCGATTTTTGTATTTATATCATATTATGGGAGAAAAAGGAGAAGAGTATTGATCCTCTATTATTGTAAATGTATGGGACCGCATCGGCTAAGCTTGATTGAAGCGTTGGAGTTTTCTTTCTCTCGACAATTCTCAAACAATGAGTGATTTTGATCCTTCTTTTCTTTATCTCCATACCTTAACAAAAGAATATCTTTATTGTCTTGTTCTATCCTTCAACTGATGATACCTTAATAAAATAATCAAGATAAAGAGAGTAATTATAATATTTATTTCTATTGTTATGTATAATAATGAATTATGGTACTGTTGTTAAATAGAAATGATATCATGGATAAATGTTTGGAATTTCGAGTAAGGGCTCAAAGAAGGTAGAATACACAATGAGAATATATTGCATAGTTATTTTAAGTTTTGTTATCTTGCATGTTATATTCTAATAACTAAGTTTAATATGCATGCATAGTCGTACATAACTTGTGGACAGGGTTTTGCTTCCTCAAATGGTGTTCACAGACACAAAACTGATTCGGCCTAAAAGGAACATGGATAGCTGTGCTAATGTACTAGCACTAGTGATTCAAGAACTTTCAGTGGGGCTAGCTATTCATACCGAAAGGATCGCCATCTAACCAAGCTAGTCCAAGATGACTTGTGATTCCAGTGACCTTCATATAGACAAGTTGCATAGATAATAATGACTTATGTAGGGAAGAATATGGTAAGCCTTATTTGTAGGAAAAGACAATCTACTGTGGATAAGAAAAACTATTTGGTGACACATATTATGTTGTTATATTCATGTATTTGAATTATTAATTGACTTAAAGAAAGAAAGATCACTAATAATAATGTATACTTTTTATATGATTATTGTGTTGATTTTGGTAAGTTGGATTAATTCGTCGCTCACTAGTGAATTTTCTAATGTACTGACCCATGTCTCCCCAGGTGTTGGATACCAAGGAGAGATTTAGAGGCGCTAAAAGCTTATCTAATCATGTAGAAGCTTTGTTGATATTTTGAAGCTTCTAAATCCCAGCTTGAAGACTTCCGTTGAAGGTGTTTTTAATTTATTGTTAGTAAAGTGATGTAATGTATTGAACGATGTATATCATTTTATTATTTTAAAGTTGTAAGCCAAGTTTGACACTCTTCTACTCGGCTATTTGAGAAACTATATTTCTATTATAAATTATCAATAAAGAGTTATTCTTATGTGTTATATTCTTATTCATTTTTCTATTTTATCCGCTGCAAACTTCTATAAAAATAACGATATTTTAAAATGCACATGAGTACGCCTTGTACAAGCACAACTTAGGCTTATACAACATCACGTCTGGTAGTGACTTATCGATTCAGTAGAATCATGCCATGACACTTACTACCTTTTTGTTATAGATAATTTTTATTCATTACTTCTACATGAAAGTTAGTGAGGTTGGGTAGGGGAATATTATAAGTACATATGTGGTCTACGTCTTTATCAAACCCTTTATTATCATGCTTGTTAAATATCAATCGTATATTACATGTATCGACTGACGAATATCCCTTAGCTTTCTATATGCGAAATATAGTATTCTAAACCATACTATGCATGCGATGTATTCATATTCATGCATTAAATTTATTTTGACAATTTTGGGGCAACAAATTTGCGGACTCGTATCTTCCTCTTTGCAGCTTCGACCGATAAATTGTTTCTTTCTTTACTAGCTCGTATAACCCTCGTTATTATGTATAATTTCATAACACAACTCAATCATTTGATAGATCAAGTTCGTACGCAAAGTTTGTTGTTCATGATGAACAAATTGTGTAAAACTCTCGGAATGAACGTCGTTCCGACAATTCGGTATTAAATTCTGAATCTAAGCTCACCAATGGACTCGTGGCATCATTTTAGCCTAAATTGACATATAACTTGCTAAATTTAGATACTGGCTAATCTTGCTCCATTTTTTAGTACATTGCTTTGGACTCTGTTTGGCTCTAAAATGACAAGTTTTGGCTTTTCACCAAAATTATATTTATAAATATGGATTCTTCATTGTTGACATTAATTGGGACTTATGGTGACCTCTGCTTCTACTTTTAAGCACAATTAAACTTAATTCTTAAGTCGTGTTATTTATATATCCGACATCAACCGCGATAAGGCAAGTACATTACACTTATTCTTTACTGTTATGAATGATATCGTACATAATTATGTTACTTAGTTCTATTAATGGTTGGACACTATAACTTACACATGAGAATAGTATGTTACTTGATTCAAATTTTGATTATTATCGTTTATTGATTGATATCGTGTCTCACATATATAGATAGAGAATTGGGTAGGGGGATACTTTAGTAGTAATATAGACAATCCATATTATTCATTGTGGATAGTTGTCATACAATATATGTCTCAATGTGTTATACCGTTATTATGGATAAATGTCGTACGACATGTGTACCGACATGCCATACTTTTTTCTTAGTCGTCTACATGTCGAAATTAGTATTTTATTCATATGAGTTACTTATAGTTGTTATTATTATTGATTTCTTGTTACTCTTTACATACGTTATTCACAATTATAGCACATGGTTTATACTCAATTCACGTTTATTTCATATCAATTACATGTCATTAGTTCTTATTTTAGTATTTCATATCACTATAGAATTTATATTGTTTTGTGTAACTCTAAGTTGTAATTATACTTTGTTCAAATCCTGATTGGATAATGTTGACAGTCGAAGCTCGAAGAATATACTCCTCTTGCACTCGGAGCTCAACCTAAATATGTTAACATTCTCCTCATCTAAATATGTCAACATTCTTAAGAATGATATATTAAGATAGACTCCTCTTGCACTTGGAGCTCGGAGAATAGACTCCTCTTGCACTCGGAGCTCAACCTCAACCTCAGTGGCCATTAATTATTTTGAAAAATATTTTATCCTCGGATTGACGTTGGACCATCTGCTCTACATATTCTTCCGACAATCTCTCTAGAAGGCATCTCGTTACTTCTCTCAAACATGGATCATGAACTGTTGTGGGCATTTTCAAAGAAGTCTTTATTCTCCTTGCCTCCTATTGCCGAGGCTGAGGGAATGCGAAAGACTGACCCGAGGACGAAGGAGGAACTAAAATTAGGAGAGAAAAAAAGAGATCAATAAATTAGTCTCTCTAGACAATAAACAAAAGAAATTGAAAAGTGTGATGCTTTCTTGCATCAATAGAATACTCAAGCCAAGTTGCCGGAGCTTCTCCTTTTGGGAGTACTTTTGTTTGACTCATGGAGTATAAAAAGCGATGTTTGGTTCGGAGGAAGTGAGGTAAAGTAGAGGAAGTAGGAAACTGGGCAGGTTTCTTTGGTGTTTAGAAAGTGAAAAATTATTTGGTTGGGTGGGAAAGTACATAAAGAAAGAGTACATTTGTGAAATTTTGTGTTTGGTTGGTAGTTGAAAGTGAAAATAGAAAATGATGTCTTTTTCATTAACTTTTATTAGTTGCTTATACTATCACAGGTGGTTCATACTCTACTCTACTTCAAGATGATGTTCTCGCGGGCCCGGAACATACACAATTCAATAGAATCTTTCCCCTTGTGATGCACGTCAGATCAGTGATCGTATCAAATTAAAAATAAATGGAGGGCTTCCACTTCACTTTGGTAGATCAACCAGAGAAGCATTTTCTTATTTCATTGGCAAAATCAAGTCCAGACTGAGCAGCTCGATTAGCCTTATAACAAGCCTAAGATTGTACAATCTTCAATCCATACCAGCATAAAAAATCTCCACATTCCCTATTCAAGCTTCAATTTGCTCAAAAATGGAATTGACTCAATTATCATGTACTTTTGTTGGGGGTAAAAAAGAGGGACGATAACCACTCACTTTATTAAAAGATTCTATTTGTACAAAAAAAAGGAAGCGATAGGGCTTGGATTCAGATGAATGAAGGATAGGCACTCAGATCCAAACTATGCTGGAAAGGAAAGTTGCTTAAAAAGTCCTTCTGGATCAGAATTCGGAATGCAAACTCTTTTCTTTGGTCTTTAGTGTAACACCCCGTTCCGTTCTAGCGGACTATCGGCTCAAACGGTAAAAGTGCAACTGTCCCGACCCGCTTTGCCTCAGACGAGAAGCAAAGGATATCCAGACTTGTCTCTACAGGAATCTGGCTTAGGCTTTCAGAGGCTCGCTTGACGTATCGCTCTACCGAGGCGAATCATCGCTAAGGTGGGTGGCTACGGTGAACTTGTCTTTGCTTAGCCAGCACACATAAAATCTGGAATGATATATGCTAGTCGCTAGGTGATTCACCCCCTGCATGCTAATAAATCCAACGCACCTAGCTAAGGGAATAATCCCAACTTGTATTGCTTGCTAAACATGGAAATGAAATACTGCTTATACTCAGACCCTCGCATGCTAGTCCCTTACGGTTTCATCTCTCGGCTTACCTTCGGGTCCGAGCAACGTGCCTGCTTACGTTCCTTAGAAACGCATGCTTGTTTGCTTGAATGTTGCCTTGTTTTCATCCAAATCCCGGGAGACTACTAAGTAGTCGTTCCGTGAATGATTGAACCTGCAAGTATCCAGGACCGTTAGGTCACCAGGCAGCCCCGAGCCAGGGGAGTGCATCAAGGTAAGTTATTGTACAAAGAAACAAGATTCAAGTATCCCGTGTGCTCGTGTTCTCGTATTCTCGTGTATCTCGTGATAATTGGAAGACCCTAATTTGCATGTCGCGGACTAGTTCCACGGACGGTCACCGGGGCACTGGGTGTCACGACCCGATTTTGTAGAATCGTTGGGGCGTCCCCCGAATCGTGATGTCGTGCGGGCCTGGGGTTGCGTCCGCACAAGGCTAAAGTATTTTGCATAACGAGCACATATTCAGAGTACGCAGATAAATTGAAACACAGATTTAAAACATGAAAAAGTTCTCTTTATTGATAATGAACATCTATTATAAACTCTTGAACGAGTTAGCTAATATGCCGAACGGCTTACAAAAGTGTTGACTCAAAATGAGATAGCAGTCCTGTACATTACATCCCTTTATAACTTCAAAATGGTAAGGACCTCCGGGCTGGAGGACAGCTTTGC
Source organism: Iris macrosiphon (assembly GCA_036927795.1). Classification (NCBI taxonomy): domain Eukaryota; kingdom Viridiplantae; phylum Streptophyta; class Magnoliopsida; order Asparagales; family Iridaceae; genus Iris; species Iris macrosiphon. The sequence continues at coordinate 214,093,827 of JAYESA010000004.1, forward strand.
CACGGAGCTATATTGTGTATGAAGAGTGCAAGCTCCTTTCTTCAAGTACTTCAAAAGCGGTGCGATCAGGATGCGCCTAACAGCTAGACTGGATCGGGAAGACGACTTCGGCTCCTCGCTCGGTTCGCCTTAGTGCGGAGAACCTGTTTCAACGAGGGTCAGCATGTCGAAACATACTGGTGAAGGCGAGCTATCCGAACTATACCAATCAACACGTTGTTTTAATGAAGCATGCATATTTTTGTGGGTTTCTATCTTGCCTTAGTTCATTTACAAGTAAGCAGCATATAGAATTTACTGAAATGAACGTGCCACCGTTCGGTGGATTTTACCTGACCATCTGAATTATCTGCACAATACTTACCATGCCTTCCCTGCCACGAAGACACAAGTTAGTATGCAACAGGTTTAAATATACACAGGGATCACTGGCTTGATGCTACTAAGGGACGGTTTATAGTCTTGGGACTAGAATGATATGCAACGCAGGTTGCGAGCCCCGCTACATAACATCCCGTCCATGACAAACGACTATACGAACTCTTCCGCCCGGATCGGATCGGCCCCAGTGCCCTGGCGACCGTCCGCGGAAGCCAAAATACCTTGTGCACAAGTTGTCCGTGATCAAGTATCATTTAGTTCAAATTATTTCAAACGAATTTCGAACGAATAGGAGCAAGCTCCATAGCCAAATGGTTTTGCGTAGTCTTACTGATCAATCTATGCCAAATCAAAGTGTGTTCTATAGCATAGCACAATTTATAGAAGAAATATGTATTCTAACTAAGATTGAAGCATATGATGAACATTCCAAACGAATAAGCATGCAGCGTAAGTAATCGTTCCCAAGTTGAATGACAAGCAATACAAACCAAGTCTATTCCCTTTTTATCTTGGTATGTTTTATTATTACTTGGTATCGTTTGATCGGGGCATAGAAGAGTGCACAATTTTAGGATGTGAAGCTTAGAAGCAGGGCTAGATAATTGAGATGGTAGCCACTCACTTAGATTGTTGGAAGGGAGAAGGAAAGAGGCGCTTCACGACTCCGCTCGCAAGCCGCCTACTGCTCGTTTACCTGCACCACGAACAGCTTGATCAGTACTCCTTCCTCTCTTTCCAATCTCGGAATTAAAATGCAGTGCAATGAACGAAAACAATGAAAACCATCGAAACCATTCAAGGAAAACAAGCAAATCCCAAAACCAACTCAAGGCACGAAAGCAACAAGCGACATCGAAAACCGAGGCAATAAAAGATAGCAGCGGAGAGGTCCCTCCTGACTCTGCCGCTAAGCCGATCCTTGGGGCACGGTCCACTGAATATGGGAATCGATTCCGAAGAAACAAATCCATAACAAGGACGAGTTCTTAATTCAATCTATCATGATCGAACGATACCGTCTTGTGTTTCTTAGTCGCGCTCCTCGAATAGGAGGAACGGGGCGCTACACTGGGGCCGATCCGGTCCGGATGGAGCTCGTGTGTAGTCATCATGTTCGGGACAGGATAGCTTGCAGCGCCTCGTGTACTCTCGTAGCATGCTATCCTTGTCCTCGGCTACGTCCATAATGGCTTTGCCAGCGACTCGTGTTCATATAGATAAGTCATCCTCGCTTAGCGGCTACCCGCGTGTGAGTCATTGCATCGCATCAACTGAACACCTGAACGATCATGTTATAACGACCCTCGTGTTTGCATATGCTATGCCTCCTGAATGCTATACTTGTCTGTGCTTGAAATTATAATGTTTGCCTTGGACAGGGAAGGAGAAAGGGTGGTAAGTCTCGCCGTGTTTCCTCTCATGTTGTACGGTGCACTGCCCGACACGTTAGGCTATTCAATGTTTGCATGAAACTGATCCTAAGGCAACTAGAAATACAACTTAATAGTTGTGCACGGAACTTATATTACGTGTTTGGATTTGTCGAGCGGGCGAGTAGCTTCCCCACCAGTGCATTCAATGTACTGATAATCCACCAGTTTGTATGCAGGGTGCGAGAGAACCTCGTTCGGTGCGGATGCCTCCTTCGTGCGTGCTAAGGCATGGAGATCACTCCGAAGCAACGGTGCGTCCGGAACTGAAGCACATATACAAGACATAATGTTATGAACATCGCCTGTAAAATTATTCCACAATTGTAGCCACTTGGCACGCTTTTACTGTTTTAGAGAGAGAGGCTTGAGCGACTTGTAATCTCGGCTATACGCCACCTATAACACTTGTTTATATCAATAAAAGAGTTGCTTTACTTCAACTTGTGTTATTCAATGCTTCCGCTAGATTGTCGACTCAGTGAACCTGTTACCAAATCGCTATGCGTTATGACTCCGCTGCACTCGGACAATCTGTGCGACTCTGTGGCTTAGAACTCTTACCGCCAGCCAATAAACCACGGCCTTGCACGGGCGTGGCTCACGCTCGTGCGGCATCACGTCCGGATGGGTCAAAGCGATCGTTCCGCGGGAGCGCTGGTACGGTGATTCTCGCCTAGCGGGAACGGCCGATTTGCCTGCGGGAGATTGGGGCGTGACATATTGGTATCAGAGCCTGGCTTCTACGCCTTTGGACTTTATTTCGAATATCTCTGTTTCGAAAGCTCGTTCGTAGGTTATGTGCATGCTCTCTCTCAATGCCTCGATGGGATGTTCCAACAATAAGTCTAAATACTTTTAAAATACGTTTTGAATGATATGATATGATTGCTTGCATGTTGTTGTGCTACGAGTGGCCTTTGTGCCAACTTGTGTGAACCCTTGAGAGTATCGCAGTAGCTTGTCCGATTTTACTATCCCTAAGTTTGGTTGAATGCATCTATTCGAGGGATGCCTTGAACTAGTGCACCATCCAAGACTTAAGGAAATATGAAACTCGAGTGCTAAGACTTCGCTATCACTAAGCTGGTTGACGTGTTCACGCTAGAAGTGCACTTCGAAAGTGCGCACGATCCAGACTAAGCGATATGCTGAGCTCGATGCTTGTGCAAGTGAATATCCAAATGAAACAAGTACAACGACTTATATAGGTTTGCCTCAGCCTTGTATCGTTAAATCAAAATTGATTGAAACGAACTGCTTGTCCTTAGTATGTCTCGAGGACGAGACTTTTTCTAAGTTGGGTAGGATGTAACACCCTGTTCCGTTCTAGCGGACTGCCAGCTCAAACGACAAAAGTGCAACTATCCCGACCCGCTTTGCCTCAGACGAGAAGCAAAGGATATCTAGACTTGTCCCTACAGGAATCCGGCTTAGGCTTTCAGAGGCTCGCTTGACGTATCGCTCTACCGAGGCGAATCATCGCTAAGGTGGGTGGCTACGGTGAACTTGTCTTTGCTTAGCCAGCACACATAAAATCTAGAACGATACATGCTAGTCGCTAGGTGATTCACCCCCTGCATGCTAATAAATCCAACGCACCTAGCTAAGGAAATAATCCCAACTTGTATTGCTTGCTAGAACATGGAAATGAAATACTGCTTATACTCAGACCCTCGCATGCTAGTCCCTTACGGTTTCATCTCTCGGCTTACCTTCGGGTCCGAGCAATGTGCCTGCTTACGTTCCTTAGAAACGCATGCTTGTCTGCTTGAATGTTGCCTTGTTTTCATCCAACCCCGGGAGACTACTAAGTAGTCGTTCCGTGCATGATTGAACCTGCAAGTACCCGGGACCGTTAGGTCACCAGGCAGCCCCGAGCCAAAGGAGTGCATCAAGGCAAGTTATTGTATAAAGAAACAAGATTCAAGTATCCCATGTGCTCGTGTACTCGTGTTCCAGTGCACTCATTTTCTCGTGTTTTAGTGCACTCGTGTTCTCGTGTTCTCGTATATCTCGTGGTAATTGGAAGACCCCAATTTGTATGTCGCGGACTAGTTCCACGGACGGTCACCGGGACATTGGGGCCGATCCGGTCCGGATGGAGCTCGTGTGTAGTCATCATATTCGGGACAGGATAGCTTGCAGTGCCTCGTGTACTCTCGTAGCATGCTATCCTTGTCCTCGGCTACGTCCATAATGGCTTTGCCAGCGACTCGTGTTCATATAGATAAGTCATCCTCGCTTAGCGGCTACCCGCGTGCGAGTTATTGCATCGCTTCAACTAAACACCTGAACGATCATGTTATAACGACCCTCATATTTGCATATGCTATGCCTCCTGAATGCTATACTTGCCCGTGCTTGAAAATATAATGTTTGCCTTGGACAGGGAAGGAGAAAGGGTAAGTGGTAAGTCTCGCCGTGTTTTCTCTCATGTTGCACGGTGCACTGCCCGACACGTTAGGCTATTCAATGTTTGCATAAAACTGATCCTAAGGCAACTAGAAAGACAACTTAATAGTTGTGCACGGAACTTATATTACATGTTTGGATTTGTCGAGCGGACGAGTAGCTTCCCCACCAGTGCATTCAATGTACTGATAATCCACCAGTTTGTATGCAGGGTGCGGGAGAACCTCATTCGGTGCGGATGCCTCCTTCTTGCATGCTAAGGCGTGGAGATCACTCCGAAGCAACGGTGCGTCCGAAACTGAAGCACATATACAAGACATAATGTTGTGAACATCGCCTGAACATCGCTTGTAAAATTATTCCACAATTGTAGCCATTTGGCACGCTTTTACTGTTTTAGAGAGAGAGGCTTGAGCGACTTGTAATCTCGGCTATACGCCGCCTGTAACACTTGTTTATATCAATAAAAGAGTTGCTTTACTTCAACTTGTGTTATTCAATGCTTTTGCTATATTGTTGACTCAGTGAACCTGTTACCAAATCGCTATGTGTTTATGACTCTGCTGCACTCGGACAATCTGTACGACTCTGTGGCTTAGAACTCTTACCGCCAGCCAATGAACCACGGCCTTGCACGGGCGTGGCTCACTCTCGTGCGGCATCACGTCCGGATGGGTCAAAGCGATCGTTCTGCGGGAGCGCTGGCGCGGTGATTCTCGCCTAGCGGGAACGGCCGATTTGCCTGCGGGAGATCGGGGCGTGACATTTAGCTTCATTCTTTTTTAAGCGTTGATTCAGCGCTTGTTGCTTAGGGCGATAGCGTCCCTCTCCTTCTACTGCTGTGAGTGCTTCTTCCGAATGTTGCTGCCCTTCTGCTGCCGCGTATGGTGCTGGTAGGCCATCATATGTGTGTGGTGCGGCTCTAGTCTGGAAACTTATGCCGGCTTAGTAAGTCTGAAGCTGCCCTCAGCTCTTGTTTAGGTGTGATGAGCTACCTGGACATTATATCTAATCTCGTGTGATGAGCTCCCCATCTGTCTTTACCTCCCTATCGGTCACCTCACTTCCTCCCTTCTCACTGCCTATTAGCTCCCTCTTCCGTAGGGCACCTTCGGTCGCCTCACTTCGACTCACTTCGCTCGCCTTTGTTTCCTCCTTTTGTTTTATCCTTCATTTCGGCCTCTCATCTTTCTCTCTTGTCAACAGGGGCAGATGGAATGGAAACAGAGATTTTCAACGATGATACCTTCTCCATCTCCAGCCAAAGAGATTCAACCATACACTGGTATGGGGACTCACTGGGATGCGTATTTATCTGTAGCTTTCTTCAGTACTCCAGGCTTTATTTGCCCTTCTTGGTTTTCAGAAGCACCAGAGAGAATCCTCCAGGGACTTGTTTAGGAGGAACATCTTCACATATCCAGGTTTCCAACATTCTCCTTATCTTTACATTTTCCCTGGACCAACTCAATGTATTGAGAATCTCTTTGCAGGAGAATCTTAGTAGCGTTGAACCCGCGCAGACGCCGGCCAACAACGTAGATCCACCTCCGGAAGACAACGAGGATTTCCCAGATCTGGATACCGTGGACTATTCTGATTCTGAACTTCCTGTCATGCTTTATCCATTAGATCCGGCTTTAGCCTCTTTAAGTCCCGTCTTCCCCTTTTTCTTTATTAAAGAGGCCCCCCATCTTTATATTGATACTCTTATCTTTTCGATATTTTACCAGGGGTTGCCATGGATAGCACTGGTGATATATCTGTCCCTAGCAGGCGGCGGTCGTTAGCTCTAATAGTTCTGTTCCAAGCAAGCGAGATTTCCATAGGTAGGCTTACTGTCACACCCCAGTCCCAAAATATCAGGAACTAGGCCACGTGTCACTGGCCAGCTGACACGTCACTAAGGGCTTAATCCACTTTGAATAGACCCATAGGGACGTGCTACGCTGTCCTAAGATACTACAAGAACAACACATGCAAATCTATCTCATCCACAACAAAATATCAGAAAAGCAAGTGCTGAATATATATAAAACTGAGTCTGATACAGTACACAACTGGTGAGATTACAAGCCTACTACAAAAACTGATAATAGCGCAGAAAAATCAGATAGACTAAGCAGTGTCTATCTGATCAAAACATTTCCATCTCCAGGTGGCAGGCCTCTAGGGTCAAGCATACTCTGAGGGTGTCTCCTCGAGCTCCTCCTCGGTAACACATCTAGCCTCCTGATCAGGGCCGTACACAGTGGGGTAGAAAGCCTCGTCTATATCTGGCAGGGAACCAGGTCCTCAGTGGGACATAACAAGATACAGAAAATGACATGCCATGTATGTAAATACTGAAAATAGAAAATAAATACAGGGTGCTAATCATTCTAAGTGAAATGCAAGTAAAGACCTTGTAGTACACATGGGATTGTGTCGGCTAGACATATGCTGACGTAGTTCACCAATCGTGGGGATTGGCTAGTATATGTGTCATATGCCCCCTGACTCAAGGGAACTCTGCAATCGACCATCATGGTACGAAGGTATAAAATATTTATGGAGGGGGTGTCCCATACGTCTACTAGTTATCTTTCCCATCCCAATGAAACTAAATGTCAAGTTATACTATTCCTGAATTATTCTAATCCGTGATGCGGGTCACACGTACTGGTAGCTAATCAACTACGCAGCTCGCATCCCAATATGCATTGCAACCATGTTGCGTGTTCCCGTGATAGGGTCTAGGAAAATATTAGAATACTCTTACAGCAAATGGTGAGTCTGTAAGACTAAGTTAAATATGCTAATGTCAACGTATCAGTTGACTGTACCCAAGGCAGTCTCAGGTAATCATGGTATATGAAATTCAGGAACAAAGCAGATATCAATAATTGAATTTGAACATTAACTTGGCAAGGTATACTTGCCTACTCCCTGATAGTACTGAAAACCTGATCTCACAGTCAGGGTTGAGGGTGCTTGTGACTGGGGGTCACTGGCTATGCTGAAGTTGGTTTCTGTTAAAAATAGACATGGTTCGTGAATATCATGGTTGTAACATAAAGCATATATATATACACATATATAATATAGATATATATATAGTATGTATATATATAGATATAATATATATAGCAGTATATATAGTATATAAAGAACAGACAATGCAGGTATAAATATATAGCAATTATAATAGTAGCAGGGTATATCCACTGCTATATACATATAATAATATAATTTATCAGGGTGTATCCACTGATATAATAATATAAATATTCAGGGTATATCCACTGATGTAATAATAATATAGATAAAATGAATTGACAGGGCAGGAATGTAATTATAAATTATATAATAGATTATATATATATATACATATATAATAAATTGAAGACAGTGTAAGAATTGTAAATGTATATATATATATATATATATATATATATATATATATATATATATATATATTTATATATATATATATATATATATATATATATATATGTAGGCTGTAATATCCAGCTCAGTAATATAAATTGAAATGACATTTGAAAAAATTGAAAATATATATAATATATATATAAGCTGTATTATCCAGCTGGATATTAATATATATATATATATAGATAACATATATATATATAATTTATATATATATATATATAATAGGTGCAGGAAATAAATTAAGTGCAGAAATATAAAATATACCTATATACATATGCTGTAAATGCAGGAATTATATTAAGTGCAGAAATATAAAATATACATATATACATATGCTGTATTATCCAGCAATATTTATTAATAATAATATATTTAATACATAGCATATATATAACATATAAATAATATGTTATATAATATTATATACATATAGTATACATATTATATATAACTATATATATTTATATATATGTGTATACACATATTTGTATATACTATATATATATATATATATATATATATATATATATATATATATATATATATATATATATATATATATATATATATATATATATATATAAAACAGAATAAAAATGCATAATATAACATAAATAATGTGTTATATATAAATATATATATATATATACATAAATATATATACATAATATGTTATATAAATATATCTATACATAATATAAATATATATGTATAGTATATATATATATATATATATATATATATATATATATATATATATATATATATATATATATATATATATATATAAATATATACATATATTTAATAAATAATAAAAATATATATAGTATAATTATACTGTATAATAACAGTATATAACATATATTATATAATATATATATATATATATATATATAAATATACATATATATACATATTTATATACATATATATACATATATATAAATATAGGTATATATATATAATTACATATATATTAGGTTTAGGGGGTATACCTACTGACAGGGGGGTCCCACAGGTCGTCGACGGCGGGTGGACGGCGGCGGAGTCGGCCGGAGGCGGCCGGAGGAGCGGGGAACAGCAGCAGTAGCTACTGGCAGCAGCAGCAGCAGTAGTTAAGTGCGGGGGCTGCCGGCGGCGAAGGAGCGGCGGAGGTGGCCGGACAGGCGGTGGGTTCGACAGAGGGGAGGGTGGCGGTCAGGTTGGTGGTGGTGGCGGAGGTCCACGACGGCGGTGGTGGAGGCTGGAGGCCGCCGGAGGTGAGGGTGGTGGTGTAGTCGAGAATTCGGCCGGGCCACTATGGAGGTCAGGGCGGTGGCTGGAGGTGTCGTGGGGTGGTGGTGGTGGGTTGATTCGACGGAGGGGACGACGGCGAGGCGTTTGGGGGTGGTGGCGGTGGTCGGCGACGGCCGGAGGTGGCGCTGGGGGTGGATGGGAGTGGTGGTGGTGCTGTGGAGGTGAAGTCGGGATGGGTCTGTAGTGGCTGGCCACGGCGGAGCAGGCGGTGGCTGGGGGTGGGACTTGGCCGGAGGGGAGAGGGGGTCACGGCGAAGGGTCGGGCATGGTTTGGCCGGAGGCGGTGGTCGGAGGTGAGGGCTGTGAGGGTTTGAAGAGAGGGGGGTCGGGTTTTATAGGGGTTGTAGGCAATGGCAATTTAGTAAATAAAGGGAAGTTTGGGGATATTTTGGTAAATTCGATTTTTGGGGATATTTCTCCTGGATTTTTTTGGGTGTTTTGGGTGGGTCCCATACACCTATGGTCTAGCCAATAGAATTTTGCCACCTTGCATACAATTTTGCATAAAAACCCCTAACTTTTTATAAATTGCATAAAAGCATAAAATTTGTATTTTGCGTAATTTCGTAATTTACCAAATTTTAATTACTGATTCCCCGAATTACTAAATTGTACAAAAATGGGGGAAAAAGCTGGGGAAAATGTTTTGGACAGTGTGGGGTGAGTCTGGGCAGAGGCAGGGTCTGATTTCTTAGGTGATACGGGTCCTCGTATTTATTAATTAATAAATACTGCGCACGGTGTTCACTAATTATTTAGAGGCTATTAGGGTCATAATTTTTCTACGGTGTCAATACACTAATTGTAGTATATTCAGTCTAGAATATTATCGTATTTTTGTTTGGGCAAAACAGGTGCCTACTGGTCCTCAAATCTCTAGGGGTACAGAGATGGGTAAAGAGCAAAAAATTAAATAGGAAATAAATACGTACGTTTGTAACGATATTTGTACGACTAAAACGAACATCAAACAAGGTTTCTGGAAGTTGCACAAAATACAGAAAAAGTAGTCTAACAAGTCTAGGGCAGGTATGTGAAATTTGTTTAGTGTTTAACAGCTAGTGGGATGTCCTAATTAATTGTGTAATGAACAGGTGCACAATCAATAGATTATATAATAAAATTTTAAAAAGTTGCTATAATTCTAATTAGTCTAAACTAATCCTAAATTACTGAAATCTGGTCGAGGGAGTTTACAATCTACCCTCCTTAGAATATTTTGTCCTCGAAATAAAAACACACATATAATGAGAATGAAAAATTAATTAAGGACATATGATGATTAAGAGAGATTGAGTTTGAAATATTGGACATACCCTGGTTTGGAAATAGATGGGAATAACGTTGACGAATATCCTCTTCTCGTTCCCAGGTGGATTCACCTGGTGCATGATGTCTCCATGCAACACGAACGAGAGGAATAGTCTGGCCTCGCAATACTTTCTCGCTACGGTCCAGGATCTCTACAGGCTCCTCCTGGTATGATAAGCTTGGCCCGATGGTGATCTCTGAATAGTCCAGCACATGACTCGGGTCTGGAATGTACCTCCTCAGCTGAGATACGTGGAAGACGTCATGTACTCCCTCCAAGGTCTGTGGTAGAGCTAGCCTGTAAGCAACTTCTCCGACGCGATCTAGCACATCGAAGGGTCCAATGTACCTTGGACTTAGCTCCCCTCTTCCTCCAAATCTGATAGTTCCTCTGGTAGGTGAGATCTTCAAGAACACATGCTCCCCTACTTGGAACTCGAGAGGTCGGCGATGAATGTTGGCCCAGTGCTTCTGCCTGTCTTGTGCAGCTCGTAGGTGTCCCTGGATCTTCTTTACCTTCTCCACCGTACGAATGATCAGTTCTGGACCCAAGATCTGTCTCTCGCCAACATCGCTCCAGCATACTGGGAAACGACATTTCCTTCCATACAAAGCTTCAAAGGGAGCCATTTGAATGCTCGCTTGATAGCTGTTGTTGTAGGAAAATTCCACCAGATGTAAGTGATCTTCCCATGATCCGCTGAAATCAAGCATACAGGCTCTCAGCATATCTTCTAGAGTCTGGATGGTGCGCTCTGACTGGCCATCTGTCTGTGGATGATACGAGGTGCTGAACTTGAGGCGGGTACCAAGACTCTCTTGTATACTTCGCCAAAAGTAAGATGTAAATCTCGTATCCCTGTCAGATATTATACTGACTGGTACTCCATGTAGACGCACTATCTCCTTCATGTACATATCTGCCAAGACTTCGGTAGATTGCCCGACTCTGAAAGGTAAGAAATGAGCAGCCTTGGTGAGTCTGTCTACAATCACCCAGACAGCATTACGACCACTAGGACTTCTTGGAAAGCCCATAACAAAGTCCATCGTAATGTGTTCCCATTTCCACTCAGGTATTGGGAGGGGTTGAAGTAGACCGGCAGATCTCTGATGCTCAGCCTTGACTTGCTGACACACCAGGCATTTAGCCACAAAGCGTGCTATCTCCCGCTTCATTCCATGCCACCAGTAATATTGTCGCAGATCTCTGTACATCTTTGTGCCTCCTGGATGTATAGAGTATGTTGAGCTATGAGCTTCTGACATCAGCTCATTACGAAGTTCTCCATTTGGAACATAAAGACGATCACCACATCTTAGAGTCCCATCTTCGTGTATGCGACATCCTGTCTGAATTCCAGCCTCTGTTCTTTGTCGAAGCCTCTGAAATCTTGCATCTGTTGGTAGAGCAGCTTTGATTCTTTCTACCAAGGTTGATTGCAGCTGATAGTTTGATAATTGGCCGTCAAGTCCTGGCATAATGACCTTTATTCCCAAATTTTCTAGATCTTTCAGAAGACCTGGTTGGGTGATCATAAAGAATGTCGAGGGTCTTCTGCTTAGAGCATCTGCCACCACATTAGCTTTTCCCGGATGGTACTGTAGATCAATTTCGAAATCCGTCATCATTTCAAGCCACCGTCTTTGACTCAGATTTAAGTCTTTCTGCGTGTAGACATATTTCAGGCTTTTGTGATCGGTGAATATCTCCACTCGTTCGCCGTATAGATAATGTCTCCATAGTTTCAGGGCAAAGATGACTGCGGCAAGCTCCAGGTCGTGAGTGGGGTAATTCTTCTCATGAGTCCTCAACTGTCTTGAGGCATAAGCTACAACCTTCCCATGTTGCATTAAGACACAACCAAATCCTTTTCCGGATGCATCGCTATAGATGACGAAACCTCCGGATCCAGATGGTATAGTCAAGATGGGAGCTGTAGTCAGACGCTTTTTCAAGTCATCAAAAGCTGTCTGGCATTCTTCAGTCCATATGAACTCCTGCTCCTTGCGGGTAAGACGGGTAATCGGCTATGCGATTCTTGCAAAGTTTTCTACGAATCGCCGGTAATATCCGGCAAGTCCTAGAAAGCTTCTCACCTCTGAGACGTTGGTCGGGGTTGGCCACGTCTCGACAGATGAGATCTTTGCTGGGTCTACCGAGATGCCTTCTCCTGTGATAACGTGTCCAAGAAATACGACACGGTCAAGGAAGAATTCACACTTGCTCATCTTAGCATAAAGGCTCTCCCGTCTCAGCGTCTCTAATACCAACCTTAAGTGCTCTTCATGCTCCTCGTGGCTCTTTGAATACACCAGAATGTCGTCGATGAAGACTACCACGAACTGGTCCAGATATTGGTGGAAGACTCTGTTCATCAGGTTCATGAATACGGCAGGTGCATTAGTTAGTCCAAACGGCATTACCAGGAACTCGTAGTGACCATAACGAGTCCTGAATGCTGTCTTTGGAATATCTTCCCTCCGTACCTTGACCTGATGATAGCCTGATCTCAAGTCTATCTTCGAGAATACCACGGCTCCTGTTAGTTGATCGAACAGGTCGTCAATTCTCGGCAAGGGATACTTGTTTTTGATTGTCAGAGCGTTGAGGGCTCTGTAATCAATACACATGCGATATGTTCTGTCCTTCTTTGGTACAAATAGCACTGGTGCTCCCCAGGGTGATGCACTAGGACGAACAAATCCCTTGATCTGTAACTCCTCCAGTTGAAGCTTCAGCTCGTCAAGCTCCTTCTTCGCCAGTCGGTATACATTTGAGGATACCGGTGCAGCTCCGGGTATCAACTCAATAGTGAATTCCACTTCTCTGTCAGGCGGTAGGCCTGACAATTCCTCTGGAAATACGTCCTCGAACTCTGCTACAATTGAGAAAAGTGCTGTCTCCATCGCCATGTAAGCTCTAGGAGTCTGGCCTACTCCTTGCTCGATGGTTCCTCGGACATATTTGAACTCTGGGTGATCTGGGGGTCTAAAGATAACACTACCCTTTCGGCAGTCTAGGATAGCATTATTCTGGCTTAGCCAGTCCATGCCTAAGACAACGTCGAAATTTGGCATTGGGAGTACCAAAAATTGCGCTCTTAGTCCTCTACTACAAACTACTACCGGACAGGTTTCGATAATGTTGGTAACTGGAACAATACCTCCTCCAGTAAGTATTTTCCAACACTTGGGTAGCGGGGAAGTGGATAGCTTGTGCATGGCTACGAAACTACTGGATATGAAAGACAAAGTAGCCCCAGAATCGAATAATACAGTTGCAGGTAATGATGCAACTAAAATGGTACCTGTTATAGTTTCCCCTTCAGGCTCTTCTGCAACGGCAGCTAACGCAAAGGCTTGACCCTGTCTTTGCCCTCCGGCTTGTTGTCTGGCCTTGAACTGAGCCTCCTGAGTAGGCAAAGGTGCTCCTCTCTGATATCCTCCTGATGTGGAGGGTAGCATCTTCTGGGCTTGTGCTCCTGGCTTCTGCCCTTGCTGAGGTGCTGCATCTCTGCGTTGTGGGCAGTCTCTGGCCATATAATTTTTAGCTCCACATAGCAAGCATAATCCTAGCTTTTTTCTGCAGTCATTGGAAAAATGCCCCTTCTTGCCACAAAAGTGACAAGTCGGGAGCTCCTTCTTCTGGTAAGGCCCCGTTGTCTGCTGCGTCTGATATTGAGGACGACGGATGGGTCCTCCTGCTCCTTGCTGGTTCTTGGCCGAGAAGGTTGGATTTGAGCGTCTGGCTCCTCGGCCAATGGCTTCTTGCTCCCTGGCTTCTGTAAGAACCTCGTTGTAGGAGATTCTTGACTGCATTGTTGTGTACCTCTGGAGCTCGTAGTTAAGGCCATGGTGGAATCTTTTAGCCTTCTTCAGCTCGTTCGGGATCAGGTCAGCACCGAAACGACTTAGTCTGCTAAACTCCGCATCGTAGGCATCTACCGTCATGTTTTCCTGCTCCAGGTACAGGAACTGGGAGTATAGGGCATTCTGGACTGTCGCTGGGAAGTACTTGGCGTTGAAGTGCTCCAAGAATTGTTGCCAAGTTTGGTCTTTGCCGACGCTGCGCTCTATGGATTCCCACCAGTGATGGGCGTTGCCAAGAAGTTGGCCCCTCACAGCGGTCATCCATAGGTCGGGGGTGAGTTGTGATCCTTCTAGCAGCATTTCGGTATTGGAGATCCAGTCGGAGATCTCCTCAGGAGTCTCGCTGCCTTTGAAGTCTCTCGGGCTCATTTAGCGGAAGCCTCGAACTGTGCCCGCTGGTTGGACAGGTGCTGGTGTCGGAGTAGTAGCTCTCTCCAAAGCCGTCATCAACGTCTGTCGCAGAGCTTCAGTCTGCTGCCACTGAGACTGTCTCAGGGCCTCAGTTTGCTGCCACTGGTTCTGCAACATTGTTTGGAGAAACTGCAGCATTTGAGGTTGACCCTCAAGTTGTGGCATCAGGATAGGCAAGGCTGGAGGTGGAGGCAAAGGTGTCTCCGCCTGCGGTGTTGGTGTCGTCTCCTGACCAGAATTCTGATGATTGGACGGAGTTCCTTGGGCACTTGGCGAAGGGTCTGTTGCTTGGTCAGCCCCATTATTCGCAAGTTTCCCGGGTATGTCCATATTTCTGAGGAAAATAGGATAATTAGAAAACACAAAGGAGATAAATAATGATAATCAAGATGCAATAATAGAAATTGTAAAGATGGTGTCAGTGTGGATGAGACCTAATATTCCTATCCTATTGCAGGCTTGCTAGGCATGTCATCATACCACTAGCAATAAAAACTAGGCCTGCATGGGCCACCACTAAAACCATGTCACGCCCCAGTCCCAAAATGTCAGGAACTAGGCCACGTGTCACTGGCCAGCTGACACGTCACTAAGGGCTTAATCCACTTTGAATAGACCCATAGGGACGTGCTACGCTGTCCTAAGATACTATAAGAACAACACATGCAAATCTATCTCATCCACAACAAAATGTCAGAAAAGCAAGTGCTGAATATATATAAAACTGAGTCTGATACAGTACACAACTGGTGAGATTATAAGCCTACTACAAAAACTGATAATAGCGCAGAAAAATCAGATAGACTAAGCAGTGTCTATCTGATCAAAATATCTCCATCTCCAGGTGGCAGGCCTCTAGGGTCAAGCATACTCTGAGGGTGTCTCCTCGAGCTCCTCCTCGGTAACACATCTAGCCTCCTGATCAGGGCCGTACACAGTGGGGTAGAAAGCCTCGTCTATATCTGGCAGGGAACCAGGTCCTCAGTGGGACATAACAAGATACAGAAAATGACATGCCATGTATGTAAATACTGAAAATAGAAAATAAATACAGGGTGCTAATCATTCTAAGTGAAATGCAAGTAAAGACCTTGTAGTACGCATGGGATTGTGTCGGCTAGACATATGCTGACGTAGTTCACCAATCGTGGGGATTGGCTAGTATATGTGTCATATGCCCCCTGACTCAAGGGAACTCTGCAATCGACCATCATGGTACGAAGGTATAAAATATTTATGGAGGGGGTGTCCCATACGTCTACTAGTTATCTTTCCCATCCCAATGAAACTAAATGTCAAGTTATACTATTCCTGAATTATTCTAATCCGTGATGCGGGTCACACGTACTGGTAGCTAATCAACTACGCAGCTCGCATCCTAATATGCATTGCAACCATGTTGCGTGTTCCCGTGATAGGGTCTAGGAAAATATTAGAATACTCTCACAGCAAATGATGAGTCTGTAAGACTAAGTTAAATATGCTAATGTCAACGTATCAGTTGACTGTACCCAAGGCAGTCTCAGGTAATCATGGTATATGAAATTCAGGAACAAAGCAGATATCAATAATTGAATTTGAACATTAACTTGGCAAGGTATACTTGCCTACTCCCTGATAGTACTGAAAACCTGATCTCACAGTCAGGGTTGAGGGTGCTTGTGACTGGGGGTCACTGGCTGTGCTGAAGTTGGTTTCTGTTAAAAATAGACATGGTTCGTGAATATCATGGTTATAACATAAAGCATATATATATACACATATATAATATAGATATATATATATATAGTATGTATATATATAGATATAATATATATAGCAGTATATATAGTATATAAAGAACAGACAATGCAGGTATAAATATATAGCAATTATAATAGTAGTAGGGTATATCCACTGCTATATACATATAATAATATAATTTATCAGGGTGTATCCACTGATATAATAATATAAATATTTAGGGTATATCCACTGATGTAATAATAATATAGATAAAATGAATTGACAGGGCAGGAATGTAATTATAAATTATATAATAGATAATATATATATATATACATATATAATAAATTGAAGACAGTGCAAGAATTGTAAATGTATATATATATATATATATATATATATATATATATATGTAGGCTGTAATATCCAGCTCAGTAATATAAATTGAAATGACATTTGCAAGAATTGAAAATATATATAATATATATATAAGCTGTATTATCCAGCTGGATATTAATATATATATAGATAACATATATATATATAATTATATATATATATATATATATATATATATATATATATATATATATATATATATATATATATATATATATATAATAGGTGCAGGAAATAAATTAAGTGCAGAAATATAAAATATACCTATATACATATGCTGTAAATGCAGGAATTATATTAAGTGCAGAAATATAAAATATACATATATACATATGCTGTATTATCCAGCAATATTTATTATAATAATATATTTAATACATAGCATATATATAACATATAAATAATATGTTATATAATATTATATACATATAGTATACATATTATATATAACTATATATATTTATATATATGTGTATACACATATTTGTATATACTATATATATATATATATATATATATATATATATATATATATATATATATATATATATATATATATATATAAAACAGAATAAAAATGCATAATATAACATAAATAATATGTTATATATAAATATATATATATATACATAAATATATATACATAATATGTTATATAAATATATCTATACATAATATAAATATATATGTATAGTATTCATATATATATATATATATATAAATATATACATATATTTAATAAATAATAAAAATATATATAGTATAATTATACTGTATAATAACAGTATATAACATATATTATATAATATAATATATATATATATAAATATACATATATATACATATTTATATACATATATATATACATATATATACATATAGGTATATATATATAATTACATATATATTAGGTTTAGGGGGTATACCTACTGACAGGGGGGTCCCACAGGTCGTCGACGACGGGTGGACGGCGGCGGAGTCGGCCGGAGGAGCGGGAACAACAGCAGTAGCTACTGGCAGCAGCAGCAGCAATAGTTAAGTGCGGGGGCTGCCGGTGGCGGAGGAGCGGCGGAGGTGGCCGGACAGGCGGTGGGTTCGACAGAGGGGAGGGTGGCGGTCAGGTTGGTGGTGGTGGCGGAGGTCCACGACGGCGGTGGTGGAGGCTGGAGGCCGCCGGAGGTGAGGGTGGTGGTGTAGTCGAGAATTCGGCCGGGGCACTGTGGAGGTCAGGGCGGTGGCTGGAGGTGTCGTTGGGTGGTGGTGGTGGGTTGGTTCGACGGAGGGGACGACGGTGAGGCGTTTGGGGGTAGTGGCGGTGGTCGGCGACGGCCGAAGGTGGCGCTGGGGGTGGATGGGAGTGGTGGTGGTGCTGTGGAGGTGAAGTCGGGATGGGTCTGTAGTGGCTGGCCACGGCGGAGCAGGCGGTGGCTGGGGGTGGGACTTGGCCGGAGGGGAGAGGGGGTCACGGCGAAGGGTCGGGCAGGGTTTGGCCGGAGGCGGTGGTCGGAGGTGTGGGCTGTGAGGGTTTGAAGAGAGGGGGGGGGGTCGGGTTTTATAGGGGTTGTAGGCAATGGCAATTTAGTAAATAAAGGGAAGTTTGGGAATATTTTGGTAAATTCGATTTTTGGGGATATTTCTCCTGGATTTTTCTGGGTGTTTTGGGTGGGTCCCATACACCTATGGTCTAGCCAATAGAATTTTGCCACCTTGCATGCAATTTTGTATAAAAACCCCTAACTTTTTATAAATTGCATAAAAGCATAAAATTTGTATTTTGCATAATTTCGCAATTTACCAAATTTTAATTACTGATTCCCCGAATTACTAAATTGTACAAAAATGGGGGGAAAAGCTGGGGAAAATGTTTTGGACAGTGTGGGGTGAGTCTGGGCAGAGGCAGGGTCTGATTTCTTAGGTGATACGGGTCCTCGTATTTATTAATTAATAAATACTGCGCACGGTGTTCACTAATTATTTAGAGGCTATTAGGGTCATAATTTTTCTACGGTGTCAATACACTAATTGTAGTATATTCAGTCTAGAATATTATCGTATTTTTGTTTGGGCAAAACAGGTGCCTACTGGTCCTCAAATCTCTAGGGGTACAGAGATGGATAAAGAGCAGAAAATTAAATAGAAAATAAATACGTACGTTTGTAACGATATTTGTACGAGTAAAACGAAGCATCAAACAAGGTTTCTGGAAGTTGCACAAAATACAGAAAAAGTAGTCTAACAAGTCTAGGGCAGGTATGTGAAATTTGTTTAGGGTTTAACAGCTAGTGGGATGTCCTAATTAATTGTGTAATGAACAGGTGCACAATCAATAGATTATATAATAAAATTTTAAAAAGTTGCTATAATTCTAATTAGTCTAAACTAATCCTAAATTACTAAAATCTGGTCGAGGGAGTTTACACTTACGGTCCCGTCTTCCCCTTTTTCTTTATTAAAGAGGCCCCCCATCTTTATATTGATACTCTTATCTTTTCGACATTTTACCAGGGGCTGCCATGGATAGCACTGGTGATATATCTGTCCCTAGCAGGCGGCGGCCGTTAGCTCTAATAGTTCTGTTCCAAGCAAGCGAGATTTCCATAGGTAGGCTTACGGTCCAATATTTCAATAGGCTTAGCCAAGTCCAAGCGGAGAAGCCAAGATGGGGGATAGCACACCATTAATGACGATTTATTTTCTAGTAATAATAATGCTTTGGTGACGTTATCTCCATCCTATCTTTTCTATAGAAAAATGTTATCGCACAGGAAACATGAAGCCAAACAACAACTATAAGTTCCATTTCTTCTTCTCTGTCTTCATTTTTTAGACAAATGATATGATCTAGGAATCCCAGCCAAATTTATAATAGTTCAATAATTAGCAATACCAAATAATAGTTAGATAAGATGACTATCGAGCATCTTTAGACATTTGTCTCCATAATTTTACCATAAAACTAAAAATCTAAAATCTTGCATATGTCCAAAATGATCAAAGTTAATTTTCTCACAAAAAATAATTAGGAAATATTTTGGATCAGCAACATACTTTGAATTAAAAAATTATGTGATTTCTTTCTATATCTTGATATTGATGATGTTGATTTTCTCAATCGGACCAACCCGGTCTACATGACCCAAAACCTTCACCCTCGTAAAACCCTTTAACCGCCAGCCAGTCCCAAAATGGACCGTTCCAACTGCCATCTCCTAGTGAGCCGCTGCACCACTCTGAAACAGCTCCAGCAGCTCCACGCCCAGTCCACAACCCAAGGCCTCGTCCGCCTCCTCCAGCCCCTCTCCTGCAAGATCCTCAACTCCTACGCCAGGCTCGGCCAGCCCGACCACGCCCGCAAGGTCTTCGCCCAAATCCCCGACCCGGACATCGTCACCCTCACCAGCATCATGACCCTCCACCTACAAACCAACCAGCCCCACCGCGCTGTCTCCGTCTTCTCCAGCATCATTTCCCTCGGCCGAGCGCCCGACGGCTTCGCGGTAGTCGGCGCGCTGTCGGCCTCCGGCCATACGGGCAACCTTTCTCTAGGCAAATCCGTGCACGGGTTGATTTACCGCCACGAACTAGGATGCGAAACTGTCGTCAACAACGCGCTGATCGACATGTACTGCAGGAACGGGAAAATGCAGCTGGCGCGGTCGGTGTTTAGTAGGACGGGGACGAGGACCTCGGTCACCTGGAGTAGTATGTTGCACGGATACGTCAAATGTGAGGGGCTGGAATCTGCTTCCCTGTTCTTCGATGGGATGCCGCTGCCGTGGAGGGACGTGGTTTCTTGGACGGTCATGATCACGGGTCATGTCCAAGGGAAGCGCCCTGTCCGAGCTCTGGAGCTCTTCCGCCTGATGAATTCGGAGGGTCATCGTCCGACGTCGTTCACGATTGTTGGGGTCCTTTCAGCTTGTGCTGACACCGGCGCTCTAGATCTCGGTTATGCAGTACATGGTTGCATCGCGAAGATGAATTTGGGCTCGGATTGTACCGTTGTGTACAATGCTCTTATAGATACGTACTCAAAGAGTGGGAACCTAGAAATGGCTGAAGATGTCTTCAACCAAATGTTACTTAAGGATGTTTATACATGGACCAGTATGATCTCGGGGTTCGCAGTTCATGGCAAAGGAAAGCAAGCTATTGAAGTGTTTGGAGAAATGTTGAGCTCAAGAACTAGTCCGAACGAGGTGACCTTCGTTGCAGTTCTTCTTGCTTGCAGCCATTCAGGATTGATAGAAGAGGGTAGATATTGGTTCAATGAGATGAGAAAAGTCTACAAGCTAAACCCGCAGATTGAACATTACGGATGTATGGTCGATCTACTAGGCCGAGCTGGGCTTCTGAAGGAGGCAGAGGAACTGATCAGAAACATGAGTAGGAATCCTGATTGTGTTATATGGAGATCGCTACTAAGTGCGTGCTTAGTTCATGGCAATGCAAAACTTGCTGAGATTGCCGGGAAGGAGATCATAAAGCAGGAACCAGAGGATGATGGCGCCTACGTGCTTCTTTGGAATATGTATGCGTCTTCTAATAGATGGGAGGAAGCTCTGCAGATGAGGAAAAAGATGAGGGATAGGAGCATAGTGAAGAGGCCGGGTTGTAGTTGGATAGAGGTGGATGGTCTTGTTCATGAGTTTTTAGTCGACGACAGGATGCACTCTCTCCGTAAGGACATATTTTCCACCTTGGAGGAGATGTCGAAGCAGTTGAAGGTGGATGCAACCGTCCTCGGGGAAGTTTTGAGGATTTTCATGGATGATATTGAAGAGTAGTTTGGTATGGAAATCGAACGTTTGCTCACTTCAGATGGTCTTGAACCGTCTTGATGCATGATTTTTGGTCAGTGTTGTACACCTAACAATTTTCTCATTGTTTGTTGGATTATTTTTCAAGTCGTATGACATTTATCTTTTATTTATTTTAGTTAGACATGAAAATAGGTATAGAACATGGAGACCATTCTTCTTGTCACGTCCCGGTTATGTAGAACTGAAAGTCGCCATTGGACGTGTAAGTCTAATTTACAGTTGTACAAGATAAGAATGTACATAGTTGATAAATCATCTCAAGACGAGGTCATTGTAGCGGAAATTGATCGACAATGGATATACAAAATAAATTTTCTTTATTGATAATTTGCAGCGGAATACAAAGACATTAAATGGCCAACTGAAATATTTCTACATGGCTTACAACTCATGAAACTAATATAATGAACAATGTTTCATACATTATTTATTCTATAACAATAACTAACATCCTCAGAAGGAAATTTTCAACTTGCCGAAGGGCTATGAAAGCCTCAGATTGTCGAATTGGTTCTTCGCATCTATAGGGCCGAGGATCAGCACATTGGAGAATGCACTGGTGAGCAATCTCAACCTGACTCACCTAAATCAACACAATAATCATGTAACAATTAAAGTTATTATACGATCTTTCTACTTTCTCTAGGGTACATAAGCATAAATATATCACTAACACAGTGAGTCTTACCCAAGGCCACCATCATTTCCTGCAAAAAAGGATTGGTTTACCAAATTATAACTCCATAATTTTTTGTCTTTGCAAAACAATATTAGAGTTCACAATATAGGTGTTATAAGTCCATCCCTACATCAACTGGTTAGGCCTGTAAAACAGATGTCATTAGCATGTAGCCTAACTATATGACGGTCACTAGTGCCACACCATTATTGACTATTCATAGTAAAACGTCGATTCTTCCAATGCAGGTAGCGAGCCCCACTGAAGGTCCCGTAATCCATGTATTTGTATGTCAGCACCAATTATCCATGTTCTTCCTAGGCTGAATTGGTTCCGTGGTCGCAGATACCGTACGAGAAAGTAAACCTTGTGCACAAGTTGTTAATGATCATTGTATATATGCAACTACCTACAAAATATAAAATGCATGATAATAGAAACTTACAATAATCGATGCAACACATCTTCATTCTTTATTTCACATTCCTCGATCCATAACTCATAATCTACCTTCTCATTCCAGGGCTAATACAATTGGCGACACAACTCTCCCAAATATTACTAGCGACCCAACGGTTCCAAAATGATTCCTTTCTATGAATCGCAATATCGATTCAATTTCTACTATCCTATTTCCACTTATTCAATAATAAGTTCATTTATTTCAATACAGCTTACTTATCAACCAATATGAATTAAAGCATACATGTAGTCTTTTTTATCTCGGTCCTTTTACTATAGCATCATTAATTTATAGGGAAATTGCAACGAATAGAAGAAAATTTTCTTTTATTAAGGAGTGAAGATAAAGGAAAGCAGGATCAAAGCCATTTACAATTTCACGAAATGAATTTCCGTTCATAGCATATAGATTACTGAAATGATTCTTCTGCATGAATCCAAGTCTAATTAGGCCATTCAAACCAACAAGCTAGTACAATGCCCGTAGAGGGAGGCATTACACTATAGTCATTGTAGTTACAGGAGTAGAAATTTGCTTCTTTTATTGTTTTTACCATAGATGGAGTTAATGATGGTACAATTTCTATTCTAATGAACTATGTAATAATAAGAAACAAGTTTATTTATAAATGACCACATTTCATTTAAATATTGCCGATTTTGTTTAGAATATTCACATTTCACTATTTTATATATATATATATATATGTATATATATATATATATGTATATATATATATATATGTATATATATATATATATATATATATATATATATATATATTCTAATGAACTATGTGATAATCAAATTTCACTAATGATTCGTATGTCATCATCTATGACGTCTCTTCTCCGTAGCCACTATAGATTTGACATTATATTGTGTTGAGTTATGGGGGATTTATTATAGTGCCCCGCTTCGCGTAGGCACTATGTACAAGTGATATCGCTTTGCTTGCTCGAGCGAAAGTCTTCTATGAGATTTCCCGACCGAACCACAAGACGATTGATCTAAGTGAGTGGGCAAAACTGCATTCTCTGATTCTTGCACGCCTTAATAATGAATCTGAATTTTTAATTGTTGTTCTAAGAAGATAGTTTCATAAGAAGAACGATATAACATGACTCTGCATGCTAATAAGAGAACTCGTATGGCTTGTCATTGAAATGAATCTGCTTGCCTAACTAAGAGAACTTGTATGCTTGTGTAAAGAGATGGAACCATTGTCATGCTAGTTAAAGATAAAAATATTGCATGCTTAGTTACACGGACACCGCTATCGAACGAACCGTTGCCATGCTAATAAGAAAGAGTAAAAGATTGCTTGCACTTATCTTGGTATCGTATGCTAAACTAGAATACTTGAATGCTTGTCTAAAAGAGATAGAATTGCATGCTAGATTTATAGAACTATTCTTGCTTGTTACTTATTAAAAGAGAGCTAGATTGCTCGAACAGGTTTTATTGATCGCTTGTTAAAGAGATAGAACTGTATGAATAGCTTGAACTTATGCATCTAGACTAATAGTCTGTCCTGAGGCTTGAAGTCCTTATTTATGGGAGGGTGGCTATTAGGCAAGAGTATTGAGAGCTCCGACTCTATAGCTTGATAGATATGCTTGCTTGATTGTTCAGGATCATGTGCATCATATGGTATTTATCTGATAGAAGTTCATTTATGCATCGGTCTGACAACTTGTGCACAAGGTTTATCTCTCGAGCAGTTCCTGGGGATCGTTCGGCCTAGGAGAGATCTGGAACACCCTGAGGCTAGAAGTATTTATTTATGGGAGGGTTTGACTTTTAGTGTAGTGCTGAACCATATGTCCCGGCTGCTATTTTGAGCGTATTTTAGTGTATAGCAACCATGTGTTTCAGCAGCTATTAGCCGATTTGTCATTAGTGAGATGGGCTTGTACGTCCCACTTGCTAATCCCGTGGAGGGGACCATCATGTAGTTAGGGCTCATGTTAGGCTAGCCTTCTTTCATACTTAACTGTTTGATGCAGAGACGGACAGGGAAGGAGAACCTTGTTTAATATATGCATGTGTTGCTAACTTGTATGTTTGCTACAGGGATAACCGTTCGGCCATGGGTAAGGATCACTGAATAAGTGATCACTTATAGTTCCTTATCAAAAATGCTAAATGTGATGTATCCGCTTTACTTGAATATGTTGTCGCCCCTATGCATTGTATTGAATAGTCCACTTGAAACACTTGCCTTGATATGAGATGAACAGTCCACTAGAGATAACTTTTGTTCCTAAGAGTTAGAATATGGTGCACGATACATGCTGCACACTGCACGATAGAACACTATCCCGATTTTATGCTTATTGTTTGAATATGCAAACTGTTTCCAAAGCTATATTTTCGAAAAGATGTAAACTAACTATAATCCTGAGCTGCATGAAATAAACTTAGGTATAAGTAGCAAGATCACTAGTAATGTAATATTTTGCCGCATGCTTACTTAGTGTAGATTTCAGGGGGTGTTGCGTCTATTCGTTGATTTTATACTCACCAGTACTTTCTTTAAAGTGCTGACCCACCAACAGTTTGCTTATTCTCAGGTGCTGGATCGTTCGAGAAAGTGATAGCCGTACCTCATCCCCAGGACCCAGAAATCTGGAGTCGATGTCTTGAGCCGTATCAAGATTGCTTTGAGCTGCTTTTGTATAGAAGGACATAATGTATGGAACGGTGTCATTATAATCGAGAGAAGAGAGAGCTTGAGCGAACTATAACCTCGGCCAAGCGCCGCTTGTAACACTTTTGAATATCAATAAAGAGCCTATTTTCTTATGCCATTGTGTTCTTTACTTTTCTGCAACGTATGTGTCGCTGCTTCCGTTTTGAATAGCTTACTTGCCCTCGTTCAAAGCTTTGGCCTTCTGCAAGTGCACTTTAGGCTTGCACGGCATCGCGTCCAAGCGAGGACGATCGGTTCCGTATGGACCAAGCGAGAACGATCGGCCCCTGCGGGACCGGGGCGTGACACTTATTTAGTCCCACATCGGATAAAAATAAGGAGGAGGCTAGCCTCCTCCTATATAAATATACCCGCTCTATTGGAAATAAATTAATCAATTATTTTTTCTCTACGTGGTATCAGAGCCAAAGCTCTGAATCCTTTTTCCAAAAAAAAAAATCCAAAAAAAATCAAGAAGAATTCCCTTTCCCCCGTCTCTCACCCGACCCCCCCCCCCCGCCGCCTTCCTCTACCTAGGTGGAAGCCCCTACCTCGCCTTCCTCTGTGCGTGGAAGCCCCCCTCCACCCTCGGGTGTCGTCGACGTTCCCTACGAGTTTGCATGCGGGTGTCGTCAAACCCGTCGTTGGATCGTAGATAATCAAAGAGGAACTCTTGTGTGATCCTCTGATTTCGATCTCAACGTGGGTTCTGAGATTAGAGAGCATACTTCCTGGGAAATTTTGCACAAATCTCTATTTCTAGCCCTTGTTCCAGCAAGTTATACCCACCGTGCATTTCTCATGCCGCATGAGTTTGGGGGTGTACAGATAAATAGAGAGAGTCGTAATCGCATGTAGGCGCATGATGCATGTTTGAGTTGCGTTTAACCTCGTCCATGTGTGCAACTGTGGAGATGGGAACACCTGTGACTAGTCAGGAGTTGAAAGAGATACTGGAGGGGGTGGCCTGGGTATTTCAGACTAAATTAGAGGAGATCTCATCCAGTAGGAAAGTCGTGTCCGCACCAGAACCGTCGCAGGTGATAAAGAAGATAGAGTTGCTTTCCAATGACATCAAACTTGAGTGGACGAAAAACTACCTTAGTTGGTCTAAGAGGGCGCTACTGAACCTTCGGACCAAGAAGCTTGAAAATATGTGAAGGGAGAGTGCACTGAGCCAAAGGATAAGACGAGTGCTGAGTGGAGCACATGGAGTCACCTTAGTTCTCTGGTGGTTTCTTGGCTGCTGACTTCTATTTCTCCATCCATAGCTGGGATGTTGGAGTCGATCTGCAATACAGCTGATATCGAAACGACATTGGCTGGGATGTACTCTAGAGCTGGGAATGTCATGATGATGATGAAAGTTGAGGAGAAGATTGATGCTACCACACAGGGGGAGAAGACAGTACTCTAGTACGCAGCAGAGCTACGTCGCTTATGGGCGGACATGGACTACTATGATCTGCTATCATTGTAAAATTCTACAGATGTTCTCCTTGGAAAATAGTACCTTGAGCGTAGGCGTGTGGCTCATTTTCTCAAGGGTCTGAACCCGCAGTTTGAGGCTAGGAGGGCAGCAATATGTCATCTGCCATCTTTTTTGTCTCTGGATGAGGCTGTTGCATCGATGGAGCAAGAGGAGATCCGACAGAAGGTGATGAAAGGCGAGACCTTACCAGCTGTCTGTTCTGCATTGGTGGTTCCTAGTGCCCCCAGCAGCGATGACATGGAGTGCTACAATTGCGGGAAGAAAGGGCACCTCAGCTGTAACTGCCCTTAACCCCGTAATTCTGGTCGTGGTCGAGGAGGCAGTATAGTACCCTGCTCCGCGTTGGCACTATGTACTAGAGATATTGCTTTGCTGGCTCGAGCGGAAGCCTTCTCGAAGAGTTTTCCGATCGAAACACAAGACGATTGATCTTGGTGAGTGGACAGAACTTTATTCTCTGATTCTTGCACATTTTAATAATGAACCTGAGTTTTTGTAATGCTCGTCTACTGATAGAACCTGACTCTGCATGCTTAATAAGAGAACTCGTATTGCTTGTCATTGAAATGAACCATTGTTATGCTAAGAAAAGATATAAATATTGCATGCTAAGTTACTCGAACACCGCTATCGAATGAACCATTGCTATGCTTATAAGAAAAGAGGGAAAGATTGCTTGAACTTATCTTTGTATCGTGATAAACTAGAGTAGAACTATATGCTTGTCGAAAAAAGATAGGAGAACCACTACTATGCTTGCTTAAATAAAGATTGCTTGCATGTTCCTTATCGTACTAAAAGAGATAGAATTGCATGCTATATTTATAGAACTATTCTTGCCTGTTATTTGTTAAAAGAACTAGATTGCTTGAACATGTTTCATTGATCACGTACTGTAAAGAGATAGAACTGTATAAATAGCTTGAAATGTTGCATCGAGACTAATAATCCACCCTGAGGCTAGAAGTCCTTATTTACGGGAGGGTATGGCTATTAGGCCAGAGAATTGAGAGCTCTGGCTCTATTGCTTGATTAAAATGCTTGCTTGTTCATGAACATGTGCATCATATAGTCTTTATCTGATAGAAGTGCATTCATGCATCGGTCTGACAACTTGTGCACAAATTTTATCTCTCGAGCGGTTCCTGGAGCACTGGGGATCGTTCGGCCTGGAAGAGATCTGGAACACCCTGAGGCTAGAAGTCCTTATTTACGGAAGGGTGTGGCTTTTATTGTAGTGCTGAACCATAAATCCCGGCTGCTATTTTGAACGTATTTTAGTGCATAGCAACCATGCGTGTCACGTCCCAGTCCCAAAATACGTAGGACTAGGAATACGTAACACGTCCATCTCTACCGCAACATCGTAGGAGCTCTCCAATATGTCACCATCATCCGGCCTGAGATTTCCTACTCAGTCAATCGGGTCTGCCAGTTCATGCACCAGCCGTTGGAACATCATTGGGCCGCGGTCAAACGAATCCTCCGCTACCTCAAGGGTTCACTCGATTCCGGCCTCTTCTTCCGTCCTGCTCGTGACACTCGGCTTGTTTGCTTTACTGATGCTGGCTGGGCTTCTGATCCGGAGGACGGCCGCTCTCAACATAGGTTCTCGGTTTACTTTGGAGGCAACCTTGTGAGCTGGTCTTCTCGCAAACAGAATGTGGTTGCTCGCTCTAGCACTGAGGCTGAGTACAGGGCTATTGCCTTTGCCTCGGCTGAACTTATTTGGCTTCAACAGCTTCTCAAGGAAATGGCGGCACCATCTCCTGGTCCTTCCATTCTTCTTTGTGATAATCTCAGTGCCACTTTTCTTACTGCAAATCCGGTCTTTCACCAACGGTCCAAGCACATCAAAATCGACTATCACTTTGTCCGGGAACAAGTTCAGGCAGGTGCTCTGATTGTTAGGCATGTCAAATCTGCTGATCAGATAGCGAACATTTTTACCAAAGCTGTTGGCTCCTCACGGTTTCAAAACTTACGGTCCAAGCTTCTCGTTCGTACTCGGTCGTGAGCTTGCGGGAGGGTATTAAGTTATTGCCTTAGTCTTTCTCTGATTTGTAATTATCTCTAACCATGATTGTAGGATTCAGTTGTAACCTCATGAGTTAGTTTATTTTTGTAATTATCTCTAACCATGATTGTAGGGATTCAGTAGTACCCTCATGAGTTAGTTTTGATGTAAACTCTGCTATATAAAGGCTCACGCATCAAAATAATAAAAAGGTAACATTTTTCCATATTTATCATTTCTTTACATATACGAACTCCAATATATGGAAACCATATACACACGTACGTTGTACATGAATATTCAATCCACCAGTGGTAATATATTGTCACAACAAGTCACACAGAATCTATATCTCATCCACAACACAAATAATCAGTAGGAATAAAGAGCTGAATAATAACTGAATATCAAAGATAAGTATCAAGTCTGATAGTCCGGTGGAAACAAATCCACTACAAAACGACTATACTGAAGTAGCAAAAAGATCTCTAAACAGCGGTAATAAAATCACAGATACTCTGAGGGTAAGATCTCCTCAGTCTCAAAATGGTTTTTCAAGACTGCATTTATGCTTCGAGTAGTTTTTCATCATGTTTCGTTTTTTATTTGGTGTGAGAAGTTGCGTTGAAATGATTACTTAGCTTAGATACAGAGCATATGGGAGTGCATGGTTCATGTTTGTGTGTTTACAACTACTATCAAGTATGTCTTTTCCCTATTATTGTCTTGCGGGTTTTGCTTTATGGGAGTTTTCTTCAGCCGACCCCAAAATTTTGGGATGAAGGCTTGTTGTTGTTGGAGTTGTCTTCCTTTTGTACTGTATTGGCCACACCTGAGAGTCTGAGACACAAGAAACTGTTTCCTCCTCCCATAGCATCGCCATTTGGTGTGATGAACATGTTTGCTGGAATCAGTACTTTGTAAAGTTTCTTTTCTGGCACTAATGTTATGTTTGAATATCTAAATGTGATATTTTTGGATTTTAGATGCTTGGGAAGGCTCGCAGTATTTTCATCGAGGAGTACAATCGCAGACTCTTCAACTGGTTGGTGACTTTCTCTCTTCTAATGGTTGTAGTGGGATGGTTCATTATCAAGTTCATCTTATTAGAGATTGGTGCCTGGATCATGTTCATCTTTCTGGAGACGTATGTTTTGGTCGGCAGAGTCACTGTATTACAATCCTGGTTGGCATTTCATGGTTATAGTTGGGAAACTATAGTGTACAGCCCCATTCTTGATTTGGAGAGGTACTAATCACAAAATATTTCGTTCAAGATACAATTTTTCTGAATTGAAGCTGGTATGTTGCATTTAATATCCTCTTTTTTTCCTTTTTAACTTTATTTGCGTCTATGCTATATTGGCGATGCTATGGCAGGAGGAAACATGATTTTCTTTTCCTATTGCCAACAATGGGAATCCAGTTTTGAAGTATTTACCTGATACCCGAGAGTCGAGACTCTACCGCACATGAGATGCAAGAAACTGAAGATCGATTGAAGTCCAGTTGGCAGGCTTTTGCTATGAGAATCAGAGAGTTGAGATGGAACCGTGTCATTCTATCACATTACTCGGGGTGCTACGTATTGTGGACAACTACAATGACGGTCCTGATAAGGAGCCTTGCTTTGAACCAGCACTAGATGGCGATTACAGCCTCCAACTTCCCTTGCTGCAGAAGTGATAAGGCTCTCACCCAGCAAACTAGTGTATTAGTTCAATTTCCTGCTATTTTTTGGTTGTGTAGTTCTAAATATAAAACTTCTGTCACCGAGAGTTTGCTGAAGCTTACTAGGATTCCATGGTGGTTCTCTCCCTTTAGAGAAAGGAGATAAACTAGTGTTTACTGCAGAATAATGTAAATAAATTGATGTATTCTATGTTCTTTATAGTAGGATTAGTATTTTTCATTATTCTCCTTCCTTATTAGTTTTTATGTATTTTGCATATTTGTTCATGGTTTATGGATTCTAATTGTATGGTCACTTTATTATGGTCGATGTTGGCTTATAAAAGACGTGCTCAGAAAAAGAGAGGCTAGAGTTAAAATGTTGTTTGTGATATCGTTTTTTGTTGTTGTAACATGTTGATTGCGAAAGCATTATAATAAGTTAGTTTAAATGTTATTCTTAATAATGTTTTGTAAAAAAAAGTGTATATATATGTATCCCATTTATAACATTTTCTAACATTTATAACACTGATACTTTAAATACTTGGGTGCAACTAAAAAGCATTATAAAAAATTATTTACAAGAAATTTATCTTGTAGTGGAATTTATATATCGAACCAAACCCTCAAAATCCAATTTTCCTACATCTTACTCTCTTAATTTCTATAAAGAGACCCATGTTGTAGTCTGAAAACCTGAACCCAAGTATTTAAAATATCTTGTAAATAAATACTTGGGTTCGGTATATATTTACAAGATTGCTCAATATTGCTCTCTTAATTTCTTTTGTTGGTTCGGTATAAATCCTAGTCATCCAATATTGCTCGAGTGTCTGGAACCTCAATCCAACAAAAGAAGAGCCTTCGGATTCACTTCTCATATGAAGACCAAACGTCCATCTGTTTAATAATAAGGAAAAAGAAAACCAACTCTTTTATGCTTCAGCACCGACAACCAAACTTGATTATTCTTTCCTTTTTTAATTGAGACCTTAAAAGTGATGCTTTGAATATGATTATAATAGCCAAATTTCAACAGATATAACTCTCATATAGTCGATGTATATCTTTAGAAAGTTCAACAAAAATTCAGTTATTGTAATTGTAATCATTTGAGACAAGTTATCTTAATTGAGAGAGCATAAAACCTAATCAACAACGCCTCATCACAGATTGCTGAAAAATCTACAGAAATTAATTGAGCACAATATTATGGTCCATTTACTCGCCCTCTACATAAAATTGTTACTGATCCTCTCATCATCTAGGAATGGACATTATTCTCAAGAACAATGTATGGCTTCAAAATGGGATAAAGGCCCACCCCATATACGTCACTTGTGGATTATTTAAAAAAAATCAACCCTAAGGCAATGCATTTCGGATTTGCCAGATGGGTGAAGTGTTAGTATGCCCTAAGGATTCTCTGTTCTAGTCAGATCTGGCTCACTTTCATCTTCATTTCCATTTCTCACTGCAACAATCTGCATTCATGTTGTGTTCATTTATCCCGTTACAGTGAACTACCGGCACTTGAGTTGACCGCTGAGTTCTCTTCATTCCTCTTGCAACCTTCAAAAAATAAAATATTTGCAGAATGAGATCCATTAACATTTCTTAGAACATAGTTGACAGAAAATTCCTGCAAAAGGCCTAAGTTATAAACTACTTTCTTGCAGCATGAAATCAAGGTCTTCCTTGCCTCTAAACCACCATCAAACAAAATTAAAGGAGAGGCATTTTACAGATTCATTTATTAAATACAGGCAAACAATATTGAAACTAACATAATTCCCAGATGCTGAACTCCTGTAAATAATGAAACAATCGCCTGTTTGAAGGCCATGAGCTCTTACAAAATCACCTGATTGGAGGTCAAAGAACACAAGGAATAACACATCAGAATGCTGTAATAAAAATTCAACATAAACATTTTAGCAAAATTTACATACCAGTAGATTCCATAACATACATTCGGCTTTTATTATTGGGCCAGAACCTGGATCAAGAAAGGGATATAATAGTATAACTATTTTTCTCTATTAGAATTAAAGATAAGAGTGACAAAAAGAACCCTTTTTTTAAGTAGCATTTGAAAAGGCTAAATGACCATGTTTTTTATGCTTTGGACTTGCTAAATGGCATTGTTTGACCCTTATAAATTTCAAAGGAATACTATATAATGCATTTTTCATCTTTGGTATTAAGGGGCCTCTCTCCCACCTTCCCAGCCTATCCTGGTAACTGTAAGCAATTTTTGAGCTGATACTTGAGTAAATTTGAAATCTTACATAATTGCTGATCATATAGACAGCAATAAATGTTTTTTTTCTCTCTATATCTTGGAAGTGATTTATATTCATCTACTCTATAGTGAAGACACTAGAAATCTTGGAGGGGATTTAAAGCATACGCATTCAAGTTTTAATTGCACTTATCATTTCCATTAGTTATAAAAAAACAAGATATTGCTCATCTGAACCTTAAATATTACATCCAAGGATTGTAATATTACTCAGCAGCATATGAATCTTGACTCATTTGAGGGGCCTCACCAGATCCGCTAGTTGGCTGTTTCTATACCTTTACAAAATTTGATCAGAGGGCTCTTCACAGGTATACAAATCGAGTTGTGATACGTTTTTTTGTTTGTTTGGCTGCATTTGGAAGTATTTTCTGGATCTTTTGAAGATTATCATATCATTGCTTGGCTTACTCCGTAATACCAGAGGGCTCTTCACAGGTAACACCTCCTCCCCTTTAGTAAATTATGAACGCAATTGGGAGACCTCAACTTATTAGTAATTTGGTAATGCAATTCCAAACAAAATAAGGGGAATTTATTAACTAATTCTCCCAGAAAACATACCGATATTTGAACTTCCAAGTGACGGGAAATACAATGTCATCCATATGCAATATGATTCCATCTCCATCAGCTAACAGAGGAAGATTTGCCTCCGCCTCCTTCTGCAAATAAAGAGAGGACTCCAGTAAAGAAATTTGGAAGAAATTTACTAACAAAGGACAAACTACAGGGAGTATGCTGTTTTTAGATTTCACAATTCAGTCAAAAAACAAAAATAGAGCCTTGCTGCTTTGGGCTTGTGCATATTTGTTGATAACCTCAACTGATAAACCCATTTAGGTTAAAACGAGTAAAAGAAATAACAATAGTGTACCTTGGGAAGTACAATTCTACCGATATTTCCGACATCGCTGTTTGACAATTCTTTTCTCAGAACTAATTTTAGTTCTGTATCTTTGAATTCCTGCCACATAATTAAAGAACATAAATAGAATAATGTCTTTTAGATATAAGCGAAGTGGCATTTCATGTTGAAAGTAGAGACTACATTGCGAATAGGATGCCATGGAATTTTATTTGGGCGCTTGGCCAATATTTATCAACAGTGTATACAAAACATATAAAAAGACATTGCTAAACCTAGAAAAATACATAATAAATATGGAGGCTACATTGTGAATAGAATGACAAAAAAAAATTTATGATTATTGGCCTACAAGAAATATAAACATACAAAAAGGCATCACTGACCCTAGGAAAATACATAATAATTGTGTTGAAATAAAATAACTAATCTACTCTTCAATATTTCATTTCATGAGATGGGCCATCAAAATCTCTCCAAAAATAGAATGTAAACGAATGTGATGAAAATCAAGGAAGGAATTCATATGTACTCACCTTTATTAAGTGTATATCATAAAATAAAAAAAGTACTAACAAAAATGTCACAATTATGTAAATGTAACCAACAATTAGGCCTTTATCCTGATTTCTTGGGGCCAGAAATTATAAACAAAGGTACAAATTAAAAATGCATATCGGAGTAACACAATTGCTTAGGCCATATGTTTTGGTAGATGAGGAAGATATAAACCTCTATGAATCTTCAACATTGACAACATATGAATCATGATATAATTTAAAAGAATCTAAGAAAAACATATTCATACACATACTTGGATACATTAGATGCAATACCTTACCTTGTGTTTGGTATGAATTAAGATACGCACACAAATAGATATTCACCCCGTGTTTGGTACGAATTAGGATACGCACACAGATAGGTACTCTGCATGTACATCTTGAGTACACCTACTAAGTCATATAAGTACACCTACTATGTCATATACTTGAACGTCAAAAAATCATCATATCATAATGCAAACATCATACTCTCGTATCTCTTTCATCTCTCTCTTTTGTTTATTGCTAACTCAAGTAATAAAAAGATCTCTGAATGATGGACCTCATGAGGAATTATGACTTATGATTTCTCATAACATACCTTCTCCCCTAACAAACAAAATAGGCGTTGGAATGATCATTAATATAAGTTTAGAGACTATTGATATGTGTATTATTAGGTTATAATGTATTGTTGTTGTAATATATGATAGTTACTTTCCAAGTTGTATTCCTATTTTGTATTATGTCATAGTCTTGCATCAGGTATTCTTTTCTGCCAAATTGTAAAATATGGCATCAGGTAAGTCCGTAGCATATGTCATAGTTTCAATAGCAAAAGGGGCAAGTATAATTTGGCATAGAATATAGCATAGTCTACATGTAACCATACATCATCAAACTCTTGTAGGAATGAACTAGTCGTGGCTCTCCTTGGCATCTGAAGCTTCCTTGATGAGTCAGACTCTGTTGACGGAGTTAGTTTATTGTTCATCTTACACGTGTAACCCTGGGAAACGACATTGGATTTGAAGATAGAAAATTGAAGTGATCAATATTTGCAAATCCTTATAAAACACTTTCTATATTTACCTTCTGTTTATAGATGTTCTCAACATTCAGATGATTAATATTAAAGATATTCATTGATGAAACCCTTGGAGATACAAATGCAAGTCCTGATGTTGGTAAAACACTGGAACCACATGGCAAACCTGTTACAGCAACAAAGTAATAGCAATCAACTGATAACTCACTGACTTTCAGCAGTGTATTCAACCCTAAAAGTTTAATATTATCAACATTCTGAATATGTTTCATGTATTTATTAGTTCGACTTAAGTACAGATGTCAAAGGGGCATACCAAGGTTTAGAGAGCCTTGGTTGGGAATTGGAAACCAAAATTAGAATCTTGGGCAGGTAGGTGGGGGAGAAGTAATTACACTTGCATCCTTATTCCCCATGGCAAGTTTTATAATTTTTATTTAATATCAAAAAGACGGATCATCTTCATTTTATGAGTACAATGTAAAGTACACCTTTCTAAGCAGTATTGAGAGGAGGGGAGGGGGGAAAGAACCTAACAAATGAAGGATGAACAATAAAAGAGAGGAACTTAGTTTTACTCTTTACTCAAAGATTACAAGGTACAAATAAACACAAGCTTGTGATTTGAGCTTATTAATCAGCAGAGTGTGGTGATTTAAAAAGCAGAACTATGAAGACAAAAAAACATTATGCAATAAGACTTCGGTCTTTTAGATATATAGAAAGCTCAAGGACACTGATTGTTAACAGATGATAACGTTCAAAGCAAACTGATAACGATGATATGTAAGATTAAACCTGATCCGATATAAAAATTGTTGGTCATGCTAACAGGGAAGTTCTCCATTTGTAGAGGAAAGATACTAGAAGGGACAGAATTAGAGCATCCTGATGGCCCCCCCATGGTTGACGCAGAATTTGGAATGACAGTATTGTGATATGAAAATCCATGACAAGCATTTGAGTTACTTCTGGATTGTAGTCCATATGTATCAGTTATTGCTGGCAAGATGGAGCCAAGATGAGGTCCTGCAATATTTCGAACGAAGTTCCATGTTGATACTCTGGCAAGCAAGGACTGCAAACTAAATCATAAACAGCATGGTAATAAAATTTACGAGCAAAATGAACAGATCACGTATAATTTTAATTGGCCTGAAGAATATTCTATGATTAATATCCATAAACAAATTACTTACAATAGGTACTGTTCAAACTGATAGATACTTGTTATATAGAAAATCTAGTATTCTCAATGGGATATTTAAGCTTCAGTTGTTTTAAAAGTACCATATATTATCTTCAAATGTGACCATGACTACCCCCTCCAACTCGATATTCTAACTTGACCATTTTTTTTTTTTTTACTTTTGACACTCAACTTCATGTCGAGCATGGTTAACTATCCTGCTCAATTTTGGTACAATATTTTAAAGATTTCCATCGAAGCAATCACGAGTCCACATTAGTAACGGTGAGAGCTATTGTGGAACATGCTAACATAACTTTGTGGAAGAAAAAACCTTAATACTGGCAATTTTCTATCCAAAGACCAATCCATAGTTCACATCATGTATCAGCTCTCATAGACTAATTAATAGCCCACAGCTGGAACGAATAAAACATGTTGAATATTTGTCTGGATTCTTCACTTCACCAACAACAACAGACAACAAAGACACAAATCATGCAGGAAGGAACCATGTTAGTCATTAGTTTGGTCTGCAGAAACCTTTTGTCATATCTGCCTCCGTTTTCCTTCATATCAACACCTCATTCTCTTCCCTTTTAGTAGATTTCCAAGGAAGAACCATTCATTTACTTTTTCACCTTCATCCTCCATGTCTTGCTTACGCATCAGAAGAGAGCAAACGACGACACCATCTACATAGAAGAATTAAGAAGTGGGTGTTGGCTTGACTTCTCCTTCAAGAATAATTTTACCTTGTCTGTGTTGACCAGTTGCTCCGTTTCAGATTCTATGTCCTCAACTGTAATATCCGTTTCCGGACGTTTGACCGAAAACCGTATTTTTCATATATGTACTTGTATTTTTGCTATCGTGACTCGTATTTCTTGTGTTTTCTGTACTGTATCATGTACTCTCGTGCCACGTTTATCTGTAATCGACACTAATCAATGTCACTATCTTGAATTTCATGCAATGGATCAGTTTTTGTGGTTTTCTAGACTTGCACGATAATCAAATTGATTAATTGACTTATGGAACTAATAGTATTTTCGTAGTTTTCAGAAGTTAATAAACTCAATAGCAAACCACCATAGACCCCTAGAGTCTCATGACACTGCCAATGGGTATATGAAGTTATTAATAAACTCAATAACTTGAGTTGGTTTCATTTTAACACAAACATGAACCCGTGCATGAACTCTATTTCCTCGCCCTAATTCAAGTGTATATGATGTTTCTCGTCTGCCTATGGGTATGACATATATCCCGACACGACATGCATGTATCTTGTCGGTATGATTCCATCTCAATACGCGTACACTTGTACTAGCTTGGTCTTATTGGCACAGTTCCCTATATTTGTTTTGGCACATGATGCCCACTTGCTTAGTACCTAACTGGTTCGGTAAAGGTACACCACGTTACTGGTTTACCAGGCTATGTTTGTACCATACCATAAGCACTATATTCATATATCTTGCTACCTCGATCATTATTATGTTCCTTACATGGACCAACTCGATTAGTCATATAATATATACATAGTTGTGGTTAGTTTTTAATGTCGTAGAGTAGAGTTAGGAAGGTCCGCTTGCAGGGCCGGCCTGAGCAAGTGCACCGAGTGCACCCGCTCCGGATCACATATTTATTGGGGCACCAAAATTAAGATGTAAGTTTTAGTTATAAAAAAATAATTATGATGTAGTGGTTAACACAAAATAATTGTGTAGTAGTTAACATAAAATAATTGTGGTGTAGTGGTTAGCATATTAGTCTTGCACTCTAGAGATTTTTAGTTCAAATCTTGGTGATAAGAATAATTTTTATTTTTAATTAAATTTTTATATTATATATGGGGGCCCATTTTGAATGTTTCCCTGGGCCCCCCATTAGCTCAGGATCGGCTGTCCACTTGTGTTTTCTTGTTTGAATTGAAAACTAGAAGCCAGAAGCAGAAGCAGAAGCAGAAGCAGAAGCAGAAGCGGGGGCGGGAGCTGGGGAACGCAACTACAAGAAGAGTCTGTTGGGAGCATGATAAGAGCGTTCGCTAATAATTTTTTTATGTTTATTAATATTGTTATCAAAACTTATAAATAACTTAATATTTATTAGAATTTATAAAGTTCAATTTATAGTTACAAAGAGATCATTCGCATGTTAATTTTTTATAATGTCAATTTTTTATAATGTCAAAGTAAATCTTTAGTTTCTTAGTACTTTGATAAACTTGTATTAAAAAATTCGAACTTTCTTCCCAAAATTTGTCCTCTTTTAAAATTATGCTCGTATTATGGGAAGCGCTCATGTCTTCTAGGAAACGCGCTCGCGTCGCCGGAGAAACGAGCTTCCATCGTCGAAAAAACGAGATCCCAAGTAAGAACCACATAATCAAGATTCTAACTAAGATTCGCTGACCTCCTAGGAGTTTCTGGCTTCTATGATCTGACCGTATATTGAAGGTATACCGCATGCCTATTTTTCTATGCATCAACCCTATATTTAGGGTTGTCGTCGAGTGTAACTTGAACCAAATGTCTTCAATACTGTTCCAAACTCTGTGTGGTCATATATATATATATATATATATATATATATATATATATATATATGCCCTGATGGGTTTAGTAGCAAATTCTATAAAACTCATTGGCCATACTTCGGAAACTTGTTGTGGATATTATAGATGATTTTTTCCAGTCTGACAGGCTATTACGAGAGATCAATCATACTTATATCACACTTTTGCCGAAGAAAGAGGACGCTATTGACCTGGCAGATTTTTGTCCTATTGCTTGCTGCAACTTTATTTGTAAACTGATCACTCACTTGATGTGTCATCGTATGTAGCATATTATGCAGGACTTGGTATCTCCTAACCAGGCGATATTTATCAAAGGCAAGAGTATTGCATAACATAGCCTTTTGGTGCATGAGATGATTCGGGAATTCAACAAGGCTTGGGGCAATAAGACATGTATCAAACTTGATCTCTGTAAAGCGTAAGCTTGGGGTTCGACCCGTCCTGGTTTGCCATGACCTAGGAGTGCATCTCGACTGCATTTCCTAGTTAAGGGACAGCCCAACGAATTATTTGGGAGAAACAGAGGCTTAAGGCTAGGTGACCCACTCTCTCTATACTTATTCACACTGGTCATGGAATTCTTTACTTGTATGATGGATGTTGCTCCTCATAGATATATCATCTTGCTACTGTTCAAGAGTGTAACACCCCACGTTACACACTTGATATATGCAGATTACTTACTAGTTTTCCTGGTCCCTACTATGAAAGGCATAGGGGCTATATCTAGCATGATGGAGAGGCTCGGGAGACTTTTCGGGCTGAATCTAAATTGGGATAAGAGCAAAATGTACTTCAGTAAATGATATACATGTAAGAAGGAACATGCTGACCCTTTGGGAGTAGTGAAAGGAGAACTGTCGATGAAATACTTGGGAGTCCCCCTAACATGCAATTATGCAAGAGAGGTAGAATTTGTCCCTCCTCGTTCCCGATATACATATTAGTGTGTATGCGGCTTGTTGGCATGACCGACAGTTAACCCTGAAACTAGATCCATGTTTTCCCTTTAGCTTTGGTTCATAGTTTATTTGTGTGGCTAGGATTGCTTAGAAAAATTCGTGACTTGATCCAATAGCTAGCATCCCACCCCTACCTTATATAAACTATTTTCTTTCTCTCTCTTCCCTCATTTCTACACTTTCTTTCTCTTTCTTCTTCTTGGAGCTAGGCAAGTACACCTTACACAAATGGAGAAACTTTGTATATTTTATTTTTTATTTTTTTTGCATTTTATTAGTCAAAAATGCGTATATTATGATTCTCTACATCGTTAGTACTTGATATTTTCGGTTTTAATGAGTATTTTGGAGTAGATTTAAGTTTCAAAATTATAATTTTATGGTATTTCATGGAAATAATCTCTAAAAACTTAGTATTTTTGAATAGTAGTTGTTCCATATTGTAGAGAATAAAATTTCATACGATTTTGACTTTTGTTTCACTTGATTTGGAGTTAAAAATAAAGGTTTTATAAAAAAAAAGTTTTGGAGCTTTTTCATGGCAGAGGCTGCTGTTCTGGGACAATGAAGTCATATGCGACAGGAAGCTATGTGGCAGCGATGCTATGCGGCACGAATTCTTTATCGTAGACCCTCTA
This sequence comes from Iris macrosiphon, assembly GCA_036927795.1. NCBI lineage: Eukaryota > Viridiplantae > Streptophyta > Magnoliopsida > Asparagales > Iridaceae > Iris > Iris macrosiphon. The sequence continues at coordinate 214,134,491 of JAYESA010000004.1, forward strand.
TAGTATGCACACTATGCGCCTAGACTTTTTAGGCACATGGATGTTCTGCGTATGACTGTTTCGTATATGCGCCCGTTGTATCATGCATCTGATCTCGCTATGTAACGGATCTCGCCATACGCCTGAGGGTACATGTGGCAGATCGCTATTCGCCTAACACTGAACGCATAACTTGATATGTGTATGGATTGCTATGCTCCTATCTTACTATGCATCAGGTCGATATGCGTCAGGCATATTACATGTAGTCATGTTGTGCTCATGCGACAGCTTGCCACGAGACGACTGTTTCATGTGCCATATTGTTTTCATGCAGCAGCTCTGCCATGCGACAGTTATGCTCATGCGACATCTGTTTCATACGGCAGATTGCTATGCGCCTGTACTCATGTAACAACCATCTATATGTACATATCCTTATGCATGCATATGACCCTATGTGTCTGTTTTGCTCATTTTATTATTTTGCTTGGTTTTGTTGTTTTCTCTCGATTGTTTTGATTCAATGACTTGACCATAGTAAGTTACAAGTATTAATGAACGAAGCAACCTGCAATACCCTAGATTTTTATACACAATGACCAGTACCTAGATTTGGCAGAATTATAGGCTTAACCCAAATATTTGTTGAACCTTTGCTATAGAAGCATCGACCGTGTACCTGGCTTGAGCAATGTGTTACAATATGAAAAGAGAACTTTTATGTAACTGACTAATTGACATGGTATCCTGACTTGACTATTTGTATCTGTGCTGATACACCTTCTACGTGCTAAGCATGTTATAAGTCATATTTATGCACTCAGGTGCCACTTGATCCTGCTTGACATGTGATATTATATGTTCTCGATTTCTCCAAAACAGACATTATAGTTGGTTAGTAACCTTGACGTAGTTAGGATGTTATGAATTTGTTGTATTACACTTAGGGAAAATCTAAATTGGGCCCACGGACAACAATATGGATTCGTACCTAGCGTACATGTATTGAGGTACAATATATAAGGAGAATAATCATGAGACCATGTCATGAGATTTCAGCTAACAGTAGGGTTAACTAGACAACTAAAACATATAGAGCATTGGGAGAGAACAGATTTTCGAGATCGTACATGACGGCCACCTTACAGACATTAGTTCTGGCGTACCAAGCTGGCCACCACCGAACATGGTATATCATCTACACTAGTGGAGAGCAATATCTGGCTACTATATGCAAAGTGTTATTATTGATTCATTAGCACAGTGGCCTTACGAGAGACTTGTGCCTATTCTACGTACAATGTGTTATTATTGGTTCGGCTAGTCCTGCTCAGATATAACACGATCTGAGGATCCCTATTTATACATTATACTACTGGGATAACCCAAAATTCACATGGGAAGTCGTTGGATTGATTGGTCGATTCTTTAACTAAACTTTATTATGCTCTGTATATTCTGTGAGACATGGACTGTCGTGGTGCGATGGTCCAACCCATGTCCTTGTTTGGTTATGGGGTTAGGCTATTGTACTACGATAGGCTATAAACAGAAACTATAATACAGAACCTTTAGCTTGACCTTAGTTAAAGGGTGTACTCTATCTCAGAGTGATACGGCATTCCTTGTCTTTGTTTGGTATAAAAATGTCATATGGCCTCGATAATAGAGTATATGCCTATGATTCTTGGCTCATGCATCGCTTAGGCTCTAATTTGAGCTTTGTTTCTTTATTCCTGCTTTCTTATGGTACTTGTTATTTGGGGTCTAACCCCACTGTTTTTGCATGGCTAGGTTTAGAGCCAGAGTCCAAGGATCCAATGTATCTTCCCTTAATAGATGGAGTGCACCAGACGAATGGTCATTGAGAGAGATGAGTAGGTTTCTTCTTCACTACTCATATTGTATATTCATTTCTTTTGGAGCTTTTAGCCACCGGTACCTGTTAGCCGACAAGTTTAGACTTAGTTTCTTACATGATTGTAATTTTTCAGATTGCGGCTAGTTTCAGTCATGTACTCTTGATACTCTACTAGATTATCATTTTGTATAGGTAGTTTCCAAATTATTTTAATAGAGCATCTAGAACGCCTTACTACTTTATCTTACATGCTCTATATTTACTTCTTCTTGTTTGAATTATTGAGACACTGATGTTCAGTATAACCCAAGGCGACTTGATTGTAGTATGCACCCCTTGTATATTTTACATCATTAATCATATTGTGGGGTGCTTGCGTACTCCGTAATACGTAGCTGGCCTTGTCATACCCCCATTATCTATAATTCGGTATTAAAGCGTAATAAGAGTGTAAGAGTTTGGTTGAGTTTGTACAGAAGAGAGTTGAAGGGTGGCAAGCTCACCGCTTATCCTTTGGAGGCCGCATTAAGTTGGTCATATCGGTAGTTTCTGTAGTGGACATGTTCTAGCTTTAGTCTATCTTATCTCATACACATGGTGGAGAAGATATCTATAGACTTTATCTAGTGGGGGGGTATACATGCCATTTCCTGGAAGACTCTGTGTAGACCTTGTGAGGAGGGTGGGGTGGGGCTCCGACCTATCCGCTATTTACTGCAGGTAACAGAGATGAAGCTTGCATGGAGGTTCCTCCATGGAGAGTCGCTTTGGGTACGTTGGATGTCTAGTCGATATCTCAAGCAGGCTAATTTCTGGGCCTACAGTGCTAACAATAATGAGTCTGTAAGCATCAAGCGTATGCTCGGGTACAGAAGATTATTCAGGGGTCTAACCATAGGTTCACTACAGTAGCCTCTTAGATAGGGTTGGGGATCATATGGCGGATGAGGCATACCGAGGGCAAAGGGTCAGCGTGTTATTACTTCATAGCCGCTGGTGAGTGGAGTCGTATCCCCATGCCCGACGCTAGGCAACGAAGTGGGTTCATGTTGACGACAATATCCTGAGTGATTAATGGGTATGGGATGGCACCAAATATATGCAATTCAAATTCAATATAGCTTACTACCAAGTCAGGATGACACATGAAAAGATAGCAAATGCTAATATTGTATGGGCACGTAGAGTTGCGAGGAAAATACAATATTGTATATATATATATAATAAAACTTGGAAGATTACTCACGAAGGACCGGCTTGCAAGATTTGGAGTGCTGAACGGAGAACAGATATGTGCTTTATGCGAGAACGAAGACAAGGATTCGCAATACATTTTCTCCGTTTGTCTTGTATCCAGAGAGGTCTGGCATAGACAGAGGGCCTTACTTCAGCTACGACAGTCGGATGACTACGAAATCATAGAGAGCTTCCGGGAGATTAGAGAAGCCAGAAGCAGAGGCGATGCATTATTCCAACAGGCTTGCGCTAGATTAGCTTCTGCTATATAGCATGTCTGGAGGGAACGGAACAACCGAATCTTTGAGGATAGTAGAAACTCCAATATTGGTATAATCTATAACATTGAAAGGGATGTACAAGCGATGATTAGCTCTGCTAGTACCAGCTATAGGTGGTTGGATGTACTTTGATTTCTTATGATGAATATAATTACCTTCTTCCAAATATATATATATATATATATATATATATATATATATATATATATATATATGGTGATAGCCAGACTCCGACAGCTGATCTAGAGAGTATGCATCCTCCTGATGCTCTTAATCAAGATAGAGGGTAGGTCCACGTGTTCCAACATCGCAACAGGATACGCCCCTCTCCTAATAACGTCGTAGGTAGGCCAGACTCTCGTGCTCCTCAAGTCCCGAGAATGCGAATCGGTCGAGACCCATCCCTGCTGACACTATGTATCGAGTTGGCCAGCAGAAGGAGGTAGGAAAGCATGTGCCCCCATCCCGTATTAGGATAGTCAAGACTCAAAGAGTGTCGAGTTGGACAGCTAGAGGGTATGTAGGTGCTCAACCTCCCCTATAAATCCCTCCCCCACCCGGTATAAACCTTCTCTCATTCCAAAACTATCTACATGACAAAATTGTGCTCCCCGTTTATTGCTTCTATGGATCTCAATTCGCATTCTCGGGACTTGAGGAGCACGAGAGTCTGGCAAGCAGAAGGAGGTAGGAAAGCATGTGCCCCCATCCCGTATTGGGATAGTCAAGACTCAAAGAGGTGTCAGGTTGGACTACTAGGGGGTTTGTAGGTGCTCGACCTCCCCCTATAAATCCCTCCCCCCCAGGTATAGACCTTCTCTCATTCCAAAACTATGTACATAACAGAATTGTGTTCCTCGTTTATTGCTTCTATGGATCTCATACTTCACTTTAAGAAGCCGCAGGTGGTCAAGGGCGTTCGTACAACCGACATCGATGCCAAGGATATTCATCTCTCGATGGATGAGGGGAAGAACTCTCTGGCCTTGTACATGGTTGGGCAAAGGCCTTCCCACCCGGCCAAAGCTGATATACGTTCGTAGGTTATAGGCTCTAGTGGGAGTCGTAGAAGTTTTCTCTTGCGAGAATAACTTATTTGTTTATGCGCTTTGCAATAGAGTCAGACCTAGAGACAATGTTTCAATTAGGGCCATATATATTTAACAAGAGGTTCGTCATCACCAAGCATTGGGATCTTATAATCTCCCTGGAGTGTAACCTTCTATCCTATATCCCTATTTAGGTACATCTACCGAAGCTTTCCCTCCAGCTTTGGAATGAGCCTTCCATCTGAAAGATTGCAAGTGTCACTAGAGTTCCTATCCGCATAGATTCAATTCAACCATGACACATCACAAGCAGTTAGCGTAAGAGCGCGTTCTAATTGAGATATCGACTTGCATAGCTCCTTTTAGAGTTTGAAGAATAGAAGATGTGCTTCTTCTTTATATAAGGGCTCCTCTTTACTTGTCTCCCCAAAACCCAAGCCTTCCTCCCATATAATAGAGTGGAGGCATCTGCTGCCTCGAGTCTCGCTCCATCCCTCGACGGTTGACCTTCCTTATGCTTTAGATCTAGTCTTAGATCCGCTAACCGTATAAGAGTAATGAGACTTTAAGCCCCTCAATCTTTGTAATGCAGGCATACACTTTCCTACATGCAACTAGGCAAACACCCTAGGGACTGCCTCCCTTCCTTATATCCATGTACTCTGTAAGGGACGCTTACCCTTTCCCTTGCTGTAGTTAACGACAATCCACCCATCAGGGAGATCCTCACACAACCCGATCCTTGTAGGGATGTCTTGGCACCTACAATACCCAGATTGTCCCCTTATTATATATATATATAACTTAGAATTTTTTTTACTAAGTTTCAATTTAGGTGAGTAAGACAAATAAAGAAAGTGGCTATGAGTCAAAAGTACTAGGAAAATTTTGTAGATTAACCAGTTTACTTGTCTAATAATCTTACCTTGAATTGTTCAAATTGGCATTGTGCTGATCAACCATATTACTTGCCTAATAATCTTACCATGAATATTTCAAATTGGCATTGAAACTGACCAACAAAGGAGGGTTCCTAACACAATTGGATATGATGATTATTTGGAGAGATCACACTATAAAAGTGATATGTACTGGAGAGACCACACCAAGTAAGGGTGATGATCCAATCATGTTGGCCATAGAGGCAACTAATATACCTACAGGTTCCAGAAAGTTGTTCTATTTGGATCAGTAAGAAGCTGAAACCCCTTAATAGCATTGCAAATAGGGCTCATCACGAGTTTATTTTCTTAAACATGTGCAACACATATTAGATCAAGTTGAACAAAAGGGGTGAGTCATATGAAACCTTGAAGCAGTAAATTACATTTGATTAATTGGATATACCCATGTCAAATGCTACCACACCGAGCAAAGCTCAATAAGTAAAGGATTCGCCACATAAAATCATGAAGCAGCCACAAGGGCATAGCTAGCTAGGTTGTTTTCTCTTAACATATTGTACTGGTCTTTTGTTTCCTAAAGTGCAATTTTGGGGTTTTTTTCTTCTCTCTCCAATGGTGGACTTCTGAAGGATGTGATTTCCCTGATGGCGCGGTTGTACGTTCAGTGCACAACCATGATAGTTTCAGTTGTTCAATTTTGTGACTAAATTGACATAGGTGTCTATTTTGGTCTTGTTCGAGTATGTACTCTTTGTTTACATTTTTCATTGTGTAGTGATAATTGAGTGCTCTCTTTTTGTAATCAAAGTTTTTGTTAGTTATTTTTAATGAAATAAAGGAGAATGTATTCCCACTGTGCGCTTTATCTCAAATGGGGGGATTTAGTTTCGATATAAACACCTCACCAAGATCGTCCTTCCCCCTTAAAATTTTATCGACAAAAACCACCAAGGGCGAAGCCACTGGTGGGCTAGAGTGGGCTCTAGCCCACCCATTTTTTTTTATTTTTTCTATACATGTTGAGGTAGAAAGATTTCAAACAATGTATTCCCACTGCATTTTATCTCAAATAGGGGATTTAGTTTCAATATAATCACATCACCAATTGATCGTCCTTTCCCTCTAAGTTTTGTCGACCAAACGCTAAGGGCAAAGCCAATACTGGTGGGCTAGGGTGGGCTATTTTTTTATATTTTTTCTATACATATTGACGTAGAAAGCTTCCGAACAATTTAGTATCATTTAGCACAAGTCGATTAAGCTCTGGGTCCATAAACACGATTGCTTGCTTTCCTAGTATGTTGGCAGTAAAGATCTTCCCAAACCTACAAACAGGAAGCACAATATAAACATTTGAACGTCAAGATTAGTGCTTCAAAGAATTTTTAATTCTAAGTCTACTGATCCTACTTATTTTCTAATAATCCTTTGAGAAGATTCGGTCCTTCTAGGTAGAATTTGGATTCAAACATGTATCTTGTTCTCTGTTTATTGACGTACTATACAGTGTTAGGAAGATTGATACTATATATAAAGACACATGTGGTCGTGGATGTTCAATTGTCAAGTTATCGACATTCTCTAGTTACAACATTCTTAGTATTTTCATTCCAAGCTATATTTTTTTTCTATACATGTCAACCTCGCCCGGCAACACTTTACCCGCCGTCCGAATTCATGCACCCTCAATGAGTTATGTTTAACTTTCTTAGTGTTCGAATTTATACCTAAAACATTCTACCTAATAAACTAAATATTTGTTTTGTTAGGTTTCCATTTTTTTCTAGTATGTTGGACAAGTTCCTAAATTATCCAAACACGGTACAGTATGGACACGATGTATAGACATGACGATAATGAAACAACATTCATTTTGTAAAATAATAAAATTCACCCCTATGACTAAGAAATGTAGGTGACACGGATCCAGTTCAATCAAACGAACAAATAAGATCAATGGCAGTTTTATTACCTCAAGAACAATATATATTTTTTCATGGAAATAATTTCATAAAAGCTAACCTGACTGAAAATTGTTAACAGCAACAAAGGAATGGTCTGCCGGGTCTTGCGGCCGTGAGTGCCCGAACCCGACAACCTGCCGATCTCCCTGCAACGTCAAGGCGGATTCTAAAGCCATCGGGTTCTGAACTCCAAAACCATATGCACTACTCCCTCCACTGCGCTGCCCGCGGTCAGGACCCAAGTTCCCTTCGCTGCTGCCCGCCTCCATCTAGTGATGAATAACCGATCGATGCAGTGACAGAAGAAACAGAGCTTAATTCTTCTTGTGTATAGTATGAACAAGAATTAACAATGGAAAATGAAATGAAACCCTAAAGTTCCTTTTTCAAGTAAAGAAAGAAAGATACTTGATCTATATATGTTCATGCATATATAGATAGGCGAAGGAAAATATTGAGTAGTGATAAAGAAAAGATGCGGTGAAAGATTTATAGAGAAAGGAGGAATAGGAAAAATCAACTGCCATTTAATACTTGCTTAGATCGAAGAAGAATAAGAATGACTTTCGTTGAACGAGAATTTAAATAGTGGACCGTCATCTACAGCACAGGCTAGCCTCCGTGGACAGACTGCAATGGACGAGTTTCTGTACACGTGGTAGATATGTATTGATGTAATTCGAGTAGTTTGCTGTTTGGGGCGTTGCTGGGGATCTGGTTATGGGGATTTGGAACGTCACTCAAGTATTTATTTGGTGCCGGCAAAGGGGCGGGTTTGATACAGCTTATCTGCACTATATTAGAAGCAGCTTTTGAAAAGTGTTTCGAAATTTAATTAACTTTTCAAAAGTTCTTCAATATTTCGCTTGGATCTAATTATGGGCAGAGGCAGCCTTGACCAACGACAAATTGGGCTTCCGTCCAAAATTTTAAGAATTTTTTTTTCTTTATATATATATATATATATATAGAGAATAAGGGAGGTGAGGTGGCACCTCACTCTCAAAACAAGGGTGACGGTGATGTGGCACAATTTCAACCACACAAACGAGGGGAGGGGGTTAAGTGCAATTTGTCAATTATGAAATATGTTATATATATATATATATATATATATATATAATGTTTGCATACAAATAAGACAAAGGTATAGTAAATTGTACATGTCTCAGCGTAATGATAATTTTTTTCTCACCAAAAGCAAAGACAATAAGAAAGCAGCGCAAGCTGCCACCTGTCCCCTTCCTTGGCGGGATTTAGGCTAGAAACGCGACGTAGGCTGCCAGCTGTCCAAGATGCACAGTTATCGTGCAGAGCATTAAATGACAAAGATTGTCAGACTGTTCGTGATATGTTACCGACGGTTACGATTCCCAAAGAGCAGCGTGGCGTGGACATAACATAGGCCGCCAGTGTCCCCTCCTTGGCAGGATGCACAACTGTCAGAATCAGGTTGCAGACTGCCAAAGTCGTAGCGCAGGCTGTCAACTGACGTAAAGATTACAATTAGCGTGACGTGGTCGCGGCGTAGGACGCCACATGTCCTCTCCTTGGCGTGATGCACAGTCGCCAGAGTTATGGCTCAGGCTGCCAACTAACGAATGCATAGTCATCATAGTCATGGCACAGACTGCCAATTGGTCAGGTGCACAGATATCAGAGCAAATCACGATGACAACCTTAAGGAATTGATTTTATTCCTTAACGGGTGACACGTGTCATGTAGCCCGAAGTTGGCGCATGTAGTAATTTTTCGCGCAGACACACAAAGTAGAACAGGAAGGCAAAAACGTACGATGATTTTTGCCTATTCCCTGTGTAGGAGTCCAAGGCTGACAGTTTTGCCTATAAATACCTCGAAACTTGTGCCATTTTGAGGGAGCAAAGGATCAAAGATCAAAAAGATCGAGCACAAGAGAATCGACAGCTAGTACGCTATCGAGAGCTTGAGCCTTCTTGTGACCCTACTCTTCTCCATAGTGTTTGTGAGTTAGAGTTGGCAAGGTTTCTCCCATCTTCGTATCGGGTCATCAAAGAGTAAAGAAGTCGACCGCATATTTGATCTCCACCGCTACTACTCGTGCATAATCTTTCTTATTCTTGCTTGTATTTAGAATTCCTTCTGTATTTAGGATTCTTTGTAAGAAAAAAACAAACAATTTCTATCTTTATAAAAAAAAGTACCACGCTTTATTGTAAAATAAAATGACAGAAGCAAAAATGGCAACTCTGCTGGGGCTGGAGATTGACTTCTCCACTGATGAGAAGATGGTGGCACAATCCAACGTCATAAAGATTGGCACAACGCAGAAGACATTGCTTGTACAATTCGACAAACAAGCTTTCGAAGCAATGCTTATGGGGGATAGCTCAAGCCCTTCACCACGGACAGCAACTGTTGCTGCCTCTGTCCAAGTTATCGAGGATATAACTACCAGTGCGCATGCCAAGACGTTATGTTTCTCCAACTCCATACACGCTCAGTGTAGTGTGCAGAAGGAGCCACTTTTCCACAGCTTTATGGACGACATCCTTGGATATGCCATAGTGGCCCCTTGGTGTCACGCCCCATTCCCAATATACCGAGGGACTAGCCACGTGGCAATGGCCAGCAACACAACTCCAATGGGCAAACCTAATTTAATGGTCCCGTTAGACTGCACTTAAGCTGTAATAAATATAAATTTAGTCTACAACATCTATCACAGTATAATTCTAATCTCATCCACAGAAAGTAAACACAAGTCAATATGATAAATCAGTAAAGATAATAGATAAAGGAAATAGTCCATCAATAAGTCCAAGTAAATAGTGTCTCAGAGAACAACCCGACACAATAAAGGAAAGAGAATATCACCAATATATATGTCCATGAGTCCATATATGAAATAACAATGAGCATAAATAACTGAGTATGAAATTGAAATACTCAGGAGAAATCCTCTGGCACAACCTCGTCCTCTGGTGCTAGTACTACTCCAACGTCAGCTCCTGTCCCGTATATCTCAGGGTAATCCTCCTCTGCTGTACCTGGGGACATAATCCGGATCCAGGTCCTCAGGGGACATAGCAAGGTACAAGAAATACTCAAGCCAAATAAAATATAGTATATATAAAAATAGATCCTCAGGGCAAGCTATGTAACCAGCTAAGTAAAATATAAATAAGAACATCACTTGTATTCAGGCTGAGACCACTACAAGCTCTGTGTCGGGGAGCCGGTAGCAGCAAGAATATCACGTAATAGGCCAAGCTCTGGTACAGAGACTAAAGCACCTCCAGTAGTAAAGTATATATATATATATATATATATATATATATATATATATATATATATATATATATATATATATATATATATATAATTAGCCTGTAGCCTGTGTGTCTCTCTCCACCCAATGTAATATCATGTCTCATGTCTATAACATGCAAGATCATGACCTCTAGCTAGTACAGCGAGTCATAATGATATCTATGTATATGTCTCATGTCACGAATCTTGTAAGCCTGTACAGAATTACCATGAATAACTCAGAAAAGATTCTGTCATATGAATAGTGTCAAGTGTCCTATGGTATGACGTACTTGGTAAAGCAATGTCACTACCATATTTTCTAGGAAAGGGTATTTTAGTCATTTGGTAATTAATTAAATATTATGCATGTTAAATTTTTATTTATTGTATTATTTATTTATTATTAGCATATTAGATTTATTTTTGGACTTGTGTTAGTGGACCTAACTAGTTTAGTTTAGACTCATGGACCAACATTCAATTCTAGTTAGAATTGAGCCCAATAATTAGAAGTCCAATTATTATGAGGATGATTAATTATGTTAAACCATTAGACTATAAGCTTCCCTCCTTAATTAATTTCTTCATGAGAGACCCCAATGGGTATTTTAGACTTTACATAGTAGCTTGAGGGAGGGGACAAGTGGGGCCTATATAAAGGGGATAAAAACTTTCTCTCTTCATTTTTTATTCCAAATCTAGATCTAGAAAATTCCCTCAACTAAATCCCTACCAAATTTCCACCCAATTATTTCCCAAATCACCATTGGAGGCTATTAGAGCATGAATTTACAAGAAGGAAGCATGGATCTACAAAGAGGAGCAAGCATCTACAAGTTGAAGGCCAATTTCACCAATTTTGGAGGTTTTATTGGAAATCCATCTCCCAATAGGTACAATTCAATTTTGTTCCCCTTAATTTAGGTTCTAAATCTGAGAATTAACTATGGAAAATTAACCCATATGCATAGGCTACCCATAGGATTTGGTTTTGTGTTCATAGGAGGCCTATTGAGAAAGTTATGGTACTTTTTGTGTCAATTTTGGAGGAATTCTGAGATTGACATTTATGGCGTGTGTCAATTGATCCTATAGATCAATTTGGCATGTGCTTGTGTGTTTGGGGATAGCGTCGTATCCACAATTGGGTACGTGTAGGTCGAATCCCATCAATTTGGTGATACGTGTTGATTTGGGGGTTTTTTTCCTCTAACACGGGACTTTGAGCATGTCATATTTTCATACGGGCACGTAGATCTATATTTGACTCTTTGTATTATTCATAAATAATATATATGATTTGTTCGTGTCCTTCGGGATACGTTTGAATGTGTGGTGGACTCGTGTCGCATGCGTATCCTAGATCTAGTGGAATACGGGGTGATACGGTCCATGTATGTACAATTTAATTGTATATCTATTTATTGTGTTCTTAATTCATGGAGGATGTAATTGTATATATATATATATATATATATATATATATATGTGTGTGTGTGTGTGTATGTGTGTGTATGTTACTATGTGTATTATGTACATAATACTATGTGAGGGTGTGTGTATAATTATTAGTAGTATATATATATATATATATATATATATATATATATATATATATATATATTGTGTATATATATATGTATATTATTATGTATAGTTATTTGTACGTAATAATATTATGAGAGTGTAGGTATATTTATGGTAGTATATATATATATATATATATATATATATATATATATATATATATATATATATATATATATATATATATATGGTAGATATATATATATGTTATTATATATTATATATATATAGCTTTTTAGCGACAGTAGGAGAGTGTCGCAATAGTGAGCGTCGCAACAGCAGAGAAATAGCAGCAGCGGCAGCAGCTTTTCAGCGACAACTGTCAGCGACAGTTGCAAGAAATTGTCGCTGAAACAACAGTGTATCAACAGAGTATCAGAAGCTTCAGCGACATATTTTAGTGACAGTGCAGAAAACTGTCATAAAAACTGCAGTGTATCTATATACACAGCAGCTTTTCGGCGACAGTAAACATGGGCTTTTAATGACAGTTTGGCAGTTTTTGATATATTAGATATTAATATATATATAGATATATACGTATATATATATGATAATTAATATAAACGTTTATATGTTCCTAATTTTCTAATTGTGTTTTAGTATACTATATGTATAATATATTTAGTTGTAGCATATAATATTATTGGAATAGTTAGTATATTTTAGTTATCTGTTGTTATGAGTATCTTTAGTTATATATATTATATATTTGTAGGTATGTATGTATGTATGTATGTACGTATATATGTATTAGTATTTAGTGTATAGTTGGTAGTTAGTATTTATTCTATTTAGTACATACTAGAAGTTATATTGGATTGATATATGTATACATATAGTTATTGATGAATAGTTAGTATATATATGAAGATTTTGGCAATTACCTTGAGATACCAAGGTAAGTATCAAGATATACCAAGGTATGAGTAGTAGGTATTGGCATAGTAATAGGATAGTTGTAAACAAATTATGGGTGGATATTAGGTGACTAAAATAAGGTATATAGTATGGTATAAATACTAAATACATGGTAGTTTATAGTTATAGTTGGAGAGTTAATATATATATATATATATATATATATATATATATATATATATATATATATATATATATATATATATATATATATATACTAGAGTGATATTACCTTGAGATACCAAGGTAAATACCAAGGTATTAAGGATACCCAAGGTATTGGGTTTGGGTATCAAGATAGAGGTTTAGTATTGCGATACCAAGTTGGTTCAAAACCAAGATAATCATTTAGCATTTGTAATTATGATTTATATATTTAATATTACTTTATTATAGATATGTGATATTTACCTATTGTTTGCGTATCCTGAGATACAGTATCTTAGTATCCTAAGTTATAGCTTGTATGACCTAGATTCATAGTGTGTGAGCCAATATCTTTGAGTTAGACTTATGCAACCTAGAAATAGGTAGTTGACCATAATTTGACTATAGTTTGACCGGTTTGACTTAGAGTTGAACTAGTTTGACTTTTGACTTATAATTGACTTGTTGACCTAGAAGTTGACTAGTTTAACTTATTTTCTTTCCAGAACCTTGTATTAATACAATATTCCATATATTGGTCTGTGTGACACCAGTTCGGACAGTTTGACATTCATTGTTCTGGACCACAGGCGAGTACATTTCTCTGATTGTTTTTAATTCATAATATTGTATATATGCATGTTCTAGAATTGTATACATTGATTCCCGACACAGTGATTTCATGGACTGGTGCTATATGGATCCGTCAGGAGGTGTTATCCCCTTCCGTGTGCAACGGGTACCCAGTCACATGTATTTCATCGTGTGCATCGGATATTGACTTTCATGTGCTTCTTGTGCATCCACTATTTCGTGTGCTAGTGTGACTATATCGTGATCATGTACGTAACATGTCGTGATTGGATCCATAAGGGGAGGGGGAGTAGGAGTTGGTTATGTGATCAAAGCCCTCTTGATCTCATGTGCATGTTGATTATACACCTCACGTATAATGGAGTTACCTTTATACCTCATGTGCAATCTAAGCCGATCACATAACGAACTTGTACTCTAAATCACATAGCTAGTATTCTTGTTTTCTACTTGCAGTTTATTTTTCGTATTTACTTTTCAGTTCTTATTGTGCTTATTGTCTGTTCTTCCTGTATTGTACATTCTTATTACTTGTGCATCTTGTATCCTTTTTCTATTGCTTGTTATATATGCTCAATTATGTTTTTGGAACTGCTTTCAGAGGTATATACTTTGCTCCATTCCTGACTGAAAAATATTTTTCAGAGGATCCGAGAGATTGGTGTCCGACATACTATGGACTTCGACTTATAGATGGTGCAGACTTGGATCCACTAGTTCTGGAGTGATTGCCGGAAGGTTTATCCGGATCACTAGTTTTCATAGTTAGTCTCTTTAGCATTTTGGTACCGGATTTGTTTCTGACATAGAGTATGAGATTGGATATTGTTTTCATTATTGTTTATATATATTGAATGGATAGTTATGTTAGACTTTCTTGATATCTTCTCATGCTTTAGAATGTGATTGAGTTTGTGTTGAGATATTGTTGGCAAATTTTATATTATTGTGAGATATTTAGATAGTATAGTTAACCAAGACAGCGTTCTACCGCCGATGCTGCGGCGTAGGCTGAGCGTTGTTCCCGACTTGCATCCCTACACCGGGTGCGGGTCGTGACACGTTTTTAGTGGTAGCCCATGCAGGTCAGGCTTCGTAAGTTTTGCGATATCGTGGTAGTACGACAACTTAGTTGTACTACTGTGTGCCTGCGATAGGATATAAGATATAGGACACTAGGATGAGAGAGGATACTCAATCACAAATTTCTTGAGAGATTCCTGGGATGACCCTTGAGAATATTATTACAATTCTCATTTCAAATCTTTTCTCTTGTTTCTGTTCGCTCTCACTTGTTGTTGTTAAAATTAATTTTTGGTGATCTATTGTTGAATTTGATTCTTGGTGATCGGATGATTCAAAATTTTTGGTGTTCGTTATTTAGTTTAATTTTATGTCGAGAGAAATTTTACGGACTAAATTACGATATCATCTGATAACATATGTTGATGAGGACAGAGAGAAAGGTAAAATATCTACTTTGGTTATGGAGACTAGAGTTTATCGCAACCATATTAGCTGGCGTAGCAAAAACGTAGGGACCTGACTTTGGATGTACATATCTTAGTTATGAAATTTAAAATTTCTCGCAGCTATACTAGTTGGCACAGCGAGGATTCTAGATGACATGATTATAGAGTTGCATACCCTCGTTATGAAATCTATCGTTTATCACATCTATGCTTACTGGCGTGGCGAGGATTCTGAGTGTCATAATTTTGGATAAACGTGTATGATTATCATATTGTACCTTAAATTGGTTCTTAAAGTATCATCTCAATACTTATTCATTTTTGTTATTTCAGGACTTCGTTCCTTTGTTCTTTAGCTTAGCAGCAGAGATACCTTCAGTTCTCTAGTTCCTTATATAGCTTATTTCTATTAAAGTCCTTATTAGTGTGATAATTGGGACTTACAATTAGGTCTGTGTCTTGAGTATTATTATTGACTATTGAGAGTGTGTCTTATGAGTCTGTAAGTGGTTCTTGGTTGGGTATGTGAGCAATAGGCATAAATATAGGGATAACCCATAGCATAGTACTTTGTAGCACTAGTTCTATGATATGTGTAATTATAAGTTAGTAGTTACTATAGGTAGAAGAGGGAGTAGAGAATATCAGTAGTGGTTCCATGAGTTAGTATCAAAGTCAGCATACCAGTTTAGGATAATCATGATTTCATGTAGTTGGGTGATCCATGTAAACAATTAAGTATCAAGAAAATTGTGTTGAAAATCAATAAAGTATGATATTCAAATTGGTTGTTGATACTTGGGTGTGTCAAGAGTATAGATATATATATGCATCAAGAGTATTAATGAGTGTGCCATAGTGGAAAGGTACCCATGAGTGTATGGGAGAGCGTGAAAGAATAATA
Source organism: Iris macrosiphon (assembly GCA_036927795.1). Lineage (NCBI taxonomy): Eukaryota > Viridiplantae > Streptophyta > Magnoliopsida > Asparagales > Iridaceae > Iris > Iris macrosiphon. The sequence continues at coordinate 214,150,689 of JAYESA010000004.1, forward strand.
ATACATTATGCTAAAGTAGTAGGACTTGTGTTAAGATAAAGTAGAGCATTAATGTGAGTGGATAGGAGTGTACCAGTATATGACTAGTGATGGGTATCTCACCTGATATTGAGGGTAGTGATATGTTGGAAGCAATAGGTGGAAGAGTGTCTAAAAATTGTGTGTAGGAGGCGCAATGGGTGATAAGTGTCAGTGTAGAAGTTCATGAGTATCAGAAAGTGGAAGCTTGAGTGTTAATATTATGTCATGGGTTAAGAAATATCAAGATTAGTCATGGAAGATATGTATCACTGATTTGTGTATATGTCTGTAAAAGGGGTTTGAGGAGAGATACATATACATCAATAGAGATATGGAACCATATATCTGCCTTTGAGGGTGAAGTAAAATATGTGTATTATAGAAGTTAATAACTAGTGCATTGGATGAAAGTGATCATAATTTCTAGTGAGTATGATGAGGTGATCTAATGATGAAGCTAGTATCCAGAATAGTAGTAGTGTTGTGGTAAACTATTGTAAGTATTAAGAAGCTAGTGACCTAGAACATTAAGGAAATTTGTTGTGTAGTTAGGAAGCTAGTATTACTATATAAAGAGTGCTAGTATTTCTATATCAGGGATTAGTTGAGTAATGTGCTAGTAACAGTAAGTACCTTATATAATGATATTGGATTGGCGTATCAGTTAATATGGATAGAAAAGTATTTGGGAGTAATAGTACAAGTGATCCAAGCAGTAGAGGAGGAAGATAATACATATATAGAAGTAAGTTTAGTAAGTATAGTACCTTGCTAAATTTGAGTATATAGGTTGTATGTATCAGAGAATAAACCGAGGGGTATAAGGATACCAGTGAGATGTCATGATATTGTAATGACTAGATGGTAATTGTGTAGTTATTGTGACACTAATGTATCAATGAGAACCTTAAGATGATTAACAAATGTTAGAGGGTGAGTTACGCCAAGTATTAGATAGAAAGAGATACCCTAGTAACAAGAGACGGAGTACCTCAAGTATTATGAAAGTTGAGACAAGTAATTTTAGTATAATAATATAGAGGAGAGACACGAGTAACTTGGTATGAGAATGTCATCTAAAAATACATATGAGAGCTGATGCCTTGTGTAGACAGTAACAAGATTTAAGTAAGGCATCATATTGGGAGTATTAGGTTGGACGAGGGTGTGTTAATAAAATACATGATTGAAAAGGTATACAAGTGTTCCTTGCAAGAGAATGATTAAAATTTTTTGGTGATTACAAGAACAGAACAAGGAGGTAGTATCTTAAGTGTTTTATCCTAAGTAGCAAGTGCCAGTGAGTTAAGCATATCCATGACCTAGAACTATAGTATATTACTAGTATTTGGTAACCCTTAGTATTAAGGATATCTTGACTAGGTTGATGATTAGTTAATGCTTGGTGTGATGGGATAGGCCACATGTGGCATAACAGGTTATCCTTACCAATAAAGGAAGATATTCCAGCAGGGCAGAGACTGATTTCATGATAGTTATAGACTATATCCAAGTATGATTTCCCTTTCAGTAGAATGATATGATTGTATGTTATAGGATATATATACTATTTTAGACTGTGATTGATGGGGTTTGACCATAGTAAGATTTGTATGAATAGGATATGACTGGCCCAAGAGAGAGGGTGAGAGTTTTAATTTCGAGGGCAAAATTCTTCTAAGGGGGTAGATTTGTCACTACCATATTTTCTAGGAAAGGGTATTTTAGTCATTTGGTAATTAATTAAATATTGTGCATGTTAAATTTTTATTTATTGTATTATTTATTTATTATTAGCATGTTAGATTTATTTATGGACTTGTGTTAGTGGACCTAACTAGTTTAGTTTAGACTCATGGACCAACATTTAATTCTAGTTAGAATTGAGCCCAATAATTATAAGCCCAATTATTAGGAGGATGATTAATTATGTTAAACCATTAGACTAGAAGCTTCCCTACTTAATTAATTTTTTCATGAGAGGCCCCAAGGGGTATTTTAGACTTTATATAGTAGCTTGAGGGAGGGGGCAAGTGAGGCCTATATAAAGGGGATAAAAACTTTCTCTCTTCATTTTTTATCCCAAATCTAGATCTAGAAAATTCTCTCAATCAAATCCCTACCAAATTTCTACCCAATTATTTTCCAAATCACCATTGGAGGCTATTAGAGTATGGATCTACAAGGAGAAAGCATGGATCTACAAAGAGGAGCAAGGATCTACAAGTTGAAGGTCAATTTCACCAATTTTAGAGGTTTTATTGTAAATTCATCTCCCAATAGGTACAATTCAGTTTTTCCCCTTAATTTAGGTTCTAAATATGAGAATTAACCATAAAAAATCAACCCATATGCATAGGCTACCCATAGGATTTGGTTTTGGGTTCATAGGAGGCCTATTGAGAAAGTTATGGTACTTTTTGTGTCAATTTTGGGAGAATTTCGAAATTGACATTTGTAGTGTGTGTCAATTGGTCTTATAGATCAATTTGGCATGTACTTATGTGTTTGGGGCTAGTGTCGTGTCCATAATTGGGTACGTGTAGGTCATATCCCATCAATTTGGTGATACGTGTTGATTTGGGAATTTTTTCCTCTGACACGGAACTTTGAGCATGTCATATTTTGACACGGACACGTAGATCTATATTTGACTCTTCGTATTGTTCATAAATAATATATATGACTTGTTCGTGTCCTTCGAGATACGTTTGGATGTGTGGTGGACTCGTATCGCATGTGTATCATAGATCTAGTGGGATACGGGGTGATACGGTCCATGCATGTGCAATTTAATTATAGATCTATTTATTGTGTTCTTAATTCATGGAGGATGTAATTGTGTGTGTATATATATATATATATATATATATATATATATATATATATATATATATATATATATATATGTATATTTATATATATACATATTAATATGTATGTGTGTGTATGTTACTATGTGTATTATGTACATAATACTATGTGAGGGTGTGTGTATAATTATTAGTAGTATTTATGTATATGATATATATATATATATATATATATATATATATATATATATATATATATATATATATATATATATATATATTGTGTATATATATATGTATATTATTATGTATTATTTTTTGTACGTAATAATATTATGAGGGTGTAGGTATACTTATGGTAGTATATGTGTATTGGTATATATATATATGTTTTGGGTTTTATATATATATATATATATATATATATATATATATATATATATATATATATATATATATATATATATATATATATATGGTAGATATATATATGTTATTATATATATTATATATATATAGCTTTTCAGCGACAGCAGAAGAGTGTCGCAACAGCAGAGAAATAGCAGCAGCGGCAACAGCTTTTCAGCGACAGCAGTCAGCGACAGTTGCAGGAAACTGTCGCTGAAATAATAGTGTATCAGCAGAGTATCAGAAGCTTCAGCGACAGTTTTTAGTGACAATGCAGGAAACTATCACAAAAACTACAGTGTATCTATATACACTGCAGCTTTTCGACGACAGTAAACATGGGCTTTTAATGACAGTTTGGCAGTTTTTAATATATTAGATATTAATATATATATAAATATATATGTATATATATATATATGGTAATTAATATATACGTATATATGTTCCTAATTTTCTAATTGTGTTTTAGTATACTATATGTATAATATATTTAGTTGTAGCATATAATATTATTGGAATAGTTAGTATATTTTAGTTATCTATTGTTATGAGTAACTTTAGTTATATATATATATTATATATTTGTAGGTATGTATGTATGTACATACGTATATATGTATTAGTATTTAGTGTGTAGTTGGTAGTTAGTATTTATTCTATTTAGTACATACTAGAAGTTATATTGGATTGATATATGTATACATATAGTTATTGATGAATAGTTAGTATATATATGAAGATTTTGGCAATTACCTTGAGATACCAAGATAAGTATCAAGATATACCAAGGTATGAGTAATAGGTATTGGCATAGTAATAGGATAGTTGTAAACTAATTATGGGTGGGTATTAGGTGACTAAAATAAGGTATATAGTATGGTATAAATACTAAATACATGGTAGTTTATAGTTATAGTTGGATAGTTAATATATATATATATATATATATATATATATATATATATATATATATATATATATATATATATATATATATATATATATATATATACTAGAGTGACATTACCTTGAGATACCAAGGTAAATACCAAGGTATTAAGGATACCCAAGGTATTGGGTTTGGGTATCAAGATAGAGGTTTAGTATTGCGATACCAAGTTGGTTCAAAACCAAGATAATCATTTAGCATTTGTAATTATGATTTATATATTTAATATTGATTTATTATAGATATGTAATATTTACCTATTGTTTGCGTATCCTGAGATACTGTATCTTAGTATCCTAAGTTGTAGCTTGTATGACCTAGATTCATAGTGTGTGAGCCCAATATCTTTGAGTTATACTTATACAACCTAGAAATAGGTAATTGACCATAGTTGACCATAGTTTGACTATAGTTTGACCGATTTGACTTAGAGTTGGCCTAGTTTGACTTTTGACTTAGAATTGACTTGTTGACCTAGAAGTTGACTAGTTTAACTTATTTTCTTTCTAGAACATTGTATTAATACAATATTCCATATATAGGTCTGTGTGACACCAGTTCGAACAGTTTGACATTCATTGTTCTGGACCACAGGCGAGTACATTTCTCTAATTATTTTTAATTCATAATATTGTATATATGCATGTTCTAGAATTGTATACATTGATTTTCGACACAGTAATTTCACGGACTGGTGCTATATGGATCCCGTCAGGAGGTGTTATCCCCTTCCGTGTGCAACAGGTACCCAGTCACATGTATTTCATCGTGTGCATTGGGTATTGACTTTCATGTGCTTTTTGTGCATCCACTATTTTGTGCGCTAGTGTGACTATATCGTGATCATGTATGTAACGTGTCGTGATTGGGTCCATGAGTATTGGTTGGGGAGGGGAGGGAGAGTTGGTTATGTGATCAAAGCCCTCTTGATCTCATATGCATGTCGATTATACACCTCACCTATAATGGTGTTACCTTTATACCTCATGTGCAACCTAAGCCGATTACATAACGAACTTGTACTCTAAATCACATAGCTAGTATTCTTATTTTCTACTTGCAGTTTATTTTCTGTATTTACTTTTCAGTTCTTATTGTGCTTATTGCATGTTCTTCTTGTATTGTACATTCTTATTACTTGTGCATCTTGTATCATTTTTCTATTGCTTATTATATATGCTCGATTATGTTATTGGAACTGCTTTCAGAGGTATATACTTCACTCCGTTCCTGACTGAAAAATATTTTTTAGAGGATCCGAGAGATTGGTGTCCGACATACTATGGACTTCGACTTATAGATGGTGCAGACTTGGATCCACTAGTTCTGGAGTGATTGCCGAAAGGTTTATCCGGATCACTAGTTTTCATAGTTAGTCTCTTTAGCATTTTGGTACCGGATTTGTTTCCGACATAGAGTATGAGATTGGATATTGTTTCTATTATTGTTTATATATATTGAATGGATAGTTATGTTAGACTTCCTTGATATCTTCTCGTGCTTTAGAATGTGATTGAGTTTGTGTTGAGATATTGTTGGCAGATTTTATATTATTGTGAGATATTTAGATAGTATAGTTAACAAAGACAGCGTTCTATGCCGATGCTGTGGCATAGGCTGGGCGTTGTTCCCGACTTGTATCCCTACACCGGGTGCGGGTCATGACAAACAAGCACGTAAAAATATATGATTGTAGTATCAACTCTATAAGTGACATTACACGACTCCGCGTACATCGTCGACACACGAATCTTGTTCGGACGCTAAGCAATGTCTCACGGTCCTAGGTTGAATAGGTACATTACATAAGTATATATAAAGAAAGAAAACAAATAATTAATATCATAAAAAATACTGCAAGTTGGCAAGGTACACTTGCCTGGGTTTTAAGCTCCGTAAATTACTCCGATATAAGGAGAATCTCTAAGTATGCCTCCGGATGCTAAAACAAATATCATCATTATTCACATAATACTTGAAATAGCTAGAATTGACTATCCTTAAGTCCAATTTGGACACATAGACAAAATTGACAGTTTCTAGTCAAAGCGGGGTCCACATGTGGCCCACTTCGAACCAAAAATTGTGTCAGAGACAAAGTTCTCCAAATTCATCAAACTTAGTATCTACGAGTTTAGAATAATGATACGAATCAAATGGAACGTCCAGAACTGGATTTCGATAAGCCGGTCACAAAATCGTCCATCAAGTAAAACCGTGGGGCCTACGAAACGGTATTTCGTCAACGTTTTCAGAATTAAACCAAACTTGGGTTATAAGACCAGCGTAATATTGCGAACCCAATGGTGCAAGTTTTGTTGTAAAATGACAAGCACACACAAAATTATGATGAGTGTCAAAACATGTCAATATGGTATTTTTCGACGGATACTCGTTAATTCTGGTGTGCACGAACATCTAAATCAACTTTCGCAAAATTTTACACGTTCGCGTTGACGATACGCGCCTTTCGGTGTAATTCGCACACGACAAAGTCACCTCGTTTAGGGGGACGTACCCCATTTTAGGAAAATTTGGGTTTAAGAAACCAAGTTTTTGACAGAATTCAACAACAATTAAATCACAGCATAATCAACAATAAAATAAACTAATTGAAGAGATTAAAACTTGTTTATGTTGTCTAAATTACTGTTCAAGCAGAATTTTAGTATCGTGAGCCGTTATGAAGATAACGGGACTCAAACACGCGCACCTGGGACAGTTTATGTTCCTAAAAATAAGTCATTTTTTCTATTTTGTGTCGCTATTTATGATCGACACAGGATATGATACACTAAACTAATTATACAGAGTTCAAGGGGGTCATGTGGTCTTCGAATATGACTCGACGGGTCACTGTTAGGTCTACTGTGTAGGGAGATATATGGATGAGAAGTAGGGTACCTCGTGATTGTTGTTGCTCGTGAGGATTCTGGGCGGGTCTGCGGCGGCTGCTCTCGGCGATCATCGACGGTCGGCGATGGTTGGGGTGGTAGAGGAGATTATGGTGGTGGTGGTCGGCTAGGTTGGGGTTTATATAGGATAAGGGGGGAGGTTACAGGGAGAGGAAGAGTGGGGGTCGACCGTTAACGGGGAGGGGAAGGGATCGGCTGCGGGAGTTTCTGAATGTGAAGGGGGCGGGTTATTGGGTTTACGGGTACGGGTTTGGGTATGGGTTCTATAATCCGGTTTGGGTTGGCTAGGTTGTCACGACCCGCACCCGGTATAGGGGCACGAGAGCGTGGGTACGTCCAGCCTATGCCGCAGCATCGGCGGTAGAACGCTGTCTAGGTCACAGTAATACTATATAGCTAAACACCTGTCAATGATATCCATCTCCATAAGGAGGTCAATGTACATCTCACCATAATCTCACAACGTATCTTAATCACAACAACTATAAGGCACAATAAAAGATAAAAGGAAATGACATAGTTAAACACCATGTCCCAAACATAAAGATAAATCACAGTCTAGCTGTCCAACATAAGTCTCCAATTAAACTTAACATAAGTCTAAACATAAACTGAAATAACCTCCATAAGTCTCAAGCATAAATAAATACTATCTAGATAGCTGTAGGCAATGCCTCATCTAGGGGCATGGTCTCCTCTAGGATCTCTGGTGCATAGTCTGCATCTATACCTGGTCCGTAGTGCGCGGTACAGAAATCCTCAAGGTTCTCTGAAAAAATATCCAGTCAGGATTGGAACGAAATACCTCTAACAGCAGTTCCACCTATATTGATAAAAACTATAATACAGTGTAAAGAAATACAAGACATATATAAAATAACTGGCAATGAGAAATACTGAAATAAAGTACTGGAACATCATCATCAATATGCATCTGACAAGGAATAGAACTACAAGTGTACGCAAGTACAAAGAACTGGTATGTAAGTGTGTATAAGACAACAACTAGAACATGTGGAAATACGGGATCAGTCTATCAAGATACATGTCAAGAAATCATCTATCTAAGTGTGTGAAACATCAGTATATCATGTGATCGGCTTGGGACTGTATGACTCATTACATTAGTTAGCGGTCATCCCCAACAGGTCAGGCTAACCAGATGTAACAACGATGAGGCATGTAAGGGTAAGGCTGCACCGACATGAAATATGGGTGAGCTAATGCTGCATGTAAGTTGGGTATGATCACATAAACTAGTAATATTTCCCTATTTCCCCAGCTAGCACGATGGATTCCAATCACGACTCCTCGTGACAGGTCTCAATGATGCCAACTCGTGTAAAGAACAGTGTCAGAGTCATATACGCTATACATCAAGAATTATAGAGATAATCAATATAATGGAAACTGTCAGAGAATGTACTCGCCTGTGGTCCTTAGCTGGCAATACCACTGTCCGGGTTCCAAGGTATCGTCTGAATGATCCAACAGTCCTATAGATATATCATAAATATAATACTGCATCAGACATTACACTAATACACAATCAACACTATGATCTTAGGGACTATGCTAAGATGGTCACGTCTGTCGTTGCTGTGCATAACAGACAGTAAATGGTATGGTCTAGCAGTACGTCGATCTACATGTGGCAGTCTTTTATCATGCTACTGGGTTACCGGTCAAGATAGCTATGGGTATCCATAATTTCGTTAGGGTCACCTAGTACACGGGCATATAATGTCTATTATTATGTATCATAAACATCACTACTACTTAATAGAGTTTACATACTAATCAATTATACTTTGTACATATATATATATACTATCAAAACTTATACTATGTGTACAATATTTAATATCCATACTAGGATACTTATAATACATATATATGTGTACGTATAGATATCATTTGAGAGCATATAATATCTATATACCTATACGTATGCAACTACGTACATACAAGCATATACCGATGTCCACACATACTAACACACGATATACGTAGGTGTACATATTCAAGATTAGGTTTATGTCGAACCTGCGTGCATGGACAGGGTAGAGGCAACGAGGCGAGGCTGATTGGTCGTGCACGGTGGTGGTGCACAGTCGGGATGGCAGCGGGTCCGTTGTTCAGGTGCTCCGGTCGAGTCGGGACCCGGCGGCTCTGGTACAGCGGGGACGAGGCAGCCTCAGGTGCAGCGGCGAGTTCGGCAAACTGCTCGGTGTAGCGTCGCGCGGTGATGCTCGTCTTCAACAGCGATTCGGCGGACCGTCGAGGGTTATCGATGCGGGAAGGGGGGTCGGCGAGTTTCTGGCTTCGGTACTCTGGTGTGTGCAGCGGTTAGAGGCGGGTGGCCGGGTGGACAGGATCCGGCGAGTCAAGTTCGACGCAGGCGTGGCGTCGACGGCTCTCAGTCGGGTTCAATTCTGACTGACTGCTCAAGTCGAGCGGTGGAGGGGGCGCTCGGCAGCGGGTTTCCGGCGTCGCTCGGCGATGAACAGTAGGTCGGGGGAAGCAAGAAAGAAGAGAACGTTGGCCGTGTACTTGGTTTGGGTTAAAAGAAAAATTGTTAAGATGGTATATATATATAAAGGGGTGTGGGTTTGACCTAGAATTGGGTTGACTGGTCAACCCCTCTTGGAATTTGGCTTTTCATGAAAGTATTTCAAGGCCATGATTAAAATGGGTTCCAAATCAAAGGCTAGGATTGCATGGTTCAAGAATGAAAGGAGGGCCAATATTTGAGGAGGATGGTGTTGTCTCCCACACTCCAAAATGTATGGAAAAATTACACATGAAGAAGAAAAGGTTTATTCAGTGTCGAGTCCAATGGTGGACACCTTAATACACTTTGGTATAAGAGTGCCTAACAATTAGAAAATTGCACAGAGTAGATTTATTGTTCAATTAACTAAATAAATGCAAGGGGGTGTTCTAAAATCAATTAGAAATCATAATTATTAGATAAAATTAATTATCATGCAATCATTTACTCATTAATTACGAAAAGACGAAAATACCCTTAATCCAAAAAGTGGGGTGACAAGTCTACCCTCCTTAAAGAATTTTGTCCTCGAAATTTAAAATAACTATCACTAGAACAAGCAATCAATTAATGAATTATACCTCAAGTCTCGAAGAGATATGGATACCGCTCGCGCATTTTGTCCTCTCTCTCCCAAGTTGATTCTCCTGGAGAGTAATTTCTCCATGCAACATGAACCAAGGGAATAGTTTGGTTCCGCAATATCTTCTCTCTACGATCCAAGATCTCCACCGCTTGTTCAGGATAGCTGAGTGTCGGTCCAACTTCGATCTTCGAGTGATCTAATACGTGACTAGGATCTGCCACGTACCGTCTCAGCTGCGACACGTGGAACACGTTATGCACTCCATCTAGAGTAGGCGACAAGTCTAGTCTATAGGCCACTGCACCGACCCTTGCAAGAACACTGAAGGGCCCGATGTATCGTGGACTAAGCTTTCCTTCTCTACCGAAACGAATCGTGCCCCGTGTCGGAGAAATTCGTAGGAACACCAAATCGCCAACCTAGAACAACGATCTTAACATGCAACCTAAATAAAGCAATCACAAACCAAACAAAATAATTCAAAACAATACCTGAAACTCTAGGGGTCTACGGTGACTATCTGCCCAATGCCGATGTCTATCCTGTGCCACTCGTAGTCTGTCTCTGATAAGTTTCACCTTTTCTGCTGCATCCACGACCATTTCTGGTCCTAACAAGGCTCTTTCTCCAATATCATCCCAAGATAAAGGGGTACGGCACCTCCGTCCATATAAAGCCTCGAATGGTGATATCTCAATGCTGGCCTGGTAGCTGTTGTTGTAAGCAAACTCTACCAAGTGTAGATGATCCTCCCAAGAACCTCCGAGATCCAATACGCAAGTGTGTAGCATATCTTCAAGAGTCTGAATAGTCCTCTCAGACTGCCCGTCTGTCTGAGGGTGATATGCGGTACTGAACATGAGCTGAGTGCCCAAGCTAGACTGCAGGCTCCTCCAGAAATGGGAAGTAAAATGACTATCCCGATCTGAGATAATACTCACAGGAACTCCATGTAATCTGACAATCTGCTGTACGTACATCTCTGCTAGCTTCTCCGTCGAAGTACCCACTTTAAAAGGCAAGAAGTGGGCTGATTTGGTCAACCTATCCACGAGGACCCAAATTGTGTCCTTTCCTCCTGGAGAACGAGGAAGTCCTGAAATGAAGTCCATAGTCACGTGCTCCCACTTCCATTCTGGAATGGGTAAAGGTTGAAGCAATCCCCCTGGCCTCTGTCGATCTGCTTTCACTTGTTGGCACACTAAACATCGGGATACGAAGCGTGCTACTTCGCGCTTCATACCATACCACCATGCATGCTTCTTCAAATCTCGATACATCTTGTTGGCTCCGGGATGCATCGAGTACTGAGAGCGGTGTGCCTCCTGTAAAACTTCTTCGTGCAGCTCTCCGCTTGGCACACACATCCTCGTGCCATGTCGTAAGGATCCATCATCCGCAATAGTGAAATCGTCTATCAATCCTGCCTGAACTTGTGCCCTAATATTCCTTAGAGTCTCATCATCATACTGCGCAGCGCTAATTCTGTCTATCAACTCTGATTGAATCTGTAGTCCCCACATCTGAATCTCAGCTCCTGGAACTAATACCTCAATTTCTAAGCTCTCAAGATCAGCTAATAAGTGTCTATCCGAAGTCAAACACATAGCCATTGGGTACCTGCTCAAAGCATCCGCGACTACGTTGGCTTTCCCTGGATGATACTGTAATAAGATATCAAAGTCTTTCATCAATTCTAACCACCTTCTCTGTCTCATATTTAGCTCCTTCTGTGTAAATACGTACTTTAAGCTCTTGTGGTCTGTGAAGATTTCCACACGCTCTCCGTACAGATAGTGCTTCCACAGCTTTAGGGCAAAGATAACTGCCGCTAACTCCAGATCGTGAGTAGGGTAGTTCTTTTCATGAGGGCATAATTGTCTTGAAGCATAGGCAATTACTTTCCCGTGTTGTTGAAGAACGCATCCCAACCCTTTTCCTGAAGCATCACCGTAGATAGTGAATCCACCTGTCCCTGATAGCAACGTCAAAACTGGTGCTGTCGTCAATCTCCTTTTCAGCTCATCGAATGCGGCTTGGCATTCTTCTGTCCAGACAAATTCCACATCCTTCTTGGTCAGCCTAGTCATTGGCTCTGCAATCTTGGAGAAGTCTTGTACAAATCTTCTGTAGTATCCTGCTAGTCCGAGAAAGCTCCTGATTTTTGCTACCGTACTGGGGGTAGCCCATGACTTCACTACCTCTATCTTCTTTGGGTTAACTGAAATTCTGTCACCCGTTACTATGTGTCCAAGAAATTCAACCTTTTCAAGAAAGAACTCACACTTTGAAAGCTTCCCGTATAATTTCTCTCTCCTGAGAGTTTCTAAGACTATTCTCAAGTGCTCTTCATGCTCTTCTAGGGTTTTTGAATATACTAGAATGTCGTCAATAAACACCACTACAAACTTGTCAAGGTACTAGTGGAACACCTTGTTCATCAAGTTCATAAATACTGCTGGTGCATTGGTTAAACCAAACGGTATTACTATAAATTCAAACTGGCCATATCTGGTTCGAAAGGCAGTCTTCGGTATGTCTTCTTTCTTCACTTTCACCTGGTGATAGCCTGACCTCAAGTCTATTTTTGAAAATACCTTCGCTCCGCTCAATTGATCGAAAAGATCATCTATCCTCGGCAGCGGGTATTTGTTTTTGATAGTGAGGTTATTCAAAGCTCTATAATCGATACACATACGTACCGTGCCATCCTTCTTTGGTACAAATAATACCGGTGCTCCCCATGGCGATGAACTGGATCTAATAAAACCTTTGTCTTGCAGCTCCTCAACTTATTTTTTTAGTTCTACCAACTCGTTGTTGTTAACTCTATACACATGTTGTGAAATAGGCTCTGCTCCTGGTATCAAGTCTATAGAGAACTCAACGTCTCTGTCTGGCGGCAAACTTGGCAACTCCTCTAGAAATACATCTAGGAACTCCGCTATAAGTGGATGCGGTACTTCTTCTTCTTCCACCCTGGCTCCGCAAAAAGTGCCTCTGTTCCGCTCCTCTGGCAATCTCAAACTCTGGCTCTCCTGGTGGTCGAAATACTACTCTACCTCCGTGACAATCTATAGAAGCATGGTGTTTACTTAACCAGTCCATTCCGAGTACAATATCGTATTCCAGAAGTGGCATGACGAGTAAACTCACGCTTAACTCTCGGCCTTCCAATGACACTCTCCGGTCCTTGCAATAATCACGGACTAGGATAATGCCTCCTCCTGTCGTGATCTTGCAAGTCCTATCTAATAGTTCCATTTCTAAATAATGTTTAACGATATATGATACAGATACGAAACTATGGGAAGCGCCAGAATCAAATAATGCAAGTGCTGGAATAGAATCGAATAAAATTGAACCTGAAATTACGTCTCCAGCTGGCTCGGCCTCCTCAGTGGTCATGGCGTAAGCTCGTCCTTGTGGTGCTCCTCTCTGTTGCTGCTGTTGCTGAGCAAACCTCTCCTGCTGTGATGGAAGTGGAGGTCCTCTCTGCTGGCCTCCTGGTACAATAGATGCTCTGGCTGGTCCTCTCTGAGCTGCTCCTCCTCATTGGCGAGTCGGAATAGCTGGGCAGTCCCTCAGCTGATGTGCTGCTGATCCACACAATAAGCAAGTGCCCAACCTTTTTTTGCAGATGTCTCTTGTATGTCCCATCTTTCCGCAATACGAACATGGGGTAACGAGTTGATTATGTCTTTGTGGTTGCTGTTGTTGAGCATGTCCTCGAACTGGTGCCTGTTGCTGGTGTTGTTGTTGGTGTTGCTGCTGGTGTTGTTGCTGGTTTTATTGCTGGTATTGCTGCTGGTGTTGTTGCTGGTGTTGTTGCTGGTACGGCTTATGTTGTTGTTGAAAGTGTGGGTGCTTGGCTGGTCCTGGGTTACCTTCTGTTGCTCCAGATGTATCGCGTCCTCTCTTGGGTCGGAGGTCCAAGTCGTCTTCGGCAATCTGGGTATCCATCAGAATACTCTCAAATATAGCAGTACATCGTCCCGAAGTACGAGACTTGATCTCCCTATTTAATCCCTTCCTGAATTTCCATGCTCTGTCTCCTGGGTCTCGAACCATCGATGGTGCAAATCGACTCAATCGACAAAACTCTGCAGCATATTCGTCGACTGACATACCTCCTTGGACTAAGTCATGGAACTGACTTTCTAATGCTCCCAAGGCTACGTCAAGAAAGAATTTCTCTTTGAAGAGTTCCTTAAAGTCCTCCCAAGTAAGTCCTTCAGCGGCGAGTCTCGGCTCTGTACGATACCATGTTAGTGCGATATCAAACATCTGACTGCCAGCGGCCTCTATCTGAAGAATCTCTGGAATCTGTGATAAGCGCAGATTCCTCTCTATGTCTTCTAACCATTCGTCAGCATATAGTATTCCTTCTGTGCCTTTGAACTCTCGAGGCATCATCCTCTTAAAGTCCACTATGGTACCGGACCTCTGTTGTTGTTGACCTTGATGTTGCGGTTGTCGTGCTACCCTCTCCACAGCTTGGAGAGTCACCTGATGAGCATTCTCCATGCTCTCTCTCATCAGTTCGGTCTGTGCCTGGTGTGCTTCTGCTTGCATTCTCTGAGCCTCTGCTGTTACTCTCTGGGCCTCTAGCATGCCCTGTATCAGTGCGAACATCTGTGTCCCGTCAGCGGGCACTCCTCCAAATATCGGTGTCGGTGGTGGTGGAAGGTTGTCTGTCATAGTTGGTGCAATCCTCTGTATAGGTGGAGGAGAAATCCCGTTAGTTGCAGACACTCCCACACGAACAGGAGATGTAGGAGAATCTCCAGGTATCTGTCCGTCAGGTTGAGAGGTGGCAGTCCTCTCTGAATTGGCTGCTCCCATTCTCATGGATCTAGTATTCGGCGACATCCTGTATATAGATCAAAGAATTAATTAAGGTGATAGATATGATATTATCAAGGAAGGACACTAAAGTGCTAAAGGAAGCAATCCATTAGAGTAGCAATATGAAGTTCAGAATTTCCTAGTATGATTGAGCATATTCTCATCCTAGATCCTATTTCCTATATCCTAGCACAGGCTCGCAGCAGTACAACTAAGTTGTCGCACTACCACGATATCGCATAACTTGCGAAACTCGACCTGCATGGGCCACCACTAAAAATGTGTCACGACTCGTACCCGGTATAGGGGCACAAGAGCGTGGGTACGTCCAGCCTATGCCGCAGCATCGGCGGTAGAACGCTGTCTAGGTCACAGTAATACTATATAGCTAAACACCTGTCAATGATATCCATCTCCATAAAGAGGTCAATGTACATCTCACCATAATCTCACAACGTATCTCAATCACAACAACTATAAGGCACGATAAAAGATAAAAGGAAATGACATAGTTAAACACCATGTCCCAAACATAAAGATAAATCACAGTCTAGCTGTCCAACATAAGTCTCCAATTAAACTTAACATAAGTCTAAACATAAACTGAAATAACCTCCATAAGTCTCAAGCATAAATAAATACTATCTAGATAGCTGTAGGCAATGCCTCATCTAGGGGCATGGTCTCCTCTAGGATCTCTGGTGCATAGTCTGCATCTATACCTGGTCCGTAGTACGTGGTACAGAAATCCTCAAGGTTCTCTGAAAAAAATATCCAGTCAGGATTGCAACGAAATACACCTCTAACAGCAGTTCCACCTATATTGATAAAAACTATAATACAGTGTAAAGAAATACAAGACATATATGAAATAACTGGCAATAAGAAATACTGGAATAAAGTACTGGAACATCATCATCAATATGCATCTGACAAGGAATAGAACTACAAGTGTACGCAAGTACAAAGAACTGGTATGTAAGTGTATATAAGACAACAACTAGAACATGTGGAAATACGGGATCAGTCTATCAAGATACATGTCAAGAAATCATCTATCTAAGTGTGTGAAATATCAGTATATCATGTGATCGGCTTGGGACTGTATGACTCATTACATTAGTTAGCGGTCATCCCCAACAGGTCAGGTTAACCAGATGTAACAGCGATGAGGCATGTAAAGGTAAGGCTGCACCGACGTAAAATGTGGGTGAGCTAATGCTGCATGTAAGTTGGGTATGATCACATAAACTACTAATATTTCCCCATTTCCCCAGCTAGCACGATGGATTCCAATCACGACTCCTCGTGACAGGTCTCAATGATGCCAACTCATGTAAAGAACAGTGTCAGAGTCATGTACGCTATACATCAAGAATTATAGAGATAATCAACATAATGGAAACTGTCAGAGAATGTACTCGCCTGTGGTCCTTAGCTGGCAATACCACTGTCCGGGTTCCAAGGTATCGTCTGAATGATCCAAGAGTCCTATAGATATATCATAAATATAATACTGCATCAGATATTACACTAATACACAATCAACACTATGATCTTAGGGACTACGCTAGGATGGTCACGTCTGTCGTTGCTGTGCATAACAGACAGTAAATGGTACGGTCTAGCAGTACGTCGATCTACATGTGGCAGTCTTTTATCATGCTACCGGGTCACCGGTCAAGATAGCTATGGGTATCCATAATTTCGTTAGGGTCACCTAGTACACGGGCATATAATGTCTATTATTATGTATCATAAACATCACTACTACTAATTATAATTTAATAGATATGTGCATTTAGCTACTTAATAGAGTTTACATACTAATCAATTATACTTTGTACATATATATATACTATCAAAACTTATACTATGTGTACAATATTTAATATCCATACTCGGATACTTATAATACATATATATGTGTACGTATAGATATTATTTGAGAGCATATAATATCTATATACCTATACGTATACAACTACGTACATACAAGCATATACCGATGTCCACATACTAACACACGATATATGTAGGTGTACATATTCGAGATTAGGTTTATATCGAACCTGCGTGCGTGGACAGGGTAGAGGCGACGAGGCGAGGCTGATTGGTTGTGCACGGTGGCGGTGCACAGTCGGGATGGCCGCGGGTCCGTTGTTCAGGTGCTCCGATCGAGTCGGGACCCGGCAGCTCTGGTACAGCGGGGACGAGGTAGCCTCAGGTGCAGCGGCAAGGTCGGCAAACTGCTCGGTGTAGCGTCGTGCGGTGATGCTCGTCTTCAACAGCGATTCGGCGGACCGTCGAGGGTTATCGACGCGGGAAGGGGGGTCGATGGGTTTCTGGCTTCGGTACTCTGGTGTGTGCAGCGGCTAGAGGCGGGTGGCCGGGTGGACAGGATCCGGCGAGTTAAGTTCGACGCAGGCGTGGCGTCGACGGCTCTCAGTCGGGTTCAATTCCGACGGACTGCTCAAGTCGAGCGGTGGAGGGGGCGCTCGGCAGCGGGTTTCCGGCGTCGCTCGACGATGAACAGTAGGTCGGGGGAAGCAAGAAAGAAGAGAACGTCGGCCGTGTACTTGGTTTGGGTTAAAAGAAAAATAGTTAAGATGGTATATATATATAAAGGGGTGTGGGTTTGACCTAGAATTGAGTTGACTGGTCAACCCCTCTTGGAATTTGGCTTTTCATGGAAGTATTTCAAGGCCATGATTAAAATGGGTTCCAAATCAAAGGCCAGGATTGCATGGTTCAAGAATGAAAGGAGGCCCAATATTTGAGGAGGATGGTGTTGTCTCCCACACTCCAAAATGTATGGAAAAATTACACATGAAGAAGAAAAGGTTTATTCAGTGTCGAGTCCAACGGTGGACACCTTAATACACTTTGGTATAAGAGTGCCTAACAATTAGAAAATTGCACAGAGTAGATTTATTGTTCAATTAACTAAATAAATGCAAGGGGGTGTTCTAAAATTAATTAGAAATCATAATTATCAGATAAAATTAATTATCATGCAATCATTTACTCATTAATTACGAAAAGACGAAAATATCCTTAATCCAAAAAGTGGGGGTGACATAGGTTTGGATTGGTTTGGTTTTAATAATTAACCAAATATAAGTATATGCCTATATAGCCATCTAAAAATAGTTTTGGAGTTCAATAAATTCTAGAAAAATTCTATAATACTCTATTAATAGTTGAATAAGTGAGGATAACGCTGGCGTATGACATCCTCTGGCTCCCAAGTGGATTCGCCTGGGGAGTGATGTTTCCAAGTTACCCGAACCAATCTGATTGTCTGACCCCTTAATATCTTCCCATTGATGTCAAGTATCCCAAATGGTTGCTCCTCATACCTCAAGCTCGGTCCCACTGAAATCTCAGATGATCGACTATGTGACTTGGGTTAGTCACGTACCTCCTCAGCTGTAAGACATGGAATATATTATGCACTTCCTCTAGAGATGGGGGTAATGCAAGACGGTATGCTACCTCACTAATACGCTCTAAAATATCAAACGACCAAATGTACCTCGGGCTCAGCTTGCCTCTGCTCCCGAATCGAATAGTATCTCGAGTAGGTGAGATCCTCAATAATACATGTTCGCCCTCCTTGAACTCCAAAGGTCGGCAATATGTGTCAGCCCAATGCTTTTGTCTGTCCTGAACTGCACAAAGATGACTCTGAATTTGCTGCACCTAATCAACTGCCTGCATTACTAACTCCAGACTGAGTATTTGACGCTCACCAATGTCACTCTAACATATCGGTGACCTGCACTTTCTGTCGTACATCGCCTCAAAATGTGCCATCTGGATGCTCGCCTAGTAGTTGTTATTGTAAGAGAACTCCACCAAGTGCAAATGGTCTTCCCAAGACCCTCCAAAGTCTAACATACATGAGCTCAACATATCCTCCAGGATCTAAATCGTGCGCTCTGACTGACCATCTGTCTGTTGATGGTAAGCAGTGCTGAACTTGAGTCGGGTGCCAAGACTCTCATGCATGCTTCGCCAAAAATGAGATATGAATCTTGAGTCACGATCAGACACAATACTAACCGGTACTCCATGTAACCTTACGATCTTTCGTATATACATGTCGACTAGAATCTTTGTGGACTGTCCAACTCTGAATGGCAAGAAATGTGCTAATTTGGTGAGTCGATCCACAATAACCCAGACTGCATCCTTTCCACTGGGGCTTCTTGGAAATTCTGTAATAAAATCCATAGTGATATGTTCCTATTTCCATTCAGGTATGGGAAGCAGCTGTAACATACTAGCGATTCTATGATGCTCGGCATTAACTTGCTGACAGACCAAACTTTTTGCCATAAATTGCACAATCTCTCTCTTCATCCTATGCCACCAATAGTACTACCTTAAATCTCGGTACATCTTCGTACCTCCTAGATGAATAAAGTATATAGAGCTATGTGCTTCAGATATCAACTCATGCCTCAACTCCCCATTCGAAATATATAGACAATTTTTGTACCTTAATGTTCCGTCCTCATGGATTCGAGTCTCGTCTGCATGCCAGCTTCCGTCTTCTCTTTAAGTCTCCGAAATCTAGCATCTGTAGGCAATACCGTCTTAATCCTCTCCACTAGTGATGACTTAACTTTAAGATTCACCAACTACCTACTCTACCTTGGAAAAATAACCTCTATTCGGAGCTCCTATAAATCCTCTAATAGCTGGGTCTGTGTTGTCAAAAAATAAGCTTTGGGCTTCCTGCTAAGTGCGTCTGCTACGATGTTTGCCTTGTCCGGATGGTACTGCAAATCTATATCAAAATCAACCATCAACTCTAACCAACGCCTCTGTATCAGATTGAGCTCTTTCTGAGTATAGACATACTTTAGCCTCTTATGATTAGTAAAAATTTCTACCCTCTCTCCGTAAAGATAGTGCCCCCAAATCTTTAGTGCAAATATTACCGCAAATATCTCGAGATTGTGCGTCGGGTAGTTCTTCTTATGAACCTTCAGCTACCTTAATGCATAAGAGATAACTTTTCTATGTTGCATCAAAATACATCATAGTCCACTGCCTGACGCATCACTAAAAATGATGAATCCTTCCGATCCTGAAGGAAGAGTCAAGACCGGTGCTATCGTCAATCATCTCTTCAGTTCCTCAAAGGCCTTCTGGCAATCTTCCGTCCATGCAAACTTCTGGTCCTTATGCGTCAACTGCGTCATAGGCTCTGCAATCCTTGAGAAGTTCTCTACGAACCTCCGATAATATCCAGCAAGTCCGAGAAAACTTCTCACTTCCGAAACTGATGTAGGTGTGGGCTAAGTTTCTATTACAACAACCTTCTTTGGATCAACTGAAAGTCCTTATCCCGAGATGATATGTCCCAGGAAAGGTATCCTATCCTAAGAAAACTCACACTTGCTGAGTTTGGCGTACAGCCTCTCCAATCTCAGCATCTCCAGCATGATTCTGAGATGCTCCTCATTCTCTTCGTGGCTCTTGGAGTATATCAAGATGTCATCAATAAACACAACCACAAACTTATCCAAGTACTGATGGAAGACTCTGTTTATTAAACTCATGAACACAGCTGGCATATTGGTTAAACCAAACGACATAACTAAGAACTCATAATGTCCGTACTTGGTCCTGAAGGTTGTCTTCGGTATATCCTCTTTCCGTACTCTAATATGATGATAACCAGATCTGAGATCGATCTTTGAGAATACATAAGCACCACTCAATTGATCGAACAGATCGCCAATACGTGGCAAGAGATACCAGTTTTTGATGGTTATAATATTCAATGCCCTGTGGTCAATACACAGGCGTACTGTTCTATCCTTCTTCAGCACAAATAGTATGGGTGCTCCCCATGGTGAAACCCTTCTCCAGAAGATCATCAACTTGCTTTTTAATTCCACCAACTCCTTAGGTGCTAGCCGGTACACTGATGAAGTGATAGGCTCCGCTCCTGGAGTCAAGTCTATTGTGAATTCTATTTTTCGATCAGGTGGTAAGCCTGGAAGATCATCGGGAAATACATCCATAAACTCAGATACAACCTTTGGGTACTCGGGCTCCCCTTCTGCAGAGAGTACCTTAAGTGTAGGCTGAACACCTTGCTCCTCCCCAAATAAACTTAAACTCATGATGTCCAGGCGGTCTAAATATAACTCGTCCATGCCAGCAATCTAGAGTCGCATGGTACTGACTCATCCAATCCATACCAAGTACAACATCATAATCTGGCATAGAAAAGATCAAGAATTGAGCTCACATCTCTCTCCCACAGACTACTACCAAACAAGATCTACAAATGCCACTAACTGGGATAATTCTGCCTTCCATAGGAATTCTCATAGTCTTCGGAAGGGGTATGGTAGCTACTCTATGTGTAGCTATGAAGCTAGCAGCTATGAATGAATGCGATGCTCCATAATCGAATAAAGCTATAACAGGTAATAAAGCTACTAATATAGTACCTGCGATGACCTTGCATGTAGTAACTTTCTCTTCAATAGCCATGGCAAATGCATGTCCTCATCCCTGAGCTGGTTTTCTCTGTTGCCAAGCCTGCTGGAATAGTGCTGCCTATGGTGCCTAAGGTGGCCTCGGCTGATATCCTCATGGATCTGGTGGTCTGACTCCTCCAACTCCCGTCCATGGTGCTCCCAATGCTGGATAAACGGGCCTAGGTGGTTGCTGGGCTGGTCTCGGTGCTGGTCGAACTGGTCGGTTTACCATCGGTGCTCCCTCTCGACGCTCAGGGCAGTCCTTGGCTGGATGTTGGCTGAATCCATAAACCAAGCATAATCCTAACTTGCGTTTGCACCCCCTCTCAATATGGACTACCTTGCCACAATAGTGACAAGTAGGAAAGGATGGGGCTCTTGATGCTGCTCTCTGTGGTAGATTTCTCTGGGGTCCCTTTACAGGCTCCCCATGTGGTGCTCTGGCTAGTGCTGATGTGAACGACCATTTCAGGCTGGACTCTCTCCTGGTGACGTGCTCCATGCATCGGGATGCAGCAAGGACGTTCGTGTATGAAGTAGGTACAATGGAGCCGATCAATCTCTGTAGCTCAAATCTAAGTCCGTCAAAAAACTTCTCTTTTTTCTCCTCTTCTGTCGGAATCTGAGTAGGGGCAAAGCGACTTAAACGGATGAACTTTGCATTATACTCTTCTACCGTCACGTTGCCTTGAATGAGGCGGTTAAACTTATCCCTAAGTTCCGCTCCAGCAATGGCTGAAATATATATCTCCTGGAAAAGTCTAGGGAACTCCTTCCAAGTGACTCAGTCTAGTTCGAGTTGTCTCTCCTCAGATAGACACCAGTGATGTGCATTATCCGTCAACTGCATCCTGACGGCAGTCATCCAACGCTCCCTCGAAAGCTCAGCTGATTCCAATTGGTATTGAGTATTTATGAGCCAATCATGAACTTCAGTGGGCTCCTCCTTACGAAAAAATGTATGGGGTTTCAGCTGGCAAAATTCAGTGATAGATCCCATCGATGGTCGTCTAGCTAGTGGGTTCGCCTGCTTCAGTGCAGTCACTAGGCTGTTCCTCAAGTTCTCCGTATGGCGTTGTTGGGCCTCTTGATGAACCTGCTGTTGTGCTTGCATCTTTGCATAGAATATTTGAAATATCTGTTGTCCATCCATAGGCTATCCTGGTAGAAACATGGACATCGGTAGAGTAAACTGCAGCAGTGGTAGAATATCGTCTCACCGGAACCTTGAGGCTGGTTTGTCATGCCCCAGTCCCAAAATATACGGGACCAGGCCACGTGGCAATAGTCAGCTGACACGTCTCCGAGGATATCCTAATTTAATGGATCCTAACGAAGAGTGCTACGCTGTCCTAAATACTAAAAAGTCCAATATCAACAATAATAGGTAATCTAATCTCATCCACAAATATAAACAACAAGGAATACTGAAATAAATACTGAAAATAAATACCAGTCTGAAATATCAAAGTACAACCCAAGATGTCTGGTCGGAACAAACCCACTACTATGACGAAATAAAAGTACTGAATAACAAATAAAATAAATAATTACTAAGGCATCGGCTGACTAGATAATGATGCACCGAAGCCTAGGCAGAAGGCCTACCAAGTGCTCAAGAAAACTCTGACGGTAACACCTCTAGCTCCTCCTCGGTAGCATACCTCATCTCCTGTCCGGGTCCGTACACTGTAGGATAATACGCCTCGTCCAAATCTGGAAAGGGACCAGGTCCTCAGAGGGACATAACAAGATATATAGAAGCATGCCATAAAGTAAATATTGTAAAAACTCAAGGATGATCTAACCAGCTAAGTAAAATGCACTTTGAAGACAACCTTGATACGTATGGGTAGGTAAAAAGTATAAAGCGTAGCGTCAAGCCAGAGGCTAAGTATCTGGCATTAGCTGTAAACTGGATGCCAGATGTATATGCTGACTACATCACCGATCATGATAGCGCACAGCTAGTAACCTTTGTCGGATGTATCGACAAGCATATACTCCCATAACCGGGTAGCACTGATCCCATAACCGGGTAACACATGTCCCATAACCGGGTAACACTGAGGCTCACGGCCCCACAGTTTACTCTGAAACTGTGGCAACCAAATTGTTTGTCCCATACGCCTACTAATTGTCTTCCCCGCCCAATGTCAATGTACAAGTCGCGAACACGACATGGACATCACATACTATAATTCAAGTCTCTAAAGAACTAAACACTAAGCTAAATACCGTCACACGTACTGCTCATACCGATGGCCAGTCAAGAATGAGGCACGCGTCCCTACATGAACTCACTCTGTGACGTGTAATAATACGTGTCAAGGCCTGGGGAGTTATACCGATAACTCCGCAACTTTAGGTGGGTCCACTAGACTCTAAGTCAGACGCAAGTTATAATGTCAACGCCTTCGTTGACTGCATCTGAGTCTTCTCGGATGCGCACAGTTATAAATATTAAAATAATAATTATGCAACTAAATATATAGAATTTAAACACTACAACAAGGCAAGGTATACTTGCCTGGAACTCTGGTGTGTGCAAGCAATGCTCCGGAACCAGCAGTCAAGGTAGCACCGTCTCGGATGCCTACGAACAGATAACAATAATTATAAACCTCTACATTACACTATGCTTAATTACTTATGCTAACATAGTACATGCACACATACATAACATATGTACATATATATTCATCAAATAAATAAATAACGTATTTACATATATACATTGAACAAACATATGTACATATATAGCTGTACATATATATAACACATATATACGTATATACATACACACTAAACATATATACATACATATAATACATATATACATAATTACATAATATCTGAAATAACAACATATTATATACAAAATATACACTATATACAACCATATATTATATACATACATTATACATAAATAAATAAATAAATAAATAAATATATATATATATATATATATATATATATACAAATATATATACTATTATACAATATATACCAATATATATACTATATATATACATTATACACAGTCTATACATTATATATAAATATATACTATATATATACATATTATACACAGTCTATACAGTATATATATACTACATATATATACATTATACATAGTTTATACAGTATATATGAATATATACTATATACATATACATTATACACACTATATACATATATATTATACACACATTTATATACAATAACTAAATATATATTATATATAATCATACCTACTGTGTCGTGTCCAGGAGGGTGGGGGTGTCCGTCGTGCAGTCGTCGCTGGCGAGGGGGTGGCGGAGCTCCGTCAGGGGGGATAACTCGACAGCAGCAGTAGCAACAGCAGTTGCAGCAGCTGCACCGGCGACTGGGGCGGTCGCCAAGGGGGTCGACAACGGGGGAACGGTGGTGGAGAGGCTAGGGGTGTCATCGGTGAGGGCGGTGGCAGACTGGGGCAGTGGTGGCTACGGTGGGGGAGTCGGGGGTCGGGTAGTGGTGCGGGTGATGGTGATGCCGGTGTTGGTGAACGGAAAGGAGAAGGAGGTTGGCGGTAGTGGTGGTAGTGGCGGTGGTTCAGGTGGTAGTGGCGGTGATGGGGATGATGCTGGTGGCGGTGGCGATGGTTGAGGGAGGTGGCAGGGCGGTCGGGTTGGAAAGGGAAGTCGGGAAGGATGAAGGGGTGGTCGGGTTTGCTGGGGTGTTGATATGGATGGGAGGGATGATAAGGCGGTGGTGCAGGAGGTCCGGCAGCTAGGGGAAGGCCCGACGTCGACTGAGGAAGGGTGGCGGCCAGGTGCTGCGGTGGTGGCGGCCAGAGGTCCGGTCGGAGGAGAAGGGGAGCCTGGCAAGGGGGTGGTCGGCTAGGATTTAGGTATTGAGTTTACAATAAAAAAATTAGGAGGAAGGGATTATTTATACTTTGTAGATTTTTAGGTTTTTTGTTGACCTAGGAAGTTTGGGCTTGGTCAACACCTCTTGGGTTGGGCCTTGGGCTCACATGAGGATGTTTCGGAGGGCTATAATTTGCATTAATTAAATTAAATTCTAGGTTCAATTGAGGGGCGATGTTGTGCGTTTGCACATTCCAAACAATTATGGGAAAAAATTATGTGAAAGGAGAAATTGGGTTTTCTTCATGCATTGTCCAATGGTGTGGACACCTTAATACATTTTTGCATAAAAATACCCAACAATTGGGAAAATTACACAAAAATGGAAATTGGATTTTAATTAATTAAAATACCGCGCACGATATTCTGAAATTAATTAGAAGTACATGGGATTAAAATTAGGTGGGGCACAAGTATCATGGACATAAAGGATTCAGTGTAGAATATTAACAAAATTCGGGTTGCACAAAACAGTCTAGATTGTGCCTCCAATTTCGATTAGAACGCACAAGGGTACAAAGTCGTATTTTATTTAGAATTAAAGTAAATACGTCTGTGACGATTGTTGTGCGACTAAAATATAGTACAAGAGAGAGTGGTCATGAATTATACAAGGGTCAAAATGGTGGGTTGGCACGTCTAAGAAAAGTGTATGGAATTCGTTGAAAGGCAATGGCTAGTGAGGTGCTCCAATTATCGAAGCGACGGTGAGGTGCACTAGAAGATATACTGTTGTACAAAATTCTAAAATATTGTAATCTAATTCTAATTGTCTCCAAATTAAACTTAGTCTCTTTATCTAAGTTAATTAAACCTAAATTTGGTCAAGGGGGTTTACAGTGTTGATCTGCTTGATTGCTTTATTTAGTGGATGGATCTCCACCCAATGGTGTCACCCCATCGTCGTAGGTGACCATAACACCTTGTGCTGTACCCATGAGAGTCTTATCGCTGTCTCATGGATCCATTACTCTGTATTTAAAGTAAACTATAAGAATCTCATAGAGGAATTAAGACAGGATACAAGTCAAGAAATTATTTTGAAGTCGATATAGAGGTCAAGAACAGATCAACAAATGGATGAGATCCTATAATTTATCCTATCCTAATTGCAGGCTTGCTCATCTTCTGTCCCATATATCTTAAGGTAATCCTTCTTTGTTGTACCTAGGGACATAATCCGGATCCAGGTCCCCAGGGGACATAGCAAGGTACAAGAAATACACAATCCAAATAAATTACAGTAAATATAAAAATAGATCCTCAGGGCAAGCTATGTAACTAGCTAAGTAAAATACAAATGAGAGCATCACTAGTACTCCGGCTGAGACCACTACAAGCTCTGTGTCGGGGAGCCCGTAGCAGCAAGAATATTACGTAATAGGCCAAACTCTGGTACAAAGACTAAAGCACCTCGAGTAGTAAAGTATATATATATATATATATATATATATATATATATATATATATATATATATATATATATATATATATATATATATATATATAATCAACCCGTAGCCTGTGTGTCTCTTTCCACCCAATGTAACCTCACGTCTCATGTCCACAATGTCTCATGTCCATAACACACAAGATCATGACCTCTAGCTAGTACATCGAGTCATAATGATATCTATGTATATGCAAGTCTCATGTTACGAATCATGTAAGCCTATACAGAATCACTATGAATAACTCAGGAAAGATTTTGTCACATGAATAGTATCAAGTATCCTATGGTATAACGTACTTGGTAAAACAAGCACGTAAAAATATAGGATCGTGGTATCAAATCTCTAAGTGACATTATATGACTCCGCATACGACATTGACATCCGAATCTTGTTCGGACGCTAAGCAACGTCTCACGGTCCTATGTTGAATAGGTACATCACATAAGTATATATATGTATATAGAAAGAATACAAGAAATTAATATCATAGGAACTACTGCAAGTTGGCAAGGTACACTTGCCTGGGTTTTGAGCTCCGTTAGTTGCTCCGATATAAAGGGAATCTCTAAGTATGCCTTTGAATGCTGAAACAAACATCACCATTGTTCTCAGAATACTTGAAATAGCTAAGATTGACTATCCATAAGTCCAATTTGGACACAGGAACATAATTGACAGTTTCTGGTCAAAGCGGGGTCCACATGTGGGCCACTTCGTACCAAAAAATATGCCAGAGATAAAATTCTCCAAATTCATCAAACTTAGTGTTTATGGGTCTAGAATAATGATATGAATCCAACAAAATATTCAGAACTGGATTCCAATGAGCCGGTCATGAAATCGCCCGTCAAGTGGAACCGTAGGGTCCACGAAACGGTATTTCGTCAACGTTCTCAGAATTGAACCAAACTTAAATCACAGGATCAGTGTAGCGCTACGAATCTGATGGCACAAATTTTGTTACAAAATGACAAACACACACTAAATTATGATGAGTGTCAGAACAGGCCGATATGGTACTTTTTGACGGATGCTTATTGATTTCGGTATGCACGCAGATCCAAATCAACTTTCACAAAATATCACATGTCTGCGTTGACGATACACTTTTTTCAGTATAATTCGTATATCATGAAGTTGCCTCGTTTAGTGGTACGCACCCCATTTTGAGAAAATTTGGGTTTAAGAAACCAAGTTTTTGATAAAATTTAACAGCAATTAAATCACAGCATAATCAACAATAAAATAAACTAATTGAAGAGATTAAAACTTGTTTATGTTGTCTAAATTATTGTTTAAGCAGAATTTTAGTATCGTATATCATTATAAAGATAATGAGACTCAAACACGCCCACCTGGGACAGTTTCTGTTCCTAAAAATAAGTTATTTTTTCCTGTTTTGTATCGCAATTTACGATCGACACAGGACACGATACACTAAACTAATTACACAAGGTTCAAGGGGGTCATGTAGTCTTCACATAGGACTCGACAAGTCATTGTTAGGTCTACTGTGCAGAGAGATACATGGGCAAGAAGTAGGGTACCTCATGATCGTTGTTGCTCGTGAGGGTTCTGGGCGGGTCTGCAGTGGCTCGCGGCGGCCGCTCTTGGCAATCGTCGGCGGTCGACGATGGTCGGGATAGTAGAGAAGATTATGGTGGTGGTGGTCGGCTAGGTTGGGGTTTATATAGGGTAAAGGGGGGGAGGTTACAGGGAGAGAAAAAGTGGGGGTCGGTCGTTGACGGGGAGGGGAAGGGATCGACTGCGGGGGGTTTCTGAATGTGAAGGGGGCGGGTTATTGGATTTACGGGTACGGGTTTGGGTTTGGATTCTAGGATCCGGTTTGGGTTGGTTTGGTTTGGGTTGGTTTGGGTTTAATAATTAACCAAATATAAGTATATGCCTATATAGCCATCTAAAAATTATTTTGGACTTCAATAAATTCCAGAAAAATTCTATAATACTCTATTAATATTTATACACCCAAAAATATATTTACTGCACTATATTAATAATTATTAAATATACAAAATATTAATCCATGAATTTAATATTTATTCTAATTAGTTAAAAGTACAAAAAATTCTCCCTTAATCTCAATAATTAAAAATAATAAAATTAAAATTTAATTTCTAAAAATGAGGGTGTTTACACTTAGCATTCTCGTAACAAAGTTTGCACAGGCCGGGACAACCTTGGCAAAGAGAGAAACTCGATGTCGAAGGGTCCCCTGACAAGTGTTCACCCAAGTCTCTGCGCACAGGCCCATGTGTCCAGAGCAAACCAAAGGAGCGCTAAGACATTCAGCTCGGTCTGTGCCAGAGACTCTATCTGCGCATAGACATAGGATTAACTCTAGAAATGCGGAGTATGGCACAAAGGCCAGCACCTGGTATAGAGACTCTGAAGCAGGGCACCTAAGCTCAGATCTCTATTATGTTGCACGACATACAAAGTCGTGTGGGCAGAGATGGGTCTCTGCCAAAGCCCTGCGTCAATAATGGCCTCCACTAAAGAGTCTACATGCAGAGGAGACAAGATTGTACCGAGTTTCAGACCAATGCCCAGGGGAGTCTCATGACTGAACCGGCACAGAATGAAGTTCAAATGTGCAACCTTCCTTCTTCTTCCTTTAATCTGCCACAACGAGGGAACTTCCCCGACAATATTATTGTGATAAAATTATAATCAATTATTGTTGTGTAAAGGCAAAAGAAGTTCATCCAAAGTAATCATTCTTCTAACGACTATGTCCTATTGCATTTGTTCAACGGTGCTTTGGGAAGCCAACGAGGATGAGAAAGACAAAGATGAGCTACCATTCAGCTATTGATACATATCTTGGCGGCCCTCTCATAGTGGTCCCAATCCTCGAAGAGGAATGGCCAAGCCTCATGTGACTTCAAGTCGACGTCAAAGAACTCAACCTCCTAGCCGATGTCTTATTTTAGTAGTGAGTTGTTCCTACAGAGGGGGTGTTTCAAAACTCTCACTCCAAATCAAGCTTATAATCTGAAGATTAGGTCTCATGAAGCTATGCCCCATTCCTGAAGATAGAGCATCACAAGAAGGGGGTAGCGTTCCCTCAGAACCTGAACTAATTGGAACAGTTACTATAGCGTCACAGACATAGGGTAGCAATTCCCCTATGCTCCATGACAATCCATTTTTTCTTGAGGACAACGAGTCTCAGGAATCTGAGGGGATCTTGCCCGAGGACAGTGCACCTCAAGAGTCAGAAGCCGACAATATAGCCTTTGACTACACTATGTCATCCACTACTCCGTCGAGCAATCCACGCATGGCCTTCATGTACGCAATTAGCGTTGAACCAGAGGGTAGTAACCACACCAATCAATGGTTGGATGCTCACAAAAATTCTATCGACAACATCAATGATACATTAAAAGTCCTCATGGTGTTGCAAAGACCAGCTGCCATGACTCTGCAGCAATCGACAACATAACAACAAGATAATCAGGACCAGGATGATAACAGAGGTTCTGTTCTAAATAATCTTAGCCCTCCACCTGGGGGTATAATTAATTGCTTCATTGCCAGAAATTCAAAGAACTCTACCTGCTACTTTGCAATCGACTGTTCTCCCACAAGCATACGATACACAAGAGGCCATCCGAGAGTGACAAACTCGTTTAGACTCCATAAACAATCGAAAGAATCCCATAGGCTTGGGATAAGGCAACCTTACCCTCCCGAGTTAAACAAGGTGGTTTATCCGCCCAAGTATAAGCCGATGTCTCTAATATCGTTTGACAGGTGTATCTGCCGTTCCCAAAAATCATAAAATATTTTTCTAATAAAGTTTTAATTCTTTAATATTATTTTCTATATTTCAAAACCAATTTTTTAAAATAAAATATTAATTTTCTTAAAATGAATTTATTACCAAATAATTATTAAGAAGTGACAAGTAATGGATAAAGAGAGCTAGTTATTTTCTCAAAAGAAGGGCATCTAGAATATTCCTTCCAACTAACCTAGCTAACCCTAAAGAATATATGCCTAAAATAGTGACTAGAAGCTTCCTTAAAACTCTATAAATAGGCAACAACTCATATTACTTACTTTATTCCAACTCAAATCCAGCCCAAAGCCGGCCCAAGCCCTCTCTCTTGTTTTAAAACCTGGCTCTTCTCTCCTTGTTCTCATTCAAGAATGATTATAACTATTTTCATCTTCCTCAATCCCGAGCAAAGCCCCACTTGGTGGAGCTCCGACCAACTCCAGGTGGAGACTCGCACCCGGCGCTTCCCTCCGCCGCGAGATCGTGCTTTCCTCCACCGTCTTCTCCGGCGATCCATCGACACTTTTGACGATCTCTAATGTAACAAACTTCACCATCGATTCTACTTATGGCGTCGCCTTGATCTGGAGTTTACCTCCTTGACGTTGACCTCTGGTCATGGTGAAGTCCTTCTCTGACGTCTTCTCCAACTAGCACGACCAAGTACCGCTGGGAGCTCCCATCGATCTACCGCGGAATAGTGGCTCCTTCGCGGTGGCTCGACATCATCAGAGCAGCAGCTACGACGGGCAAGTACTACAGTGACTCTTTTACTCTGACGATCAGGAAGACTTTCGGCAAAGCTGTCTCTTATTCGTCATTGAAGTAAGTTTGGAAAACTTTCATTTAATAACTAACAAAAAGTAAAAAAAAATCCTAGTCAAAAAATCTAAGTACAATATTTTTGATCTGGGAGATCGAGTACTACATCGACTCTTTTACTCCGTTGACGTCCCGACAAAAGAATGAGGATGCTCTCTTCTCTCTTTTCTCTCTTAAGCTTGTGTATATGTACGTAGCTTGCCTGGAGGGGTATGGTCTCTGAAGTAGAAAAACCAGCCATTGGAACATCCAAGTTGCTCATATTTATAGACATCATGTTGGTGGGCTATAGGTACCGCATATGCTTCTGTTTGGTGGCCACAGGGGTCTCCTTCAACAGAATACGGTTGTAACTGTATGTGCATACTATGGATAGACTACGATGTGTACATCCTTAATAGGATGTAGTTGAGTCCAGGCCGAGCTGCCATGTGAACGTTTGTTATGATTTGCTATTGTTGATGATCTGGACGGTTCTCGTCTTTTGTTTGCGCGACTTGGTCAGCTTGACATGTGGCCCGTATTTTGTTGGAGAGAATCACTTTAGTCACAATAGAAAGATTTTGTCTCAAAAAATCCTACCATGTTGGACGCATGGAGTATGGGACGCATGGAACGTATGGAGTCTGGAATGCATTGAGTTAGATACGCTTGGAACACATAGAGTATGGAATATTTGGGGCTAGAGACACATGGAGTCTGGGACGCATGTGGCCTCATACACATGGCATTGTATGCCTAACAGGAGTAAAGTTTATGCTGACGTGAGGTTCTGCCATTTAGCGTGCTCACGTCTTTCGAGGCATTCGGAAAGTCCTTTTTGTCAAGATTTGTAAACCCCCTCATCCAAAATAGCTATTTTGTGTGTATTTTATATTATTATATTTATTATAGATGTTGAATTTCTTTAGAGTATTCTCTTAGTTAATTAGAAAATAAAATTTTTAGTATATTTACTTATATAAATATTTATTAGAATTATTTTTAGGCTATTCTAGATCTTTTGAGATTTTTCTAGAATTTTTAGGTAATTAAAACATAGGGAACCTAAATTTCTAGGACTTCCATGATTTACTATGAGACAATACTTGAATGTTGTTACTACAAAACATTTATTTTAGAGTTAAAACATTTAAATATATTCTTCTGTAATTTATTTAGAATTTTAAGGAATTATTGGATTTTTTGAATTATTGAGAATTTATTTGGATATATAAAGTCTTAATATTAGATAAATGCTAATTTAGTGTTAATAGATATTAATAAGATTATATATAAATTATTTTTATTATCTTTAATTATATTTAAGATTATAAATTATTTAGATAAATTTAAACTATGTTTTAAATTAATTCAAATCCTGAGCCTACTAGGAAAGCAACTTCATGCATATCCTATCCTTATTTAAACTGATCCTAATCATATCCAAATTAGTCAATCATAGTCTTAATCAATTAAACAATCTTCACCATTATAAATACCTATTAGACTTATGGAATAAACTCATCTTTCATATTTTTCATCCCCAAACTCCTCTCTTTTTCGTCCAAAAATAGTCGAAATTCGTCATAAATTCAGCCTCATTTTCTAGTAGTTATGACGACTTAAAAAGACGATATCTCCTAGCTCTGGACTCCAAACGCGCTCTAGTTTTTTTTAAAACCATATCAAGGTTATTTTTCTGAATATATAAATTATTTTAATAATTTTAGAACCTATTTTTCTAGAAAATTCTAAAAGTGCTAGTTGTCCGAAATCAGACGCGTTTTGGTATTTTTGAGATTTTGGGAGATCCCGAACTCGAAATTATGAGCATTTGAAGTTTTGGAAAGATTACATGATGAACTTACAGAAAAGTATTTTTTGAAAATTTAAAATATAAGTTTATTCTACTGTAAAATTCGTGCAACATAGACGTAAATAGGAAACCACCAAAAACTATCATCTATTCGCCCTTATGGCCATAACTCTTTACCGACTTGTGATTTTATAAAACCGTCGATTCTGGCATTCATATAGTGCTAAAATCTATAGGATTTTACACACAAATCTAAGATTTGAGTCGGTTGACTTTTTGGTCAACGGATTGCCTCGATTTGCATGTCACGGATCACAAATCCGTAAAGTTAATTATTTTTGGACCAAAATAAGGGTTTAGTAATAAAATTAGATTATAATAAGATTAAAAATACTATTTTAGGTTATTTTTATTCAGAATTAAAATAGATTAAAATGGAGGAACCTATTCACCCACTTTTGTAACCTAACTTGTTTAATTTATGTGACGGGTAGATCGGACGACGCCTTGAGTTGGGACTTCATTCTTTTTCAGACCAGGCAAGATACCTTGCCAAATTGCTTACAGTACTTTGCATGCTATTTATATTTTTGTATATTCATTTTTTTCTGTATATGCATTGCATATGTATTTTCTTTCAGTCATTACTATCTATTATATGTATGCTGACATACACTTGACACTTAGTATCATGAGAGGACAATCATTAGGCGTATGGTCTATAACCACTCTGGTAAACCGTAGTATATAGCTCACACTATGGACGTGCGTCGCGATGGTCGCTACCCCCGAGGTATGTCGATTTCTGTAGAGTCGCACTGGTCGCTACCCCCGAGGTATGACGATTTCTGATGTTCCCTGACGGGTGTGTGAGTTGTGAGGCTTAGATCGAGTAGCCTACCCTTGCCCATACGTCAAAAAGTTGTCCTCATTTGCATTCATATCGATTGTCTTGTACAGTATACTTATATATTTTCAAATATTATGCATGTTTACTGTATTCAAATTGGCATGTTTCTATGTATCTTGTTACGTCCCTCTGAGGACCTGGTCCCTTTCCAGGTGTAGATGTTCATAACTTTTCGCAGGAGCACGGATCAGGACTTACCACTTATCTTTTCCGAGGAGGTCTTACATTCTGAGCATCAGTGATTATCTCTAGCGAGGGATCCCTTCGCTGATACCTTTATATCATCATCTCATTTATATTGGAGATTTATCCTTCTCTCTCATGTTAGTATTGATATAGTCATTGGTAGTGGATTTGTCTTCACCCGACTATTAGTTTTGGAATATTCAGACTCATTATTCTAGTTTAGTTATTTTTTCTATGACTTGTTGTGAGGATGAGATTAGTATTTCTGTGACTTGTGACACTATATTTATACCACATGTAAGTTTACATTCATATTACAGCGTATGTGTGTATCATGGTATCCATATATTGGAGTTGCCATATACATACGGCTGGCATGCTTACGTGTTCCTAGTTCTACGTATTTTGGGACTGGGGCATGACATATTTTTAGTGGTGGCCCATGCAGGTTGAGAGCATATTGTCTCGGTTATGTTATTGTACCGAGCAAGCCTGCAAATAGGATTAGAGTATAGGATCTCATCCATATTTGACTATGACTCATCCTCCTTCCAATCCATTCCATTTGAATAAGTGTATCCTGCTTTATTCATGTGCTTCCCTAATAGTTCTTGAGTATAGCCTCTCCTAGAATATAGAAGTCCCTGTTGTTAGATAATAAGTAGGGTAACCTTCCTATTAAGAATACGACTAGAGTATTGACACATCACTAAGTTTAGAAGATCTAGTGAACCTTAGAATTCCTTATCTATAGATTGCTTTACCATTACCCCTTGATGTATTATGAGGACTTGAGAGTAGTATAGACACTACAAGAGTTAGTTAGAAGTTTTACCATAATGTTTGATCCTAGTATTGAGGAACTAATAGAAAACCAAAATTGAATATTAGGACTGAACCTAACCTTCATAGTTAGATAGTATTGGAGAACTATAAATTTAGATTCTTGTCTTGATATTACCAGAACAGTACCTTAGGAAGCCAAGAGGAATAAATATAACATCTCTCTTGATCATACCTCGGACATAGTGATTAGCATACCCCATTTTCTTAAGAAACCATGATGCTATCTAGACCTCTCTATTTTAATTTAATATCTTGTTCCTCTACAACCTTAACGTTCGCTAATTGTGCGACGACTAAGATTACATCCTTCTTTTCTTCATCTTTCAACTCGTGCCACCTGACACTTCTGATTGTAGACCGAGTGATTTTATTCTATGTTAGGATATATAGTTTGCTAAGTTTATAGTTGTAGTCTTGAATTTTAAATTTCTGTGCTTGATAATTAGAACTCGATAGTTTTGAGTTATTTCTGTAGATTGTGACCGATGATTATCCCTTAGTTTTAAATCGTTTAAATTGTACCCCCTCCTCGATACGAGTTGTATTTCCTTTCCCTTGAGGCTAGTAACCTTTCCATTCTTGCTATTGACACTTGCTCTATAAGCACTATGACTACGACTCAAGACGACCATGACCTATGTAATGTAAGAGGATACCCTAATAAGTACCAAGACCCTTTCTCGTAGACCTTAACAGGAGTTTCTACGATATTCTTAAGACAGTACAATATTAGTTTAATTTTTATAAGTTGGGTAGTATGTCTCACAACATAGTATCACCTAGTCCTCTTGACCCATTATTGAAGCGTAACTAAATAACATTAACTGTATACTAGCATAAGACGATAGTATTTATTAAGACTGTAGAACTCAAAAGCCCATACCCCTACTTTGTTGACTAGCAACCTAGACAAAGAGTTAATAAGACAACTATAGAGATTATAGAGTCTTACCTTTTGTGAACTTGAATTATTTTATAATTTCTCTCATCATAATCTAGCGTATTTATAATTTTTGTACTACCTTGACTTATGCTGCTACTATAGTCTAGTTTTGCAAGCTTATTCTTTATCGAGCTTGTTCATGACATGTATTATTGGAGTACTACACTAATATATTTCAGAATCAGTGTATTACGGTCTGATCAACCATAGTGCGCTTGGTTCGCCTTTCGTAATACTACTTTACGTGGATTGAGATATATAGCTGACCAGTAAAAGAATATACTTGCCCTCTAGATATGACAGAGAATATCATGTCAAGTACATAACTGTACTGATACGGACATGTGAATAGGAATTACTAAAATAGGATTTTAATCCACAACTGCGTTGACAATTTTTATTTAAATTTTTTTTATAACTTGATCCCCATACTTCTATTCTATTACCTCTCCCTTAAACTCTTTATTATTGATCGTCGTCTTCCCTTATTTTGGAAAGACGAAACCTCGTGCTTGGTATAAGTTTGATATACAGATAGTACTAGATATACCCATAGACCAATCGCATTATTTGGTGACTATCTTTTATAATTGATTAAGGGCATATCATATATGATATAAGTGTTGTTAAAATTTTCTTAAATATATAGCCTTGTGTGATAGATGGATAAATTCTAAGTTGGATAGAAGTTGCATTGTCAACTTGAGGTGATTTTTTTTAGATTGTGATCAAGTAGGATTAGATTGAGAGATATAAGTCATTTTAAATTTTGAAAATTATTTAGGGGAATGATTAAGATAATGAGGATTTAATGAATTATAAAATCTTGATATTGCGGACCAAATATTTATACTTTGAGCACATGATTTAAATTTTGAATATTGAAGGTTGAATCATCGATTTAAATTTTGAGGATAAATATAGAATTTTAGACTTGAACAATTGGTGAATTAAATTCAAAATTTTATAATTTGATGATTTGAATTAAAAGTTAAATTTGATTGTTGGATCACCTATTTGAAATGTTGATGATGGAAATTAAATTTAAAAATTTGAAGAGCACAAAATTCATAAGTTGAAAATAGGAATAATGTTTGATTATAATTATTTTCTAGAGGAGATTATGATTGTTGGAGATCGTGATGTAAAATTTGATATAAAATTATTTAAATCTTGAAGATGTTATATGGATTCAATTTAAATTTGGATATTGATGATTTGGAAAAGTGAGAAGAGATTATAATAGGTTGAATTTTGATTTGAACAGTGATTATCTTAATTTTGAAGTGATCGCGATAGATTTGAACAGATTTTGTTATTTAAATTTTTGGAAGAGATTGCGATTGACGTGCCTTATGTACGAATGTGAATGATTTAACAAATTATGCCTTATTTTAATTTCTAGGACAAAATTGTTTTAAGTTGGGTAGATTGTAAACCCCCTCACCCAAAATAGGTATTTTGTGTGTATTTTATATTATTATATTTATTATAGATGTTGAATTTCTTTAGAGTATTCTCTTAGTTAATAAAAAAATAAAATTTTAGTATATTTACTTATATAAATATTTATTAGAATTATTTTTAGGCTATTTTAAATTTTTGGAGATTTTTTTAGAATTTTTAGGTAATTAAAACATAGGGAACCTAAATTTCTAGGACTTTCATGATTTACTATGAGACAATAATTGAATGTTGTTACTACCAAATATTTATTTTAGAGTTAAAACATTTAAATATATTCTTCTGTAATTTATTTAGAATTTTAAGGAATTATTGGATTTTTGGAATTATTGAGAATTTATTTGGATATATAAAGTCTTAATATTAGATAGATGCTAATTTAGTGTTAATAGATATTAATAAGATTATATATAAATTATTTGTATTATCTTTAATTATATTTAAGATTATAAATTATTTAGATAAATTTAAACTATATTTTAAATTAATTCAAATAATGAGCCTACTAGGAAAGCAACTTCATGCATATCATATCCTTATTTAAAGTGATCCTAATCATATCCAAATTAGCCAATCCTAGTCTTATTCAATTAAACAATCTTCACCATTATAAATACCTATTATACTTATGGAATAAACTCATCTTTCATATTTTTTATCCCCAAACTCCTCTCTTTTTCGTCCAAAAACAGTCAAAATTCGTCATAAATTCATCATCATTTTCTAGTAGTTATGACGACTTAAAAAGACTATATCTCCTAACTCCGGACTCCAAATGCGCTCCGGTTTTTTTAAAACCATATCAAGGTTAGTTTTATGAATATATAAATTATTTTAATAATTTTAGAACCTATTTTTCCAGAAAATTCTAAAAGTGCCAGTTGTCCGAAATCAGACGCATTTTGGTATTTTTGAGATTTCGGGAGATCCCGAACTCGGAATTATGAGCCATTTGAAGTTTTGGAAAGATAACATGATGAACTTACAGAAAAGTATTTTTTCAGAATTTAAAATATAAGTTTATTCTACTGTAAAATTTATGAAACATAGACGTAAATAGGAAATCACCGAAAACTATCATCTATTTGCCCTTGTAGCCATAACTCTTTATCGACTTATGATTTTATAAAACCATCGATTCTGGCATTCATGTAGTACTAAAATCTATAGGATTTTATACACAAATCTAGGATTTAAGTCAGTTGACTTTTTGGTCAACGGATTGCCTCGATTTGTGTGTCACGGATCACAAATCCGTAAAGTTGATTATTTTTGGACCAAAATTAGGGTTTAGTAATAAAATAAAATTATAATAAGATTAAAAATACTATTTTAGGTTATTTTATTCAGAATTAAAATAGATTAAAATGGAGGAACCTATTCACCCACTTTTGTAACCTAACTTGTTTAATTTATGTGACGGGTAGATCGGACGACGCCTTGAGTTGGGACTTCATTCTTTTTCAGACCAGGCAAGATACCTTGCCAAATTGCTTACAATACTTTGCATGCTATTTATATTTTTGTATATTTATTTCATTTCTGTATATGCATTGCATATGTGTTTTCTTTCAGTCATTACTATCTATTATATGTATGTTGACACACACTTGATACTTAGTATCATGAGAGGACAATCATTAGGCATATGGGCTATAACCACTCTGGTAAACCGTAGTATATAGCTCGCACTACGGGCGTGTATCGCGCTGGTCGCTACCCCCGAGGTATGTCAATTTCTGTAGAATCGCGCTGGTCACTACCCCCGAGGTATGACGATTTCTGATGTCCCCAGACGGGTATGTGAGTTGTGAGGCTTAGATCGAGTAGCCTACCCTTGCCCATACGTCGAAAAGTTGTCCTCATTTGCATTCATATAGATTATCTTATACAGCGTACTTATATATTTTCAAATATTATACATGTTTACTGTATTCAAATTGGCATGCTTCTATGTATCTTGTTACGTCCCTCTGAGGACCTGGTCCCTTTTTAGGTGTAGATGTTCATAACTTTTCGTAGGAGCACGGATCAGGACTTACCACTTATCTCTTCCGAGGAGGTCTTACCTTCTGAGCATCAGTGATTATCTCTAGCCAGGGATCCCTTCGCTGATACCTTTATATCATCA
Organism: Iris macrosiphon; assembly: GCA_036927795.1. Taxonomy (NCBI): domain Eukaryota; kingdom Viridiplantae; phylum Streptophyta; class Magnoliopsida; order Asparagales; family Iridaceae; genus Iris; species Iris macrosiphon. The sequence goes on from JAYESA010000004.1 coordinate 214,190,568, forward strand.
TCTTATTTATATTGAAGATTTATCCTTCTCTCTCATGTTAGTATTGATATAGTCATTGGTAGTGGATTTGTCTCCACCCTACTATTAGTTTTGGATTATTCAGACTCATTATTCTAGTTTAGTTATTTTTTTCTATGACTTGTTATGAGGATGATATTAGTATTTCTGTGACTTGTGACACTATATTTATACCACTTGTGAGTTTATATTCATATTACAATGTATGTGTGTATTATGGTATCCATATATTGGAGTTGCCATATACATACGGCTGGCATGCTTACGTGTTCCTAGTTTTACGTATTTTGGGACTGGGTCGTGACAGGATTCGGTGTCAGATATAATCTTTGTGTCAGGCCTTTGTGTGGCCAATATTGGGATACAAGGATTCTTGAGGGAGTAGTGGTGTATGGCACTGCTTGCGCATGCAGACACTAGTTACTTAGTGGCGCATGGCACTGATGGCACACAAAAATACTAGTTATGAAGTAGTCGTCACATGAAACTAGATCCTTATGGTGCCAGGGGCTTGATCATTGCGGTGTATAGCCTTTGATTATTGTTGGTGCATGGTGCTGCTTTTCTGGGCCATATAGTCGTTCTGCGGCCTAATTTTTTCTGAGTCAATCTTGGGACGCATATTTGTTGGATGCATAAATCTAAATTTTTCATGCTTTTACAATACCCCCTTCAAAAATTTTAAACTTATAAGCTTTGGAATATTTTGAATAAGAAGCATGGAGGAGAGGACCTTGGGCCGCATCTGAGTGACATGCCGCATAGGTACGTTGCCACGTAGGTGCTTCCGCCAGGTTGTCAGATCATTAAATGCCAAGATTTGGGTCGATCTTCGAGGAGATTTCTTGGGGTTTCTGAGTCAATAGCAGTTTCTGAGTAGATAAATAAGGATCACACAAATCGAGGCATCAGGTTTATCCTTATAACTGCCTGGTTCATCACCTCGATCTTCTTATGCACCCTAGGAGCCTATAAATAGGCGTTCTAGGGAGGCGAGAGAACTTTTGTCTCTCGGCTTCCCACTATTTTTTGAAAGAAGATGCCGAACCCTGATGCTGGCATTCTTTTTAGAGGTAGGGGTGGTAAGTTTAGGTGACGACCGATGTCAGAGGTATTACGGACGTGACAATCGATAGTCATATAGAGAGGTTTGCTCAGAGGTAAGAATGACATAGCAAACTCTACTAGAGAGGATATGAGGATGATAGCTCAGTGGTAACATGGACGTAAGCTAATCGATAGTCATACCGAGAGGTTAGGTAAGATCATGGTGTAGAAGGAAAATAAAATGAGCCAGAGGTAATATGGACATGGTTGTTTTCTTTAGATGGGAAACATGGGCAGCTCATAGTTCAGAGGTAATATGGACGTGAAATATTTTCTTTTGTTGAGGATATCCCACTGGGGGATCTTTAGTAGACCTATTACTTCTTGCACACCTGAGTACAAATAATAAGTTTAGAATGAAACCCTATCATAGGTTATATGGACGTGATATGTTTTGTGGCATCATTACTTCTTGCGTACTTGAGTGCAAGTAATAAGTTTAAAACAGAACCCTATCAGAGGTGATATGGATGTGATATATTTTGTGGCCTTAACACCACTGGCGTACTTAGAGTTAAGTACGGGTGATAATTTTAGATGACTACCGATGTTAGAGATATTATGGATGTGACAATCGATAGTCATATATAGAGGTTTGCTCAGAGGTAATATGGACATGGCAAACCCTGCTGGGGATAATCGATTAGGACAGTAGTTTAGAGGTGATGTAGACGTGAACTAATGCTCAAGCAAACTAATTATGAGGGGTCTACCCGAAAGTATGGATAGACCTGAAGGTGGCTCCACTGGGGAGCTTTTTGAGGATCCACTGTCTGTTGCATATTCAGGATTTCTGAATACAGATAATGGCTTTCATCAAAATTTTATGGAAGAGAAGTGCATATTGTGCTTACACACTTACTGGAGATAAACAACGGAGAATATACAGTGTACATTTTGGTTGTCCACCTAATAGTAAAGTAATTACAAGTCTAGCTTAGACATAGTACTTTTTGAGGAACTTGCCGTTGATAGGCATCATGAGAAAGTCGTCATTGGGTTTTGTGAGCCGGTGAACACCATTGTAAAACGGACTCCACAATGAATAAATCCTCCCATTTAGGTTAGAATTTACCAGCCGTCTTGTGGGTCATAATTATTGGTCTTCTTACTGTCAAGATGAGGTCACACACTTGGTAATTCCTCTTCTTGACCTGTTTGTTGAAGGCTCATGAGCGGTGTGCTTGGTATAACTTAATGAACTGTTGAGCTAAGAGACGCTTCTCGTCAAGCACTTTTAACTCTTATAGTCGTCGATGGTGATTGTTGTCAACGGTCAATCGGTTGGACAGAGCCACTCAGAGTGACAAAATTTGGATCTCGAGTGGGAGGACCGCTTCGCTTTCATAAACCAAGGAGAATGACGTGCTTCTAGTAGGTGTTCGGATCGTTGTATGATAGGCCTAGAGATATTCTTCCAGCTTCTTATTTCAGTCGCGCTTATTGGATGACACAAACTTCTTGAGTAGCTTTATGATGATTTTGTTGAATGCTTTTGCCAGACCATTTGCTGCTGGGTTATAGGAAGTCGAGGCTACATTCTGGATTCAGTTTTTGTCACAAAATCGGTAAAAAATATGACTTACAAAATATGGACCATTGTCGTGGATGATCCTCCGTGGTAAGCTAAAATGGTATATGACGTGGTGCTTGACAAAGCGGATCACGTTTGAGGTCATGACTTCAGCAAGTGAAACAACTTCCGCCAATTTAGAGAAGTATTCGGTGATAGCCAAGATAAACCGATATCCCTTTAAAGATGGTGGAGTAATTGGTCTGATAATGTCTTTCCTCCATGCTTCAAATAACCAAGATTCTACCATTGGGTGTAGGAATTCTGAGGGCTAGTGGATAAAGTCTGCGTGGATTTGGTATGCTTGGCACTTTCTTGCATAGTCAACAACCTCTGCTACTATTGTCGGCCAATAGTAACTTATTCTTCGGAGATGATCCTGTAGCTTTGGTCCGGGATGATGGGCACCGCAAACTCCATCGTGAGCCTCGCGGAGAGCCTGCTTGGCTTCTGCATTCGATAGACATCATAGCAGATGACCATCGTAGGAACGATGATACAATATTTTGGTAGCTGTATCATAATAGAACCAGAGGGAACGTCTTCTAATGGAAGTGTCTTCCTTTGGGTTCTCGGAGAGAATTTTATAGACTACGTAGTCGATGAATAAGAGTCTCCAATCTTGGAAGTCGGTATTTGTCTCTACTGAGTAGCTCAGGCACAGACACAGAATTATTTTTTGGGCAGACCAGCTCTTGACCGATCACTATGATCAGCTGATGGATTTTGACCAAAATTGCCAGGGAGACAACGAGGTCGGCCAGGGCGTCAGCCTTGATGTTTTCCAGTCAAAAAACGTACTTTATGAAGAACCCCTCGAAGGTGGAGATTGTTCCAAGCATGACTTGGTGGTAGAGAATTAAGTCCTCGTGCCAGACCTCGTATTCGTCCCAGACCTGACTGACTATCAGCTTAGAATCGCCGTAAGCTTCCATGTAGCCTACTCTGACTTGTTTAGCAAGTTGGAGCCCAATGACGAGGGCATTGTACTCTTCCACATTGTTGAAGCATGGCTCTATGAGGGAGTAAGCGCGGTTTATGACCAGATTGTGTAGTAAAATTAGTACTATCCCGACACCAGCGACAATATCGCCTTTGGGCTCTGTTCTTGAACCACCATTGAAGAACATTCACCAAACGTCTTCTTCGCTTGTGGTCATATTTGAGTCTGCTACTTCGTCTAGGATCTCCTCGTAGAGCTTCGAGGTTTCCGGTATAAGGTGGGCTACCAGAAAATCTTCCAATGCTTGGCCTTTGACCGCCTTTTATAGGACAAATACCATGTCGTACGACAACAACAATATTATCCATGTGGCTAGGCGAGAATTGAGCACTCCGAGTTTTGTCATAATAACCCTGAGAGGATTAACTCATGAGATCACATGGATGGTTTACCCTGCCATATAATACCGAGTCTTCTTAATGGCGAAGAACAGAGCAAGGCACTTCTTCTCAATGGGGCTGTATTTGTGCTCTGCGTTGACCATCATTCTGCTGAGATAGTAGATGGCATATTCGTGATCTGTATCACTTTTTTAGGCTAGTAAAGCTCCGAGAGAGTGATCCATTGCCCGCTCATATAGTAAGAAGGGTCTTCCCACAATGGGGGCCACCAATACTAGGGGGTTCATGAGATACTCCTTGATATCGTTGAAGGCGCGCTGGCATTCTTCATTCCAGACAAAGTAGACTCCCTTCTTTATGAGCTGAGTGAACGGTTGAAAACATCTAGAGAGATTTGATATGAACCTCCTGATGTATGTCAGTCTTCCTTGAAGGCCACAAAGTTCTCTGAGGTTCTTCGGTGGGTGCATTTCAAGGATTGCTTTAGTCTGGTCGGTGTCTACGTAGATACCCTTAGAAGTTATGACAAAACCTAAAAATTTGTCGCTGGAGACTCCCAGGAAGAATTTGGTAGGTTTTATCTTGAGATAGTGCGCACGCATCAGGTCAAACACAGTCTTCAAGTCTCAGAAGTGATCATCTTTATAACGACTCTTGACAGCAATATCATCAACGTAATACTCCACTGTCTTACGTAGATGTTCACGAAGGATTATGCTCATAGCTCACTGGTATTTAGCACCTGTATTTTTCAGACCGAATGGCATGACTGTGTAGCAGTACACTCCTATCAGCGTTCAGAATGATGTATGCTTCTTATCGTCAAGAAATATCTTGATTTGATTATAGCCTGAGAATCTGTCCATGAAGGACATGCGCTCGAAACCATAAGTGTTGTCGGTCATTATATTTGTGATCGGAAGAGGAAACTCATCCTTTTAGGGCATTCCGTATTTAGATCACGGAAGTTAATATAGATCCTGATCTTCCTTCTTCTTTTTTATGACAATCATGATATTGGCTACCCAATCCAGATGTTGTTCCTCACGGATAAAGCCACTAGCTACCAGTTTGTTGACTTAAGCTTCGATGGCATTTATGATGTCCAGCCGAAACTTTCATTGTTATTGCTTGACCAGCTTAGCGTTCGACAAGAAATTGAGTTTGTGGACCGTGATTTGGGGGTCCAGTCCCGGCATATCTTGGTAACTCCTGACAAAGACATCAATTTACTCTCTGATGAGCTAAAGTAGGGATTCTCGATCCTCATCGGACAGACTTTTGCTGATAAAGATAGGTTTAGGGGAGGATTCATCGCCCGGATTGATTTATACGACTTCGTCCTCCGTGGAGGGTTCTCGTTGCTCGAACTGTATCTCTCATTGTCCGCATAGGCATCGGTCCCATGGTTCTACTTCAAAGAGATCAGGTGGATCCTTGTCGTCTTCCTCAAGGTCAGTTGACACCATGTTGGCAGACAATGCTTGTTTGAGTATCTCCCCGATACTGATATCGGTGTCCTAAGCGAAAGATTCTAAAAAGTGAGAGTGTAACTCATCTTTTTCATTCGAGCCTTCGGAGGTTGTCAAAGGCGTGACGTACCCTAAGCCATGCTTGGTCTTTTGGTAGTAGTCCTCGGGTTTTCCTGCGGAAACGTATAGATACAGAGGCAGTCGTCAGCCTTTGTCATAGTTTAAGCCCCTAGCAGCTTTTAGGTCCTACCACATCTTCTGGATAAGGTGCTTGGTTTGAGAGTTATACCGGTGAAGTGGTATTTTGCCGTTGTCGAGTTCTGGCTCCAGTTCCTCTGGGATGGAGGATTGGGGACTTTCCACTCGGCCGAAGATAATGAGTTTGTCTTCCCTCTTCCTTGCTGGAATTATGAAGTAGAAGTTTTGACTGGGGAGAATTTGATTTACTGTATAGGTGGTAGTCACTTGCGTATACAAGTGCCAGCTTAGACCATGCTCCATGGAATATAATATGCTGAGATGTGCAATATCAGAGTAGTTCAAAGATAACCCTTTATTCATAAAATAAGGTGTCTTATCCTCGGGAATTATATCGTCAAGAGAAGGGACATTAGCATGAGCGACTACGTACTCTTCTAGTTTATCCTTTCCGAGATCTACCCCCAGTATGAGCGATGGCTTCGGAGGTCTCCTGCGTAGCTTTATCACTAGAGGTTCGAAAGTCATAGTAGGTGCCAGATCTTCCTTTAGCAGTTGACTCGGTCTACAAAGGTGAATGACCAGAGGTTCGGGTGCTTTCTTGTGCAGTTTTTCCAAGATGGGAGGGGCTGTGTCGGGAATGCGTGCTTTAAGATGGACTCTCAAGAATTCGTCCGATGTTGTCCCAGTATCTGCCTCATCGTCGGTATTATTGCCACCTTTATCTTGGTGGACTTTCTTGTAGATGATCGAGTCAGAGTAGTAGGCCTCAACCCCTTTGAATGGATCAACGTCGACAAATTTTGTCTAAACGATGCCATGATCATCCACATACTTCAAGTACTGGTGCAGGATCGACGGTATGATCATGTACTGGTGTATCCACGGATATCCCAATAGGACGTTGTAGGATACGTCTACATCTATGACGTAGTAGGTGACCTATGTTTTCAAATTATCGATTTGATATTTCAAGCAAATCTTGCCCAGAGGGTAGCTCCTCCCTGCATTGAAGCCACTGATGACAGTATTGGTTTATGCAAGGCGGTGTATCGAGATGCCCAAGGTCTGAAGCAGACTCCACGGGACAATACTGATTGACAAACCGGTATCGATGTATATTCGATCTGCCTTAATAGCGTTAATATACCATATATAATACAGAGGATGATTATACCTATTATTCTTTAGCAACATGTCTTATTGCGAGAAAGTAATATTGGGTATCGTCTCCATCACATTATTACAGTAGGGGCATGCGGCATGATCCTCAACTGGCGGGTTGACCTATGCCAGGTAGGTGTCTGCATTATGCGATGCCTCACTCAGAGCAACCCGAGTATCTTTGGAGAGTTGAAGAAGCTCAAATAGTGACAACTTTACTGGAGTACTGGCCAGTTGTGCCAAAATATCAAAGTTGTAGGGCTTCTCCAGCCCCTGAGCGTTATCTTTGCGCAGCAATTTATCGAAGTAAATTTCTTTCTGCTTGGACTCATCCGCTACTGGAGGTTAGGATGGACTCGGATCAGATGCGGCGATTGGGAGTGCACCATCGTTAGGGATATCGTACTCTCGTTGGGATACCAGGCATGACCTCGTTGTTCCTGCTATAGGTTCTTCGGAAGGGATAGAAACTGTGTAGCATGACTTAGACTTCTTGCCCTTGGACTTGGTGGTGGAAGGTGTTGCCTGCTGCATCGTCTGAAGAAAGATCTGGATGGACCTACGTGACCTCCCCACGTGATCTGGTAAAAGGTATTAGCCCAGCTATTTGGGCAAGAGCTGGCATGAGATTGACAACCTCCATTGTTGCCCTGGGAATGCGGATCACTCCGTCTTGGGCTTTCGATGCCAAAAAGCTACCAAATTGGAGAGATACCATGTTAGCGGCAACTGTTTTGTCATCAAAGTCCAAGTTGAGGGCCTTGGTGTCAAACAGACGCGGGATATACCACTTCAGTATGTAGCAATCCTACGTCGCATGGTAGACATATCGATGGTAGTGGCAGTACTTCAGAATTTTCACATCGGCTGCTTCAATAGGGCATTTGATATCGGGGAGCCAAATCTTGTTTCCCTTCATTAGCACGTCAAAGATTTCTATGACATTATCATCTTTGAAGGAATAAGTTTCCTTCGATTTTGGAGCCTCTACAGGCTTTTGCTCGGGCTTCTTGGTTATATTGGCGATAAGAGCCTGCTGTCATGCCCCGGCCCTGTTTGATGACTAAATAAAGAGGTTTGTACGAAACCTTTGCTTACAAACGAGAAAAGAGTATAATTAATCCTATACGAGGATATTAAGTACAATAAAATAATTCTGGAGAAGTATTGCTATAGAAGTCTGATCTACGGTCGATCACTTTGTTCCTTGGACCACACAATGATGAAGAAGTGCTGTAGAAGAAGCTTCAAACTTTCTTTGAACTGAAGGAAAAAATCGGCCAGAGGAAAGTTGCAAGTGGGGTTGAATTCTCGTTGCCAAAGTTGTCAGCCAAAAACCTTGTTCTCCTTATCCTTCTTTTTCCTGATCTCTGATTGTGCCCTTTTACCCTGTGATCAGGGGTCTCTATTTATAGAGATCAATCAAATAACTGTCTAGTTGGTGTAAAAGTCAAATAACTGTCTTGTTGGCGTAAAAGGCCAAACTGTGAAGGATATTGCCTCTTTTATGCTGCGGTTATAATAACTGCTACCCACATTCAAATAATCTTCTGAATCTGCGTATGACATGTATCCCTTTATAAGGTAATGTGTATAACTGCTTCTCAAAGATCATGGCATGCAAGCCACGTAGGTAACTGCCCTCTGTGTAAAATGGTTGGCGTAAAAGCCAAATAATTGTCTTGTTGGCGTAAAAGGCCAAACTGTGAAGAAGGTTGCCTCCTTTACGCTGCGGTTATGACGACTGCTACCCACATTCCAATAATTTCTGAATCTGCGTATGACACGTGTCTCTTTATAAGATAACGCGTATAAATGCTTCTCGAAGATCGTGGCATACAAGCCACGTAGGTAACTGCCCCTGCGTAAAGATGGTTGGCGTAAAAGCCAAGTGACTGTCTTATTGGCGTAAAACTTGATGATTCATAAAAATAGCCGATTATCCTTCGCGACTGAGGTCTTGAGCGTATTCTGGGCTAAATAGCCTTATCACGTACCTTTGTAAATATAGTTGAGTAGGCGTATTTCGAGGAGATAGCATACGTCGTACTCCTATAGTTGAAAATAGCCTGGTTGGCGTAAAATGTAAGGATGGTGATGTGAGCGTATTAGTCACAGTTTTAGCCTTCCCAGTCATGACAAAAAATAGAACAAAATTTCATGCATTAAATGCAGAGATATGCCTCCATCTCGTGCATTAAATGTAGAGATATGCCTCGAGCTCTGTACGAGAAACAACTTTTGACGTGTCATCTAATTTTGTCTTATCTTGAGCGTAAAAACTTATTTTTGCCCATGTAGAATAGGCAGCGTATTCTTTGAATGCGTAAAAATGACTTGTATCAAGAATATGTCACTAAATGATAACCTGAGTCTCTGTGCAAAATCATCATCACAGCCGTTCTCTCGATCTTCGTGCAGTACTTTTGTCAGATGTCAGGTTCACTGATTTATCTGACAAATTCATCCGAGGAATACGAAGAGTTCCTCGTACAACTTTATGCTGCATTAAAAATAATATATTTTAAACTTTACGCAGGAAGATATAGCAACCTTTTACGCCAAACAGCCTTGAAGCTCTGTTTTACGCGGACATCTCTGAAGCCATATTTTATACCAAAACAGCCTTGAAGCTCTGTTTTATACGGACTTCATGTATGTTGGGAGTTTTGACTATATAATATGCGTACAATTCCCCAGCATATTTCATGCTTCTACAAGACCCCCTTCAAAGTTTTTAAATTTCTCGTAATTTGAAATACTTTGAATGAAGCATGAAATGGTCAAATTTGACTCATTCTTCAAGCCTACTTTTTCGGCAACATTTAAGAAGTCGTTGGAATTTGTATGTTCTCTTCTGCCTATATAAGGGCAAGCAAATGAACTTAGTTTTTCATACTTCCTTCACCACAAAGATGACTGCTGAGATTCATTAAGGTGAACTGAGAAAGAAGAAGATTATGCTCTTCCAGCATGTAAGGAGCCGTAAAAAAAGACGTCTTCGAGCAAATATTCTTTGCAATGATGGACCATGGAGGGATATCATAGCTTCCTTTGCTTGAGATAATCAGCGATTTTATATGGCAATTCATCAAAGAGAGAGAAAGGGTCGTGTTGGACCACACAGCTTGCTAGCTGTATTTTCCCCTATTATGAAGCTGGATCCTGGGGTGTAGCTCGGCCGTGTCTTCCAGTATTGTGTTGGGTCTGAATCTCAATCATAATTCTAAGCATGGACACCGATGACATATGGGGGTGGGCTTGAATAATACAGGCGCAGTTCTGTATCCTCCCGCCATTAATCATTTTCTTGGCACCCGGCGTATAGGAGCTGAAGAAGTATTGTAGAAGAAGAAATGAAGATCTCCATCAGACGAGAACCTAGCGTAATAGATTCCCGTTATATGTAGTCGTGATCTTGAATATTAATGAAAAATTCTTTGTAAAAAAAAATAGATTTCCATCATATGTAATCATGATTAATAAACTTGTCTTCTTTTACGCACTATTAATTTGCCATGTTGCTGTGAGAAAGTCTGGTAATACACAGCCTCAACACGCTTGAGTAATTTTTATGCAGACTCTGGTAAACTATGCATCCAGTCACGTTTCAACTTTTACGCATAAAGGAAGATGCGTAAAAACTCTTTAGCATTAAATTGTCTTAAAAATCCAATCGTCATGTTATTTTTGACGAGGAGTCACATAGAATTCTGAACTGTCAAAATACGAAGAATATCTGTTCAGAACATCATCTTCAAAAATGGCTTCTCGAAAGATTCTCGAGATAGGGCAAGAAATGTCCACCGAACAGGCCATCCCTGAACTAGATGTAAAAGATTCTGGCTAAACTTCGGATGAACTATCAATGGCCAATGAAGAAAAGTCATCTCCAATGAAGACAGACATTTTCAGGGAACTCCTTGGCCCTTCGTCTGATGAAGTCCTCTCGAATGAAGAAGAAGAGAAGTTACTGAATACTCGTCGTCTGTTTGCAAACGCTGATAAAAAGATCATTTTCTGCGTAAACTCTTGTAACTGGCTTTTTCGAGCATAAAACTCAGATTATCAATATATATACGTGTATTCTGCTAACTAATCTGTCTTGCATAATTTAAGATTTTTGTTTTAAGCATAAAATTATAGATCCGTAGCATCTGAGCGTAAAATCATAGATCCTTGCTCTGCGCATAAAATTATAGATCCTTGCTCTACGCGTAAAATCATAGATCTGTAGCATCTGTAGCATCTGGGCGTAAAATCATAGATCCGTAGCATCTGAGCGTAAAATTATAGATCCGTAGCATCTGAGCGTAAAATCATATATTCTTGCTCTGCGCGTAAAATTATAGATCCGTAGCATCTGACCGTAAAATCATAGATTTGTAGCATCTGAGCATAAAATCATAGATCCTTGCTCTGTGCTTAAAATCATAGCATCTGATGGATCCTTTATGTAGCATGACTATCTGTCTTCCTTTTCTGCTGACGTGGTCCCAAATCCTAACCGACTATGATAAAATCGGATTTGGTTAATGATTCAGAGAGTCATTTGAACTCTATAAATAGGCCTAGGTCATGAGAGAGAAAAACCCTTCATCTCTTTCTGAAAGCCCCTTCGTCTCTTTTTGAAAAATCTTAGATTTGCAATGGCACCAAAACAGACCTCCATCGCTAAAGGAAAGCAAGCCGCTTCATCATCTCGCTCATCTGCTCAAGCACGAGCGCCTCCTACTAGGCCAAGCGAGCCTCGTTCTGAACGAAGTGCTCCGCCGTCTAGCTGTGCACCGGGCATCACAGGTAAAACTTTGAGAGAATTAAAAACCCTTCGCACACGTTATACGTATATGGGCAAATACGCCCACATTTTATTGTGTCAGCGTAAAACTCCATATTTTGCAATCTGGCGTAAAAACTCAGACTGTTAAATTTTGGCGTATACTACAAACCTTGCGTTTTATGCACTGAAAGTAAATTCCAGCGTAAAATTCCATATTTTGCAATCTGGCATAAAAACTTAGACTGTTAAATTTTGGCAAATACTGCAAACCTTGCGTTTTACGCACTGAAAGTAAATTCCAACATAAAACTCCATGTTTTACAATCTGGCATAAAAACTCAGACTGTTAAATTTGGCGTATACTGCAAGAATGTAGCACCTTACGTTTTACGCACTGAAAGTAAATTCCAGCGTAAAACTAACTTATTCTCTTGCTTTTTTGCAGTGGACCTATAGATCCCCCATCTGGCTAAAGTAATAGGTTTGGCTGCTGGAATGTTAAATTTCAACTACTTGGAGGACTTGTCCCATATAACTTTCCCCATCTCTGGAAACGAATATCCTCAAGAAAGGGGAATTCTGATCTCGGCCCAAGGAGAAAGAATGTTGTTAAGTATGATCAGCGGAGAACCTTGACATACATAGATAAAACCGAGTATAAGATACCAGCTTTCTTATTTAGAGACGTTATTGATAAGCAATCCCAAACAAAGCCCAAGAGGAAAGATTGGGTATTTTCTGTTGAGGGCACTGTTATGTATCTGCCAAAGATGTTCAGAGACTACCCCATTTTTGCATTCTTCCATGCCACACATCCTAGAAGGATGGCATGGACTCTGACTCCTGATCTTCATTGCCAGCCAGGGAAGATCTTCTATAAGAAAGGATTAAACCGAGGATCCTTTGTAAGTAGTCCCTCAGGTCCTATTATGCCCTTCAGAGGTTTACTACCAGACAGTGTCCCTAGTGAAGACTCTTCTTTGATCCAGCCATTTCAAATAGCAACTTTCTGCAATGAATTCATGAAGCAGGGAGGAGTATATCCCAAGGTTAACCCTCGCACCAGTGGATGGCTTAACCCCACAATCTTTGATGGGCCAGCTTAACTGCATGGGCCCTGAAGCACTTTCAAATGGAGCTAGAGAGTATCAATTTATTTGATGCTATCAGTGCTACTAGTGTTGGACTGTCTATCAACACAAATTTGTTCTTAGCTTTGATAGAACGATATAACTCATTCACTGGGACTTTCGCCACTCCAATAGGTGAGTTGGGCCTGGCACTTCATGAGATGGCAGATATCTCAAAGCTACCAATGGGAGACATTCCTTATGAAGAATACGTCCCCACCAACAGAGAGTTGAAAGATACCAACCCTCGGGTAGTGGCTGTATACCAAGAACTGATGAGCCACTATATTGCATGCACCACTTTTTATAGAGAGCCTTCTGATTTAGCTTATATTAACAAGTGGGTATCTTACCTTTTCTTCCATCAGGCTAGGAATGCCAAGCAGGACAAGGTTATAGATAGCAAAGACAAACCTTTGAACCCTCTAGGTATTCTTAATGCCAACACAATAGATGACCTTATTGAAGATGCAGGAGCTCCAGATTGTGTTCTTAATGAAGATATAGAGGGTTATCCTGCAGGAACTAAAGCCTACAGTTATATGAGGCATTGCCGAAAGCCTCTGTCAAAAGAAGCTCAGCTGGCTGGCTTCATTTCTATTTGGCTACGCCGATGGGTGGTGCCTGGCATTGCGTCTGCAGATCGTATTCATCGCAACACCCTATGGCCCACAGTGCGTTTGGTATACTCTCTGCCATGGTATGCAGGATACAAGCAGGCCTGAGGGCTATTACTGATGGACTGTTGGCTGATACCACTCAGCGCGAAGGATATCCCAGAGTGGAATTACCATTCTTATATCTGATGGGATGGTTAATCCTTCATAACATCAGAGTGATGTCTCCCGGATCTGCCAGTGGTTCGGGCAATAACTTCCTGTTGAATTACAAGAATTCTTCTTAGAATGTGACTAGCGTCATAGATTGTCGACTAGCACTGAATTTTGCCCATAATTAGAAATTTTTCTGTATCGTTCCCCCCATATATATCAATCAGCAGGGGACTAAACTCTATGATATAGGTCAGGGGAAGTCTATTCTTTCTCCTGAAGTCTTTTACTGGTTGGTCTGTATTAGACCGTCACACTTGCTGTATAAAAGTGAGGATCACTGCTACCTGGAACCTTATCTGCCTAGCCGTTTCGCCAGGCAATTTGGATATAATCAATTGCACATGGGAAATCCTATCACTAGCTTTAAATTCAAAGGTAGGCTTATTGATGGAGCTAGAGGATGGCGATATTTCATTATGGGTTGTACTGGAGCAACCTTTGCTGTACCAGCAACTTCTCTCTCCATAGAATTGTGCATTCTTTATTCATACGCACAGTTTTATGTGTCCATCAATACTTTCCATTATGATTTTGATGTATATGGAAGTTTCAGAATACCCTCCCATAAATCCACTGGAAGAGAGGAGATACTATCTGTCTCCTCAGATGAAGGTGATAAAACTACTAGGCAGATGATTATTTATTGATATTACCGAGAGGCATAATAGCTTCACCAGCAGAGCCTCTCATAATTTCTAATAAACGAAAGGCTTCTACTCAGAAAGAGCCTTCCCCTCGTAAGAAGAAGCAGACTACTAAAGGTCCTAAAAGGACTTCCACCAAGGGGGCCTCTTCCAGGAGTGAACATATTATTTTCCCTGTTTGGGATAATTCTTTGATTAGGGATCCTTCGCCTTTTAAAGAAGGAGCCTCCACAATCTTAGCTGAAAGTGCTGGAGATTCTTTGCCACCGACTGCTGCCGTACTTACATCTACCATCGATACTGGTGGTGCTTCTATATCGCCTTCGAGGCCGAGCTCACTAATAATCACTATACCTTTTACAAGACAAATAATGGGACTAGCCCCTCCTTCATCTGTAAATATTTCAACCGAGATTCCACCCGATGAACCTCGAATAGATTTGGGTGATGACTGGGATGACGACCCTCAAGCGTCAGTTGGTGTACCCTCCTCTCCAGGTATGACAGCTTGTTTAGCATCATTAAGAAATAATTTAGCTATACAGGCTGCAGACGCAATATACATACCATCGGCCATGGGTAAATGTTGTCTTTACGCTTTTTTTAGGAAAATTTAACATCAAATTGATATTAACTTTCTCTTATCTTATTTTCAAGCGAAGACATTTCTGGGGAAGGCGGAGCTGAAACAACCACTGCTTTGTTGCAGATCCAGCTACTGAAATGACTGTGACCAGTGTCGAAGAAGTGTATCTTGAAACCGCAACATTCTCAGATATAATCCCGCCAGCAGCGGTTTAAATAGAACCAGAGGTGGATGAACCAACCCCTTCGACTGTACCTCCAATTGTTGGAAATATACCTTCTTCGAGCATGCCAACAACTTTAATTGTTATGGGTGTCTCTTCTTTTGTCGCGCCATATGTTGAAGCAACGACTGTGGCAACATCTTCTGCCGTCATTCCAGGAAGGATTTTTACTGATATTGCGGCCACTCCCAGCTTCCATTCGAGCCTTGCTATGCTAGTTGAACAATACACTAGCATATTCTACCTCACTTTGAAAGAATTAATATCCATGGTGCTAGAGAAGAATCTAGGCTTTGATGCTTTGAGGACATCTTCCCAGCTCACTATAGCGCAAATTAGAAATTTTAATGACGCTGACAGAGCTAATACGCTAGAGCAAATGGTTAATAGTTTAGAATAACCCATTAACGAATATTTATAATTATCCCGAGACATCATCAATGACTTGGTTCAGGCTGAGTATGACTCTCTAACTTCAGAATTTGCTCAGAAGACAAAAACCTTAAATAAATCCATTCAGGAACAGCAACAAGAGATGGAAAAAGAGCAAGCAATATTGGTGGAGTGTATTCCTCAGCTAGCTTAGTACCATACCGAATGTGAGGGATATGAAGTGAGGATTCAAGAACTGGAAGCTGAACTTGCTCAAACAAAGGAGAGGCTTCTCAAAGCATTGCTAGTTCGTGATGTATTGGAGGGCCAAGTGAATACAGCTCAACAGAACTTGACACATGTGGGTGTCATCCTTGCAAGTTTTGTTGATTCTCTGTCTGAACTATCTCTCTTGAGCAATGATGAAGCAAGACTGGAACTGGCTCGCACTAAAATTTTAAACTCCAGGAATGAAAGGTTGGCTGCTTTAGCATGACAAATCCGGGATTTAACTGCTCCTCCACAATGATGGATTATGTACTTTTTTGCTCTCTTTTTTTCTCAGAAATATTGAAGACACATTTTCTGACTCTATGGACCCATCACTTATTAGTAGAATATAAATGATAGGCTAAGATGAAAGTGATATCAGAGGTAATATGGACATAATATACTTTCGGTAACTGGTTTTGCTAAATATATCTATTCAGAGGTAATATGAACATGATAGAATATGGTCCAACTAAATTTGTATACAAAACACTATCAGAGGTAATATGGACATGATAGGTTTTGAAGTTTCAAATTAGTTAAACATATCTATTCAGAGGTCATATGAACATGATAGAATATGATTCAACTAATCTTTGTACGTAGTATCATTAGAATAAAATCTTCATCATACTCCATAAAGCAAGGGAGATCAAGCATAATACTTCTTCAAGAATTTGCCATTGATAGGAGCCATTATCAAATCTCCATTAGGCTTGGCTAATCTGTAAGCACTATTTGAAAATGTTGTTTCAATCACATAAGGGCCCTCCATTTCTTTACGATTGTTTGTGTGAACTTCGGGTATCGTATTAGAGGTAATATAGACGTAGTACTATACCGTGTTTGTTGAGGACATCCCACTGGGGGATCCTTGGTGGACCTATTATTTGTTGCGCATGTTGAGCACAAATAATAAGTTCGAAACAAGCCTTATCAGAGGTAATATAGACGCGGTAAGATATAACTCTGTAGGGATAGTAGAGAGACATATTCCAGAGGTAATATGAACATGAACTGACTTTTTCTTTATTGAGAGATAATGTGGACTTGAATTATTTGTTTCCATTGCGGGCATCCCCCCGGGGGTTTTTTGTGGAGCTATTACTTCTTGTGCACGAGAGTGCAAGTAATAAGTTCGAGATGAAACCTTATAAGAGGTAATATGGTCATGATAGGTTTTATGGACTTAACACTGCTGGCGTACCTTGGTGAGTACGGGTGATAAGTGGGGATGACAAACGATATCAGAGGTAATATGGACGTAAACTAATATCCGAAAAATTTATTAAGGAGTAATTTGTTGAGTGTGGTCTATCCGAACATGAAGATAGACCAAAGGATCGCTCCGCTGGGGAGATTGATGGGACGATAGCTCAGAGGCAATATGAGCATGGCTAGCGTCTAACGAGATTGGTTTGAATAGTCACTGCAGGAGTGTGCGAGTAGACCTAAGGATTGCTTCGATGGGGAGATTGATGGGACGATAACTCAGAGGCAATATGAGCATGGCTGACTCTTGGGTTGTGGACTTATTACCCATGGTGTACCTTAAGTACAGATAATAAGCTGAAATGACTAGCACTACCAGGGGTTATGCGAACGTGATAGTAGAAAGTCGAAGAGCAAAACTTTACTCATAGGTGATATGGACATGAAAATTTTCTAAAAATATCTTACTCAGAGGTCATATGGACATGGTAAGATATGACTCTGTGGGGATAAAGAAAAACAGGACAGAGGTAATATGGAAGTGAACACTTTTGTGGTGATAGATTTACTCTGCTGGAGAAAATGGAGAGACGTAGTTCAGAGGTAGTATGGACGTGAACTGATCGATAGCTAAAACCTGGGAGGTTTGCTCAGAGGTCACTTAGACATGGCAAACTCAGCCGGAAAGAAAAATGTTTGGACAACAATTCAGAGGTAATATGGACATGAACCCATGTCCGAAAAATTTACTGGGGAGTGATTTGCTGAGTGTGGTCTATCCGAAAGTGATAGACCTGAAGGTTGCTCCGCTGGGGATATTTCAACCATATGACATGGTTTACATCTTGAATTCTTCTTAGACTTAGCTTTAGCAGCTTTAGTTTCTTCCTCGATTTCTGATACTAGATCAGGGTGAACCCACATGATCTCTCCACGCTTGGTTGTTAGGGGTACTAAATCTTGATTTTGACCCCTGGTAGGAGGGAGATTAACAATATCTATCATTACCCGTGGAATAGGTACCACACCATCCGGTACTTCTTGAGGGGGAAAATTGCCAAATTGGAGTGAGACCATATTTGCACTGACCGTCTTCTCGTTATTACGCAAAGTGATAGCTTTAGCGTCGATCAACTCCTGGATTTTCCTTTTCAGTACATAGCATGCCTTTGTGGGGTGATGTATGTATCTGTGAAAAATACAGTACTTAGGATTATCTGTACTACTGACTTTATTTGGACGTTTTATCTCTGGTAGAGTAAGCTTTCCACTTTTGACTAGACAATCAAATATGCTTGGAATATCATCGTCGTCAAAAGAATATTCTTCTTTAGGTCTGGAAGTTCCAGAATTCGTCTGCGTAGTTACCAGAGTATTTTGTCTGGATGTGTTGATTGCCAGGGCTTCCTTTCCTTTTGAACTACGAGTATGGTCATTATTAGAGGATGAACGCTTCCCTCTATCAGAGGTAGAGATCATGATTCTGTTGTCACGAGCCTTCCGACTATTATCTTCAGCGGCTACTACCGATATGATAAATGAGAGAAAATTATGGAACTGATATGGTCCCGTAAATACTGAGATTAGTGGGAGTAGGTTCTTTCTGCAAATGTCCACCAAGGTTGAATCTGGAACTCCAGGAGGCATCTGTAAAGTAGCCTGACGAAAGCGTTCAATAAAAGTACGAATGTTTTCTTTTTCCTTCTGCTTTACTTCAATGAGTGATGACATAGACATGTCCATTCCTCCTTCGTAGAATCGAGCAAAGAATAGAGTCTTAAAATCTTCAAAAGAAGTAATGCAGTTGTCAGATAGACTACGATACCATTGGTAAGCTACTCCAGACAGACAGCCTTTAAACCCTCGAGTGAGAAGGGCATCATTTCCTTGCAACAATACCGTCATCATGCTGAAGTAGTTCATATACTGGCTTGGCGACGTCTTTCCCTCAAACAAAATCATAGCCTATGGTTTATATTATGGTGGGAAAGAGATCTCATCCCAGATAGCTGGATCTGGCTGGTTAATTCCTAACTTTTTGAGCTGATCTTTATGTTTTAAAACATCAAATTGGGCTTTTAATTCCCGAACTGCTTGTATTGGATCTTCAGTTGGGAAAGGGACAGCAGAATGGTGAGAGATTGGATGTATTGTAACTCCAACGGGAGGTAATACATTCTCCGGGTTAAGAGGTTGAGGAGCAGCTGATTCTTGATTTTGAACTGGCTCTTGGCTTGCATTGGCTGGTGGTATGTCTACCCCCACACGTAGTTGAGTCAGAGGAACAGGTGTTTGAGCAACTGCAGTTGTATGTTGAGTCACCATCATTTGGTGCATACTCTCCATCATGGTATGCATTTGTTTAAGTGATATTTCCAATGCAGTGATGCGTTGTTCAGTACTTCCTGATGGGGAAGCTTCTTCATGTTCGTCTCCAACGGCATAAACTCCCATTTCTCTATATGCCACTGAGGGATTAGTATAGATCCTTGTAGAGATTGAGTCTATACTTTCAGCATCAAATTCAGAGAACTAGCGACTCCCAGTGTCGGAATCAGAAGAATATGAAGCTGTTTGTCGTGACCTCGAGCGAGTGTTTCAAAAAACACCTTCTTCAAAAGTCTCGATGAGTCTGTCAAATCTCCTTTGACTTGGAGTTCTGGAGGGATGACGTCTTGAACTCGACTTCCCTCTAGGAATATGGGAAGTCATATTTACTGAAGCAAATGTTGGTTCTTCTTCTTGTAAAGACAAAGAATAGTTCAATCGGTCGAACACTGACTGTTTTGCTTTAGAACAGCAACAGTTAATTACAACCTTATGACTATTACAACAATGTTCTCTAGGGGGTGTAATAGACATATTAGGAGATTCCCTGTCTTTGCGTTTCTGGATCAAGAAATCACGCAAATCAGGGAGATTACCAGAAGAAGAAGAAGGCTTATTCTGCCTTTTTACATCAGTAGGAATATGGAGATTAGGAACCATAACCCTTTCTCTGCCATAGGAATATAACAGTCCACCCATATGAGTAGCATATGATCCATCATCTGTCTGAGGAGCGTATCTTCCCATGAAACGAGTCTTCTTTACGCGGACAGCCCTATCCTGGCATAATTTGGATTTTTGCATAGGTTCGCATATTACAGGGAAAGTCCTCAAACGGCCTTCAGCGTCACGCATAATCTGTAAAGTGGGAATCTTCTCTTGTGGGCATAAAAACTTAGAGGTTGAAGGATTCACCACTTATTTTCCTTTGATATGATCAAAGGGTACATCTGTCTCATCATAGACGGGAGATGTAATTTTATGCGTAGGGCGTGTTTGGAATTTTCGAATTGGCACTGAGGCCTTGTCAGAAATTTGTCTACCACGTCACAGACGGGAGATGAAGGTTTACGCGCAGGATGCATCTGAGACTTCTGGATTGGCACTGGGGCATTGCCAGAAGTCTTGTCTACCACTTTACAAATGGGAGACAAAGTTTTACGCACAAGGCATGTTTGAGACTTCTGGATTGGTACTGAGGTATTGCCAGAAGTCTTGTCTACTACGTTACAAACGGGAGACAAAGTTTTACGTGCAGGGCGCGTCTGAGACTTTTGGATTGGCACTGAGGCATTGCCAGAAGTCTTGTCTGCCACGTCACAAACGGGAGACAAAGTTTTGCGCACAGGGCATGTTGGCTATGTTGTCACAACTTTGTTGATCAGTGAATGAGAGCTTGCAGGAAGGGTAGAGGACATCTTAGGCATCCATACTTTATGAAGCTTCATGTTGTTCTGGACAGAGGAGGAATAAGAACTACCCCCTGCATGAAGCATTTCTCCATAGGCAGATTGGTCGAACTGGATGACCAAAGTCTTCTTCGTCGATCCAATGGATACAATATCGTGTTGAGCAATTGCCTTCTCGTCAGAGGAGAAAGTCGTCCCCAGCAGAGTCACCATTTTGTTTGATGACTAAACAAAGAGGTTTGTATGAAACCTTTGCTTAAAAATGAGAAAAGAGTACAATTAATCCTATACGAGGATATTAAATACAATAAAATGATTCTGGGGAAGTATTGCTATAGAAGTCTGATCTGCGGTCGATCACTTTGTTCCTTGGACCATACGATGATGAAGATGAGCTATAGAAGAAGCTTCAAACTTTCTTTGAACTGAAGGCAAAAACCGGCCAGAGAAAAGTTGCAAGTAGGGTTGAATTCTCGTTGCTAAAGTTGTCAGCCAAAAACCTTGTTCTCCTTGTCCTTCTTTTTCCTGATCTCTGATTATGCCCTTTTACCCTGTGATCAGGGGTCTCTATTTATAGAGATCAATCAAATAACTGTCTAGTTGGCGTAAAAGCCAAATAACTGTCTTGTTGGCGTAAAATGCCAAACTGTGAAAGAGATTGCCTCTTTTACGCTGCAATTATAATAACTGCTACCCACGTTCAAATAATCTTCTGAATCTACGTATGACACATGTCCCTTTATAAGGTAACGCATATAACTGCTTATCAAAGATCATGGCATGCAAGCCATATAGGTAACTTTCCTCTGCGTAAAATGGTTGGCGTAAAAGCCAAATAACTGTCTTGTTAGCATAAAAGGCCAAACTGTGAAGAAGGTTGCCTCCTTTATGCTGCGGTTATGACAACTGCTACCCATGTTCCAATAATATTCTGAATCTGCGTATGATATGTGTCCCTTTATAAGGTAACACGTATAACTGCTTCTCGAAGATCGTGGCATGCAAGCCACGTAGGTAACTGCCCCTGCGTAAAGATGGTTGGCGTAAAAGCCAAGTGACTGTCTTATTGGCATAAAACTTGATGATTCGTAAAAATAGCCGATTATCCTTCACGACTGAGGTCTTGAGCGTATTATGGGCTAAATAGCCTTATCACGTACCTTTACAAATATAGTCGAGTAGGCGTATTTCGAGGAGATAGCATACGATGTACTCCTATAGTTGAAAATAGCCTGGTTGGCGTAAAATGCAAGGATGGTGATATGAGCGTATTAGTCACAGCTTTAGCTTTTCCAGTCATGACAAAAAATAGAACAAAATCTCGTGCATTAAATGTAGAGATATGCCTCCATCTCGTGCATTAAATGCAGAGATATGCCTCGAGCTCTGTACGAGAAACAACTTTTGATGTGGCGTCTGATTTTGTTTTATCTTGAGCGTAAAAACTTATTTTTGCCCATGTAGAATAGACAACGTATTCTTTGAATGCGTAAAAATAACTTGTATCAAGAATATGTTACTAAATGACAACCTGGGTCTTTGTGCAAAATTATCATCACAGCCGTCCTCTCGATCATCGTGCAGTACTTTTGTCAGATGTCAGGTTCACTGATTTATCTAACAAATTCATCCGAGGAATACGAAGAGTTCCTCGTACAACTTTACGCTGCATTAAAAACAACGTATTTTAAACTTTACGCAGGAAGGTATAGCAACCTTTTATGCCAAACAGCCTTGAAGCTCTATTTTACGCGGACAACTCTGAATCCCTATTTTACGCCAAACAGCCTTGAAGTTCTGTTTTACGCGGACAGCTCTGAAGCCCTATTTTATGCCAAAATAGCCTTGAAGCTCTGTTTTACGCGGACTTCATGTAAGTTAGGGGTTTTGACTATATAATATGCGTATAATTCTCCAGCATATTTTATGCTTCTATAGGCCCCGCAAGGCCGTTCGTCCTCGCTTGGACGTGATGTCGCACGAGCCTAAGTTGCACCTACGCAAGGCCGGGCATAGAACGCTAGGTGAGATAACAAGTTCGCAAGGTAGATATAGCGAAAGAATAGAATGAACACAAGTATGATACAAAAAATAGCTCTTTATTGATTCTTAATAATTATTACAAACAACGCTAGGCCAAGATTATAAGTCGCTCAAGCTCTCTCTCTCTTTCGAAATAATAAAGGCATACCAAGTGGCTTATAACAAGGAATTATACATTGACAATGTTCTAACATTATGTCCGGTATATGTGCTTCAGCTTCGGATGCAACACTCCAAGGCTCCAGAGCAAACTTTATGCCTTAGCGCGCACGAGGGGACACTCCACACCGAACGAGGTTCTCCCGCACCCTGCACACAATCTGGTGGGTTATCAGTATATTAAATGCACTAGTGGGGAGGCTTATCGCCCGCTCAACAAATCTAATACATTCAATTAGTTATGTGCACTCTATCATTGTTGTCTTTCTAGTCTTTTCTTAGAATCAATTTCATGGCAGATGCAAAGTCTAACTCGTGTGAAAGTGCGTCGTGAGATATAGAGTAACACGGCAAGACTTACCAACTTACCTATTCGTCCTTCCCTGTCCAAGGTAAACCAAGTTAAACCGAGAATGAATATATATAATAAAATCCAAGAAAAATATTCAAACGCAAACACAAGTGTCACGAGTGGGTTCTGATTTCAGGTGCACGAGTTACACGGGTTATTAGATGTGTTTTAGAATATGTTCAAGTGTTATAATATGTACAAGTATGCATAGATGTCTAATACTCATATTCGTTCAGGTATTCCAGATTACTGGTGAGATACAATAACTCGCACGTTGATTGCCGCTAAGCGAGGATGACTTATCTATATGAATAGGAGTCGCTGGCAAAGCAATAAAGGATGAGTTATAGTCATTGACGAGAATGGCATGCAATAAAAAGTATATGAGACGCTACATGCCATCCCGTCCAGCATATGAGACTATCAGTCTTATAACAAGAATGATGCAATAAAAAGTATATGAGGCGCTACGCTATCCTGCTCGCACATGATTAAGAATATGTGAGGTTCCATTCAGATCGGATCATCCCCAGTGCCCTGAAGGCCATCCGCGGAACAAGATTCGAGAATCTTTCTTGTGCACCAAGTTGTCCGCGACATGCAAGTCTTGGGTCTTCCAGATTCGTGACATAACATGATAATTCTTGATTCTTGTTCTGAACGAGCATTGCTCCACGAGTTATGATTCTTGCTTTACTTGACTTGATGCAATCCCCTGATTCGGGAAATATCTTGGCGACCCAACGGTCCTGAATACTTGTAGTTTCATACTTGCACAGAACGACTATTTGATAGTCTTCTGGCTAAACTAGATGAATGCAAGATAGGGATAGTGATATAGGGTCGTGGAATGAATCTTATGAGATGAGAATAGTGATTATGTAAAGCATCTAAGCATTGGAACAATGTGAATATAACTTTAAGGAAACATGCGGTAAAGCCATACTTGCAAATATAAGCAATTAAGGTAGCACGAGTCTAAGGGATAGTATGAGGAAATAATATTTATACAAGTTTTATTTTCATGTTTTAACACAAGCAATATAAGATGAGATTATTCCCTTAGCTAGGTGCGTTGTATTCTTATTAGTATGCAAAGGTTTATCGCCTAGCGATCTAACATGTATATCCAAATTCTTAGGTGTGCTGGCCAAGCAAAGACATGTTTATCATAGGGTTTATTACCCACCTGAACAAGGGCTTGCCTCAGCCAAGTGAGACCCCGAGTGAACCGCTGAAACCCTAAGTCCAAATCCCGACATATCATTTGAGTCATCTTACAGAACTGAGCGAAGTAGGCTGTTACATAATACACCACTCAAAAGAAGTTTGTCCTCAAAACTTACTAAGATAGAACTCATCCAAGAATAATACTTATATTCCAAACTTGAACATATCATATTTATCTTTAAATCCATGAGTGCACTTATCGTTCCTTTATCCATTCCAAGTCCGTCTATATCATTGCAGTGTATTGAATCCTTGCCTCAATCTATATTGCGCCTAGTATAGAGCTGCACTACTCAATACAGGGTTATGCTATAACTTGCTCACACAAGGGATAATCTAGAACTAATTTGAACCACCCAATGTCCTAAGACTTAACTTCTGAGTCATGAATACGTCCAAACAATTTACTTGGTATCGCCTGACTAAATCCAGTATTACGCCTAACAACATCCCAGAAATCCTTTGATGCATATCCATCAATTCCTTGCATGATACATTTCTCAAGTCCATATCCAAGACGTATTTGATACACAATCCTCTATCCCGAGCCATCGCTCAATCACGATAGAAATCTTGCAATATCTTCCAAGTTTATTACTTGATGCCTACACGTTTTATCTTTCGAAAATTTATTCATCGAACAGTACCTAGCCAATCCCTTAATCACACCTTATGCATATAACAATCATACTCTTCCAAACATGATATACATTCCGATGATATCGTCTACATCCTAACCAAGTCAAAAAATCTATGTTTGTTCCATTTTTTCGAACGATCTTCAACGTACCCATCCTGACAAATATCAACTTTATATCCAATCCTTTTATCAGTACTTCCATTTTGTTTCCAATCAATCCTTGCTATGACACCATTCATCATCAAGTATCTCTCGCCTTATGAAATTACCATAATACCCCGAGCAGAGTCGATTAAAATATAAGTTAATTTCAATTCAATTTTAAATCCTTAGTATTGCACTACAATCAAGAACATCTTCTAAGCACACGATTTTTATTTTATTCAATGCGTCCCTAAATTTTTCTTCGATTTATTTTATATATTCAACACCAACATGAATCTGACAAGTCCTCAATATTAACTTATACTTTTGCTTGCATGATCAATTCGATTTTAAGTAATTCCACCGACAAATTCCTAATTTCTATCGTTTGTTTCAATCACATCGAACACCATCTCTTCTAAGGCACATATCCAAAACTATGTCCTAATTCTAACTTTTGCTGCCCCAACTATGAAGTCTTACCCAAGCAATTCTAAGGTAGATCATACCAACTCAAATCTCGTCAGGGGATCGTCTGCCTAACCACTAGGTTAGCACATCAGGTCATAGTTATAATCACAATCATCATCCATAATATGCAAATCCAGATTATCACGCTCACCTAAAACTAAGGTCAAATTATTGCTCGTTCGTAGTAGGTATTCTACCCAAAGCTTGCATCACTCATATTTTTAACATCAAGTTTAGATCATCCTACCCAAACAAAATATCTCAAGTCAGGGATACAAGTTCATTCAACAAAGTCGTCTTAAGGTAAAATCCATTGCAACACAATCCATGATGTATTCCGTGATATCAGATGTCAAACCTATCAATTCGCATAGTCTATCTCCTCAGAAGTAAGCAATTCGCTAAAGTCTACTTATCTATCTATCTATCTATCTAAGTCAAGTTTACCAATTCATGATTTAATTCTCTAAACCATAACTCTCATATCGGATTCTCTAAATCATCCGACATAATTCATATATTCGTTCACAAAACTATCACGTACTACTTGCATTAATTTCCAAGCTAACTTGTCACGCCTCAGTCACAAAATATGTAGGACTATGAATACGTATCATGCCAGCTACATATTCGACCAGACTTTGGTCTGACATAAATACGTATAAGTTGTACTATAATAGTCACTATCTAGATAATACAGTAAATATAACTATATCTTAATCCACAATAAATAGAATATATCAAGAATGAGCTACATGTGCTAAAGTCGGCCGCCCAGTAACACACAAGCTCGAATAGACTCGAGAAAAAAAATATGAGTCTATAAAACTAAGCTATACCAGCAGATGAATCAATAATAAAATGAATAGCATAACTCTGATAGAAATGATATAAGTACCTGGTACCAATGCCCACATGGCAAAGCAACACACATCAGTAACTCCAGGCAGGCTCCACAACGGTCTATACTGCAAAACTGGCAAGGGACCAGGTCCTCAAAGGGACGTAACAAGGTACAATAAACACAATGCCAAAAGTAAAATAGTATAATGCCACATACTCAAGGGTAAACTACTGTAACCATCTAAGTGATATGCACATGAAAATATCACTCGTACTCAGGCTAAAACCACTACAGGCTCTGTATCCGGGAGCCCATAGCAGACGTAATATCTCGTAGGGCCAATAAATATGCCAAAGATCTAGAACAGAGTCTAAGACACCTCCAGTAACAAAGTATATATATAAACATAATCAGCCTGTAGTATGGTGTGTCTCTCCCCACCCAATATAATCTTTCGTCTCATGTCCACGATGTCTCATGTCTATACACGCAAGATCAGGACCTCTAGCTAGAACAATGAGTCATAATGATATCTATATAATATGCAAGTCGTATATCATGAATCTTGTAAGCCTATATAGAATCATCATGAATAACTCAAGAAGGATTATGTCAAATAAAATAGTGTCAAGTGTCCAACGGTCTAGCATACTTGGTAAAGCAAGCACGTAAAAATAGGACCATGAAATCAACTCTCTAAGTTACTGTCACGCCCCAGTTCCAAAATACTGAATGACTAGCCACGTGGCAATGGCCAGCAGCACAACTCCAATTGGCAAACTCAATTTTAATGGACCCATTATAGTACACTTAAGCTATAATAAATATCAATACAGTTTACACCATCTATCACAGAATAATTCTAATCTCATCCATAGAAAGAAATATGAGTAAATATGATAGACTAATCAAAATAATCGATAAAGAAAATAGTCCATTATTAAGTCAATATTTGTAGTATCTTGGGAAACAACCCGATAAAATAAGTCAATACATAAGTCCATGAGTCAAGATATGAAATAACTTGAAGCATAAATAACTGAGTATGTAACAAAATACTCAGGAAAAATCCTCTGGCACAATCTCGTCTTCTGGTGCCAGTACTGCTCCAGCATCAGATTCTGTCCCGTATATCTCGGGGTATTCCTCCTCTGCTGTACCTGGGGGCATATCTGGATCCAGGTCCTCAGGGGACATAGCAAGGTACAAGAATAACTTAAGCCAAATAAAATACAGTAAATAAAACATAAACTCAGGGCAAGCTATGTAACCAGCTAAGTGAAATACAAATAAGAGCATCACTAGTACTCAGGCTGAAACCGCTACAAGCTCTGTGTCGGGGAGCCGGTAGCAGTAATATCACATAATGGACCAAGCTCTGGAACAGAGATTAAAGCACCTCAATAATAAAGTATATATGTATATAATCAGCCTGTAGCCTGTGTGTCTTTCTTCACCCAATATAATCATATGTCTCATGTCCATAACACGCAAGATCATGACCTCTAGCTAGTACAGCGAGTCATAATGATATCTATGTATATGCAAGTCTTATGTCACGAATCCTGTAAGCCTATACAGAATCACTATAAATAATTCAGGAAAGATTCTGCCACATGAATAGTATCAAGTATCCTATGGTATGACGTACTTGATAAGGTAAGCATGTAAAACTATATAGGATCGTTATATCAACTCTCTAAGTGACGTTACACGACTCCGGTACGGCGTCGACACCCAAATCTTGTTCGAACGCTAACCAATATCTCAAGGTCCTAGGTTAAACAGTTATAACACAGAAGTATATGGAAATAACTTAAGCAAATAATATCACAATATCTACTACAAGTTGGTAAGGTACACTTGTCTGGGTTCTGAGCTCCGATAGTTGCTCCGATATAAGTGGAACCTCTAAGTACGCCTCCGGATGCTGAAACAAATATTACCATTACTCTCATAATACTTGAAATAGCTAGGATTGACTACCCATAAGTCCAATTTGGACACAAGGACAGAATAGAAAGTTTTGGGTCAAAACGGGATCCACATGTGGCCTACTTCGCACCAAAAAATATACCAGAGATAAAGTTCTTCAAATTTGTCAAACTTAGTATCTACGAGTCTAGAACGATGATACGGATCTAATGGAACATCTAGAACTGGATTCTGATGAGCTGGTTATAAAATTACCCGTCAAATGGAACCATGGGGCCCACAAAATATTATTTTATCAACGTTCTTAGAATCAAACCAAACTTGGGTCACAGGACCAGCATAATGCTATAAATCCGATGGTATAAGTTTTGTAGCAAAATGACAAGCACACACAAAATTATGACAAGTGTCAGAACAGACCGATACGAAATTTTTTGACAGATACACGTTAATTCTGGTGTGCACGCACATCTTAATAAACTTTTATAAAATCCTGCATGTCTGCATTGATATTTCGCACGTTTCGGTATAATTCGCCCACGATAAAGTTGCCTCGTTTAGCGGACCGTATCCCGTTTTGGGAAATTTTGGGTTTAGAAAACCAAGTTTTTCGTCAAATTCAACAGCGAATAAAATACAACATACAACGAATTAAAATAAACTAATTAAAGATATTAAAACTTATTTATGTTGTGTAAATTACTGTTCAAGTAGAATTTTAAAATATTAACTAGGTTGAAAGAAAATCAGACATGAACATGGGTGGTTGGAACAGTTTCTGAACTACAAACTTGGTTATTTTTTTCCTGTTTTGTGTCACAAATTACGACCGACACAGGACACGATAGGCCAAACTAATTATACAGGGTTCAAGAGGGTCATGTGGTCTTCGCATAGGATTCAACGGGTCAACATTTAGTTAACTGTGCAGGGAGAAACAAGGGCTAGAAGATGGGTACATTGCTGCGTGTTGTGCTCGGGATGTCGGAGCGGCTACTTTGCGGCGGCGTGTGACGGCGGTCCGACGGTCGTCGGCGGCTGTTGTTGGTTGGGGTGGAAGAGGAGTTGATGGTGGTGGTGGTCGGTTAGGCTAAGGATTATTGTAAACCCCCTCGACCAAATTTAGGTCTACTTAGCTTAGATAAAGAGACTAGGGTTAGTTTGAAGCTAATTAGAATTAGAAAGCAGTGTTTTATATTTATTGTGTAATATTTTTATCACTTAGTGTACCTTACCGTTGCTTCGATATTTAGAGCGCTACACTAGCTTTGCTTTCAACCAAACTTTACACACTTTTTCTAGACGTGTCAACCTTCCATTCTGACCCTTCTGTAACTTATAAATACTCTCTCTGGTGCTTCATTTTAGTCGCACAATATTCGTTACAAACGTCCATGTTTAAATCCTAATAAATCTAACTTTACATCCTTGTCCATTCCAATCAAAATTGGAGACACAACATCGACCCATTTTGTCCAACCCAATTTATGGCAATATTCTATTATGAGTCTGCTACGTCCATAACACTTGTGTCCTACCCAATTTTAATCCTATATATTTCCAATTAATTAAAGATCACTAATTGTACTAATTTTAATTAAATTGGTGTAAGGACCCAACCTCATCCAAAACTAGACCCAACTCTAACCCAAACCCACACTCATACCCTCAAGGTTCATACTAAATGCCATACACCATTTTATCCCACTACATCACATCAAACATGGTGTTTTGCCTTATCAAATCCTAAATTCCATTAATTATGCAATTTTGTAATTGTTAAAGGACTTTTATGCAAATATGCAATGAGGTGTCCACCCCTCATTGGACCCAACACATGAAGAAACTCTTCCACCCTCTTTGACCGGTCCACCCTATATTTTTCCCTATTTGTTGTACTTCCTACAACTTTTTCTCCTTACATCCTCACCCTCCATTTTAAAATCCCTCCATCATAGCCATTCCTTCATCGTGTAGAGGTTTCCCACATCCCCAAAAAAATATTTCAGCCGGCCCTAATCCCAAGGAGAGCCCCCCTCTCTCTCCTACATATACTACTCTCTCTCTCTCTCCCAAAAACCTAAAACTCACAGCCAACCATCACCAAAGAAACCCTAGAAAATCACATCCCTTCCTCACCAACCCGGCCACCTTCCTTCTCCGACTTTACGACCACCCTTCAAACCGATGACCTTCCTCCACCGCCTGTCCCCTCCCTCGACGTCAACCCGCTGCCATCCTCTACCGTCAGTCGCTCTCCTTCTCTTCCTCCGTTCACCTCAGCAACATCACCATCACCAACCCGCACCCCCTCAACCCGACTCTACCGCCACCCTTTTCACCATCCCAACTGCCACCAATATCACCATCTCCACCACCATCATCCCTGTCGATATCTCCACCACCAACATCACCACCATCAGCAACCACTGCCACCATCCCTAGCACCGCCATCACCATACCATCATCACCATTACCAATACCACCATCACCATCACCCACACCCATCCTCAGCCGACCACCCATCGGAGACCACCACCGCCTTAACCCCCCATTCCCCCACGGCCATCCTCCACCGCCAATAATCCGTCACCGCTGCCACTACTGCCGCCGCTGCCGATGCTAGCTACTGTCGTTGCTGCAAGTTGCTGTCGGAGCTGCTGCTGTCGTGTGCTGTGCACGCTGGAGCTCCGCCCTCCCCCACCGGAGATTGGCTACCGACGAACCACAGTCCCCCTCGGCCACGAACGAACTAGGTATACATAATTGGTGTTAGAATTTACCTCATAGAAATTAGGATTATTTAATGTGAATACTGTGTTGACCTAGAGGGTTAGACATTAGCCTTATGCACTCTACCATGATAGGTAGGACTGGTATTTCTGTATTATACGTTGTTTAGATTCGTAATGTAGTTTGTTAATTCGTTGTCGTGCTATACACGATAATTGAGGAGATAACACGTGTACGTCTTAACTGCATGCACACGCGACCCTGCTAGATGACCAGTTGTGACCCATGCGTCAGTTCCTAATTGCAACGTAGTTGTGTTCCTGTGCGTACTATTATAGTGACTGATGATCGTATTATTATATTATATATATAAGGTTGCTGGACCATTCAGGCGAGACTTCGGGAGGAGGTTATTGGCACTCGCAGCTTAAGGACCCAGGCAAGTATACCTTGCCTGATTTACTGTTTAATTTAAATTATAATCTATTATATGATATCTTGTTGTAATATTACATATAACTGTGTGCAGCCGACGAATGAGTCAATGTGTAGTGTATTTGACTTAGTCACTAGCAGACTCACCTAGCATTGTGAGGATATTCAGATATCTTCCT
The DNA here is from genome assembly GCA_036927795.1 of Iris macrosiphon. Taxonomy (NCBI): domain Eukaryota; kingdom Viridiplantae; phylum Streptophyta; class Magnoliopsida; order Asparagales; family Iridaceae; genus Iris; species Iris macrosiphon. The sequence goes on from JAYESA010000004.1 coordinate 214,222,396, forward strand.
AGACCCTGACACTTTTACACGCATCACGATGACAAACTCATATTGGGATGCGGGTTTGCTTACCCGACTAGCTATCGGTGCGTGTGATATGCATCACGGTTTAGTACGTATTCAGGATTATGTAAATTAGTTAAGACTTGGCATGTAGTTGCATGGTATGCACGTCATGTATTCGACTTGTATATTTGTATTGGGCGGGGAGGACAACTGGTAGGCGTATGGGATACACACATTGGAATCTGTAGTATCCAAAGGAGCCACAGATTCAATGACTTCCTTTATACAGATACTGCGTTCTTCGGAGTGATACGGACGTATATATTTGCAGATACCTCATTCTTCGGAATGATGGATGTTACATGTACAGATACCACGCTCTTCGAAGCGTGGACGTTATGCCTACACATGCCTATACATACCAAGGTTGTCCTCATATTGCATTCACTTAGATGGTTAGCATACCCCTTTTACTTTATTCAGTATTTATATATGGCATGTATTTTTGTATCTTGTTACGTCCCTCTGAGAACCTGGTTTCCTTCCAGATTTGGACGAGGCTTACTATCCTACCGTGTACGGACCCGGGCATGAGACGAAGTATGCATCCGAGAAGGAGCTTGAGGTGCTACCATCAGAGTTCCCTTGATCACTGGTAGGCCTTCCGCCTAAGACTGGAGCATCCTTATCTAGTTAGTCGATGCTCTAGTCGTATTCTCTTATCTGTCTTTCAGTACTTTTATTTCATTATTGTAGTGAGTTTGTTCCCATCAGACATATCTGGATTGTACTATGATATTTCAGACTTGCACTTATTTTCCAGTATTTATTTCAGTACTTCTTATTTATATTATGGATGAGATTAGACATTACCTGATGTATGTTAGTATATTAGACTTGTTAGTATTTTAAGACAGCGTAGGACACTTCGTCGGGTGCATTAAATTGGGTAATCCCTCGAAGTCGTATTAGCTGGCCATTGCCACGTGGCCTGGTCCTATGTATATTGGGACTGGGGCATAACAATTATATAGGGTGGAGGGGAGGGCGGTTACAGGGAGATGAAGAGGACCGATCGGTGGCCGTTGATGGGGAGGGAAAGTGGGGGGTCTTCTGTTACAGAAGATGGGGGTTTCGGGCTGGTGGGTTTTGGGCTACGGGTTCGGGTTGCAGGTTCAGGTCCGGATTCGGTTCGTTAGTTTGATTCGGTTTAGTTCGATTTGGGTTAGTTTGGGTTGGTTTAGGTTGATTTATATAAAACAATAAATACTTGGCCATTAAAAAATAGTTTTGGACCCCAATAAATTCCAAAAAAATACACAATAATCTATTATTAATTATACACCCAAAAATATAATTTTTACACTATTTTAATAATTAATTTGATACACAAAAATATAAATTCATGAAGAATATTTATTATAATTAACTAAAATTAATAAAAAAAATCTACAATAATAAGTAATAAAAAATTTAAATTAAATTATAAAAATCAGGGTATTTACAATCTACCCACCTTAAAAAAAATTTGTCCTCGTAATTAAAAAAATGAAACGTAACCGGTCAAGAAAGGTTTGCTCCAGAAGAAATGATGTGGTTGCAAGACATGTTTGTTGAAGCACGACAAAAAGGAACCATAAACAAGAAAAAATTGGAAGGACGGGTGAGGGTTTTGTTCAAGCAGAACACGTAAGGAAGAAACAAAAACTTTTCCTAGACAATGTGAGATAAGTAACTCAAGAGTAAATGAGTCTGGTTAGAATGAAGATCAACTACAACTTATGAAAGATTGGGTACCACTGACATATTACCAATCTTGACTAACAAGTTCATGCTAACATAATTCTAAGTATAGGCTAGGGAATGGAACTAACTGGCATATGCTAAAGTATTACTAGTAATATTCGCGACTTTAGCTAGCTATGATAAAACTAAATCTTACTCATATTCGCTACTCCTCGAGTCTGTGTCTTCTCCACTATCATCGCAAAAGCCTATCCACGTCCTTGTGGTGGTGCCCTCTACTGTTGCTGGGCCTGCTGGAAGAGTGCTGCCTGTGGTGCCAAGGGTGGCCTCGGCTGATATCCTTTCGGTGTTGGTAAAACTTGTAAGTTTACAATCGATGCTCTCTCTCGACGCTCAAGGCAATCCTTGGCTGAAAGCTGGTTGGATCCACAAATCAAGCATAATCTCAACTTGTATCTGCACTCGCTCTCGTAATAACCTCACTTGCCACAATATTGACATATAGGCAGTACCTACGGAGCTGCTCTGAGTGGCTGGTGCAAGTGAGGTCTCTTTGCAGCTTCTCTCTGTGGTGCTCTGGCTGGTGCTGATGTGAACGACCATTTTAGGCTGGACTCTCTCCTGGTGACGCGCTCCATGCGTCGGGCTGCAGCAAGGACGTACGTATAAGAAGTATGTGTGACAGAGCCAATCTGTCTATGTAGTTCAAAGTTTAGTCCGTCAAAGAATTTTTCAGCCTTCTCTTCTTCTATCGAAATTAGTGTAGGTGCGAAATGGCTCAAACGGATGAACTCTGTATTTTACTCTTCAACTGTCATATTGCCCTGAGTGAGGTGATTGAACTTGTCCCAAAGTTTCGATCAAATAATAGATAGAATGTACATCTCCTAAAAGAGTCTAGATAACTCTTTCCAAGTGACTCGGTCTGGTCCAAGTCGTCTCTCCTCAGATAGCCACCAGTGATGTGCATTACCCGTCAACTGCATCCTGACGGCAGTCATTTAATGCTCCCTCGGAAGCTCAGCTGCTTCTAATTGCTGTTAGGTATTTGTGAGCCACTCATGAACTTCAGTAGGCTCCTCCTTGCCAGAAAAGATACGGGGCTTCAGCTGGCAAAAATCAGTGATAGATCCCGTCGATGGTCGTCTAACTGGTGGGTTCGCCTGCTCCAGTGTTGTCACTAGGCTGTTCCTAAAGTTTTCTACCTGGCATTGCTGGGCCTCTTGATGAACCTGTTGTTGTGCTTGTATTATTGCATAGAATATTTGGAACATCTGTTGTCCGTCCATAGGTTGTCCTGGTGGAAAAATGGGCATAGATGGAGTAAACCGCGGCGGTGGTAGAATATCGTCTCGCCGGAACCTTGAGGCGTGCTGATCTGCTTGATTGCTTTGTTGAGTGGATGGATCTCTATCTATTGGTATCACCCCATCGTCGTAAGTGGCCACAGCACCTTGTGGTATTTTTGCAGGAGTCTCATCGTTGGCTCGTGGATCCATTACTCTGCATCCAAAGTAAACTATGAGAGGCGCACAGAGGAATCGAGGCAGTATGCAAGTCAAGAAATTATTTTAAAGTCGATATAGAGGTCAAGAACAGATCAACAAGTGGATGAGATCCTATAGTTTATTATATCCTAATCGCAGGCTTGCTCGGTTCCTTAGTTGAAACCAAAGAAATATAGTCATAGACCTGCATGGGCCACCACAAAATTTATGTCATGCTCCAATCCTAAAATACCGAGGGACTAGCCACATGGCTATGGCCAGCAACACAACTCCAATAGGTAAACCTAATTTAATGAACCCGTTAGAGTGCACTTAAACTGTAATAAATATCAATGCAGTCTACACCATCTATCACAAAATAATTCTAACCTCATCCACAGAAATAAAAATAACTAAATATGATAGACTAATCAACATAATAGATAAAGTAAATAATCCATCATTAAGTCAATATTTGTAGTGTCTTAGGGAACAACCGAATAAATAAGTTAATACATAAGTCCATGAGTCAAGATATGAAATAACTAGAATCATAAATAACTGAGTATGCAACAAAATACTCAGGAGAAATCCTCTGGCACAACCTCGTCTTCTAGTGCCAGTACTGCTCCAGCATCATCTCATGTACCATATATCTTGGGATATTCCTCCTCTGTTGTACCTGGGGACATAATTCGAAATCAGGTCCTCATGGGACATAGCAAGGTACAAGAATAACTCAAGCCAAATAAAATACAGTAAATAAAATAGATCCTCAAGGCAAGCTATGTAACCAGCTAAGTGAAATGCAAATGAGAGAATCAATAGTACTCAGGCTGAAATTACTACAAGCTCTGTGTCAGGGAGCTGGTAGCAGTAATATCATGTAATGGGCCAAGCTCTAGAATAGAGACTAAATCACCTCAATAATAAAGTATATATATGTATATAATCAGCCTATAACTTGTGTGTCTCTCCCCACCCAATGTAATCATACGTCTCATGTCCACAATGTCTCATATCCATAACATGCAAGATCATGACCTCTAGCTAGTACAGCGAGTCATAATGATATCTATGTATATGCAAGTCTCATATCACGAATCCTGTAAGCCTATATAGAATTACCATGAATAATTCAGGAAAGATTCTGTCACATAAATAGTGTCAAGTGTCCTATGGTATGACGTACTTGATAAAGCAAGCACGTAAAAATATATAGGATCGTTGTATCAACTCTCTAAGTGACATTACACGACTCCGCGTACGGCGTCGACACCCGAATCTTGTTCGGACGCTAAGCAACGTCTCACAATCTTAGGTTGAACAGGTACAACACAGAAGTATATGGAAATAACTCAAGCAAATAATATCACAAGATCTACTGCAAGTTGGCAAGGTACACATGCTTGGGTTCTAAGCTCCGACAGTTGCTCCGATATAAATGGAATCTCCATGTACGCCTCCGGATGCTGAAATAAACATTACTCTTAGAATACTTGAAATAGCTAGTATTGACTACCCATAAGTCCAATTTGGATACAGAGACAAAATTGATAGTTTTTGGTCAAAGCGTGGTCCACATGTGGCCCACTTCGTACCAAAAAATATGCCAGAGATAATTTTTTTCAAATTCGTCAAACTTAGTGTTTACAAGTCCAAAACGATGATACGAACCCAACGGAACATCCAGAACTGGATTTCGATGAGCCGGTCACAAAATCGCCCGTCAAGTAGAACCGTAGGGCCCACAAAATGCTATTTTGTCAACGTTCTTAGAATCAAACGAAACTTGGGTCACAGTATTAGCATAACGCTACGAATCCGATGGCGTAAGTTTCGTTATGAAATGACAAGTACACATGAAATTATAACGAGTGTCAGAACAGGCCGAGACAGAATTTTTTGACGGATACGCGTTGATTCCGGTGTGCACGAACATCCAAATCAACTTTTGCAAATTCCTACATGTCCGTGTTGATGATATGCGCCTTTTCGTATAATTTTCATACGACAAAGTTGCCTTGTTTAGCGGGCCATACCCCGTTTCAAAAAAAAATTGGGTTTAAAAAACTAAGTTTTCGGTTAAATTCAACAGCGAATAAAATATTGCATACAATAAATTAAAATAAACTAATTAAAGATATTAAAACTTATTTATGTTGTTTAAATTACTGTTCAAGTAGAATTTAAAAATATTAACTAGATTGGAAGAAAATCAGACATGAACATGGGTGGTTGGAACAGTTTCTGAACTACAAACTTTGTCATTTTTTCTGTTTTGTGTCGCGAATTGCGACCAACACAAGACACGATAGGCCAAACTAATTATACAAGGTTCAAGAGGGTCAAGTGGTCTTCGCATAGGATTCAACGGATCGACATTTAGTTAACTGTGCAGGGAGATACAAGGGCTAGAAGATGGGTACCTTGTTGTGTGCTGTGCTCGGGACATCGGAGCGGCTACTTTGTGGCGGCGTGCGGCGGCGGTCCGACGGTCGGCGGCGGCTGTGGTTGGTCAGGGTGGAAGAGGAGTTGATGGTGGAGGTGGTCGGCTAGGCTAGGGATTATATAGGGTAGATGGGAGGAAAGTTACAGGGAGCTGAATAGGACCGGTCGGCGGCCGTTGACGGGGAGGGGAAGCGGGGGGTCTTTTGTTACAGAAGATGGGGGTTTCGGGCTGGTGGGTTTTGGGTTGCGGGTTTAGGTCCGGATTTGGTTAGTTAGTTTGGTTCGGTTTAGTTCGATTTTGGTTGGTTTGGGTTTGTTTAGGTTGGTTTATATAAAACAATAAATACTTGGTCATTAAAAAATAGTTTTGGACCCCAATAAATTTTAGAAAAATTATACAATAATCTATTATTAATTATACACTAAAAAATATAATTTCTATACTATTTTAATAATTAATTTAATACACAAAAACATTTATTATAATTAACAAAAAATAGTGAAATTTTTTATAATAATAATTAATAAAAATTTTAAATTAAATTATAAAAATTAGGGTGTTTACCGTTACACGACTCCGCGTACGGCATCGACACCTGAATCTTGTTCGGACGCTAAGCAACATCTCACGGCACTAGGGTAAACACACACATCAACCATATCAAATAACTATAATAGTTAAATAATATAATTAAGACAAGAAACTGTGATACCTCATGGCAAGGTTCACTTGCCTGAATTCTGGATATGGTGCCGTCCAAGTGGCGAGCTCAATGTATCAACTACTTCTGAAAAGATGGAATCCACACGAATGTCTCTGAATGCTACAACAGACATTACCAACATTTTCAAAATATAAGAAATAGTTAGGATTGACTACCCATAAGTCCAATTTGGACACAGGGACAAAATTGACAGTTTTAGGTCAAAGTGGGGTCCACATATGGTCCACTTCGCACCAAAAAATGTGTCAAAGATAAAGTTCTCCAAATTCATCAAACTTAGTTTTTACAAGTCCAGAACGATGATACGAACTTAATAAAATATCCAAAACTAGATTTTGATGAGCCGATCACGAAATCGTCCGTCAAGTAGAACCGTAGGGCCCACAAAACGGCATTTTGTCCACGTTCTTATAATCGAACCAAACTTGGGGCATAAGACCAGCGTAACGCTGCAAATCCAATGGTGCAAGTTTTGTTACGAAACGACAAGCACACACGAAGTTATGATAATGTGTCGGAATAGGCCGATATAGTATTTTTCGACGGATAAGCGTTAATTTCAGTGTGCGCACGTCCAAATTAAGTTTTGCGAAAGCCTATATGTCCGCGTTTACGATACGCATCTTTTGGTGCAATCCACATACGACAAAGTTACCTCATTTGGCGAAACAAACTCTGTATCGAAGAAATTTTGGGTTTTTGAAAATAAGTTTTTCTTGGTTTTAGAACTCAAATAATTATTAACCTATTTCAAATTAAAATAAACTAATTGAAGATGCTGGAAGGGGGTTAGATAGGGATCATACCACAGAAGGTGGTACGAGATTCGGACCATCGAGGAGAGCGATTATGCGCCATGAAGTTGACTCGTTGAAACTGAAATTCTGCTCGATTTTATGGCGTTCTCGGTTGCGGGGAAGGAAATCGACCACATTTGGCCTCTAGGAAGCACAAGGGAGGTTGTCCAGCAAGGGGGTGCTCGACGGGGGTCGTGGGTCGTCGGGGCTCGCCGGGGAGGTCGGCGGCGGTCGGCCACGGCAGCAACGACAACGTTTGCAATAACAACTGCTTGGCGGTGGGGCAGCAGCCGGCGACGCAGGGCAGGGTTGCTGACCCAGGTATAGGGGCGTTGGTCGGTCGACGTGGAAATATGGGAGGGCTTGGTGGTGGTGGTTTGATGGTGATGGTGGTTGTGGTGTATGCTTAGAGTTAGGGTTAGGTGTTAATAACATATATATATATATATAGGTATATGAGAAGAAGGGGAAAAGGTTTGTTGTGGCCTGCGGGTGGGGAAAACGTAGGTTTAGGAATTGGGCTTGGGTTGTGGGTTGTGGGTTTGGGTTTTTTTTCTTTTATTTTTATTCTCTCTTTCTTTCAATATAACTAAGTATATATATGTGTGATCAAAATCCAAAATTAGATTTGCATTCAAATAAATTTTAGAAAAATATCCTAATACTTTATAATAATAATTTTAGACAATATATTTTGCCAAATATTTTAAATACTACTTATAACCAATTATTTATATGAGTTTGATAAATCAAAAATTATATATATATATATATATATATATATATATATATATATATATATATATATATAAATTAACTAAAAATAACCATAAAATTCTATATTTAAAATTAAAAATAATAAAATTAAAAATTAAAAATTGGAGGAGTTTACAATCTACCAAACTTATAAAATTTTTATCCTCGAAATAAAAAAATAGCCATGGTAGCAAAAGAGTAAAATAATTTACTACGGAAGAAGGATAATACAACTTGTCGTATCGAGATTCTCGATATAATAATAAAAATAAGGGACAATCTAAAGATTTAAGGAATGCAAAATGATAAAAGAACTTAAGTATGCAAAGTCCTACCTTGATTCTCGAAAATAGGGGATGCAGTTACTAATGGGATCTAGTTTGACGTTATGTTCTAGGTCATGGGTATACTGAGTTCAAGTCATTAACCAACTTATAGAAATTAAGTTGGCAATAAAATTTTTGGTTACAATCATATTTACAAGGGTGATAAAAAGTCTAAATTCAAGAAAGGATATGAGATGATGTATCTTTTGTGACCATAATCACAAGCTATCAAAGGAAATTTAGGTACTACCATAGTATTATTAAGTCAAAATCTCTATAAAGGAAGTTTACAAATTGTCATTGCTCCTAATTAGGTCATGCATTTTCAAGTTAGTAGAAATGACTTAATCAAATATAACTAGGGTGGGATGGTACAGAGAAAAATGTTCATCCCATATCTTGGATGCCGATGAACGGTTCAACAATAAGTATCAAATGTAATATAATTTGTCAAGGTGATTAATATTATGTAGAGAGTACAAGGGGGCTCAATTTAATGCAACAAAAGTGTCATAGGCATAGTTTGGCTTGGGTGGTCTAAGGGTACATCGGTGCTTAGGGTTGGGCTGCAGATGTATAATTTATTTTAATTGCAACGGGATTGAATACTTTAGTATAGGTTCTTAAAAGGAGATATGCCATGAATGTTGTGTGGTCTATATGGAGCATGGGAGTGCATATTTGGAAGTAACAGCTGGGTCATGAGTGAGGTAGGTCTAGTTAGGCTCATGAATGTCAAGGTTGTCGAAATAATTGAGTTAGTGTTGCATATTAAAATTACTCGCAACGGGAGAAGGATATCTATGTATTATTTGTGTGGACAGATGCGTAACGAATGTTGTGCGACTAAAGTGAAGCATGGTATGGTGAGTTTGTGAGTGATAGTCTTATCGTAGGTGTAAAGTGACTAGTTTAGGTTATAAGGGTGTAAATAGTTGGAAAGAAAATGATAGTGTTGTGCTCCAAATATCCGAGCCACAATAAAGGGTATCAAAGGATACAAAATTAAAGAGGTAATTTAATCCATTTGAGATTACACCTAATTAATACCAAATAAATTCAAATTTACCCTAAAATTCTAAAATAACCCTACACTAAAACCAGAGGGTTACCATCTACCCAACTTATAAAAATTAAGTTTGTATCAAAACTATAGTCATGGTCCAACTAATAAGACTTCAGGAAGGGCCTATTTCCTAATAAGGTTACAAGAATTCTAGGGTTTACTAGCCATAATCAAAGATTTTCTAAGGGAACCTAGATACTATCGAGGTGCTATCGGTCAATAACTCTATAAAAAAAATTGCTACCAAAATAATATTTCTCCTATATAGTTCATATTTTCCACAAAACATAATAAAGGACTTGGTCAGGTATAACTAGGAAAAGATGGTACAGAGACTTCGATCATCGCATGGCATTGACGATGAAAGGACTAATCGAGGGAATCACGAAGGAATGAATCTACAGACCAAGACAAGATAAATTTATGATAAGTCTAGGGAATTTGGTCACAAGGTTGAATAAGTTACGATTAGACAAGTATCTGGAGAATCAAGTCATATTAACTAGATCAAGGACTTAGAAATATAAAAGAACTGATACCTACGGTGAGATGGATATTAACACCATGAAGAGGGTACTAACCAAAAGATTAATTTGCTACTAGGGTACGACTAGGTAGGGAAGAAGGATATACTCAATTATTATAATTAGAAGAATCATTATTGCAAAAGCACAAGGCTATATATGCAAAACAAGATAAAATTTGATAGGAAGGATAGGAATGCAGTCGAGGGAGTAATACAACTAATCCTTAAACTCAATACTATATTCATATAAGTTATATTCTATATAACCTTCCTCATACGATTGGCAACCTACTTCTGGATATAGGTAAACAATATACGATCCTTACAACTTTGTCTACCTCGCATATTCCTAACTTAGTAGGTAAGGGTAGAGGCTAAACTAAGCATGTACTTAGGTCTATCACTCATGGCATACTATTCGCTAAGGACACTCTTCAGTACTCGTCTAATCTTCAATTGGAATGTCTACCCATTTTCGTACAACTTATCCCATTATATTGTTTATCTCTTTGTACTATTGTTCATCTAGTCTTTGCTATCTAATATCTATCTTTCTCACAAGAATCTTTCGAATAGGCTACTACCCTATTACACAAGCATGATGTCATGGTTATCTCCTTGAGTGAAAATTATTCGAACTCAATGAGATGATAAGATTTCTATATAAACTTGGATCTAACCTTGATACAAGTATTATCGAACTATTATATTCACAATGAGGATCTCTAATCATATATCCTAGAGTCTTCCATAAGGTTGTTCCTATTTTCATTTAAGGAGCTACGGTTAATTCTAAGGCTTAATTGGGTATTCTCTCAAATCATACCCATAGTGGTCTCCGTCATTATGGAAATTCCATATCTATCCTGGCCAATCTTTATGAATGGTAAAGCTTATAACCCAACTCTAACTGTTTTAAGTAAATAGTGTGAGTCCTAATATCAATTGATAAGGGAAAATTCTCTATTAAGGCTAATTCTTATATAACTTCAAGCTATCACCTCATTCTAGTAGTCTGCCTACTCATCTATCTTACACATTTCTAACTTAGATAACTCTTTCTATGAATTATTCTACCATCCTGCTTATATCCTACGATAAATATATAACTAAAATTCAAGCATGAGTGTTCATTCATCCAAAATAAGAAAGTACAAGAATCGATTGAAGGAATTCAATAAAGGTATCATCGAATATAATTTTTGAGTTTCAAAGGCATTATTAGAAATCAAAAGAAGTTTCAAGCAATTGTGGATTGAATTCCTAACAAACATATCCTAGCGCAAGCTCGCTCGGTACCATATTGTAATCGAGACGATTTAATCAGGACCTGCATGGGCCACCATAAAAATATGTCATGTCCCGGTCCCAAAATACGTAGGACTAGGAATACGTAATATTCCAGCTACGCATTCGACCAGACTTTGGTCCGACACGAATACGTATAAGCTGTACTATAATGGTCACTATCTAGATAATACAGTAAATATAACTTATCTTAATCCACATGAACAAAATACATCAAGAATGAGCTACATGTGCTAAAGTCGGTCGCCCAGTAACACACAAGCTCGAATAGACTCGAGAAAGAAATATGAGTCTATAAAAACTAGGCTATATCAGCAGATGAATCAATAATATTAACTCTGGTAGAAATGATATAAGTACCTGGTACCAATGCCTACATGGCAAAGCAACACACATCAGTAACTCTAGGCAGGCTCCACAATGGTCTATGCTACAAAATTGGCAATGGACCAGGTCCTCTGAGGGACGTAACAAGGTACAAGAAATAGCATGCCAAAAGTAAAACAGTATAATGCCACATACTAAAGGGTAAACTACTATAACCATCTAAGTGATATGCACATGAGAATATCACTCGTACTCAGGCTGAAACTACTACAGGCTCTGTGAGCACCTTAGTTTTTATATAGGGTTAATTCAGTAATTTTTTTTTATTTTAAATATTTATTCGATAATTTAATTGAACTTTGGAAACCAACCACCATGGTTTTAAGCTCTTGAGTGCAACACTAGCATTTTCCTTCCAACCAACCTAGCATGCTCGACTTAGACGAGTCAAATTAGGCTCCTGTCATGACTGTTGTTTGATGATAAACAAAAGAAATTGAAAGTAGGTTTACACGAAACCCTTTCTTTGTTTACAAACAAGAAAAAAAAAGTACAATTAATCCTATACGAGGATGTTAAGTACAATAAAAATAATTCTGGGGAAATATTGTGATAGGAGTCTGATCTGCGGTCGATCACTTTGTCCCTTGGACCACATGATGATGAAAAAGTGCTGTAAAAGAAGAAAAAGCTTCAAAGATTGCATGAGGGATTGAACTCTCGTCGCCAAAGTTGTCAATCAACACTCTCTGTATGTACTCTCTCTTTCTTTGATCTCTTGGTCTCTGATCTTGATCCTCTCCTCGACCTTCTTGATTTCGACCTTTTTTTTCTCTATCTCCTGTGATCGGAGGTCTCTATTTATAGAGCTCAGTCACAGTAACTGTCCAGTCGACGTAGAAGCCAAACTGTGAAGAGAGTTGCACTCTTTATGCGGCGGTTATAATAACTGCTACCCACGTCTGAATTATCTCCTGAATTCGCGTATGACGCGTGTCCTATTATGAGGTAACGCGTATAATCGCTTCTCGAAGATCACGACATGCAAGCCACGTAGGTAACTGCCCCTCGCGTAGAGATGGTTGGTGTAAAAGCCAAATAACTGTCTCGTTGGCGCAAAAGCCAAATAGCTGCCTTGTTGGCGTAAAAGCCAAATAGCTGTCTTGTTGGCGTAAAAGCCAAGTAGCTGTCTCGTTGGCGTAAAAGCCAAGTAGCTGTCTCGTTGGCGTAAAAGCCAAGTAGCTGTCTCGTTGGCGTAAAAGCCAAATTCTGTCTAAAGCTTGATGCTGCATAGGTAACCAGCGTAAACTAGCCAATTATCCTTCCTGACTGAGGTCTTGAGCATATTCTGGGCTAAATAGCCTTATTATGTACCTTTGCAAATATAGCCTGAGTTGGCGTATTTCGAGGAGATAGCATACGACATACTCCTATAGTTGAAAATAGCCTGGTTTGGCGTAACATGCAAGGATGGTGATGTGAGCGTATTAGTCACAGTTTTAGCTCTCTTAGTCATTAAAAATAGAACAAAATCTCGTGCATTAAATGCAGAGATTTGCCCTCTGTAGAAGCATGAAAAATACGCTGGAGAATTATACGCGTAAAATCCCCAACATGCAGGAAGCCCGCATAAAACAGAGCTCCAGCACTGTGTGGCATAAAAACATAACTTCAGAGCCATTGGCGTACAGCAGAGCTTCAACGCTATTCAGCAAAAAATAGAGCTCCAGAACAGTCCATATAAAGCAGTACTTTCAGACTACTTCGGCGTAAAAAGGTTGCTATATCGCCACTTCGGCGTAGAACCTGTCTGCTTTTAATGCAGCGGGAAGTTATACGAGGAACTCTTCGTATTCCTCGAATGAACCTGTCAGACGAAGCAGTGAACCTGACTCCTGACAAAGAGTACTGCACAATGATCGAGAGGACGGCTATAATGATGATTCTGCACAGAGACCCAGACTATCATTTATCCTTGATATAAGTCATTTTTACGCATTCAAGGAATACGCTGCCTATTCTACACAGGCAGAGATGAGTTTTTACGCTCAGTATGAGACGAAACCAAATGCCACATCAAAAAGCTGTTCTTCGTACAGAACTCGAGACACTTCTCTACAGTTAATGCGTGAGATGGGGGCAGATCTCTGCATTTAATGCACGAGATTTGGTTCTACTTTTAATGACTGGGAGAGCTAAAATTAGGGCTAATACGCTCACATCACCATCCCTGCATATTACGCCAACCAGGCTATTTTTAACTATAGGAGTATGTCGTATGCTATCTCATCTAAATACGCCAACTCAGGCTATATTTGCAAAGGTGCATGATAAGGCTATTTGGCCCAGAATACGCTCAAGACCTCAGTCAGGAAGGATAATTAGCTAGTTTACGCAGGTTACCTACCCATGCAGCATCAAGCTTTACGCAGAATTTAGCTTTTACGCCAACAAGACAGCTACTTGGCTTTTATGCCAATAAGATTGCTACTTGGCTTTTACGCCAACAGTACAGATATTTGGCTTTTACGCCAACAAGATAACTATTTGGCTTTTACGCCAATGAGACAGTTATTTGGCTTTTATGCCAATCATCTCTATGCGAGGGGCAGTTACCTACGTGGCTTGTATATCGTGATCTTCGATGAGCGATTATATATGTTACCTTATAATGGGATACGCGTCACACGCAGATTTAGGAGATCATTCATACGTGGGTAGCAGTTATTATAACCTCCGCGTAAAAGGTACAACTTTTTTCGCTGTTCAGTTTTTACGCCGACTGGTCAGTTACTGTGACCGAGCTCTATAAATAGAGACTTCCGGCCACAAAGGTCCAAGGTCAGAAAAAGGAGAGGTCAAGGAAAGGTCGGTCAGAGGCAGAGGTCAAGGTCAAGAGAGCACATACAGAGAGTGTTGATTGACTACTTTGGCAACGAGAGTTCAATCCCTCATGTAGTCTTTAAAGCTTCTTCTCCTTCTTCTATAGCACTTCTTCGTCATCGTGTGGTCCAAAGGACAAAGTGATCGACCGCAGATCAGACTCATATAGCAATATTTCCCCAGAATCAATTTTTGTACTTAACATCCTCGTATAGGATTAATTGTACTTCTTTTTCTTGTTTGTAAACAAAGAAAGGGTTTCGTATAAACCTAGTTTCAATTTTTTTCATTTATCATCATACATAAGATGGCGACTCTGCTGGGGACAACTTTCTCATCTGACGAGAAAGCCATTGCTCAACACGATGCTGTACCCGTCGGATCAATGAAGAAGACTCTGGTCGTCCAATTCGACCAATCTTCTTATGAAGACATGCTTCGCACAGGGGGTGGCTCTCATTCCCTCTCTGTCCAAGACAACATGAAGCTGCATAAAGTATGGATGCCTCGGACATCCTCTACCTTTCCTGCAGGCTCTCTCTCTCCGACCAACAAGGTTGTGACATCGCAACCTGTATGCCTTGCGCGTAAAACTTTGTCTCCCGTCTGTGACGTGGCAGACAAAGCTTCTGGCAATACCTCAGTGCCAACCCAGAAGTCTAGACCGTGCCCTGCGCGTAAAATGTTTTCTCCCGTCTGTGACGTGGCAGACAAAGCTTCTGGCAGTGCCTCAGTGCCAATCCAGAAGTCTATACTCCGCGTAAAACTTCGTCTCCCATCCGTGACGTAGCAGACAAAATTTCTGACAATGCCTCAACGCCAATTCAGAGATTTCAAATGCACCATGTACGTAAAAATACATCTCCCATCTACGATGAGGCAGATGGTCCCTTTGATCACCTCAAGGGAAAACAAGTGGCGAATCTCCCGACCTCCAGGCCTGTACGCCATCAAGAGAAAAAGTTGCCCGCTCTTCAGAATACGCATGACGCTAGAGGCCGTTTGAGGACTTCCCCATTTTTATGCCAACCTGTGCGAAGCTCTAGATTACGCCAGGATAAGCCCATCCGCGTGAAGAAGACTCGTTTTACGGGAAAATATGCTCCTCATGGATCATGTGCTACTCACATGGCTGAACTGTTGTATTCATATGGCAGGGAAAGGGTTATGGTTCCCAATTTCTACGTCCCTACTAATATACAAAGGCGAAATAAACCTTCTTCTTCTTCTTTTGGTAATCTCTCTGATTTGCGTGATTTCTTGATCCAGAAACGCAAAGACAAGGGTCAAAATCAAGATTCAGTGCCCCTAACTACCAAGCGTGGGGAAATTATATGGGACGTAGCGTCAACATCCAATGTCATCATGACAGATGGGCCACATGAAGAATCTGTCTTTATGGTTCCACCTACTCGCAACGATCAGCATCAAATAATCTTCGTCGAATGCGGAATAGACCGATTGTACAAGAAAATTCACCCGAGTCTGATGCTGGGAGAATACAAATCCACAGATATAGCCTACAGGCTTTAAAGATTATACAAAGCATGGGTTATGATTTAAAGTTGAAACAAGGCCTCAACTATGGAAAAGACAGACGAACACCGTTGCATGGTAATCCTTACTGTCAACAAACTCGTTTTGGGTTAGGATATACCGCATCTATTGCAAACTCTAAACCTCCAGAGTCTGATTCCATAATACCATAGGCAGGTCCTCCTAAATCAACTTATGTCTATAAAGGTGGACAAAAAGAAGAAGAAGAAGAACCAAACAACGACATGTCTGGGGGTAGTCTTCCTCGACAAAACAGGGCAGAATCCAAAGCTGGGGTGGAATTCCCTCTCTGTCCGAAGGTGATGCAGCTATGCCCATTTCCTCTGAGGACCGTACAACTCAGGTATCGGGAGCCCGAAAACCAAAGAACACTTTCTTCTTCGATGAGGATGACATTATGGAAATCTTCCATATATTAATGAGGGAAAACAAACTTCGTCTACCCAACATCAGATACCCTGAAAGGGCTGGCAAGGTCGAAGACCCAAAATATTGTCTCTTTCATCGGTACATTCATCACCCCACAAAAGTGTGCTATGTACTAAAAAGGAGAATCCAGGAGTTGATCGACGCTAAAGTCATCACTTTGCATTTATAAACAGGATGACGGCTACGGCAAATTGATATCACTCCAATATGGCAATTTGCTCCCTCAAGAAGCACCGGATGATGAGTCCCTAAAATCTTCCCAGAGGGACAACCTTCAGGTCTATTCCCACTCAATAAATTACTCTCCAGTGAATTTTCCGGACATGAGTTCACGTCCATATTACCTCTGAACTGTTGTCCAAACATTTTTTCCCCCAGCTGAGTTTTCCATGTCCAAGTCACCTCTGAGCAAAACTCCCAGGTTGTGGCTATCGATCAGTTCACATTCATTTTACCTCTGAACTACGTCTCTCCACTTTCTCCGGCAGGGTAAAGTCTATCACCACAAAAATGGTCATATTACCTCTGTCATATTTTTCTTTATCCCCACCAAGACCTATCTTACCACGTCCACATTACCTCTGAGTAAGATATTTTTAGAACTTACCACGTCCATATTACCTCTGAGTAAGATATTTTCAGAACTTTCCATGTCCATATTACCTCTGAGTAAAGTTCTTCTCTTCAAATTTCTACTATCATGTTTGCATAACCCCTGGTAGTGCTAGTCATTTTAGCTTATTACCTGTACTCAAGGTACGTCATAGGTAATAAGTCCACAACCCAGATATTCAAACCAACTCTTGGTTTCTCCATCCCCAGCAAGTGCCTATGTGCAACATTTTCTTCTTCGCTACAAATTCTTGTAAAAAGCCATCATCCGTGTCCAAGAGTCTCGGATACGCAATGAATGATGGATCCTCAAAATTTTCCCAGCGAAGCAATCCTTAGGTCTACTCGCACACTCTCACACTGACTATTCACAACCAATCTCGCTAGACGCTAGTCATGTTCACACTACCTCTGAGCTATCATCCCATCGATCTTTCAGCGGAATGATCCTTCGTCTATCTTCATGATCGGATAGACCACATTCTCAATAAAATTTCCCGACATCAGTTCATGTCCATATTACCTCTGAACTGCTGTCATAATTTTCTTCGGCTGAGTTTATCATGTCCATATTACCTCTGAGCAAACCTTCCGGATTCGGCTATCGATTATCAAGTCCATATTACCTCTGATATCGGTTGTCATCTCAACTTAGCACCCATACTCAACTTTAAGTACGCCAGTGGTGTTAAGTCCACAAAAACTGCCATGTCCATATTACCTCTGGCAGGGCTTATCTTAAACTTATTACTTGTACTCTTGTGCACAAGAAGTAATAGGTCCAATAGAAATGAATTGTTCATATCCATATTACCTCTGAACTATTCTTATTTTTCCAGCAAAGAAAAATTCAGTCCATATTCATCCCCACAGAGTCATATTTTACAAGCATCCGTCAAGACTTGTCTCAAACCCATTACTTGCACTAACGTGCGCAAAAGGTAGTGGTTCCACAAAAACTGTCACGTCCATATCACCACTGTCAGGACTTATCTCAAACCTATTACTTGCACTAAATGTGCGCAAAAAGTGATAGGTCCACGAAAAAATCCCCCAGCAGGATGTCTTTACTACTCATAAAACCTATCACGTCCATATTACCTCTGATAGAGCTTGTTTCGAACTTATTATTTGCACTCAACGTGCGCAACAAATAATAGGTCCACCAAAGATCCCCCAGTGGGATGTTCTCAACAAGCACAGTATTGTACTACGTCCATACTACCTCTAGTATAATATCTAAAGTTCATACAAACAATCATAAAGAAATGGGAGGACCCTTATATGATTTCAAATGGCACTTTCATCATAGCCAAGCCTAATAAAAATTGGTAATGGCTCCTATCAACGGCAAAATCTCGAAGAAGTACTATGCTTGATCTCCTTCGCCTAACGGAGTATGATGAAGATCTTATTCTGACGATACCACGCACAAAGGTTAGCTGGATTATATTCTATCATGTCCATATAACCTCTGAATAGATATATCCAGCTGAAACTTACCGAAAGTATATCACGTCCATATTACCTCTGATATCACTTTCACCCTAGCCTATCATTTATATATTATAAAAAATAATGGGTCCACAAAGTCATATGAAGCCTATTTATTATCTCCGGGAAAAGCAAATTACAAAAAAAGAAGCAAAAAGTACATCATTGGGGAGGAGCAGTCAAATCACGAATCTGTTGCGCCAAAGCAACCATCCTCTCATTCATGGAGTTCAAGATGTTAGCGCGATCCCGTTCCAGTCGTGACTCGTCATCGCTCAAGCAAGATAGTTCGGACCGAGCATTAACAAAACCGGCACGGATGACACCCGTATGTGCCAAGTTCTGCTGAGCTGTATCCATTTGGCCCTTCAACACATCTCGAGCTGCCGACGCCTTGAGAGACCGCTTCCTTGCCTGAGCGAGTTTAGATTCTAATTTGCGAACCCTCGCTTTATTTCCCTCACATTCGGCCTGGCACTTCGCTAGCTGAGGAATAACCTCCGCCAAGACAGCCTGCTCTTCATCCATCTTTTGCTACTGTGCCTAGATGGATTTGTTCAGAGATTCCATCTGCTCAGTAAGTTTCACAGTCAAGGAGTCATACTCGGCCTAAACCATATCATCGATGCTGCCTCGAGATAGTTACAAATATTCGTTAATGGGTTGTTCTAAACCATTAACTATTTGCTCCAGCGCATCAGCTCTTCCAGCGTCTTTAAAATTTCTAATCGGCACTATCGTAAGCTGGGAGGACGTCAGCAGAGTATCAAGCCTAGGTTCTTCTCCAGCACCATAGATATCAGCTCCTTCAAAGTACGGTAGAATAGGCTGGTATATTATTCAACCAGCATATCAAAAATCGGATGCACGCTGGGAGTGGCTGCAATACCGAGAAATCTCCTTTCAGGAATGACCGCGGAGGATGTTGCCACAGCCGTTGCTTCAACGGATGGCGCGACAAAAGAAAGAACACCAGCAATGGTTGAAGTTGCTGGCGTACTCAACGAAGGAGGCACAATCATGATGATGGGCTCATCCTCCCTCGATGTTATTTGGACTGCTACTGGCGGGATGACACCCGAGAATGTGGCGGATGAAAGATTGGCAGCTTCAAAGCATGCCTCTTCGATATCGAATACCGCCATTTCATCAGCCGAATTCGCAATAAAGTCAAAGGTTGCGTCAACTCCGTCCTCCCCAGAGATGTCTTCGCCTGAAAAGAAGACAAGATAAAGTTAATATCTATTTGATGTTAATTTTTCTAAAAGAAGCGTAAAGCCAACATTTACCCATGGCCGAAGGTATGTATGTTGCGTCCGCAACCTGTACAGCTAAATCATTTCTTAATGATGCTAAGCGAGCTGTCATACCTGGAGAAGAGGGTGCACCAACTGACATTGGAGGATAGTCTTCCCAGTCGTCACCAAGATCCACTCGAGGTTCATCGGGTGGAATCTTGCTGGAAATACTTACAGACGAAGGAGGGGTGATTCCTATTATTTGTCTGAATAAAGGTATTCTTAATATGCTCGGCCTCGAAGGCGATCTCGTAGCACTACCAGTAGCAGTAGTAGCAGCAGCGATCGCGAACAAAGAATCTCCAGCACTGTCAGCCGAAACTATGGAGGTTCGCTCTCTAAAAGGCGAAGGCCCTCTAAAGAATCATCCCCAACAGGGGAAACGACAGGCTCACTCCTAGAAGCCCCCTTGGTGGAAGCCCTCTTAGGACCTCGGGCAGTCTTCTTCTTGCGGGGGGAAGGCTCTTCTAGAGTAGAAGCCTTCCGTTTATTGGGGATAATGAGAGGCCATGCCGGCGGAGCTATTATGCCTCTCGGTATTATCAACAAGAACTCGTCTGCCCCAGTAGTGTCTTTACCTTCATCTGAGGAGAAGGATGGTATCTCCTCCCTTCCAGTAGACTTATGGGAGGGCATCCGGAAACTTCCATACACATCAAAATCGCGATGGAAGGTATTGATGGACGCATAGAACTGCGCGTACGAGTGAAGGATGCGCAACTCCATGGAGAGAGAAGTCGGTGGCACAGCAAAAGTTGCACCAGTACAGCCCGTGATGAAGTACCGCCATCCTATGGCTCCATCAATAAGTCCACCTTTGGACTTGAAGCTGGTGATTGGATTCCCCACATGCAAATGGTCGTACCCAAATTGCCTGACGAACCGACTAGACAGATAAGGCTCCAAGTAGCATTGGTCCTCACTTCTGTACAGCAAATGGGAAGGTTTAATGCAGACCAACCAGTAAAAGGCTTCAGGAGAAAGAATGGTCCTCCCTTGACCTACATCCTTAAGTTTCTTCCCCTGTTGATTGATACGTACGGGGGGATGGTACAAAAGAGCTTCCAGCCGTGGGCAAAGTTTAATGCCCGCCAGAAATCTATCACGGTCGCCATATTCTAAAGGAAATTCTTGTAATTCAAAAAGAAATTATTTCCCGAACTGCTGGCAGAGCCGAGAGACATCACCCTGGTGTTGTAAAGGATCAACCATCCCATCAGGTATAGGAATGGCAATTCCACTCTGGGAAATCCTTCACGCTGCGTATCATCAGCTAGTAGCCCATCAATAAGGGCCTCAGGCCAGCTTGTATTCTATATATCATGGCAGGAAGCAGGCCCAGTCTTATTTCGAACACCAAACGCACTGCGGGCCATAAGGTATTGCGATATATGCGATCCGCAGACGCGATGCCAGGCACTACCCATCGGCGTAGCCAGACAGAGAGGAAGCCAGCCAATTGAGCTTTCTTGACAGAGGCTTGCGATAATGCCTTATGTAACTGAAGACTTTAGTGCCTGCAGGATAACCCCCTATCTCCTCATCAAAAATATGGTCTGAAGCCCCTGTGTCTTCGATAAGGTCATCGACCGTGTTGGCACTAAGCATGCTCAGGAGGTTCAAGGGCTTATCTCTGCTATCTACAACCTTGTCCGGCTTAGCATTTCTGGCCTGATGGAAGAAGAGGTAGGAGGCCCACTTGTTGATATGAGCCAAATCAGAGGGCTCCTTGTAGAAGATGGTGCAGGCAAGATAGTGGCTCATCAGCTCCTGATACACTACCACTGCCCGAGGGTTTGTATCCCTCAGCTCCCTATTTGTGGGAACGTACTCTTCATAAGGAGTGTCCCCCATTGGCAGCTTTGAAATCTCTACCATCTCATGAAGGGCCAAGCCCAACTCACCTAGCGAAGTGGCAAAAGTCCCTGTAAGCGAGTTGTATCGCTCCATAAAGGCTAAGAACAAGTTGGGGTTGATAGGCAGCCCAATACTTGTGGCACTCACAGCCGCGAACAAACCAATACTTTTCAGCTCCACCTGGAAGTGCTTCAGGGCCCAGGCAGTTAAACTGGCCCATCGAAGATTCCCCGGGCTAAGCCATCCACTGGTCCGAGGGTTAACCTTAGGGTACACTCCTCCCTACCCCATGAAGTTATTGCAGAAAGTCGATATCTGAACCGGCTGGATCAGTGAAGTGTCCTCACTCGGGATGCTATCCGGCAGTAATCCCCTAAAGGGCATAACAGGGCCTGAAGGACTGCTCATATAGGCCCCTTGGTTTAAGCCTTTGTTGTATAAAATCTTCCCCGGTCGGCCGTGAAGATCTGGAGTCAGAGTCCACATCATCTTCCTAGGATGTGTAGCATGGACGAAGGTCGAGATAGGATAATCTCTAGGCATCCTGGGCAGATACATGACCGTGCCCTCAGCAGTAAACACCCAATCCTTCTTCTTGGGCTTAGTCTGGGATTATTTGTCGATAATATCCCCGAATAAGAAACCTGGTTTCTTATACTCCGTCCCATCTATGAATGTCAGGGGCTCCCCACTGATCATACTCAGCAGCATGCGTTCTCCTTGGGACAAAATCAGAGTTCCTCTTTCTTGAGGATAATTGGTTCCGGAGATGGGAAATGTCACATGAGATAAGTCCTCCAGATAAATTGAGTTCAGCATCCCGGCAGCAGAGTCCACCACCTCAGCCAAAGGAAGGATCAACAAGTCCACTACAAAATGCAAGAAAATAAGTCAGTTTTTATGCTAGACGCTACACTCTTGCAGTTTACGCCAAAGATTATCAGTCTGAGCTTTTATGCCAAGACTGTAAAAACTTGAGTCTTACGCTGGAACATATTTCCGATGCGTAAAACTCAAGGTTGGCAGCATACGCCAAAATCTATGAGTCTGAGTTTTTACGCCAGACTGCCAAATTTTGAGTTTTTACACCGAAACTTACATCCAGTGCGTAAAGCTCAAAGTTGGTAGTATACGTCAAATTTTGACAGTCTGAGTTTTTACGCCAGACTGCGAAAAGATGGAGTTTTTTTATGCTGACACATTAAAAATATGGGCGTACTATTTCGCATACACGTACAACGTGTGCGAAGGGTTCTCTGTTTCTTCTCGAAATCTCTACCTATAATGTCCGGAGCACAGCTCGACGGTGGAGCACTGCGTTTAGATCGGGGCTCGCTCGGCCTAATGGGGGTTGCTCGTGCTTGAGCAGTAAAGCGAGATGAGGAAGCGACCTTCTTTCCCTTAGCAGTGGAAACCTGTCTAGGTGACATGGCGAATCTGAGTTCTCAGGAAAGAGACGAAGAAGAAGGGTTTTTGGAAAGCAAGGGTTTTGCGAAAACAGATAAAGGATTTCTCTCTCAAGACCTTGGGCTATTTATAGAGTTCGCATAACTCTTCGAATCCCTATCCAAATCTGATATTTAATATTCGGTTATGATTTGGGATCACGTCAGTCTATCATTTGAAAAAGAAGACGGACAGCCAGTGGATCCAGATTTTACGGGCAGAGCAGATCTATGATTTTACGCTCAGAGGCTACAAATCTATGGTTTTACGCTCAGAGGCTATAAATCTATGGTTTTACTCTCATAAGATTTTATGCTCAGGAGCTTATATGCTCAGAGGCTACAAACCTACGGTTTTACACTCAGAGGCTACAAATCTATGATTTTACGCTCAGAAGCTTTTTCGCTCAGAGGCTATGAATCTACGATTCTACGCTCAGAACCTACAGGTGGCCAATTACAAGGGTTTACGCAGAAAATGCTCCTTTTTTGCTACAAAATATTTCAAGTGCCTGAAACACACAGAGGTCAGCATTGAAGATGACTTTTCTTCTTGGGCCATTGGAAGTTCATCTGAAGTCCAGCCGGAATGTTTTTCATCTAAAGTTCAAGTATGGCCTGTTTGACGGGAAACCATTCTTGAAGATGATGGTCTGAACAGAAATTATTCGTATCAGAGAAGTGACAGTTCAGAATTTTATGCGACTCCTCGTCCAAAAATAGCATGACAGTTTGGATCTTCAAGACAACTTAATGCTAAGGAGCTTTTTAAGTATCTACCATTATGCGTAAAAGTCGGGACGTGATCGGATAATCTTTTATCAGAGTTAGCGTAAAATTATTCAGACGTGCCGAAGCTGCACATTATCAGACTTCCTCACAGCAAATATGGCAAATCATCAGCTATGCGTAAAAGAAGACAAGTCTACTAATCATGATTACATATGATGGAAATCCAGTTTACAAAGGGTTTTTCATCTTCATGATTACATATGATGGAAATCCTTTCTAAACAAAGGGTTTCTCATTTTCATTTAAGATCATACCGGGAATCTGTTGTGCCAGGTTCTCATATTGGTGTAGATATTTTTCGTCTTCTACGGCACTTCATCGGCTTCTGCGGCCGATGAACAAGAAAATGATAAATGGCGGAAGGATACAGAATTGGGCCTACATTATTCAAGCCCACCCTCCATACGCCATGGCAGGCATGCCCTAGATTTGTGTTAGGGATTCAGACCCAACATAATACCGGAAGACAAGGCCAAACTGCCTACCCTCGCCCAGCGCTATAATGGAAGAAAATACAGCTAGCAAGCTGTGTGGTCCAATACGACCCTTTCTTTCTCCTGGACGAATCGCCATATGAAATTGCTGATCATCCCGAGCAAAGAAAGCTATGATATCCTTCCATGTTCCATCGTTGCAGAGGATATTTGCTCGAAGATGCCTCTTTTTACGGCTTCTTACATGCTGGAAGAACATGATCTTCTTCTTCCTCAGGTCAGCCCAATGGATCTCGGCAACCATCTCTTTTGGTGAAGGAAGTATGGAAAAATAGGTTCACTCACTTGCCTTTATATAGGCAGAAGAGAACATACCAAATCCCAACAAATTCCTAAAAATTTGCCGAGAAATCAGCCTCGCAGAACGAGTCAACTTTGACCGTTTCATGCTTCATTAAAAGTGTTTCAAATTATGAGGAATTTGAAAACTTTGAAGGGAATCTTGTAGAAGCATAAAAAATATGCTGGGGAATTATGCGCGTAAAATCTCCAACATGCAGGAAGCTCGCGTAAAATAGAGCTCCAGCACTGTGTGGCATAAAAACATGACTTCAGAGCCATTGGCGTACAGCAGAGCTTTAACGCTATTCAGCGAAAAATAGAGCTCCAGAACGGTCCGCATAAAGCAGTACTTCCAGACTGCTTCGGCGTAAAAAGGTTGCTACATCGTCACTTCGGCGTAAAACCTGTCTGCTTTTAATGCAGCAGGAAGTTGTACGAGGAACTCTTCTTATTCCTCGAATGAACCTGTCAGACGAAGCAGTGAACCTGACTCCTGACAAAGAGTACTGCACGACGATCGAGAGGACGACTATAATGATAATTCTGCACAGAGACCCAGACTGTCGTTTAGTGACATAATCCTTGATATAAGTCACTTTTACGCATTCAAGGAATACGCTACCTATTCTACACAGGCAGAGATGAGTTTTTATGCTTAAGATGAGACGAAACCAAACGTCACATCAAAAAGCTGTTCTTCGTATAGAACTCGAGGCACGTCTCTGCAGTTAATGCGCGAGATGGGGGCAGATCTCTGCATTTAATGCACGAGATTTGGTTCTACTTTTAATGACTGAGAGAGCTAAAATTAAGGCTAATATGCTCACATCACCATCCCTGCATATTATGCCAACCAGGCTATTTTCAACTATAGGAGTACGCCGTATGCTATCTCCTCAAAATACGCCAACTCAGGATATATTTGCAAAGGTGCGTGATAAGGCTATTTGGCCCAGAATACGCTTAAGACCTCAGTCAGGAAGGATAATTGGCTAGTTTACGCTGGTTACCTACCCATACAGCATCAAGCTTTTACGCAAAATTTGGCTTTTACGCCAACAAGACAGCTACTTGGCTTTTACGCCAATAAGACAGCTACTTGGCTTTTACGCCGATAGTACAGATATTTGACTTTTATGCCAACAAGATAACTATTTGGCTTTTACGCCAACGAGACAGTTATTTGGCTTTTATGCCAATAATCTCTACGTGAGGGGCAGTTACCTACGTGGCTTGCATGCTGTGATCTTCGATGAGCAATTATACACGTTACCTCATAATGGGATACGCGTTATACGCAAATTCAGGAGATCATTCATACGTGGGTAGCAGTAATTATAACCTCCGTGTAAAAGGTGCAACTTTCTCCGCTGTTCAGTTTCTACGCCGACTGGTCAGTTACTGTGACCGAGCTCTATAAATAGAGACTTTCGGCCACAGAGGTCCAAGGTCGAAAAAAGGAGAGGTCCAGGAAAGGTCGGTCAGAGGCAGAGGTCAAGGTAAAGAGAGCACATACTAAGAGTGTTGATTGACTACTTTGGCAACGAGAGTTCAATCCCTCCTGCAATCTTTGAAGCTTCTTCTCCTTCTTCTACAGCACTTCTTCGTCATTGTGTGGTCCAAGGGACAAAGTGATCGACCGCAGATCAGACTCCTATAGCAATATTTCCCCATAATCAATTTTTGTACTTAACATCCTCGTATAGGATTAATTGTACTTCTTTTTCTTGTTTGTAAACAAAGAAAGGGTTTCGTATAAACCTAGTTTCAATTTCTTTCATTTATCATCAAACACACCCCCATCTCGTGCATTAAATGCAGAGATATGCCTCGAGCTCTGTACGAGAGACAGCTTTTGATGTGGCATTTGTTTTCGTCTTATATTGAGCGTAAAGACTCACTTATGCCCATGTAGAATAGACAGCGTATTCCTTGAATGCGTAAAAATGACTTGTATCAAGGATATGTCACTAAGCGACAGTCTGGGTCTCTGTGCAAAATTATTATCACAATCGTCCTCTCGATCGTCGTGCAGTACTCTTTGTCAGGAGTCAGGTTCACTGATTTGTCTAACAGGTTCATTCGAGGAATACGAAGAGTTCCTCGTACAACTTTACGCTGCATTAAAAGCAAACGTATTTTATACCGGAGGGAGATGTAGCAACCTTTTTATGCCAAAATGGCCTTTGAGTGCTGCTTTACGCGGACTGTTCTGAAGTCATATTTTACGCCACACAGCGCTGAAGCTCTGTTTTACGCGTATAGCTCTGAAGTCATATTTTTATGCCATATAGCGCTGAAGCTCTGTTTTATGCGGACTTCATGCATGTTGGGGGTTATACGCATATAATTTCCTAGCGTATTTTCATGCTTCTACAAGACCCCCTTCAAAGTTTTTAAATTCCTCGTAATTTGAAATACTTTGAATGAAGCATGAAACAATCAAATTTGACTCGTTCTGCGAGGCTGATTTTTCGAAGATATTAAGGAAGTTGTTGGGATTTGGTATGTTCTCTTCTGCCTATATAAAGGCAAGTGAGTGAACCTATTTTTCCATACTTCCTTCACCATGAAGATGGCTGCTGAGATTCATTGGGCTGACCTGAGGAAGAAGAAGATCATGCTCTTCCAGCATGTATGGAGCCGTAAAAAGAGGCATCTTCGAGCAAATATCCTCTGCAATGATGGATCATGAAAGGATATCATAGCTTTCTTTGCTCGGGATAATCAGCAATTTTATATGGCGATTCATCCAGGAGAGAGGACGGGTCTCATCGGACCACACAACTTGCTAGCTGTATTTTCTCCTATTATGAAGCTGGACACAGGTGGGCTGCTTGGCCGTGTCTTCCAGTATTATGTTGGGTCTGAATCCCTAGCATAATTCTTGAGCGTGGCCGCCAACGATGTAAGGAGGGGGCTTGAATAATTTAAACAGGCCCAGTTTTGTATCCTCCCGCCATTAACCATTTTCTTGTTCATCAGCCACAGAAGCCGATGAAGTGTCGTATAAGAAGAAAAGATCTCCATCAAATGAGAACCTGGCGTAATAGATTCCCATCATAATAATGAATAATCCTTTGTAAAAAAAGGATTTCCATCATATGTAATCATGAAAATGAAAAATCCTTTGTAAACTGGATTTCCATCATATATAATCATGATTAATAAACTTGTCTTCTCTTACGCATTGCTGATTTGCCATATTTTCTGTGAGAAAGTCTGATAATGTGCAGCTTCGACACGTCTGAGTAATTTTTTTTTTACGCTGACTCTGATAAATGCTTATCCGGTCACGTCCCGACCCGACTTTTACGCGTAACGGAAGATGCGTAAAAAGCTCTTTAGCATTAAGTTGTCTTGAAGATCCAACTGTCATGCTGTTTTTGGACGAGAAGTCGCATAGAATTTTGAACTGTCACTTCTTTGATACGAAGAATTTCTGTTCCGAACATCATCTTCAAGAATGGTTTTCCAAAAAATCCTCGAAATAGGGCAAGAAATGTCCGCCAAACAGGCCATACTTGAACTTAGATGTAAAGGATTCTGGCTAGACTTTGAATGAACTTCTAATGGCCCAAGAAGAAGAGTCATCTTCAATGCTGACATCTGTGTGTTTCAGACACTTGGAATGTTTTGTAGCCAAAAAGGAATATTTTCTGCGTAAACCCTTGTAATTGGCCTTTTCGAGTATAAGACCCAAATTGTCAATATATACGCGTGCTCTGTCCTGCGTGACTTTAAGATATGCGAAAAGTTATAGATCCGTAGCATCTGTTAGCTTCTGAGCGTAAAATCATAGATCTGTAGCTTTTGTGCGTAAAAACCGTAGATTTGTAGCTTCTGAGCATAAAACAGTAGATTTGTAGCCTCTGAGCGTAAAAGCTCATGAGCGTAAGATCATAGGTCTGTAGCTTCTGAGCGTAAAAATCATGGATCTGTTACGCAGTATGACTGTCCGTCTTCCTTTTTAAATGATAGGCTGACGTGGTCCCAAATTATAACCGACCATTAAAAATCGGATTTGGTTAGGGATTCGAAGAGTTATCTGAACTCTATAAATAGCCCAAGGTCTTGAGAGAAAAACCCTTCATCTGTTTCTGCAAAACCCTTTCTTTCTGAGAACTCTTTATCTTCGTCTCTTTTTTAGAACTCTGAGTTTCGCCATGGCACCAAAACAGTCCTCTGTCTCTAAGAAAAAGAAAGCTGCTTCCTCATCTCGCTCCTCTGCTCAAGCACGAGCAACCCCCATTAGGCTGAGCGAACCCCGATCTGAACGAAGTGCTCCACCGTCGAGCTGCGCTCCGGGCATCACAGGTAAAGACTTTGAGAGGAATAGAGAACCTTCCGCACACGTTGTACGTGTATGCGCAACAATACGCCCACATTTCTAATGTGTCAGCGTAAAAACTTCATATTTTCGCAGTCTGGCGTAAAAACTTAGACTGTTAAAATTTGGCGTATACTGCAAACTTTTAGTTTTACGCGCTGGATGTAAATTCCAGCATAAAAACTCAAATTTTGGCAGTCTGGCGTAAAGACTCAGACTGTTAGATTTTGGCGTATACTGCCAACCTTTGAGTTTTATGCGCTGGATGTAAATTCCAGCGTAAAAACTCAAATTTTGGCAGTCTGGCGTAAAGACTCAGACTGTTAGATTTTGGCATATACTGCCAATCTTGAGTTTTACGCACTGAAAATAGATTCCAGCATAAGACTCAAGTTTTTGCAGTCAGGCGTAAAAGCTCAGACTATTAGGCTTTGGCGTATACTGCAAGAGTGTAGCGTCTAGCGTAAAACTGACTTATTTTCTTGTATTTTGCAGTGGACCTGCAGATCCCTTATTTGGCTGAAGTGATGGGCTATACTGCTGGGATGCTGAATTCCAACTATCTGGAGGACTTGTCCTATGTGACATTCCCCATCTCTGGAACCGAGTATTCTTAAGAAAGGGGAACTCTGATCTCGTCCCAAGGAGAACGAATGCTGCTGAGTATGATCAGTGGGGAGCCCCTGACATACATAGATGAGACTGAATATAAGAAACCAGGTTTCTTATTCGGGGATGTTATCGATAAACAATCCTAGACTAAGCCCAAGAAGAAAAATTGGGTATTTTCTACTGAGGGCGCGGTCATGTATCTGCCAATGATGCCCAAAGATTATCCTATCTCGGCATTCTTCCATGCCACACATCCCAGGAAGATGGTATAGACTCTGACTCCATATCTTCATGGGCGGCCAGGGAAGATCTCATACAAGAAAGGATTGAATCGAGGAGCCTTTGTGAGCAGTCCTTCAGGTCCTGTTATGCCTTTCAGAGGATTACTACCGGGCAGCGTCCCGAGTGAAGACACTTCACTGATCCAGCCGATTCAAATAACGACTTTCTTCAATGACTTTATGGGGCAGGGAGGAGTGTACCCCAAGGTTAACCCTCACACCAGTGGATGACTTAGCCCCCAGAATCTTCGATGGGCCAGTTTAACTGCCTGGGCCCTGAAGCACTTTCAGATAGAGCTGGAGAGTATTGGCTTATTTGCGGCTGTGAGTGCCACTAGTGTTGGGCTGCCTCTCAACCCCAACATGTTCTTAGCTTTAATGGAGCGATATAATTCGCTCACTGGGACTTTCGCCACTCCGCTAGGTGAGTTGGGCTTAGCCCTTCATGAGATGGCAAATATCTCAAAGCTGCCAATGAGAGACACTCCTTATGAAGAGTACATTCCCACAAACAGGGAGCTGAGGGATACAAACCCTCGGGCAGTGGCGGTGTACCAAAAGCTGATGAGCCACTATCTTGCATGCACCACCTTCTACAAAGAGCCCTCTGATTTAGCCCATATCAACAAATGGGTATCCTACCTCTTCTTCCATCAGGCCAAAAATGCCAAACAGGGCAAGGTTGTAGATAGCAGAGATAAGCCTTTGAATCTTCTGAGTATGCTTAGTGCCAATACAGTCGATGATCTCATTGAAGACGTAGGGGCTTCAGATTATGTTCTCGATGAGGAGATAGGGGGTTATCCTGCAGGCACTAAAGCCTTCAGTTATATGAGGCATTATCGCAAGCCTCCGTCAAGGGAAGCTCAGTTGGCTGGCTTCCTTTCTGTCTGGCTACGCTGATGGGTAGTGCCTGGCATCGCGTCTGTGGATCACATTCATCGCAACACCATATGGCCCGGAGTGTATTTAGTATTTGGAGCAAGATTGGGCCTGCTTTCTGCCATGGTATGCAGAATACAAGCTGTCCTGAGGGCCATTACTGATGGGCTGCTTGCAGATGATACACAGCGTGAAAGATATCCTAGAGTAGAATTACCATTCCTATATCTGATAGGATGGTTAATCCTTCACAATACCAGAGTGATGTCTTCCGGGTCTGCCAGCGGTTCAAAAAATAATTTCTTGTTGAATTACAAGAATTCCCTTTGGAAGGGGACTAGCGTCATAGATTATCGACGAGCATTAAATTTTGCCCATGGTTGGAAGCTCTTCTGTACCGTCCCCCCCGTAGATATTAATCAACAGGGGACTAAACTTCAGGATACAGGCCAGGGGAAGACTATTCTTTCTCCTGAAGCCTTTTACTGGTTGGTCTAGATTAGACCTTCCCACCTGTTGTACAGAAGTGAGGACCACTGCTACTTGGAGCCTTATCTGCCTAGCTGGTTCGCCAGGCAATTTGGGTACGACCAGTTGCACGTGAGGAATCCTATCACCAGCTTTAAGTTCAAAGGTGGACTTATTGATTGAGCCAGAGGATGGCGGTATTTTATCATGGGTTGTACTGGTGCAATCTTTGCTGTGCCCGCGACTTTTATCTCCACGGAGTTGCATATTCTTTACTCGTACGCGCAGTTTTATGCGTCCATCAATACCTTCCATCATGATTTTGATGTGTATGAAAGTTTCAGGATGCCCTCCCATAAGTCCACTGGAAGAGAGGAGATCCCTTCCATCTCCTCTGATGAAGGTGAAGACACTACCGGTGCAGACAATTTTTTGTTGATAATACTGAGAGGCGTAATAGCTCCGCCAGCAGAGTCTCTCGTTATCTCCAATAAATGAAAGGCTTCCACTCTGAAAGAGCCTTCCCCCCGCAAGAAGAAGCAGACTGTCAGAGGTCCTAAAAGGACTTCCACCAATGGGGCCTCTAGGAGTGAGCCAATTGTTTCCCCTGTTGGGGATGATTCTTTGATCCGAGGTCCTTCGCCTTTTAGAGAGGGAACCTCCACAGTTTCAGCTGATAGTGCTGGAGATTCTTTGCTCACGATCGCTGCCACTACTACCGTTACTGGTAGTGCTTCGAGATTGCCTTCGAGACTGAGCATAATAAGAATTAATATACCTTTATCAAGACAAATAGTGGAAATAACCCCTCCTTCGTTTGTAAGTATTTCCAGCGAGATTTCACCCGATGAACCTCGAGTGGATCTGGGTGACGACTGGGATGACTACCCTCAAACGTCAGTTGGTGCACCCTCTTCTCTATGTATGATAGCTTGTTTAGCGTCATTAAGAAATGATTTAGCTATACAGGCTGCAGACGCAACATACATACCATCGACCATGGGTAAATGTTGTCTTTACGCTTCTTTCAGGAAAATTAACATCAAATTGATATTAACTTTCTCTTGTCTTCTTTTCAGGTGAAGACATCTCTGGGGAGGGCGGAGTTGACACAACTTCTGACTTTGTTGCGGATCAAGCTAATGAAACGGCGGTGCCCGACGTCGAAGAAGAATGCTTTGAAGCTGCCGATCTTTCATCCGCAACATTCTCGGGTGTCATCCCGCCAGTAGCAGTTCAAATAACATCAAAGGAGGATGAGCCCATTATCTCGACTATGCCTCCTTTATTGAGTATGCCATCAACTTTAACTGTTGTTGGTGTGCCTTCTTTTGTCGCACCATCTGTTGAAGCAACGACTGTGGCGACATCCTCTGCAGTCCTTCCGGATAGGAGATTTACCGATATTGCGGCCACTCCCAGCGTACATTCGATCTTTGCTACGCTAGTTGAACAATATACTAGCATATTCTACCGCACTTTGAAAGAATTAATATCCATGGTGCTGGAGAAGAACCTAGGTTTTGATGCTCTGAAGACGTCCTTCCAGCTTACTATAGCGCCGATTAAAAATTCCAATAACGCTGAAAGAGCTGATGCGCTAGAGCAAATAGTTAATGGTTTAGAACAACCCATTAATGAATATTTGTAACTATCCCGAGGCAGCATCGACAATCTGGTTCAGGCTGAGTATGACTCCCTAACTGTGGAACTTGCTCAACAGATAGAATCTCTAAACAAATCCATCCAGGAACAGCAACAAGAGATGGATAAAAAGCAAGCAGTAATGGGGGAGAGTATTTCTCAGCTAGCTAAGTGCTGTACTGAATGTGAGGGATATAAAGTGAGGGTTCGAGAATTGGAAGCTGAACTTGCTCAGACAAGGAAGAGGCTTCTCAAGGCATCGGTAGCTCGTGATGTATTTCAGGTCCAAGTGAAGACAGCTCAGCAGAACTTGGCACATGCGGGTGTCATCCACGCAAGGCTGGAACGGACCCGTACTAATATTTTGAACTCCAGGAATGAGAGGATGGCTGCTTTGGCGCAACAGATCCGCGATTTAACTGCTCCTCCTTAATGATGTACCTTTTTGCTTATTTAGTAATTTGCTATTCCCAGAGATAATAAAGATACTTCTTCTGACTTTGTGGACCCATCATTTTAGAATATAAATGATAGGCTAGGATGAAAGTGATATCAGAGGTAATATGGACGTGATATAATTTCGATAAGTTTTAGCTGGATATATCTAATCAGAGGTTATATGGACATGATAGAATATGATCCAACTAAATTTGTATACAAAAC
This sequence comes from Iris macrosiphon, assembly GCA_036927795.1. Taxonomy (NCBI): domain Eukaryota; kingdom Viridiplantae; phylum Streptophyta; class Magnoliopsida; order Asparagales; family Iridaceae; genus Iris; species Iris macrosiphon. The sequence continues at coordinate 214,255,931 of JAYESA010000004.1, forward strand.
ACTATCAGAGGTAATATGGACGTGATAGGTTTTGAAGTTTCAAATTAGTTAAACATATCTATTCATAGGTCGTAAGAACATGATAGAATATGATCCAACCAGTCTTTGTACGTAGTATCGTCAAAATGAGATCTTCATCATACTCCGTGAAGCAAGGGAGATTAAGCGTAGTACTTCTTCAGGAATTTGCCGTTGATAGGAGCCATTATCAAATCTCCATTAGGCTTGGCTAATATGTAAGCACCATTTGAAAATGTTATTTCAATCACATAAGGGCCCTCTCATTTGGGCTGGAACTTGCCCTTACTTTTGTGCGTAATGATTATTGGCCTCTTTACAACTAGAACTAGCTCACCAACTTTAAACACTCTTTCCTTTACTTTTTGATTAAAAGCTCTGGAGATGCATGCCTGGTAAAACTCAATGCGCTGTTGAGCTTGAAGGCATTTCTCGTCTAATCCTTCTAGCTCTTGAAGCCTCAAGTGATTATTATTTTCCTGAGTTAACTCATTAGCCACTGCTATTCTGAGTGATGGAATTTGGAATTCAATGGGGAGAACTGCTTCACACCCGTAAACTAATAAAAATAGGGTACAACCCGTTGGCGTTTGTACCGTTGTACGGTATGCCCAGAGACATTCCTCCAGCTTCTCATTCCAATCTCTTTTGTTCAAAGAGGTAAACTTTTTCAAGAGTTTGATGATGGTTTTGTTGAAGGCTTCCGCTAAACCATTAGCAGCGGGATTATATGCCGTTGAGGCCATATTTTGTATTCGATTCTTATCGCAAAATCGGTGAAACGCTTGGCTGATGAATTGAGGTCCATTATCATGAATTATCCTTCAGGGTATCCCAAAGCGATAAATTACATAGTGCTTGATAAAGCTGATCACGTTGGATGTCTTTACCTCAGCAAGAGGAATCACCTCTGCCCATTTGGAGAAATAATCGGTGATAGCCACTATGAACCAATGTCCACTAGAAGACGAAGGATGAATAGGACCAATGATATCCATACCCCATGCTTCAAAGGTCCATGATGCGATAGTAGGATGTAAATACTCAGAAGGCTGATGTATGAAATCTGTATGAACCTGACAGGCTTTGCATTGTCTTGCATATTTCACGGCATCTGCAATCATGGTAGGCCAGTAGTAGCCCATCCTCCTAATACGATCATGTAACTTAGGATCGGGTTGATGTGCTCCACATACATCGTCATGAGCTTCTCGGATAACCCACTTTGCATCATCATCAGAGAGACATCGTAACAATAGTCCATCGTATGTTCGACAATATAGACTTTGTGAAGAAGCATCAAAATAGAAACGTATTGATCGTCTCTTGATAGATACTGCTTCTTTAGGATCTTTTGGTAAGATTCTGTATAACGCGAAGTCTATAAAGGGACTTCTCCAATCTCTCTTAGGAGGAACCGTGTTTATAGCGTAGCTGCGTTCTAAGTGAAAGTTATTCTTCACACAAAATAAATCTCTGTTAAGAAGGATTATCGAATTCTGCCTTCTTATAGGAATAGCTAGATCTGCAGTTAGACAGGCCAGAGCATCAGCTTCCAAATTTTGAGATCGAGGAATGTGCTCTAGGAAGAATCCTTTAAAAGGTATGGCTATCTCGATCGTTGTTTGGTGATAAGGAATGAGGTCTGGATTGCGGACTTCATATATTCCTCTGACCTGATTGACGATCAGTTGAGAATCACCAAAAGCTTCTAGGTATTCAACATCCAATTCCTTCGTGACTTGAAGCCCGATTAGTAGAGCATTATACTCTGCCACATTATTAGAGCAGGGTTCGCTAAGAGAATATGCTCGATAGAGGACGAGTTTATCAGGAGTCACCAGAATAATTCCTACTCCTGAAACCACTTGGGACCAATCCTAGAGGCACCATCGAAGAATAGCTGCCATGTATCACCTTCCATTGCCGAATTACATTCTGCAACTTCGTCGGGAATGTCCTCATATAATTTGGAGGTTTTCGAAATTGGATGAGCAACTAAGAAATCAGCCAAGGCTTGACCTTTTATGGACTTCTGAGGGACGTATACCATATCATACGGTGTTAATAATATCACCCTAGTCGCGAGTCGGGAATTAAGAATACTCGGCTTATTCATCAATACCCGAAGAGGATTGATTCTGGAGATGATATGAATAGTTTGGCCCATCACGTAATGTCGCATCTTCTGAATGGCAAACATTAGGGCCAAGCATTCTTTTTCCACTGGGTTGTACCGGTGTTCAGCTCTGACCATCATCCTGCTTAGATAGTAGATAGCCTATTCATGACCCTCATTGTTCTTCTGTGCGAGGAAAGCCCCTAAAAAATGATCAATTGCTCGAACATACAGCAAAAATGGTCTTCCTATGACGGGAGGCACCAGAACTGGAGGATTAGTAAGGTAGCATTTGATGTCATTAAACGCTTGCTGACAGGCTTCGTCCCATACGAATGACACACCTTTCTTCATCGGACGAGAAAAAGGTTGACATCTCCCAGAGAGGTTGGATATGAATCTCCTAATATAAGCTAGACGACCTTGAAATCCCCTAAGTTCTCTCAGATTATGGGGCAGTCGCATTTCCAGGATAGCTTTTATTTTATCAGGGTCAACTTGAATGCCTTTAGCGGTAATGACAAATCCTAGGAATTTGCCACTGGATACACCGAGAAAGGACTTTGTAGGATTCTTTTTGAGTTGATGTTGGCGCATCAACTCGAACACTGTCTTCAAGTCTTGGATGTGATTATCCTTGAGGCGGCTTTTGATAGCGATATTGTCTACGTAACATTCCACCATTTTGCGTAGATGCCCATGGAATATGTTACTTATAGCTCGTTGATATGTAGCCCCAGCATTCTTCAATCCAAAAGGCATAACTGTGTAGCAATATACTCCCAATAGTGTACGAAAGGCAGTATGCTTCTCATCTCCAGGATTCATCTTAATCTGATTGTATCCTGAAAATCCATCCATGAAAGACATGCACTCAAAGCCGCATGTATTATCGATCATGACGTCTGTAATGGGAAGAGGGAACTCGTCTTTTAGGCAGGCCGCATTTAGATCTCGGAAGTCGATGCAAATACGAAATTTTCCCCTTTTTTTCATGACCGGGACAACATTAGCGACCCAATCAGGATGTTGTTCTTCCCGGATGAATCCACAGGCTATCAATTTCTTGATTTCAGCTTCAATGGCATCCATCATATCCGGGCGGAACCGGCGTTGGTGTTGCTTTACAGGCTTTGAATTGGGCAGTATATTGAGTTTATGGGTAGCCACTTTTGGATCAAGACCCGGCATATCCTCATAATTCTATGCAAAGACATCGATATATTCTTTTATCAGCTGGATCATTTCTTCCCTTTCTTCTTCGGAAAGATTGTTACTGATAAATATCGGCTTTGGTGAAAACTCATCCCCAACATTGACTTGGATAACCTTATCTTCAGTGGGTGGTTCTTTTTGTTCGAACCGGAGTTCCCATTGTGTATCCATCTGTTGTGCCCAGGATTCATTCTCAAATGGTTCTGATTCTTCTTCCTCTGTTTTGAGGGAATCTATCAACACCATATTTACTAATAATGCCCGCTTGAGTTCATCATCTAAATAGGAGGACGACAAACCATCCTGAGAAGAGGAAATTGTCTCCTCACTTGACTCAGAGTTGTTCGAAGTTGCAAGAGATGTGGTATACCCTAACCCAAAATAAATTTGTTAACAGTAAGGATCACCATGCAACGGCATTCGTCTGCATTTTCCATAGTTGAGGCCTGGCTCCAACTTCAAGTCATAACCCATGCTTTGCATAATCTTCAAAGCCTGTGGGCTATATATATGGACTTGCATTTTCCTAGCATCAGACTCGTGAGAATCTTCTTGTACAATCAGTCTGTTTCGTATGCGACCGAAGACTATTGGATATTGATCGTTGCGAGTAGGTGGAACAATAAAGATACAATCTTCATGCGGCCCATATGTCGTGACGAAATTAGACGTTGATGCTACTTTCCACACATACGGATGATAGAAGTCTATAGCTTCCAAGAATTTTTGTGCTATAGGTTCTATATCATTATGAGGGGAAGATTCCTGATTCGGAAATTGAGCGTCAGTATACTGGAATAGAGAATCTTTATTATCATCAGAAACTATGTTCCCGGTTGTATTTACATCAGTCGGCTGCTTGTTGTGCCTAAGTTTGATGACCAAAGGTGGAGGCTTCTAGTTCAGAATGATCACTAGGGGATCACTTCCTCCTTCCGTTTTGGTTTTGCCCCAGTGGATAGCCATGGGTTCAATGACTTTCGGACGGGTAGTCCCCCCTTTCACCTGGATTGACAAAGGTTGCTCGGTAGATGGTTCTTCTGGCTCCCGGTGGGATTTCTCCTCCGTCCTGCCTGACACCTCCTTCATGTAGTCTTTGGTGTACAACATGGCATCAGAATAGTAGGACTCAACTCCTTTGAAAGGATTGAGATCAGCAAACTCTGTTTTCACTGTCCCTTGGGTATCTACATATTTGAAGCATTGGTGTAGAGTTGAAGGGACAATATTGTGATCGTGGATCCATGGTCTTCCCAACAGAATGTTGTAAGACACCTCTGAATCAATGACGTAGCACGTAGCCACTGATCTAAGGTCACCAATCTGGATCCTCAGACGAATCATCCCTAACGGCCTATTTTTCTTGGCATTGAAGCCCACGATTATAGTGGTAGTATAAGCCAGTTCACTTGTAGGAATCCTCAACGGTCTTAGCAGACTATGAGGGATAATATTGATCGACGATCCCGGATCTATGTGAATCCGGTCTACCTCCATGGAGCCGACGTATCCGGTGTAATAAAGAGGCCTGTCATGTTTGTTATGTTTCAACAACATATCCTCTTGAGTGAAAGTGATGTTAGGGACCACTTCCATCATGCTATGGCATTGAGGACATGCCACAGGCTCTTTATTAGGTGATTTGAGCTGAGTCACATCTGCCTGCATTAACGTTTTACTCAAGGCTTGACGAGTGTCTTTGGATAGCCTAAGTAGCTCAAAAAATGGACAATCTGGCTGGAGTATTAGCCAACTGGGCCAAGATATCGAAGTTATATGGTTTTTCTAAACCTTTGTTTTGAATATTCTTCAAAGGTTTATCAAAACGAACTTATTTTTGCTTGCCCTTGTCCACCGAAGTTGGTCTAGAAGGACATGCCTCTGGTATAACAGGTTCAGGCTCTGGAGGTTTGGCAGCTGAAGTGTCTGCCGTTGAATCCCCCTGGTTCCCTCCATAGTCCTTGAGGTAGGCTTTCCCTGACCGGGTTCCGGTGACCAAAGCCTCTTCTTCAGGTGTCGAGGATATTCCAACCATATGGCATGGTTTACTTCTTGAGTTCTTCTTAGACTTAGCTTTAGCAGCTTCAGTCTCTTCCTCAATTTCTGACACCAGATCAGGGTGAACCCACATAATCTCCCTACGCTTGGTAGTTAGGGGCACTAGGTCATGATTTTGACCCCTGGTCGGAGGGAGATTAACAATGTTCATCATCGCCAATGGAATAGGTACCACAACATCCGGGACTTCCTGAGGGGGCAGATTGCCAAACTGGAGTGAGATCATGTTCGCAGTGACCGTCTTCTCGCTATTATGGAGAGTGATGGCCTTGGCGTCAATCAACTCCTAGATTTTCCTTTTTAGTACATAGCATGCCTTTGTGGGATGATGTATGTACCTGTGGAAAATATAGTACTTAGGATTATTTGTACTGCCGACTTCGTTTGGTCGCTTTATCTCTGGCAGAGTAAGCTTGCCACTTTTGACTAGACAATCGAATATGCTCGGAATATCGGCGTCGTCAAAAGAATATTCTTCTTTAGGCCTTGAAGTCCTGGAATTCGTTTGCGTAGTCACTGGAGTATGTTGCCTGGACGTATTGATTGCCAGAGCTTCCTTTTCTTTGGAACTACGAGTATGGTCGTTATTGGAGGATGACCGCTTTCCTCTATCAGAAGTAGAGATCATGATTCCATTGTCATGCGCCTTCTGACTGTTATCTTCAGCGGCTGCCGCTGAGATGATAAACGAGGGCCAATCATGGAACTGATATGGTCCCATGAATACTGAGATCAGTGGGAGAAGGTTATTCCTGTAAATTTCCATCAAGGCTGAATCCGGAACTCCAGGAGGCATCTGCAAAGTAGCCTGACGAAAATGTTCAATAAAAGTACGAACGTTATATTTCTCCTTCTGCTTCACTTCGATGAGCGATGACATAGACATGTCCATTCCTCCTTCGTAGAATTGAGCAAAGAATAGAGTCTTGAAATTTTCAAAAGAAGTAATGCAGTTGTCCGCTAGACAGCGGTACCATTGGTAGGCTACTCCAGACAGACAGCCCTTAAACACTCGAGTGAGAAGGGCGCCATTCCTTTGCAACAACACCATCATCATGCTGAAGTAGTTTATGTACTGGCTTGGTGACGTCTTTCCCTCAAACAAAACTATAGCCTGTGGTTTATATTTTTGTGGAAAAGGGATCTCATCCCAGACAGCTGGGTATGGCTGGTTGATTCCCAATTTCTTGAGCTGATCCTTATGCTTCAAGGCATCAAATTGGGCTTTTAATTCCCGAACTGCCTGTATCGGATCTTCAGCTGGGAAAGGGACAACAGAAAGGTGAGAGGTCGGTTGTATTGTAACTCCAACAGGAGGCAATACATTCTCCGGGTTGAGAGGTTAAGGAGCAGCTGATTCTTGATTTTGAACAGGCTCCTGGCTTGCGTTGGATGGTGGCGTGTCCACCCCCACACGTAGTTGAGTCGGAGGAACCGATGTTTGGGCTATAGCAGCTGCATGTTGAGTCACCATCATCTGGCACATACTCTCCATCATGGAATGCATCTCTTTAAGCGATGCCTCCAATACAGCGATGCGTTGCTCGGTACTTCCTGATGGGAAAGCCTCTTCATATTCATCTCCAATGGCATAAACTTCCATTTCTCTGGATACTACTGAGGGACTGGTATAGATCTCTATAGAGATCGAGTCTATACTGTCAGCATCACATTCAGAAAACTGGCGACCCCCAGTGTCAAAATCGGAAGAATATGAAGCCGATTATCGCGACCTCGAGCGAGTGTTTCAAAAAACACCTGCTTCAATATTCTCAAGGAGTTTGTCAAATCTCCTTTGGCTCGGAGCTCTAGAGGGATAACGCCTTGAACTTGACCTTTCTCTAGGAATGTGTGAAGCTATGTTTACTGATGCGAATGTCGGTTTTTCTTCCTGTAATGGCAAAGAGTAGTTCAAGCGGTCGAAAACTGACCATTTTGCCTTAGAACAGCAGTAGTTAATTATAACTTTATGACTATTACAACAATGCTCCCTAAGGGATATAATAGACATATTAGAAGATCCCCTGTCTATGCGCTTCTGGATCAAGAAATCATGCAAATCAGGGGGATTAACCGAAGAAGAAGAAGGCTTATTCTACCTTTTTACATCAGTAGGGACGTGGAGATTTGGAACCATGACCCTCTCTCTGCCATAAGAATACAGCAGTTCACCCATGTGAGTAGCATCATCCGTCTGAGGAGCGTATTTTCCCGTGAAGCGGGTCTTCTTTACGCGGACAGACTTATCCTGGCGTAATTTGGAGTTTTGCACAGGTTCGCGTAAAACAAGAAAAGTCCTCAAACGGCCTTCAGTGTCATGCGTAATCTGAAGAGTGGGCAACTTCTTCTCTTGGTGGCGTACAAGCCTAGAGGTTGGGAGATTCGCCACTCATTTTCCCTTGATGTGATCCAAGGGTCCATCTGCCTCCTTATAGACGGGAGATGTATTTTTACGCGCAGGGCGCGTTTGAAATTTTCGAATTGGCGTTGAGGCCTTGTCGAAAATTTTATCTGCCACGTCACAGATGGGAGACAAAGTTTTACACGCAGAGCGTGTTCTAAACTTCTGGATTGGCACTGGGGCATTGCTAGAAATTTTGTCTGCCACGTCACAGACGGGAGACGAAGTTTTACGTGCAGAGCGCGTTCTAAACTTCTGGATTGGCACTGGGGCATTGCCAGAAGTTTTGTCTGCCACGTCACAGACGGGAGACAGTTTTACGCGCAGAACACGTTCTAGACTTCTGGATTGGCACTGGGGCATTGCCAGAAGTTTTGTCTGCCACGTCATAGACGGGAGGCAAAGTTTTATGCACATGGCGCGTAGGCTGTGTTGTCACAACCTTGTTGATCAGAGAAGGAGAGCTTGCAGTAAGGGTAGAGGATGTCTGGGGCATCCACACTTTACGCAGCTTCCTGTTGTCCTGGACAGAGAGGGAATGAGAGCTACCCCCTGCACGAAGCATGTCCTCATAAGCAGATTGGTCGAACTGGACGACCAATGTCTTCTTCGTCGATCCAATGGATACATCATCGTGTTGCACAATGGCTTTCTCGTCAGATGAGAAAGTAGTCCCCAGCAGAGTCGCCATCTTGTGTTTGATGATAAACAAAAGAAATTGAAAGTAGGTTTACACGAAACCCTTTCTTTATTTACAAACAAGAAAAAAAAGTACAATTAATCCTATACGAGGATGTTAAGTACAATAAAAATAATTCTGGGAAAATATTGCGATAGGAGTCTGATCTGCGGTCGATCACTTTGTCCCTTGGACCACACGATGATAAAGAAGTACTGTAGAAGAAGAAGAAGCTTCAAAGATTGCAGGAGGGATTGAACTATCGTCGCCAAAGTTGTCAATCAACACTCTCTGTATGTACTCTCTCTTTCTCTGATCTCTTGGTCTCTGATCTTGATCCTCTCCTCGACCTTCTTGATCTTGACCTTTTTTTTTATCTCCTGTGACCGAAGGTCTCTGTTTATAGAGCTCAGTCACAGTAACTGTCCAGTCGGCGTAGAAGCCAAACTGTGAAGAGAGTTGCACTCTTTACGCGGCGGTTATAATAACTGCTACCCACGTCTAAATGATCTCCTGAATCCGCGTATGGCGCGTGTCCCATTATGAGGTAACGCGTATAATTGCTTCTCGAAGATCACGACATGCAAGTCACGTAGGTAACTGCCCCTCGCGTAGAGATGGTTGGCGTAAAAGCCAAATAACTGTCTTGTTGGCGCAAAAGCCAAATAGCTGTCTTGTTGGCGTAAAAGCCAAATAGCTGTCTTATTGGCATAAAAGCCAAGTAGCTGTCTCATTGGCGTAAAAGCCAAGTAGCTGTCTCGTTGGTGTAAAAGCCAGGTAACCAGCGTAAACTAGCAAATTATCCTTCCTGACTGAGGTCTTGAGCGTATTCTGGGCAAAATAGCCTTATCACGTACCTTTGCAAATATAGCCTGAGTTGGCGTATTTCGAGGAGATAGCATACGGCGTACTCCTATAGTTGAAAATAGCCTGGTTTGGCGTAACATGCAAGGATGGTGATGTGAGCGTATTAGTCACAGTTTTAGCTCTCTCAGTCATTAAAAATAGAACAAAATCTCGTGCATTAAATGTAGAGATCTGCCCCCATCTCGTGCATTAAATCCAGAGATATGCCTCGAGCTCTGCACGAGAGACAGCTTTTGACGTGGCGTCTATTTTCGTCTCATATTAAGCGTAAAGACTCACTTCTGCCCATGTAGAATAAGTAGCGTATTCCTTGAATACGTAAAAATAACTTGTATTAAGGATATGTCACTAAACGACAGTCTGGGTCTTTGTGCAAAATCATCATCACAGCCGTCATCTCGATCGTCGTGCAGTACTCTTTGTCAGGAGTCAGGTTCACTGTTTTGTCTGACAGGTTCATTCGAGGAATACGAAGAGTTCCTCGTACAACTTCACGCTGCATTAAAAGCAAATGTATTTTACGCTGGAGGGAGGTGTAGCAACCTTTTTACGCCAAAATGGCCTTTGAGTGCTGCTTTACGCGGACTGTTCTGAAGTCATATTTTATGCCACACAGCGCTGAAGCTCTGTTTTATGCGTATAGCTCTGAAGTCATATTTTTATGCCACATAGCGCTGAAGCTCTGTTTTATGCGGACTTCATGCATGTTGGGGGTTATACGCGTATAATTCCCCAGCGTATTTTTATGCTTCTACAACTATCGCTCACAAATTTGTAATCCCATGCCTTGTTTTGGTCGTACAACTTTTATGACACAATTACGAGAAAACGATAATTAATTAATAATTTTGTCGTAGCGTACAATTTTAACACGCCACACCAACCCATTGCTTCTAACTAAATCCATACAATGAGCCTAATTGGTCCTATTACGCACATGACACTCGAGTTACATTATCTGAACTGCCTGCATGCTCCTAATATAATATTAAGTAAAAAATAAAATTTATGGATTTATTTCATTAATTTAATACTCAATCATATTTGGTAAATATCTTTCGAATTAATATGAATTGGGTTATAAATTATTTGTTAGAAGAAATATAAATTTTCTAGAATATTTCCAAAGCACCTAACTATTTTTGAGAATTTTCTACATATAACTATGAATAAAATAAAACAAAAGAAAAAGAAATAAAATAAAATCCTAACCTAACTAAAAACCCAAACCCACTAACCTAACCCAACCCGTGTAAATTTCTTCCCACGTACGCACACACACACACACACAGATATATATATATATATATATATATATATATATGTGTGTGTGTGTGTGTGTGTGTGTGTGTGTGTGTGTGTGTGTGTGCATAAAACCCTAACCCTAATCCTAAACCACCTCCACCATCACCCACGCCGGACCCCGACCACCCTGGCTACCACCCTGACCCTTCGCCGCCGCCGTCGTCGTTCCGCAGCAGCACCGAAGCGTCGCCGCAGCCACCCTCGCGCAAGCAGCAGCAGCAGCATCCAACCAGCGAGCCTATCTTTGAGGTACGAGAACACCCTCCTCGCTTGATCATTTTACAAGATTTTTTTTCGTATACATTCGTAATATGAAGGCCATCAAACCCCTTCAAGAAGTTTGAATTTAGATGACCTATATTAGGAGAAATTCGAACCGAAAGTTGGTCCAAAAACCTGTGTTTCGAACAATTTTAAAACTGTCCAAACACCTATATTTTGAGGGCTATAACTCTCAACCAGCGAGGCCAAACTAAGTTATTCTTTTTCTTGTGTAATGACAACATAACCAAGATTAAATTCCTTCAAATAGTTTTTTTTTTTTTAATTTATTCTGTGTTGAAATTGACCAAAATTTTGTTTTTAAAGAACCTAAAATCTCTGATACGGGGTGCGTTCTGCCAAACGAGGCCACATCGTCGCGTGTAGATTATACCGAATGGTGAATAACGTAAACGCAGACGTGTGGGCTTTCGAGAAACTTGATTTGGACGTGTGTGCACGCCAGAATCAACGCATATCCGTCGAAAAATACTGTATCGGCCTATTCCGACACCTCACCATAACTTTATGTGTACTCGTCGGTTCACAACAAAACTTCTGCCATTAGATTCATAATATTACGCTGGTCCTGTGACCCAAGTTTGGTTCGAATCTAAGAACGTTGACGAAATACCATTTCATGGGCCTACGGTTCTACATGACTGACGATTTCGTGATCGGCTCATCGAAATCCAGTTCTGGATGTCCCATTGGGTGCGTATCATCGTTCTGGACTCTTAGACACTTAGTATGATGAATTTGGAAAACTTTGTCTCTAGCTTATTTTTCGGTGCGAAGTGGGCTACATGTGGATCCCGCTTTGATCCAAAACTGTCAATTCTATCCCTGTGTCCAAATTGGGCTTATGGGTAGTCAATCCTACCTATTTCAAGTATTTTAAGAATATTGGTGATGTTTGTTTCAGCATCTGGAGGAGTACGTGCAGATTCCACTGTCCCAGGAGCAGTTGACGGAGTTCAGAACCCAGGCAAGTGTACCTTGCCAAACTTGTAGTAGATCCTGTTATATATATTCTGCTTGTATATATATATATATATATATATATATATATATATATATATATATATATATATATATATATATATATATTCTTGTGATGTACCTTCTCAACCTAGGACCGTGAGACGTTGCTTAGCATCTGAACAAGATTCGGGTATCGATGTCATACGCGGAGTAGTGTAACATAACTTAGAGATTTGATTCCATGATCCTATTTTTACGTGCTTGCTTTACCAAGTACGTTATACCGTAGGACACTTGACACTATTTTATGTGACAAAATCTTTCTTGAGTTATTTATGGTGATTCTGTGTAGGCTTACAAGATTCATGATATGAGACTTGCATATTATATGAATATTATTATGACTTATTGTACTAGCTAGAGGTCATGATCTTGCGTATTATGGATATGAGACATTCTGGACATGAGAGGTGAGGTTACATTGGGTGGAGAGAGGCATACATGCTACAGGCTGATTATGTTATATATACTATGTTACTATAGGTGCTTTAGTCTCTATACCAGAGCTTGGCACATTGCTGGCCCTACGAGATATTACTTGCTGCAATGGGCTCCCAGACACAGAGCCTGTAGTGGTCTCAGCCTAAGTACTAGTGATGCTCTCATTTATATTTTACTTAGTTGGTTACATTGTCACGCCCCAGTCCCAAAATATCGAGGGACTAGACACGTGGCAATGGCCAACATCACACACCGATGGACAAACTCAATTTAATGGATCCATCGGGCATACTTAAGCTGTAATACAACAATAAGGGTCTAGATATACTAATCTCATCCACAAAAATGAATATAGTAATATCAGAATTATAAAGCAAGATCAATCTCAATAAAATATAAACTCGGGAAATAACCCGATAATGAGTCTGATACATCTGTCGAGATACAAGAATAAAGATAACCACAGCAAATACTGAGTATGGAAACAGTATATACTCAGAAGATACCCTCGGTGATCACTCGTCTACTGGATCTGGTACTGCTCCAGTGCTTGCTCCTGATAATGCTCCTGCTCTGTATAACTCGGGGTCGATCTCGTTTGTAAATCCTGGGGACATAGTCCGGATCCAGGTCCTCAGGGGACATAACAAGGTACAGATAATACAAGACAAAATACAGTGTAATAGTAAATGAAATAAATAGGGTAAACTATATAACCAGCTAAGTGATATGCAAGTGAGAGTTTTAGTCATACTCAGGCTGAGACTACTACAGGATCAGTGTCGAAGAAACCCATAGCAGTATTCTCTCGAAGGGCCAGAACTGGTGCCAAAGCTCTATATCAAAAACTCAGACACATCCAGATGACAATATATATAATATAATCAGCCTTTTGTATGGTAAATCTCTCCCCACCCAATATAATCTCACGTCTCATGTCCATGACACGCAGGATCAAAACTAATGCAGCAAGTCATATAATGTCTATGAATAAAATGTCTATATCATAAAACCTGTATCCTACACAGAATCACCATGAATATCTCAGGAAGATTCTGTCTCATGAATAGTGTCAAGTATCCTGGGTCTATGTACTTGATAAGACAAGTACGAGAATGTAAAGGGTCACGATATCCATCTCTAGGTGACGTTACACAACTCCGCGTACGGTGTTGGCACCCGACTATTAATCGGACGCTAAGTAAGTCACACGGTCCTAGGTCAAGCATGCACAACAATATAAATATAGTCAAAGGAATAATAACAAGAACTGTAAGTTTTGGCAAGGTACACTTGCCTGGGGTTGGAATACCAACAGCTGTCCCTGTATCAGTGGATCCTGCAGGTACTCCTCCAAAAGTTATAATAAACATCACTAACAGTCTCAAAAAATATCAAATAGCTAGAAACGCCTGTCCTTAAGTCCAATTTAGACACAGGGGCAAAAATGACAGTTTCTGGTCAAAGCGGGGTCCACATGTGGGCCGCTTTGCACCGAAAAATGTGTCAGGGTCAAAGGTCTCCAAATTTGTCAAACTTAGTGTCAACAAGTCTAGAATGATGATACGAACCCAACAGAACTTTCAGAATTGGATTCCGATGAGCCGATCACCAAATCGCCCGTCAAGTGGAGCCTGTGGGGCCCACGATACGCGATTTTGTCAATGTTCTCAGAATCGAACCAAACTTGGGTCACAGGACCAGCGTATTGCTACGAGTCCGATGGCACAAGTTTTATCTCGATCCGACGTGTGCACACAAAGTTACGACGTGTTCCAGAAAGGGCAGATACGGGGCGTTGTCGGCGATACGCGTTGATTCCGGTGTGCACGCACATCCAAATCAACTTTTACGAAATCCCACACGTCCGTATCGACGGTGCGCATGTTTCGGTAAAGACCACGTGCGACCAAGTCGTCCCGTTTGGTGAGGCACACTCAATTCCAGGGTAAAATGGGGCGTTGGTTTTCCTGTTTTTGGATCGCGGTGTACGATCACCACAGGACGCGATGCACCGAGCGAGTTGTACGGTCATCGAGAGGGTTATACAGTCTACGCGACACAACTGACGGAACGAAAAACAGAATCACGAGGAGAGAGAAAACGCTACCTGAATAGGGCTCCGTGAAGACCGATTTCTCGTGTCCGTGTCGACACGACACAGTGTGTCCGAGTTCTAGGGTTAGGGTTTGGGGGCTTCACCGGAGTCGGGAGGCTGCTGGCGGCCGAGGGAGGCCGGAGACGGTCGGCCAGGGCACGGGCTAGGCGGAGCTGTGGCTGGATCGAGGAGAGAGGCGTTAGGTTTCAGGGGGTCGGAGCTAGGGGTTTCGTCGGGGTCGGAGAAGACGGAGGAGATGGGGGTGCTGCTCGGGGTGCTGGCCGACGAGGGGCTCGGGGTTGCGGGCGGAGGATAGGGTGGAGCTGGTGAGGGGATGGAGCCGAGAGGGGTCGTCGAGTGGGTGCTGCGGGCGAACTTGGGTGGAGCGGGGAGAACGAAAGGAGGAGACGGATGAGAGGAGTTGCAGCGGGCCGGAGATGAGGGAGTCGGAGGCTGGGCGGAGGGTGGAGCTGGAGGGCAAGGCGGCATCGCGGCGGAGCGCAGCGGAGAGAGGTTGGGGCTGCGGGCCGCGGAAGGCATCGGGCTTGTCACTACCACATTTTAGGAAAAAGGGTATTTTAGTAATTTCCTATTTAAATAAATATTGTGCATGGTAAATAATTTTTGTTGTATTATTTAATTATTGTTGGATGTTATTTAATTATTTTGGACTTATTTTAGTGGACCCAACTAGTGTAGTTTGGACCCATGGACCAACATGAATTAAATAGTTAGATTTGGCCCATTTAGAAAGCCCATAGTTAAGGAGATGGATTAAATTAATTAAGTGATTAGACTAGAAGCTTCCTTCCTTAATTATTTCTTCATGAGAGGCCCCAAGGGGTACATTGGACATTTTATAATTGCTTGGGAGAGGGGCAAGGCCGGCCTATTAAAAGAGGGAGGGAATTTCTCTCTCCTCTCATTCTCATTCTAAATCTAGATCTAGAATTTTCCACTCCCAAATTCCCTCCATTCTCATTCCAATTCCCTACCAAATTCATTCCAAATTCTTCCCAATTCACCATTAGAGAAGGAGGAAGCAAGGATCTAGAAGAAGGAAGCAAGGATCTACAAAGAGGAGCAAGGATCTACAATTTGGAAGCAAGTTCTTCTCAATTGGAGGTTTCATTGAGAATCCATCTCCCAATAGGTATAATTCAGATTTTCCCATTTAAATAGCTTCTAAATCTGAGATTTAATCATGTAAAATCAACCTATATGTATGTACTACCCATAGGACTTTATTTTGTGTTCATAGGAGACCCATGGAGAAAGTTAGGTTGCTTTTTGTGTTAATTTTGTTGGAATTCCGAATTTACATTTTGTTGTGTGTATCAATTGATCCTATAGATCAATTGGACATGAGCTTATGTATTTGGGGCTAGTGTCGTATCCATAATTTGGTACATGTGGTTCGTATCCCAACTATTTGGTGATACGTGTCATTTTGGGGGTTTTTCCTCCGACACGGGGCTTTGAACATGTCGTATTTTGACACGGACACATAGATCTACTTTTGACACTTTGATTTATTCATAAATATTATTTGTGATTTGTTTGTATCCTTCGGGGTACAATTGGTTGTGTGTTGGACTCGTGTCACATGCGTATCCTAGATCTAGTGGGATACGGTGTGATACTCTCCAATTGTGTGAATTTTTGAATAGATCTAATTATGTATGGTTTAAATTCTTCAATTATAATTAGTAAATATATATAGATATTATATATTTATTTTGTGTATTTATTATAGTAATTATTGTAGCATAAATCTATATATTTTTGTGTGTGCTAATATGATGTACAAATATAATATGTAGCTTTCTTGCATGTAATTATATATGTACTTATGTTAATAGTATAAATTATACATAAATGTTTTATAAAATATATTTATGTGTTTAATTGTGTAATTATATTATTTATAATTATTATGTAATTATTTGTATATTAATGTATATATTTTAGGTGTGCTTCTAGCCATGTAAAATATGAACATTAATATGTGCATGTGTTGTAACTATTAGTATTTAATTATAAGTTTATATGTGCATATATATATAAGTATATAATTATTTATTTATATATATGTATTGTGATTATTATTGCATATATATATTTATATATATATATATTTATATTTATATATATATATATTTATATTTATATTTATATTTATATTTATATTTGTTTTGGTGACAGTGGTTTCTATGACAGTGAAACTATCATTATTTGGTCTGAACAGCAGCCGCTGTACAGTGGTCAGCATTAATGACAGATCTGTCATTAATGCTGCGGCAGTTTTGAGCGGCAAACTTTCAGCGACGTTTTTTTTGTGACAGTTTGAAACTGTCAGCAAACTGTGACAGCAGCGGTTTTGTATATGGAGTTTCTGCGACGAATTTTCAGTGACAGTCAAGACTGTCACTATTAAACCTGTTTTTATTTTATCTTGTTTTGTTCACTGTTTTCAGTGACGCTTTGACAGTTTTAAATTATATTTTATATATTATTATTGTATATATATATATATGTGTATATATATGTATTTTGTATAATATTTGTAATAATATATTATGTTATTTGTATACATATTGGTTTGTATATATATTATTTTAGGGTATATATTATTTGTATTAGTAGTATACTTTGTGTGAGTATGATTTGGGATTTAATTTTTATTCCTAAATTGTTGTATTTTATTTCTATATTATTTATATAGATTTCTTGTGAGGTTGACCTTGGTTTGACTTTAGTTGACTTTAGAGTTGACCATAGTTGACTTTTGACTTAGAATTTATTTATTGACCTAGGAGTTGACTAGTTTGACTTATTCTCTTTTCGGGACCTTGTTTTAATGTGGTATTCCATATCTAGGTCTTCGAGGCACCGAGTCAGACATCTGTGAGACTGTTCTTTGGATTTCAGGCGAGTACATTCTCTGATAGTTTCTCATTTATGATATCCTCTACGTTCGTTGTATCTAGTGTAGATTTACATGTTTCTCTCGACACTATGGTTACACGGATTCGTATATCCGGATCTCGTCATGAGATGTTATTCCTTGGTATATGGTGTATATGGTGCAAGTATTGTTCATTGGTTATCTTGTACATGTACAGACACCGATTCTCGGGGAGACTAGCTATCTTCTTGGGGAATCTAGTACCATAGCATACCGTGGTTGGATCTATTATACCAGTTGGGGGTGGGGAGTATTAGTATAGATATGTGATCAAATCCCTATTGAATAAAGTATTGGTAAGCGAATAGTGTTGATCATGCACCGCACGTATGATTAGCCAGGCCGCATTGTATCTTGCCCAAGCCAATCACATGTTAAGCTAGTACTCACACACTTAGTCATTAGTATTATTGTTTCATTGGCATATTGTTCATTATTGTATTTCTTTCCAGTATTTTCTTATTGTCTATATATCTCTTGTATCTATTTTGTGCATCTTGTTTATCCACAGCTATTTACTGTTACATAGTTTTTATCATGGATTAGAACTGCTGTTAGAGATGTACTCTGCTCCTTTTCTGACTGGATATATTTTTCCAGATGACACTGAGGAGTACCCTACCTATTATGGACCCCAGGATGTTGTGGGTTTAGATTCGGAGACCCTGGATCAAGAGGGACTTATCCCAACTGAGACAGTTGACCCTGGAGTGTAGCTTGTAGTATGATAGTATTCTTTTGTACTGGATTTGTCTCCAGCTTATTTTTGTTACTCTTCAGACTCATTGATGTATTATTTTAAACTCATGAGTTGATGACTATTCTATTCTTATCTGATTCGTGTTTATTCTATCTTAGTTCTGTGATTGAGTACACTATCTTTTGGTGGTTCATTATATTAGATAGACTTTCTAGACAGCGTTCTACCGCCGATTCTGCGACGTAGGCTGGGCGTTGTTTCCGACTAGTACCCTTACCCCGGGTGCGGGTCGTGACATATTTTTGGTGGTGGCCCATGCAGGTCTAGCTTCACAAGTATGTGATATCGTGGTAGTGCGACAACTTAGTTGTACTACTGCGAGCCTGCAATAGGATATAGGATATAGGCTGAGATACTCAATCACATCTAGGAAAATTCTTTTGATTCAACTATTCTCCTTTGATATTGATACTTGATCTCTTAAACTGTCCTTTCCTTGATGTCTTACATCTTGTGCCATATTGATTCTTTCTTTCGCTTTGTCTCAGGATGCCGCCTAAGACTAGATCACAGCAGGGGAGAGCAGCTTCTGAGAGGTCTGCGACATCCCGAGGGCCTGCACCAGTCACTTCTCCGGTGATTGGAGTGTCAGCTGCTTTCGGAGGTCCACCACCTACTCAGAGGACTGTGCCAGCTATATCTGAGGGGCTTCCACCTCCACCTCCTGTGCCAGCAGAGGCGTCACAGATGTTTACACTGTTTCGTGAGATGCTCGAGGCACAGAGGGCTCAGTCAGAGGCACATCAGAGGCAGACCGACGTTCTACGGCAGGGCATCGAGAGTGCTCATCAGCTTGCTCGTGTTGTAGTTGAGAGAGGAGTTCCGGTCCAGCAGCAGGTTGTTCCTCAAGTTGCTCAGCTTCGGCCAGGCAACATTCAGGACTTCAAGAAACTGGAGCCTAGGGTTTTCAAAGGGACGGAGGGCATCGTCTATGCTGATGATTGGCTCGAGGACATTGAGCGTCTTATGAGGGTGTCCCGTCTTTCTGAAGATCTGAAGGTTGAGGCGGTAGGACTTCAACTGTTCGACGTTGCTCGCACTTGGTTCAGGAATGAGCCGGTTCTAGTTGACGCAGGACAATCTTGGGAGGTATTCAAGGACCTTTTCAAGAAGAAGTTTTTCGCTCGGATAGACAGGCTTGACTTGGGGAGACAATTTGAGAGTCTCATTCAGGGAAGCATGTCTGTGGAGGAATACGCTGCGGAGTTCGGTAGGTTGAGCCGATTTGCAGAGTACTTGGTGAGGGAGCCGGAGGTTCGAGCTATTCGTTTCCGTGAGGGTCTAAACTGGGAGGTGAAGATTCTCATTCCGTCTTTTTATGAGACATACTCGGAGATACTTGCGGAGGCACGCAAGGTTGAGCGGGATCTGGGTTTGAAGACCAAGAGAGACCGTGATTCTTTTCTGGGGGCCAACGGCAGTGCAGTATCTGCCAAACGTCCTTATTTCCAGTCCAGACCTTTCCAGCAGCCACAGCAGAACCAGACTCCAGCTAGAGCGCCTTTTCACCAGGCACCTCAGCAGCAGAGGCAGTTACAGCAGGCCCCATGCAACTTCTGCAAGAAGCCCGGCCACATCTGGGAAGTTTGCAGGAGGAGGCTAGGAGTTTGTTTGTATTGTGGTACTGAAGGGCATCAATCGAGGGAGTGTCCTCGTCGTGCAGTTCAAGAAGCAGCTCCAGCTCCGAGGACACAGACGAGACCACCTGCAGCACAGCCGAGGGGACCGCTTCCGACATAGCAGCAGCGTTTTGTCCAGCATCAACAGCAGGGAGGTGCTCGGCAGGGACGAGCGTTTGCTATGACCGTCGAAGAGGAGGAACCCACAGGAGATGTCATCGCAGGTTCTATTCTTCTTGATTCTATTCCAGCTTTAGCTTTGTTTGATAGTGGTGCTTCCCATAGTTTTGTATCTGTTTCTTTTGCTCTGAAGCATGGTTTGGTAGCTGAGTCTTTGCTTAGGACTTGCAAGATCATGACCGGGGGAGGCATTATCCTGGTTAATGATATTTGTAAGGATCGGAGAGTTACTTTGGGAGGCCAGGAGTTGAGTGCGTGTCTACTTGTAATGCCACTTCCAAGCTATGACATTGTACTTGGGATGGATTGGTTGAGTAGGCACCGTGCTAGCATAGACTGTAGAGGAGGTAGAGTTTTGTTTGGTTTGCCAGGAGAGCCAGAGTTTGAGTTTGCTAGAGGAGCTGCGGAGCAGGGAGAAAGCATTATTTGTGGAGCTATGGTGGAAGACAAGGAGTTGCCACATCCGTTGATAGCAGAATTCTTGGATGTGTTTCCTGAGGAATTGTCAGGATTGCCACCAGATCGAGATGTTGAATTTTCTATAGACTTGGTGCCAGGTGCAGAACCAATTTCGCAACATGTCTATAGAGTAAACAACAGCGAGCTGGTCGAGTTGAAGAAGCAGGTGGACGAATTACAGGATAAGGGGTTTATCAGATCGAGTTCTTCACCATGGGGAGCCCCGGTATTGTTTGTACCAAAGAAGGATGGATCGGTGCGCATGTGCATTGATTACAGGGCTTTGAATAATCTAACTATCAAGAATAAGTATCCTTTGCCACGGATTGATGATCTGTTTGATCAGTTGAGTGGTGCGAAGGTGTTTTCTAAGATAGATTTGAGATCAGGCTACCATCAAGTGAAGGTGAAGCCGGAGGACATACCGAAGACTGCTTTTAGAACTCGGTATGGTCAGTACGAGTTTATGGTGATGCCGTTTGGTTTGACTAATGCACCGGCAGTATTTATGAACTTGATGAACAGGGTGTTCCACCAGTACCTTGACAAGTTCGTGGTGGTGTTCATCGACGACATACTCATATACTCGAGGACACCGGAGGAGCATTTGAGGATTGTGTTGGATGTGCTGAGGAAGGAGAAGCTGTATGGGAAGTTGTCCAAATGTGAGTTTTTTTTGGACAAAGTAGAATTCTTGGGGCATGTTGTGACTGGTGATGGTATTTCAGTGGATCCGAAGAAGATTTCAGCAGTGGAATCTTGGAAGACTCCGAGTTCAGTAGCAGAGATCAGGAGTTTCTTGGGATTGGCAGGCTATTACAGGAAGTTTGTGCAAGATTTTTCGAGGATTGCCGAGCCGATGACCAGACTCACAAGGAAGGATGTGGAGTTTGTTTGGACGGAGGATTGCCAGGTTGCTTTTGAGGAGTTGAAGAAGAGGTTGACGTCTGCTCCTATTTTGACGTTGCCATCAGGGTCCGGAGGTTTCACTATTTATAGTGATGCATCGGGGAAGGGTTTAGGTTGTGTTCTTCAGCAGCATGGGAAAGTGATTACCTATGCATCCAGGCAATTGTGTCCTCATGAAAAGAACTATCCTACCCATGATTTGGAGTTGGCAGCTATCATATTCGCCCTGAAGTTATGGAAATATTATTTGTACGGAGAGCGTGTGGAGATCTTCACAGACCACAAAAGCTTGAAGTACGTTTTCACGCAGAAGGAGTTGAACATGAGGCAGCGTCGGTGGTTGGAATTGATGAAGGATTTTGATATCTCTTTACAATATCATCCTGGGAAAGCCAATGTAGTTGCCGATGCTTTGAGCAGGTATCCGGTAGCTATGTTCTTGACGCAGGATCGATATCTGTTGGAGGACTTGGAGAGCTTGGGCATTGAGGTGATTG
Source organism: Iris macrosiphon (assembly GCA_036927795.1). Classification (NCBI taxonomy): domain Eukaryota; kingdom Viridiplantae; phylum Streptophyta; class Magnoliopsida; order Asparagales; family Iridaceae; genus Iris; species Iris macrosiphon. The sequence goes on from JAYESA010000004.1 coordinate 214,277,829, forward strand.
TTCCTGGGTGTGCTATGCAGATGTGGAGATTGTAGATACACTCAGATTTGATGGACAGGATCAAGGCAGCACAGTATGATGATGTATCTTTGAGGAGTATCAGAGCTCAGGTGAGAGCAGGATTGGAGGATGATTTCACTATTGCAGAGGATGGATCCTTGAGGCATAGAGTTAGATTGTGTGTGCCTAGTGGGGAGTTGCACGAGGAGGTGTTGCAGGAAGCGCATCGCTCTCAGTATTCCATACATCCAGGTGCTAACAAGATGTATCGGGATATGCGAGAGAGTGTGTGGTGGTATGGCATGAAGAGGGAAGTGGCACAGTTTGTATCCAGATGCTTAATGTGCCAGCAGGTGAAAGCCGAGAGGCAGAGGCCAGGAGGGTTACTTCAGCCATTACCCATTCCAGAGTGGAAGTGGGAACACATTACTATAGATTTTGTGTCCGGACTTCCACGATCTCCAGGAGGGAAAGACGCGATTTGGGTCATTGTTGATAGATTGACCAAGTCGGCCCACTTTTTGCCTTTCAAAGTGGGTTTGTCTACGGAGAAGCTGGCAGAGATGTATGTGAGGCAGATCATTAGGATACACGGAGTTCCCTTTAGCATAGTCTCAGATCAAGATAGTCATTTCACTTCTCATTTCTGGAGGAGTTTGCAGGAGAGTTTGGGCACTCAGCTCAAGTTCAGTACTGCATATCATCCCCAGACAGATGGGCAGTCAGAGAGGACTATCCAGACTCTCGAGGATATGTTGCGCACTTGTATACTAGATTTCGGGGGTTCTTGGGAGGACCATCTCCATTTGGTAGAGTTTGCTTACAACAACAGTTACCAGGCCAGTATAGAGATGTCACCTTTTGAAGCTCTATATGGTCGGAGGTGTCGTACTCCTTTGTCTTGGGATAATGTTGGAGAGAGAATTTTGCTTGGGCCAGAGATGGTTGTGGATGCAGCGGAGAAGGTTCATTTGATCAGAGACAGACTTCGAGTGGCGCAGGACAGACAGCGGCATTGGGCCGATAGCCATCGGAGACCTTTGGAGTTTGAGGTATAGTTTAGATTTTGTTTGTGCTTGTTCTTGTTTGTTATAGATTAAGTTCTTAAGATGGTGTTTTGTTCTAGGTGGGTGGTTTGGTGTTTCTGAGGATTTCTCCAACACGAGGCACGATTCGCTTCGGTGGAGACGGAAAGCTTAGTCCACGATTCATCGGACCTTTCACTATTCTAGAGAGGGTCGGTGCAGTTGCTTATAGACTAGACTTGCCACCTGCATTGGAGGGAGTGCACAACGTGTTTTATGTGTCGCAATTGAGATGATACGTGGCAGATCCTAGTCATGTATTGGATCACTCGGAGATAGAGGTGGGCCCTACTCTTAGCTATCCAGAGCAGTCAGTTGAGATTCTGGATCGGAGAGAGAAGGTGCTGAGGAACCAGACTATTTCTTTGGTGTGCGTCGCATGGAGGCATCACTCTCCGGGGGAGTCTACCTGGGAGAGAGAGGATGACATGCGAGAGCGTTATCCATATTTGTTTGTACCTTGAGGTATGTTAATTCTCTAGTTATGTTCTGTTCATTGTTATGTTTTGTTAGTTGTGATTCTTTAGTTCTGTTTTGTGATTTTCTGGGGGTAGTTTTCGTCTTTGAATTTCGAGGACAAAATTATTTTAAGGAGGGTAGACTTGTCACTACCACATTTTAGGAAAAAGGGTATTTTAGTAATTTCCTATTTAAATAAATATTGTGCATAGTAAATAATTTTTGTTGTATTATTTAATTGTTATTGGATGTTATTTAATTATTTTGGACTTATTTTAGTGGACCCAACTAGTGTAGTTTGGACCCATGGACCAACATGAATTAAATAGTTAGATTTGGCCCATTTAGAAAGCCCATAGTTAAGGAGATGGATTAAATTAATTAAGTGATTAGACTAGAAGCTTCCTTCCTTAATTATTTCTTCATGAGAGGCCCCAAGGGGTACATTGGACATTTTACAATTGCTTGGGAGAGGGGCAAGGCCGGCCTATTAAAAGAGGGGGGAAATTTCTCTCTCCTCTCATTCTCATTCCAAATCTAGATCTAGAATTTCCCACTCCCAAATTTCCTCCATTCCCATTCCAATTCCCTACCAAATTCATTCCAAATTCTTTCCAATTCACCATTAGAGAAGGAGGAAGCAAGGATCTAGAAGAAGGAAGCAAGGATCTACAAAGAGGAGCAAGGATCTACAATTTGGAAGCAAGTTCTTCTCAATTGGAGGTTTTATTGGGAATCCATCTCCCAATAGGTATAATTCAGATTTTCCCATTTAAATAGCTTCTAAATCTGAGATTTAATCATGTAAAATTAACCTATATGTATGTACTACCCATAGGACTTTGTTTTGTGTTCATAGGAGACCCATGGAGAAAGTTATGGTGCTTTTTGTGTTAATTTTGTTGGAATTCCGAATTTATATTTTGTTGTGTGTATCAATTGATCCTATAGATCAATTGGACATGAGCTTATGTGTTTGGGGCTAGTGTCGTGTCCATAATTTTGTACATGTGGTTCGTATTCCAACTATTTGGTGATACGTGTCATTTTGGGGGTTTTCCCTCCGACACGGGGCTTTGAACATGTCGTATTTTGACACGGACACATAGATCTACTTTTGACACTTTGATTTATTCATAAATATTATTTGTGATTTGTTTGTATCCTTCGGGGTGCAATTGGTTGTGTGTTGGACTCGTGTCACATGCGTATCCTAGATCTAGTGGGATACGGTGTGATACTCTCCAATTGTGTGGATTTTTGAATAGATATAATTATGTATGGTTTAAATTCTTCAATTATAATTAGTAAATATATATAGATATTATATATTTATTTTGTGTATTTATTATAGTAATTATTGTAGCATAGATCTATATATTTTTATGTGTGCTAATATGATGTACAAATATAATATGTAGCTTTCTTGCATGTAATTATATATGTACTTATGTTAATAGTATAAATTATACATAAATGTTTTATAAAATATATTTATGTGTTTAATTGTGTAATTATATTATTTATAATTATTATGTAATTATTTGTATATTAATGTATATATTTTAGGTATGCTTCTTGCCATGTAAAATATGAACATTAATATGTGCATGTGTTGTAACTATTAGTATTTAATTATAAGTTTATATGTGCATATATATATAAGTATATAATTATTTATTTATATATATGTATTGTGATTATTTTTGCATATATATATTTATATATATTTATATTTATATTTATATATATATATATTTTTATTTTTATTTTTATTTGTTTTGGTGACAGTGGTTTCTATGACAGTGAAACTGTCATTATTTGGTCTGAACAGCAGCCGCTGTACAGTGGTCAGCATTAATGACAGATCTGTCATTAATGCTGCGGCAGTTTTGTGCGGCAACCTTTCAGCGACGTTTTTTTATGACAGTTTGAAACTGTCAGCAAACTGTGACAGCAGCGGTTTTGTATATGGAGTTTCTGCGACGAATTTTCAGTGACAGTCAAGACTGTCACTATTAAACCTGTTTTTATTTTATCTTGTTTTGTTCACTGTTTTCAGTGACGCTTTGACAGTTTTAAATTATATTTTATATATTATTATTGTATATATATATATGTGTATATATATGTGTTTTGTATAATATTTGTAATAATATATTATGTTATTTGTATACATATTGGTTTGTATATATATTATTTTAGGGTATATATTATTTGTATTAGTAGTATACTTTGTGTGAGTATGATTTGGGATCTAATTTTTATTCCTAAATTATTGTATTTTATTTCTATATTATTTATATAGATTTCTTGTGAGGTTGACCTTGGTTTGACTTTAGTTGACTTTAGAGTTGACCATAGTTGACTTTTGACTTAGAATTTATTTATTGACCTAGGAGTTGACTAGTTTGACTTATTCTCTTTTCGGGACCTTGTTTTAATGTGGTATTCCATATCTAGGTCTTCGAGGCACCGAGTCAGACATCTGTGAGACTGTTCTTTGGATTTCAGGCGAGTACATTCTCTGATAGTTTCTCATTTATGATATCCTCTATGTTCGTTGTATCTAGTGTAGATTTACATGTTTCTCTCGACACTATGGTTACACGGATTGGTATATCCAGATCTCATCATGAGATGTTATTCCTTGGTATATGGTGTATATGGTGCAAGTATTGTTCATTGGTTATCTTGTACATGTACAGACACCGATTCTCGGGGAGACTAGCTATCTTCTTGGGGAATCTAGTGCCATAGCATACCGTGGTTGGATCTATTATACCAGTTGGGGGTGGGGAGTATTAGTATAGATATGTGATCAAATCCCTATTGAATAAAGTATTGGTAAGCGAATAGTGTTGATCATGCACCGCACGTATGATTAGCCAGGCCGCATTGTATCTTGCCCAAGCCGATCACATGTTAAGCTAATACTCACACACTTAGTCATTAGTATTATTGTTTCATTGGCATATTGTTCATTATTGTATTTCTTTCCAGTATTTCCTTATTGTCTATATATCTCTTGTATCTATTTTGTGCATCTTGTTTATCCACAGCTATTTACTGTTACATAGTTTTGTCATGGATTAGAATTGCTGTTAGAGATGTACTCTGCTCCTTTCCTGACTGGATATATTTTTCCAGATGACACTGAGGAGTACCCTACCTATTATGGACCCCAGGATGTTGTGGGTTTAGATTCGGAGACCCTGGCTCAAGAGGGACTTATCCCAACTGAGACAGTTGACCCTGGAGTGTAGCTTGTAGTATGATAGTATTCTTTTGTACTGGATTTGTTTCCAGCTTATTTTTGTTACTCTTCAGACTCATTGATGTATTATTTTAAACTCATGAGTTGATGACTATTCTATTCTTATCTGATTCGTGTTCATTCTATCTTAGTTCTGTGATTGAGTACACTATATTTTGGTGGTTCATTATATTAGATAGAATTTTTAGACAGAGTTCTACCGCCGATTCTGCGACGTAGGCTGGGCATTGTTTCCGACTAGTACCCTTACCCCGGGTGCGGGTCGTGACAGGGCTCGGCTGCGGGTGTTCTGGGCTGAGGGAAGGGAGAGTCAGGCGGAGGCTAGGGGCTGACAACGGCGGGTCGTAGCAGAGGAGGCGGAGGAGAGGGGTAGTGAAGAATTAGGGTTCCGGCCGACGGGGGTTAAATAGCCTCGTCGGAACAGTGTTCCGACTAGAATTAGGATTTTGGTTTTGGTTACGGGTCCGCGGGTTAACGGGTCGGGTTTAGACCCGGATTCGTTAAGGTTTAAGTGCGGGTACGGGTTGTCGGGTTTCGGGTCGGGTTTAGATCCGACCCGACCCGCTAAGGCTGGGTTCGGTTCAGTTGAACCGGGTCTGGGTTGGTTTGGGTTGGATTGGTTTATTTTGGAAATAAACCGGGTTTATTTCTACGGTTAATTTTAATTAGTTTCTAGGGCTTTAAAAATGCTTCTGGGGTCCAATAAATTCCCAAAAAATTACCCTATGTCTAGTTTTTCATTTTACACCCAAAAATATTATTTCCATAATATTTTAATATTAATTAACATCATTTAAAAATCATTTAAATTCAAAATACCTAGGTTTTAATTACAGAAAAATCCCAAAAAATTACAAAAAATTATGAAAACTCCAAATTTAAAATTTTCTGAAAAATCAGGGGGCTTACAATCTACCCAACTTATAAAAATTTTGTCCTCAAAATTAAACTAGGGCAGGGTCTCTCTATTAAATCTCACTTGATTACAGTCTAAAGAATTCCTCTTAAGTGAACATTGCGGTCTCTACCCAACTTGGAATTTACCCATCTATCATCTAAGGCTATACATCTAAGAAAGTTATGCCCCAAATTATGTTATTGAGTCCTCAAAGTTTTTAACACCAACATGTCATCTATGATATTCCCTTAATCATTTATAAAAGATAGTCACCAAACAATACGACTGGCCTGCAGGGTATATCTAGTACTGTCTATATATCAAACTTATACCAAGCACGATGTTTCATCTTTCCGAAATAAGGGAAGACGGAGATCAATAATAAAGAGTTCAAGGGTGAGGTAATAGAATAGAAGTATCGGGATCAAGGCGTTTAAATAATTCAAATAGGAATTCTTATGGCAGTTGTGGACTAAAATCCTATTCTGGTAATTCCTATTCACATGCTCGCATTGGTACAGTTAGGTAGCAGATACGATATGCTCAGACATATTTAGAGGGCAAGTACATTCGTCTACTAATCACTATATATCTCAATCCACGTAAATTAGTTGTACGAAGGGAGAACCAAGTGCACTATGGTTGATCAGACCGTAGTATACTGATTCTGAAATGTATTAGTGTACATGTCCACTAATACATATGTCATGAACAAGCTCGATAAAGAATAAGCTTGCAAAACTAGGCTATAGAATAGCAGCATAAGTCAAGTACAGCAAATTTAAGTATGCTAGATGGTGATGAAAGGAGGTACAAATTAATCAACTTCACAAAACAAAATAAACAAGCAACCATAATAATAACAGACTCTACAATCTCTACAGTTATCATACAACCTCCTTGTCTAAGTCGCTAGTCGACCAAATAGGGGCAATGACCTTTAAATTCTATTGTCTGAATAACCACCATCTTCTTATACAAGTCTAAAGTTGTGTCATCCTAGTTTACTTCATCAATGGGTCAATAGAGCTAGGTGGTATTATGTTGTGAGGCATACTACCCAACTTAAAACAATAAACTAATACTGAAATTGTCTTAAGGATACCGTGGAAACTTTTGTTAAGGTCTACGAGAATCCTCCTATATTACTTAGGTCATGGTCGTCTTAAGCCTTAGTCTTAGTGCTTATAGGACAAGTGTCGATAGTGAGGATAGAAGAGTTACTGGCCGTCAAGGATAAGGGATCTAACTTGTATCGAGGTGGGGGTACTAATTACGTGACTTAAAGCTAAGGGGTAATCATTAGGTCATAATCTACAATAATAAATTAAACTGTCAAGTTCTAATTACCAATCACACAGCAAAATTTAGAGTAACAACCAAAATAAACAATAAGAGGCGCACAGGAGTCAAGGCAGGATGCAAGTCAAGAAATTAATTCGGATCCGATATAGATGTCAGGAACGATTCAAGCAAGTGGATGAGATTCAAAAACTTATCCTATTCTTATTGCAGGCTTGCTCGGTCTCTAAGTTAAAACCGAACAATTTAGTCGTTGACCTGCATGGGCCACCACAAAAACTATGTCACGCCCCAGTCACAAAATACCGAGGGACTAGACACGTGGCAATGGCCAGCAGCACACACCAATGGACAAACCCAATTTAATGGATCCATCGGGGCGTACCTGTAACCTTCGTATCCTGAAATTCATGCTTAAATATTATTTTTAGGTTAATTTGGGGCTAGTGGAATTTTTCCATAATTTTTAGTTAATTAAAAACTAGTAATCCTAATTTTCTAGAACTTTCAAGAATTTATTTTAGGGTCAAATATAATTAAAAATAGCCCAAACTTTTATTTTAGGTTCTAAATAATAAAATATATTTTCTAGATTTTTTTGGGAATTTTTTGATTATTTTTAGCATTTATTATGAGTTAATTATGAAAAACTGAATTAAAAACTATTTTTTGAAAAAGAAAACCTAAAAAGTAATTAATTCTGCCCAGTCAGCAGACAGGGGCCCACCTATCAGCCAATAGTGCGGGGCCCGCCTGTCAGCGACCGCGGGTGAAGCCGAGCCGAGCCGAGCCGCGTCCTAGTCCGAGTCGGACTCAGCTGAGCCGAGCCGCGTCCGACCGGGACCGTTTGATTTGGGCGGGGCTGCGCGGATGACTGCCACATGGCAAGCTCCTGAGCCGCGGCTGCTCTTTCTCTCTCCTATATATATATATATATATATATATATATATATATATATATATATATATATATATATTAGTTTAGTTATTTTCTAGGGTTTTTCTTCAACCGATTTTTGGAGAATTGCCATCTAGGGTTCCTTCATCTTCCAGAAGCCATTGCGCATAGCTACGGACTCCAAACGAGGCCTAGTTTTTTGTGTTAGAACGATATTGAGGTTAGATTTCTGATTATATAATTTTCTTTACGAAATTATGATTTTTAAATTCTGGAAAATTCGTAGAACACAGCATATCTGAAAATAGACGTGTTTTGATGTTTTCGTGATTTCGGGAGAACCAGGAATCAAAATCATGAACCGTTTAAAGTTTCGGAAAGCTAATGTCGAGATAATTTACATATGTTTTTCCCAGAATTTAATTCGAAGTATTTACATACTGTTAATTCTGTAGAACTTCTAGGTTAGAATTTAACCATCGGTGCACGATACGAAACTTGTATGTGCCATAATTCCCAAACGAATTTGAATTTGGACAAGCCGTAAATTCCAGCGTATTTTTGACGCTGAAATCTAGAGGGAATCATGCATGAAATTCGAGTTTGTGTCGGTTGACTTTTTGGTCAACAGATCGCCTCGATTTGTGTGCCATGAGTCTCGAGTCGATAAATTTAGGTTCTTTTGGGCAAAAATTAGGATTTGACCTAAAAATCAGAGTAATAAGATTAAAATAGGATTTAGAGTAATTATTCCAGAATTAAATAAATTAAAATAAATTATCTTTTGATATGGTAAATTTGTAATACATAAGCTATTTGGACTGTGACTTGGACTCTGATTCATACCACCAGCAGGACCCTAGGCGAGTACATTCTCTGACAGTTTCCATTATGTTGATTATCTCTATAATTCTTGTTGTATAGCGTACATGACTCTGACACTGTTCTTTACACGAGTTGGCATCATCGAGACCTGTCACGAGGAGTCGTGATTGGAATCCATCGTGCTAGCTGGGAAAATGGGGAAATATTAGTAGCTTATGTGATCATACCCAACCTTACATGCATCATAGCTCACCCATACCTCACGTCAGTGCAGCCTGACCATTACATGCCTCATAGCCTGTTACATGTGATTAGCCTGACTATTGCTCGCATCATAGCTATCCGGATGGTTAGCCTGACCCTACATGAATCATAGCTAATCATATGTAACAAGCCTGATCAGTCCCAAGATGATCACATGATATACTAATGTTTCACACACTCGGTTAGAGGATCATTGACATGCATCTCTAGTATATTGATCTAGCATCTCTACATGTTCTAGTTATTGTTCTTGTACATATTTATATACCAGTTCATTGTTCTTGCGTGTACTTGGATTTCTATTTCATTGCTAGATGTACATTAATGATGACATGCTCCAATATTCCATTATTCCAGTATTTCTATTTCCAGTATATCCATGCTCGCTATCATTTCTTATTTCCAGTATTCCTATCTGTCTTGTATTTCTTTACACTGTGTTATAGTTTTTGTCAATATACATGGAACTGCTGTTAGAGGTGTATTTCGTTCCAATTCTGACTGGATATTTTTTCCAGACTGTGACATACAGGATTTGTTCCGGCATACTTGGAGATTGGATGTTATTGATTGCAGGTTAGACTATTTATTGTTATTTGGACTTGTCTTGTATTTTATTTGGTTGCTTCGATATCTCATCGTGCTTTAGCTTATGTAATTAAGTATATTCTATATTATATTGATATCTGTGTCTCCTTATGGAGTTGGATATTCATGTGAGAGTGATTAGCTAGTATTCTGACCTAGACAGCGTTCTACCGCCGATGCTGCGGCGTAGGCTGGACGTACTCACGCACTCGTGCCCAAATTCTGGGTGCGGGTCGTGACAGTACCTAAGTTGTAATACAACAATAAGGGTCTAGATATACTAATCTCATCCATAGAAATGAATATAACAATATCAGAATCATAAAGCAAGATCAATCTCAATAAAATATAAACTCGAGAAATAACCCGATAATGAGTCTGATACATCTGTCGAGATACAAGAATAAAGATAACCACAGCAAATACTGAGTATGGAAACAGTATATACTCAGAAGATACCATCGGTGATCACTCGTCTACTAGATCTGGTACTGCTCCAGTGCCTGCTCCTGATAATGCTCCTGCTCTGTATAACTCGGGGTCGATCTCGTCTGCTAATCCTGGGGATATAGTCCGGATCCAGGTCCTCAGGGGACATAACAAGGTACAAATAATACAAGCCAAAATGCAGTATAATAAAAAATGAAATAAATAGGGTAAACTATATAACCAGCTAAGTGATATGCAAGTGAGAGTTTTAGTCATACTCGGGCTGAGACTACTACAGGATCAGTGTCGAAGAAACCCATAGCAGTATTCTCTCGAAGGGCCAGAACTGGTGCCAAAGCTCTATATCAGAAACTCAGACACATCTAGATGATAATATATATAATATAATCAGCCTTTTGTATGGTAAATCTCTTCCCACCCAATATAATCTCACGTCTCATGTCCATGACACGCAAGATCAAAACTAATGCAGCAAGTCATATAATGTCTATGAAAAAATTCTATGTCATAAAACCTATATCCTACACAGAATCACCATGAATATCTCAGAAAGATTCTGTCTCATGAATAGTGTCAAGTGTCCTGGGTCTATGTACTTGATAAGACAAGTACGAGAATGTAAAGGGTCACGATATCCATCTCTAGGTGACGTTATACAACTCCGCGTACGGTGTTGGCACCCGACTATTAATCGGACGCTAAGTAAGTCACACGGTCCTAGGTCAAGCATGCACAACAATATAAATATAGTCAAAGGAATAATAATAAGAACTGCAAGTTTTGGCAAGGTACACTTGCCTGGGGTTGGAATACCAACAGCTGTCCCTGTATCAGTGGATCCTGCAGGTACTCCTCCAAAAGCTGTAATAAACATCACTAACAATCTCAGAAAATATCAAATAGCTAGAAATGCCTGTCCTTAAGTCCAATTTAGACACAGGGGCAAAAATGACAGTTTCTGGTCAAAGCGGGGTCCACATGTGGGCCGCTTTGCACCAAAAAATGTGTCAGGGTCAAAGGTCTCCAAATTCGTCAAAATTAGTATCAACAAGTCTGGAACGATGATACGAACCCAATGGAACTTTCAGAATTGGATTCCGATGAGCCGATCACCAAATCGCCCATCAAGTGGAGCCTATGGGGCCCACGATACGCGATTTTGTCATTGTTCTCAGAATCGAACCAAACTTCGATCACAGGACCAGCGTATTACTATGAGTCCGATGGCACAAGTTTTGTCTCTATCCGACGTGTGTACACAAAGTTACGACGTGTTCCAAAAAGGACGGATATGGGACGTTATCGACGGATACACGTTGATTCCGGTGTGCACGCACATCCAAATCAACTTTTGTGAAATCTCACACGTCCGTATCGACGGTGCGCACGTTTCGGTAAAGACCGCGTGCGACTAAGTCGTCCCGTTTGGCGGGGCGCACTCAGTTCTGGGGTAAAATGGGGCGTTGGTTTTCCTGTTTTTGGATCGCGGTGTACGATCACCACAGGATGTGATGCACCGAGCGAGTTACACGGGCATCGAGAGGGTTATACAGTCTACGCGACACAACTGACGGAACGGAAAACGAAATCACGGGGAGAGAGGAAACGCTACCTGAACAGGGTCCGTGAAGACCGATTTCTCGTGTCCGTGTCGACACGACACAGTGTGTCCGAGTTCTAGGGTTAGGGTTTGGGGGCTTCCCCGGAGTCGGGAGGCTGCTGGCGGTCGGAGGGAGGCCGGAGATGGTCGGCCAGGGCACGGGCTAGGCGGAGCTGTGGCTGGATCGAGGAGAGAGGCGTTAGGTTTCAGGGGGTCGGAGCTAGGGGTTTCGTCGTGGTCGGGGTCGGAGAAGACGGAGGAGATGGGGGTGCTGCTCGGGGTGCTGGCCGGTGAGGGGCTCGGGGTTGCGGGCGGAGGATAGGGTGGAGCTGGTGAGGGGATGGAGCTGAGAGAGGGTCGTCGAGGCGGGTGCTGCGGGCGGACTTGGGTGGAGCAGGGAGAACGGAGGGAGGAGACGGAGGAGAGGGGTTGCAGCGGGCCGGAGATGAGGGAGTCGGAGGCTGGGCATCGCGGCGGAGCGCAGCGAAGAGAGGTTGGGGCTGCGGGCCGCGGGAGGCGTCGGGCTCGGCTGCGGGTGTTCTGGGCTGAGGGAAGGGAGAGCCAGGCGGAGGCTAGGGGCTGACAGCAGCGGGTCGTGGCGGAGGAGGCAGAGGAGAGGGGTAGTGAAGAATTAGGGTTCCGGCCGGCGGGGGTTAAATAGCCTCGTCGGAACAGTGTTCCGACTAGAATTAGGATTTGGGTTTGGGTTATGGGTCTACGGGTTAACGGGTCGGGTTTAGACCCGAATTCGTTAAGGTTTAAGTGCGGGTTTAGGTTGTCGGGTTTTGGGTCGGATTTAGATCCGACCCGACCCGCTAAGGCTGGGTTCGGTTCAGTTGAACCGGGTCTGGGTTGGTTTGGGTTGGTTTGGTTTATTTTGAAAATAAACCGGGTTTATTTCTAGGGTTAATTTTAGTTAGTTTCTAGGGCTTTAAAAATGCTTCCAGGGTCCAATAAATTCCCGAAAAATTACCCTATGTCTAGTTTTTCATTTCACACCCAAAAATATTATTTCCATAATATTTTAATATTAATTAATATTATTTAAAAATCATTTAAATTCAAAATATCTAGGTTTTAATTACAAAAAAATCCCTGAAAATTATGAAAACTCCAAATTTAAAATTTTCAGAAAAATCAGGAGGCTTACATACATAGCTTGCCCTGAGGGTCTATTCTTACTTACTGTATTTTATTTTGGCTTGAGTATTTATTGTACCTTGCTATGTCCCCTGAGGTCCTGGATCCGGATTATGTCCCCAGGTGTAGACGATGAGAGATATCCCGAGGTTTATGGGGCAGGTGCTACTATTGGAGACGTACAGGTTACAGACGATGAGGTTGTTCCGGAGGACTTCTCTTGAGCACACAGTTTTCTCACCATTTATTTATTATGCTTAGTGTTCTTAGATATTTGATCTTGTAGTGATTTATGGATATTGTATTTGGAGTTATTTTTCTTTCCATTTTGATGACGGGTTGTTCTTCGTGACATTATTTATATTGATTTGGTTGAACAGATCATTTTATATTATTGTGATGAGACATGTCTCTTTGTGATTTTGTTACTTATTGTGGATGAGATTAGATATATAAACTGTGACATGTATCGCAGTCCATTTTATTTGTATTACAGCTTAAGTGCACTCTAACGGGTCCATTAAATTAGGTTTGCACATTAGAGTTGTGCTGTTGGCCATTGCCACGTGGCTAGTCCTTTGGTATTTTGGGACTGGGGCGTGACATAGTTTTTGTGGTGGCCCATGCAGGTCTACGAATATATTGTTTTGGTTTCAACTAAGGGACCGAGCAAGCCTACAATTAGGATATGATAAATTTATAAGATCTAATCCACATGTTGACACATTCTTGACCTCTATATTAGACTCAAATAAATTCTTTGATTTGCATCATGCTTGATTCAACTGTTCGACCCTACACTGTTCCCGACAGAAGAAGAGAAGGCGGAAAAATTCTTTGACGGGCTTGAGCTTGGAGTTACAGAGATTGATTGTCGCAGTTGCACCTACTTCTTATATGGACATCCTTGCAACAGGTTAACGCATGGAACAAGCCAACAGAAGAGCGTCCATCCATAAGCGACAACATGCACTAGTATCAGATCGAGCACCACACGGGGAGCCTGCAAAGCGACCCCAAATAAACCCACCACAGAGAGCAGCATCACGAGCCCCATCCCTTCCTACTTGTCACTACTGTGGCAAGGTAGGCCATATTGAGAGGGAGTGCAGATACAAATTGGAATTATGTTTAGCTTACGGATCTAGTCAGCATTCAGCCAGGGATTTCTCTGAGCATTAGGGAGGAACATCGATGGTTCATCGACCCGCTTTACCAGCACTGAGACCGGTCCAGCAGCCACATCGACCAACTTATCCAGCACCAGGAGCACCATAGGCGAAAGATGGAGGATTCAGACCACCAGCACCTGGAGGATATCAGCCGAGGCCACCCTTGGAATCACAGGCAGCACTCTTCCAGCAAGCCCAGCAACAGCATAGGAAACCACCATAGGGACGTGGACAGGATTTTGCGATGATAGTGGAGGAGGCACGGACTCGAGGAGTAGCGAATATGGGTAAGATTTAGTTGTATCATAGCTAGCTATAGTAATGAATATTTCTAGTAATACTTTAGCATGTGCATGTTAGTTCCATTTCCTAGTCTATACCTAGTATTATATTAGCATGGACTTTTTGGTCTAGAGTGGTAATATGTAAGAGATACCCAAGTTTTCAGAAGCTGTAGTTGATCCTCGTTATAATTAGATTCATTTACTCTTGAGTTACTCATCTCTCATTAACTAAAAAAAAGCTTTCATTGCTTTCCTACGTATTCTGCTTGAACAAAATTCTGACCCTTCCTCTCAATTGTTTTCTTGTTTATGGTCCCTTATCCTTTGTGTCGTACTTCAACAAATGTCATACAACTGTGCCATCTGTTCTGGAGCAAACCTTTCCTGACCGATTATATTTTGTTTTTCTTAATTGTGAGGACGCAATTCTTTAAGGTAGGTAGATTGTGAGCACCCTGGTTTTTATATAAGGTTTGTTCGGTAATTTTTTTTTATTTTAAATATTTATTCGATAATTTATTTGAACTTTGGAAATCAACCACCATGGTTTTAAGATCGTGAGTGCTACACTAGCCTTTTCTTTCCAACCAACCTAGCATGCTCGACTTAGACGAATCAAATTAGGCTCTTGCCATGACTGTCCCTCAAAAATTCGCAATCCTATGCCTTATTTTGGTCGCACAACTTTCGTAACATAATTACGAGAAAATGATAATTAATTAACCTTTTTGTTGTGGCGTACGATTTTAATACGCTACACCAACCCACTGCTTCCAACTAAATCCATACTATGGCCTAACTGGTCTAATTACGCACATGACACTTGAGTTGCGTTATCCGAACCCCATGCATGCTCCCAATATAATATTAAATAGAAAATAAAATTTATGGATTTATATAATTAATTTAATATTCATTTATATTTGGTAAATCTCTTTCAAATTAATATGAATTGGGTTGTAAATTATTTGTTGGAAGAAATATAAAAAAATTAGAATTTTTTCCAAGTACCTAGCTATTTTTGGGAATTTTTTACATATAACTATGAATAAAATAAAATAAATAAAATAAAATAAAATCCTTACCTAACTAAAAACCCAAACCCACTAACCTAACCCAACCCATGTAAATTTTCTTCCTACGTATATGTGTGTGTGTGTGTGTGTGTGTGTGTGTGTGTGTGTGTGTGTGTGTGTGTGCATAAAACCCTAACCCTAATCCTAAACCACCTCCATCATCACCCACGTCGGACCCCGACCACTCAGGCGACCACCCTGACCCTCGTCGTCGTCATCGCCGCAGCCATCCTCGCGCGAGCAGCAGCAGCAGTAGCATCATCCAACCAACGAGCCTATCTTTGAGGTACGAGAACGCCCTCCTCGCTCGATAATTTTATGCACTTTTTGTTCGTACACATTAGCAATATGAAGGCCATCAAACCCCTTCAAGAAGTTTGAATTTAGATGACCTATATTAGGAGAAATTCAAACCGAAAGTTGGTCCAAAAATCTGGGTTTCGAACAATTTTGAAACTATCCAAACACCTATATTTTGAGCGCTATAACTCTCAACCCACGAGGCCAAACTGAGTTATCCTTTTTCTTATGGAACAACAACATAACCAAGATTAAATCCCTTCAAATAGTTTTATTTATTTCTGTTTTAATTTTAATTTATTCTGTATTAAAATTGACCAAAAACTTATTTTTAAAGAACCCAAAATCTCCGATATGGGGTATGTCCTGCCAAACAAGGCCATGTCATCGTGTGCGGATTATACCGAATGGTACGTAACGTAAACACAGATGTGTGGGATTTCGCGAAACTTGATTTGGACGTGTGTGCACGTCGGAATCAACGTGTATCCGCCAAAAAATACCGTATCGGCCTATTCCGACACCTCGCCATAACTTTGTGTGTACATGTCAGTTTATAACGAAACTTATGCCATTGGATTTACAGCGTTACGTTGGTCCTGTGACCCAAGTTTGGTTCGAAACAGAGAACATTGACAAAACACCATTTTAAGGGCCCTACGGTTCCACATAACGGGCAATTTCGTGATCGGCTCATATGAATCCAGTTATGGATGTCTCATTGGGTTTGTATCATCGTTTTGGACTCATAGATACTAAGTTTGATGAATTTAGATAACTTTATCTCCAGGTTGTTTTTTGGTGCGAAGTGGGCCACATGTGGACCCCGCTTTGACCAAAAATTTTAATTCTGCCCCTATGTCCAAATTGGATTTATGGGTAATCAATCCTAGCTATTTAAAGTATTCTGAGAATATTGGTGATGTTTGTTTCAGCATCCGGAGGAGTACGTGCAGATTCCACTTTTTCAGGAGTAGTTGACGGAGTTCAGAACCTAGGTAAGTGTACCTTGCCAAACTTGCAGTAGATCATGTTATATATTATGCTTGTGTTTCTTTATATATATATATATATATATATATATATATATATATATATATATATATATATATTATTGTGATGTACCTACTTAACCTAGGACCGTGAGACGTTGCTTAGCATCCGAACAAGATTCGGGTATCGATGCCATACGCAGAGTCGTGTAACGTCACTTAGAGATTTGATTCCATAATCCTATTTTTACATGATTGCTTTACCAAGTACGTTTTACCGTAGGACACTTGACACTATTTCATATGATAGAATCTTTTTTGAGTTATTCATGGTAATTATGTATAGGCTTACATGATTCGTAATATGAGACTTGCATATTACATGGATATTATTATGACTCATTGTACCAGCTAGAGGTCATGATCTTGCATGGTATGGACATGAGAGATTATGGACATGAGATATGAGGTTACATTGGGTGGGGAGAGACACACATGCTACAGACTGATTATGTTATATATATACTATGATACTGAAGGTGCTTTAGTCTCTATAACAGAGCTTGGCACATTACTGGCCCTACGAGATATTACTTGCTACTATGGGCTCCCTGACACAGAGCCTGTAGTGGTCTCAGCCTGAGTACTAGTGATGCTCTCATTTGTATTTCACTTAGCTGGTTACATAGCTTGCCCAGAGGGTCTATTCTTACTTACTGTATTTTATTTTGGCTTGAGTGTTTATTGTACCTTGCTATGTCCCCTGAGGACCTGGATCCGGATTATGTCCCCAGGTGTAGACGAGGAGAGCTATCCCGAGGTTTACGAGGCAAGTGCTACTATTGGAGACGTACAGGTTGCAGAGGACGAGGATATTCCGGAGTACTTCTCTTGAGCACACAGTATTCTTACCATTCATTTATTATGCTTAGTGTTCTTAGATATTTGATCTTGTAGTGACTTATGAATATTGTATTTGGAGTTATTTTTCTTTCCATTTTGATGATGGGTTATTCCCCGTAATATTATTTATATTGCTTTAGTTGGATAGATCATTTTATATTATTGTGATGAGACATGTCTCTTTGTGATTTTGTTACTTATTTTGGTTGTGATTAGATATATAAATTATGCCATGTATCGTAGACCATTTTATTTATATTACAGCTTAAGTGCACTCTAACAGGTCCATTAAATTTATTTTTTTATTGGAGTTGTGCTACTGGCCATTGCCACATAGCTAGTCCCTTGGTATTTTGGGACTGGGGCATGATAGGCTCTGTGTCAGGGAGCCCATAGCAGCAAGTAATATCTCGTAGGGCCAGTAAATGTGCCAAAGATCTGGGATAGAGTCTAAGGTACCTCCAGTAACAAAGTATATATATATATATATATATATATATATATATATATATATATATATATATATAACATAATCAATCTGTAGTATGGTGTGTGTCTCCCCACCCAATGTAACCTCACGTCTCATATCCACGATATCTCATGTCCATAACACGCAAGATCAGGACCTCTAGCTAGTATAACGAGTCATAATGATATATATATATATAATATTCAAGTCTCATATCACGAATCATGTAAGCCTATACATAATGACCATAAATAACTCAAGAAGGATTTTGTCACATAAAATAGTATCAAGTGTCCTACGGTCTGACGTACTTAGTAAAACAAGCACATAAAAATAGGATCGTGAAATTAACTCTCTAAGTGACGTTACAAGACTCCGCGTACGGCGTCAACACCCAAATTTTGTTCGGACGCTAAGCAACGTCTCACGGCCCTAGGATAAACACACGCATCAACCATATAAAATAACTATAATAACTAAATAAGATAATTAAGGCAAGGAACTGTGATACATCATAGCAAGGTACACTAGCTTGAATTCTGGATATGGTGACGTCCAACTGGCGAGCTCAATGCGTCAACTGCTTCTGAAAATATGGAATCCGCATGAATGTCTCTGAATGCTGCAACAGACATTACAACATTTCCAAAATATAAGAAATAGCAAGGATTGACTGCCCATAAGTCTAATTTAGACACATGGACAAAATTGACAGTTTTGGGTCAAAGTGGGGTCCACATGTGGCCCACTTCGTACCAAAAAATGTGCCAGAGATAAAGTTCTCCAAATTCATCAAACTTAGTTTTTACGAGTCTAGAATGATCATACGAACCCAACAGAATATACAGAACTAGATTTTAATGAGCTGATCACGAAATCGTCCATCAAGTAGAACTGTAGGGCCCACGAAACGACATTTCGTATACGTTCTCAGAATTCTACCAAACTTGGGGCACATGACCAGCGTAACGCTATGAATCCAATGGCACAAATTTCGTTTTGAAACGACAAGCAAACACGAAGTTATGAAAAGGTATCGGAATATGCCGATTCGATATTTTTTACGGATATGCGTTGATTTTGGTGTGTACGCACATCCAAATCAAGTTTCGAGAAAGCCCATATGTCCGCATTTATGATACGCACCTTTCGGTGCAATCCGCATACGCCAAAGTCACCTCGTTTGGCGAAACAAACTCCGTATCAGAGAAAATTTAGGTTTTTGAAAATAAGTTTTTCTTGATTTTGGAACTCAAATAATTATCAACCTAATTCAAATTAAGATAAACTAATTGAAGACGCTAGAAGGGGGTTAGATAGGGATCATACCACATAAGGTGGCACGAGATTCGGACCAGCGAGGAGAGCGGTAACGCGCCGTGAAGTTGACTCATTGAAACTAAAATTCTGCTCAATTTTATGGTGTTCTCGGTCGTGGGGAAGGGGATCGATCATGTTCGGCCTCGAGGAAGCACGAGGGAGGTCGTCCAGTAAGGGGGTGCTCGTCGGGGGTCGTGGGACATCTGGGCTCGCCGGGGTGGTCGTCGACGGTCGACTACGACAGCCACAGCAGGGTTGATGACGCGGGTATGGGGGCGTTGGTCAGTCGACGTGGCAAAGGGGAGGGCTTGGTGGTGGTGGTTTGATGGTAATGGTGGCGATGGTATATGCTTAGAGTTAGGGTTAGGTATTAATAACACACACATATATATAGGTATATGAGAAGAAGGGGAAAAGGTTTGTTGTGGCCTTCGGGTGGGGAAAACGTAGGTTTAGGATTTTGGGTTTGGGTTGTGGGTTTTGGTTTATTTTTTTCTTTTCTTTTTATTCACTCTTTCTTTCAATATAACTAAGTATGTGTGTGTGTGTGTGTGTGTGTGTGTGTGTGTGTGTGTGTGTGTGTGTGTGTGATCAAAATCCAAAAATAGATTTGCATTCAAATAAATTTTAGAAAAAAATCTTAATACTTTATAATAATAATTTTACACGATATATTTTGCCAAATATTTTAAATACTAATTATAACCAAATATTTATATGAGTTTAATAAATAAAAAATTATATATATATATATATATATATATATATATATATATATATATATTTTTCGCCAAATATTTTAAATACTAATTATAACCAAATATTTATATGAGTTTAATAAATAAAAAATTATATATATATATATATATATATATATATATATATATTTAAATTAGCTAAAAATAACCAAAAAAAATTATATTTAAAATTAAAATTAATAAAATTAAAAATTGAGGGGGTTTACATAACTTATCCTCAACTTTGATTTATTCTCCAACCATGTACTAGAGCAATCCTCAAAACTCATCGAGCTATCTAAAGTTATGCATTCATTTTGTCTGAGTCACAATTTATATCAAATTTCTTCATTAACATCAATTCTGTTGCATCGATCTATGGTCTGTCTTCAAGTATTCATTTTCTCAAATCCACATTGATCACAAATCTTTCATTCTTCAACTAGAGAATCCTCTAGCCCATGTCTACAAATTTTTATTGTATTCTATTTTATCGAGTTTGTCCATATAACCATTAAAATTTTATGTGCACTATATCACATCGTTCAACCGATTTTTAACGTCTAAGTTATACACAAGATCAATTCCTTACAGTCATTTGTATATCATCAAACCAACTTGATTCCAATCTTTAACATCAAATTTGATTCATCAATCCTTTTGAATCATTGCATATCGTCCAATGTGAATTCTCTTGTGCGCTAACTCTTTCTTGCGCTATCACTTGATTAAGCTATCTTCCAATCATACTAGTTCCATTCACATTCAATCATATTCACCTGTAGGTGCGTTCGAGTTTCATATACCGCTTAGTTTGGATCATGCACACATTCGAGGCATCCTCCAAGTATATGCATTTCAGCCAAGCTTAGCGATAGCAAAGTTAATTTTAGTTCAGCATATCATTGAGTTTGAATCGTACTCATATTTAAGGTGCACCCAAGATACATGTATTTCAACCAGCTTTTGCGATAGCAAAGTCGGTCAAGCTACGGTGAAGGTACCATAAATTTCATGATACTTTAATGCTCGACACAAAGTCCATCTGTTTGATTCAATTCTTTTTCTAGTTTCGTATTCTTCCTAAACCAAGTCACTTGTTTCAATTCTTTATCCGAAATCATCCCAACTTCTATATAATTTTTATAAAAACCGTTCGAGTAATTCTTGCACGAGATACATAATATCAATCTTACTAGGCTACACAAGTCTTTGGCTTTGCACTAATCTCTTGCATGACTTTGCGTTGCTGACCGGCTCGTTGGTATCCTAAAATCCATGATCCAAGAACGTTCCTCAAAGTTTCCCCATACACCACTCAGGTTCAAGCCACATGAAAATCCTTGAAACCATGTTCGCATCGCTAAACATCCAACCGATGCGTTCTTAAAATCCAAGAAAGATTCTCTATTCCGTACCAACGATATCATCTTTCCCAAAATCAACTTCATTGATAGGTATCTCTCAATTTATTATTTGAATCCAATTTATCTCATCCTAACGATATTCTAATCTCGTACACAAGCATGCTAGCACCAAACAAGTCAAGTATGTAACACCCGTTGCTCAACCCACAAGGTATTCCGTATAGCTATCCTGCTCAAGCAAAATACCCACATGAGATTCAAACAACTAGCTAGACTTATTGTATAGAATATCTGGAGGAATAATGAGAGAGAGAGAGTGTGTGTAATATATTACCCACGAACGAAGTTTCAAGCAGAGAAATTGATATGGGACCAAGGACGTAAAGCCGACGCTCTGATACCAATATGTCATGTCCCGACCCCGCTAGGTCGTTCGTCCTCGCTTGGGCGTGATACCGCGCGAGCCTTAGTTGCACCCGCGCAAGGTCGGGCATAGAACGGACGATGAGATAACAAGTTCACAAGGTCGATATAGAAAAAGCATAGAATGAACACAAGTACGATACAAAAACTAGCTCTTTATTATTTCTGAATAATTATTACAAGTGGCGTTAGGCGGAGACTACAAGTCGCTCAAGCTCTCTCTCTCGAAACAATAAAGGCATGACAAGTGGCTTACAACAAGGAATTATACATAGGCGATGTTCCAACACTATATCCTATATATGTGCTTCAGGTCCGGGTGCAACACTCCAAGGCTCCAGAGTGAACTCCACGACTTAGCGCGCACGAGGGGACACTCCGCGCCAAACGAGGTTCTCCCATACCCTACACATAATTTGGTAGGTTATCAGTACATTGAATGCACTGGTAGAGAGGCTTCTCGTCCGCTCACCAAATCCAACATGTTCAATTAGTTATGTGTACTCTATCATTATTGTCTTTCTAGTCTTTCCTTAGAATCAGTTTCATGGCTTAGATATAAAGCCTAACTGGTGTGGCAGTGCGTCATGCGATATAGAGTAACACGACGAGACTTACTAACTTACCTATTAGTCCTTTCCTGTCCAAGGTAAACCAAGTTAAACCGAGAACGAATATATATATATATATATATATATATATATATATATATATATATATATATATATATATAATTCGAGGAAAAATTGCATAAGCAAACACAAGTGTCACGAGCGGGTTCTGATTTTAGGTGCACGAGTTACACGGGTTATTAGACGTGTTGTAGAAGATTGTTCAAGTATTCAAATATGTACAAGTGTGCACATATGTCTAATACTCATATCCGTTCTAGTATTCCAGATTACTAGGTGTGATGCAATGAATCGCACGTAAATTATCACTAAGCGATGATAACTTATCTATATGAACATGAGTCACTGGCATAGCCATAAAGGATGAGTTATAGTCATTGACGAGGATGACGTGTAATAAAAAGTATATAAGGAACTACATGTCATCCCGTCCATCACATGAGAATATCAGTCTTAAAGTGAGAATGGCACAACGAAAAGTACATGAGGCGCTACGCCATCCTGTTCGCACATGATTAAGACTGCGTGAGGTTCCGTTCGGATCGGATCGGCCCAGATGCCCCGGAGGCCATCCGTGGAACGAGATTCGAGAATCTTCCTTGTGTACCAAGTTGTCAGCGATATGTAAGTCTTGGGTCTTCCAGATTCACGATATGACATAATAATTCTTGATTCTTGTTCTGAACGAGCATTGCTCCACAAGCTGTCATTCATGTTTTACTTGACTTGATGCAATCCTCTAGTTCAGAAAATTCCTTGGTGACCAAACGGTCCCAAATAGTTTCAGGTTCATACTTGCACAGAACGACTATTTGATAGTCTTCTGGCTAAACTAGATGAATGTAAGATAGGGATAGTGATATAGGGTTGTAGCATGAATCTTACGAGACGAGCATAGAGATTATAAAAAATAGCTAAGCATTGGAATAGTGTGAATATAACTTTAAGGAAACATGCGACAAAATCATACTTACAAATATAAGCAATAACGCTAGCACGTGTCTAAGGGATAGTACGAGGAACAAACATTTATACAAGTTTTATTTCCATATTCTAACACAAGCAATACAAGATGGGATTATTCCCTTAGCTTGGTGCGCTTATTTTTATTAGCTTGGAAGGGGTTATCACCTAGCAATCAAGCATGTATATCCAAATTTTTAAGTGTGTTGGCTAAGAAAAGACAGGTTCATCGTAGCCACCCACTGCCTCGGCCAAGCGAGGCTCCGAGTGAACCGCTGAAAGTCCAAGTGCCGACATGTCGTTTGAGTCATCTTGCAGAACTGAGCGAAGTGGGTGTTACACCTGCTTCCCCTTGCCATCCCGGGAACTATTGACGTTGTTGTTGTTGATGTTGTAAGGGCATTTTCCCTATCATCAGCGATGGGGATATGTATTCCTAAGTGGCGGATGTCCTTTACTTTATTCTCAACACCGACATTATTTATGATTAATGTCTTCCATTATTTAAACTGAGAGTCGCTCATCCAGAGTCTGACTGTGGAGAGGAGATTTCTCCGACATGTGTCCATCAGCGTGGAGTCAGGGTAATCAGAGGGTAACTTTAGTGCCGCTTGCCTGTACCGCTCAATGTGTTCCCGTACAGTTTCTTTCTCCCTTTGCATGATATACATTAAAGAGGACATCGTCATATCATTTTCTTCTTCATAGAACCGAGTAAGGAAAAGACCTTTGAGATCGTCAAACGACGAAATATAATTATTTTGGATGATGCAAAATAATCGAAGGCTATTTCAGCCAATGTCCCGACAAAGAGCTTAGTTAAGAGAGCATCATTGCAAGGCAGATATCCCGTTGGCGTATCGAATTAACTCTTGAATTAACGGGAAGATATCTTCCATCATACAGAGTCAAGTTAAAGGGCTTGTACTTGGGCGGGTATGGTACGTCTCTCCACTCGAGGGGATACGGTTGTCGAATCCCGAGCTCGTGTAATGAGTCCCGATTTTCCATTGAGTCTAGGCACGCCCGCAGTTCTCGCACCTTCCGTATTGCTTCCCAAGCTTCAACGAATGTGGAAGGATCAGATAATCCGGATTGGGGATGATTACCTCCAGCGGGTGGAGCGGTTGTATTTAAATCCCCGTTGGTCCTGGGGTATATGTTTGCTTGACCAGAGTCCCTTGTTGGTTGTGAGGCTATATTTGCCTTGATCTCCAGTATTTTCTGGGTCAAGGCCGGCATTGACACTCTCATGATTTTCATCATGGCCTCAAGGGTTTCGAGGCACTGTCGATCGCTGGGGCCCTTATGATCGTCTCCTACCATATATGATGTTCTCACATGGGAGAAATGGATGGGACGGTGGACGTCGCACTTTCTGCCTCAGATTCTTATCGTGAATAGTCATCCGGAATAGTTGGCAGTGCCGCATCCTCTTCGGACTAGAAGGGAACACTACCCCCAACGTAGGAAGCTACGTCCTTTTGACGAGGGTGGCTAACTCCAGGGATTTTAGCATCTGCTCCTTGGGAATCTGTAACCTCCCCTAATTTTCTAGAATTTTTTTATATAATAATAGGAATAATAATGCGTATAACGATAGCGTACCAATAAATAATAATAAAATAAATAGAATAAAAATAAACAAATAATTATTTTATAGAAATAATAGTAATTATAATTAATAAGGATGTTTTTTAAAATAAAATGAAAGAAAAGAAAAGAATATATATATATATATATATATATATATATATATATATATATATATATATATATAACAATTAATCAAGCAAAATATAACAATACCACTTATACTATAACCAACAACAAAAACAACAACAACAACAACAACAACAGCCAACTTTTTCCTCCACGGTTCACCAACGACCCGACCTTCCTCTATATTTGACCCGACCCATATAACTCTCGACTATATATATATATATATATATATATATATATATATATATATATATATATATATATATACGTAAACAAATAAAAACCCTAATCCTAACCAACGAGCAGTCACCCCAAACCTTCCCCCTCACTATCGTCGTCGTTGCTCGACCATCGAACACCGGAGCACTACCGCCGTCGCCGCTGACCGGTACATGCATGCGTCAAAACTGTGACAGAAACGAACCCTAGATACCCATCTTCCCCGTTGAATTTTTTTTTACATACAAGACCAAATTTTGATCAAGTTGTTTAAATTCAACCACAACATGAATACCTTCTAATGTCTTCAAGTAGTTTTATTCGAACCACCATATTTCTGATGTAAGTTTATCCAAAAAATTACGGTTTTAGATATATGTGAATTGACAGTTTTTGAAACCAACATGCTGTTTTGGAAAGCTATTTTCTTCCAATTGAACTTAATTATGATCTTTTTTTCTGATAGATAGTCTATATAACCAAGATCGCAACGACCTAATATTTATATACTTTGGATCATTAGTTCAGTGCTAAATTTAGATTTAAAATCAAGAAAAACCATTTTTCAAGAACTTAGAAACTTGCGGTACAGTGTGTGTCCCAACAAACCGAACCACCACGTCATGTACTAGTTGCACCGAAAGGAGCATATGGTATATCTTGATGTGCGGACTTTCGCAAAAATTGATTTGGACATATATGCGTATCAAAATCAATCTGTATCCGTAAAAATCCCCCAGTATCAGCATTTTACAATTTCTCTATTAGTTGATACACTCTCGTCGGAATACGACAAAACTTGCTATCATGACCCGCACCCGGTGTAGGGGCACGAGTACGTGGGTACGTCCAGCCTACGCCGCAACAACGACGGTAGAACGTTGTCTAGGTCAACAATACTATCTAAATATTTTACATAATATAATGTACCTGTCATGCTATCTCAACTCCAAATGGAGGACAACAATGAATATGATAATGATAATCAATACTCAATCACAATATAAAACTAGAGGAAGATAAGGCATGATATGGAATAGAAGAAAAGGAATACAAAGTCACAATACACCACAAGTCCAAGTCCAATAGTTAATCTTAACTCAAAGATCTCAAATATAGTACATGTCATAAAGTCTAGCTATGATCAATACAATATCATAAAGAATAATCTAAAACTCTCCAACATGTGGTACTATATCAAGAAGCTCTACAGTAAAATCTCAACGACATTGCCTGTATCCCATAGTAGGTGGGATATATCTGCTCTACTCGCTCATCTGAAAAATATATCCAGCCAGGATTGGAGCGAAGTACAACCCAATAGCAGTTCCAAGTTAATTAATAATGACTATAAACATAAATAGATAATGTAATACAAGATGAGGAGCAATGTACCATATTATACTATGGCAGAAAGAGATAGATAATTTGGAGCAATAAGGTATAAACTGATCGCAATAAAATAGAATAAAAATAATCAACTAGAATATAGAGAAGAACTGTAACTACACTAAGTATTTGAAACACTAGTTAGATATGTAATCGGCTTGGGTTATCAAGATCTACTAACACGATAAATAATACAATCATATGATTAGTATGATTGGTTATTGTATACAAGAAAAATAATCATTTAAGATTGGCTGTTGTCTACAGAGTAATACAATCATACATGAGGTGTATGACTGGCTGTTGTCTATATGATACAATATTTAATGGTTTGATCACAAATCCTTCTAGAATTTCTTCCGCCCCCAACCAATACTTATGGATCCGATCATGACACGTCACGAACATGAATATAATATGAGTACACAAATAATACGAATGAACATGAGCACAAGGAATACCCGATGCACACGATAAAGTATATGAGACAGGAGTATCTAGAGTACACGATAATGGGATGACATCTCCTGACAAGTTCCATATAGTACCAATCCGTGTAACCACTGTGTCGGAATCAAGTAAAATATTTTCAAATACTTGTATTATAGTAATTATTAAATAATAAAAACTATCAGAGAATGTACTCGCCTCTGGTCCTGAGCAAAAGATGTCACTCGGGGTCTGAGCTGGTGTCACACACACCTATATATAAATGCCATATCAATTGAGTGAAAAGAATGATAAATCGGCTATAAATGCACTAAATATGATTTCTAGGCCATTTCTAAGTCACTCTAGCTAAACTAGGTCAACCTAGGCCAATACCTTGTTACTCTAGGTTTTCTAAGTTTTACTAAGGTGTACCAGTCAAAATTAGTCTTATACTAACTAATACTTAGTTAATATTAACTAATATTAGCTAACAATAATTACTAGTACGTACGTATATATATATATATATATATATATATATATATATATATATATACTATAATATTTACTAACCCTTAGGCCTAATATCTAAGGATACCATCATGTATCAGATACTTGCTCTCATCCATCTTGCACCTAAGCCCAGGTCTCACCACACCCTATGCTATCTCAGGTTTGCATTTGTGGTGCAATATAACTCTTCACTCTGGTACCAAGTATTTATACATTGGGTTGCCCTAAGTTGTTGTGCTATCAACACACACTCCAATGACTGCAGCATAAGGCAGTCACTTAAGCCTCTCTGCTCGAGCCTCACCCCATCATCTGATACTAATAACTTATCCAACTATACAGAACACAAGTCAATCTAGACTGAACTCCTACTGCAGGTAATAACCTACCTACTCTCAGGATCTCCCACTCTACCTACATGCACTTAACCTTAACCCTCACTTGATCCTCAAGAGCACCTGTGTACAAAACTGTACTAACTCAAGACTGATACACTTAATACACTGATGAATGTGCCTGCACAAGGATTCACACATCACCAATGTAGCTACTTTCATAAACTCAAGTAGGAAATTGAGTTGTGCAGAGCACCTGTGTATATTAAACTAAAACCTGTCCCAATCTTGACTGATACTAACAACTAATAATTGGTATCAGAGATCACTCACCATTCATTCACTCCTGACCTTTGTTCTTAGCAATTAAACACCTACTCAGTCATGTGCTATGCACAGAGGTTCATAACCCCTTAGCTCGAGCCACACGCCTATTTGATATCTTACCAAAGCCCTCTCAAAGCACTTCCTCACTGACAACTTATGCCCTTAAGATTAAACTCACTGATATCTAAACAATTATCCTATAATACTCCCTCTATCCAACTCCTGAAGTCTGATCCTAACTCCAATACCTGGACATCCAATATCAAACTAAACCATAGCAGCTGTATACCAGTGTACTGATACTCTCGAACCAACCCTCAAGCATCCAATTATTAGGAACCCGTACACTAACCCCCAATTTGATTAACACCACAGCTCTTCCCTTCACTCATCTTGTACCTCCAATACTTTCTCACATCTGTCCTCATTATGGGACATCAAATCAAATCCTTCCCTCTTCACTAGTACACCAATATGCCAATTGCATAAGGTACCTAAACTATTATACTGGCACTCTATGATACCTCCCATAGCTCATATTTATAGGTCCCTATACTACAGAATGCAACACACTGTCTACACTTGTATTTGCACCAAACCCGACTCCCAAGCTCCTGAATTTCACCTTCACAGTGCAGGGACTTGTACTGTATCAGTGATTATGCCACTGTCACAGGCCTCTAAGGTCATTGTAGTGTACAAGCATCAAGGGTGACCTTGCAGCAACCCCTCTCAATCATTCTAGGTTCAGTCACAGACCCCTAACCTCAACTGATACACTTCAGTTTTTGCATGTGCACACATATGCACAGGTCTGATCTTACAAGCCTCAAATGCACTACACTCCTCAGTCTCGAGCAATGTCCCAAGGAGCATTGATCTGAATTTATTATCCCTCCAACTTCAACAGTCAACTGCCTACAGAGCAGTCCTAACCTGATGCTCAATATCTCCAACCCGATACCAATTTCACTCTTACTCTATCATTGATACTCTCCTAACTATACTTCACCATCCAGTACACTACTCAACTGTGTACATCATAATGTACACACACCACACTCACTTCATGTGCTGCACATGAGCACACACATGCCTAACCTCTATTATTTCCTTCTTAACCTTCACGCATCATACCACCACAGATACGTACAACCAAGCTTTGTAGTATAATGGAACTGCTAAACCTATTTGATACACTTAGAGTTGCAATTCCTGCAACCTTCAACATCAGCTAAGTCTATAGACTTCATACTCAAACTGAACTGGTATCTCACTCTCACTCTGCTAGTGCATCAATTTGGATTCACTAGCTTCATGATCATATGTGATGTATAATTTGGGATGCCTCTTTACTTTCATATATGATATACTCTTGAAAATATTTTTGATGGATTGAGATACTAGAAATTATCGGCCTTAGGACTGACATTATAGCATGCTAGAGTCCTACTCATTTGTCTTCTTGACAGCCGTGACCGTCGTATGATATTTTTATATCTTGTACGGAGTAGCTGGCTATGTCCGTCCTCGTATTTATGCAGTATTTTGGGAGCGAGGTATGACAAGATTTTTGTGGTGGCCCACGCAGGTCTATTTTTTAGACTTGTGGGGGAACTCATCTTGTAGAATCTCAATCATTTATTTATCTTCGATTGAACTTCACTTGTAACATGTACTTTCCGCTTTTCTTGAACTATAAACTTTTTTAACATGATTGTTTTATTTCCATCCCTTATTGATAGCCTTGTGTCCTTATCCTTTAAGGGTACTCCACTTGCTCCTCCTTCTGAGGGTTCTGTTGTACCTCTAGTAGATCCAGTAATAGGCCAAGATCAGACCTCGCAGTTGAACCATAGGCAAGCGCCAGTAGCTCTTCATCATCCAGCTCCGTAAATCATGCATGTCTGACCAGCACAATCAGCTCCACCAATCTTGCCAGGACGGACAGTCCAGTCCGCTTTGCCGTTCATACCAGCCCAGTCAGCTCAGCCAGCCCAGCCAGTACCCCTTGTTCTTTTAGTACAACCAAAGCAGGTAGGCTCGCAAACTATGTTGGGGATGATCCAAGTTATGATAATGGTACAACAACGATAATAGTAACAACAACTCCAACTCCAGCAACAAGTGGTCCAATTTTGCCAGTAGCTTCAGCAAGGGTAGGAACAAACCAACACTACTCTTTACTAGGGAGTTAAAGTAGCACTCGAGACCAGTAGGCATTATAGTTTTAACTCGATGTCCAACGTTAGTCGCTTGCATGCAACCAAGTTCATCGGCACTGAGGATGTCGTTTTAGCCGATTATTGGCTCCAGGACTTCGAGGCCATCCTGGAAGCGACTAAGACCCCCGAGGACTAGAATGTAGAAGTTGTAAAGCTACAACTAACATATCTTGCCCAAGATTAGTGGACAGCACAGGAAATAGTGATTTCGAAGCCCATTAATTGGAGAACGTTCAAGGAGCACTTCCAGGAGAAGTATTTCCATACAACCGCCAAGTTCTAGCTCCAACAGCAGTTCATCAACCTCTGTCAGCAAACAAGATCGGTCGACCAGTATGCGGTCGAGTTTTGTCGACTTAGCCAATTTTCTCCTCATATGGTATCTTCTGAGGAGGATCGAGCCAAGAGTTTCGAGCAAGGTTTGCATTTAGAGATTTAACAGTTTATGGTGGGTCACGATTATGCCACATATCATGCAGTACTTACGGCAGCTAGGTCCTAAGAACTTGCATGCCAGAGATTAGTAGCAAGGACCGAAGGCCAAAAGAGGTCACACTCATCCATAAGAGGCATCATTATTCAGTCCTCACCTCCAGCACCAGCAGTCAGAGCTCCTCGCCCGCCTGTACCTTCAGCCTCGACTATAACCTCAGTACATTCCATGAGGCAGCCAACATCAGCAGGGTGCAGCCACTATGGCAAGCCAGGGCACACCAAAGATCAGTGTAGGAGGACCAACGGTAGTGTCTCATATGTGGGGGATCTGACCATATGATTGGCTCTTGTCCACTTTTGAGCCCTGAAGCTTCTTCAGTCTGACAGTTGCCAGCTTTGCCCTAAAAAGCAATTGAAGGTCCGAGAGGATCAACATTAACAGTTCGACCCCTAGCCCAACGTCCTCTTTCGATGCAGGCCCAGCAATTTTAGCAGCATTGCCTAGATCAGTTTGCTCAAGCCCAGCAAGTAAGGCACAACCAGCAGCAAGTTAGAACATCAACTCCTTCGCGTGGGCGTGCGCAAGGATTCGGCAACCTAGAGCTGTTGTTAGCCGCAGGTGCCACGATAGTGGATAAGATTTCTGAGCTTCTTTTAGCTCATCTTATTCTTGGGTTCTTGTCGAACAATCTTGTATTCTGTTGCGCCAGAGTACAATAGTCGTCTCGATCCTTCTATCGAGCAGAGACGAGTTCTTCGTCCCACTCTTCCGCCTCCGTATCTTGTGGTACGTGATGTCTATCATGTGTCCCGACTATAAATGTACGTCATGGATTAGAGTCATGATCTTGGTATAGTCGTTGGTACCGACTTACCTCAAGGCTTGGCTCTTGTCCATTTTTTAGTCAGCATGGGCAAGCAAGGATAAATTTCTATTTTGACTGACTTAGGGGTATATGTATCCATATGCCTCATTTTTTCATGTGATATTATGTGCAGTTATTTACATTTTGCAGTTGTCTCTTCTATTTTAGTTATTTCTTGATGAATTCATTTCCTGATAAGTGATTTGTGATTTCCTGAGCTTTCTACCGTGTTTTTCGGCTCGACTAGACTTGGTGAAATTCTGATGACGAAATTTTTCTAAGGAGGGTAGAGATATCATACCCGTTTCCATATTTGTTATTTCTTGAATTTTTAGAATTTAATTTTTCTGATAATATATTTTTGATGTATTTGTATGATGGTTCCTGTCATTTATATTTTGTTTATTGTAGTATAGTAGAGACTACTCAAGACTAGTAGAAGACCCAATGGCATTGCCATGGACCTACATTAGGACCTGTATGTAGAATGGATATCAGACTAGGTTCTCTTGGACCCCTGGACCTAGTTTAGCTGAGATCTGATAGGATTTGCCATGGCTAGTCCCCGGCACATCTCTTTCATGCGTACCTATGCCCTTGGCACATCATTCTGTTTCTCCACATAGTATATATAAGTGTTTCGCTCTCTTAACCTTGTTTTCCTCATTTCACTTCTTCTTTACTTCTTTCTTCTTCTCTCCCTTGCCTAGACCGAACCCTAACCGTATAAGAGGTTTGTGTGATCACTTACACCGTGAAGAGGTAGAGGTTAAGAAGCCATTCTAGATAAGCACATCTTGCTTAATGGTGAAGCCATGGATTTTTTTTTGAATTTTTGCATATATGTGTTATTTAAAATGTGTTTGATAGAAAATGTTCTTCTTGATGTTCTTTTTCATTTTAGTTCTTAGAGTTTTGGCTTTTTATGGATGATTTGGAGTATATCTGCATTTCTAAGTTAGAGTTTTTATGGGTTCTAAGAGTTTACCTTAGTTTTGATCTACTAAAACTAGTTTTTTTTTCGAAAACTAGTGGTTCCATGCAATAGAGTATTAAATTTTGTATGATTTTGACTTTTGAATTGCTTAATTTGGAGTTAAAATAAAGATTTTATAGCCAAAATAAATTTTGGAGCTTTGTACTTGGACCTGTCTAGCAGGGACGATGAATAATTATCGCGTACAGTGCGCCGTGTATAGAAATATGGCCACGGCCAATGCACCGACATGGATTTCTTGCCGCCTCCTGCGCAGCGAGTAATGCGCCGGACATGAAATTCTTGCCGCGCGCAGTGCGTCGTGCGTATCAACCCTCGCTGCGCGCATCGATGTGTCGCACGCATCAATCCTTGTCGCGCAGCAGTATGCCGCATATGGAATTCTGGCCATGCACTGTACATTGTGCACAGAATTTTGGCCACGCGTATGATGACCAAAATGACTGTTTTTGCCTATTTAACTGATTTTGTAGCTATAATCTTGTAAAACTCAAAAAATGAAAGTTGTTGATCTTTGTCTTGCATTTCCAAGTCTTTTTGAATCGCCTATGCCTAGTTTTCTAAAATGTGTCAAATCTTGATTTTGGAATTTTTAATAAACCTTATAATTTTATACGTTGATCTTAGTAATTGCTAGTATATATGGATTAAGTGTAGCTATGTGTTTCGATTCATTATCTTGGTTTAGCATTGGAGCATAGTTGGATAATGTGCTTCCCTATATTGACACTGGTTTATGATCCTCACGACACCGTGGATCATTTGTGTATGTTAATCTATTATATTTGGCATCGGGAAATCGAGTGTGAGTATTGTCTAATGTATCGTATGTCGCGGATACGATAAGTTTGCTAGTGATAACTCGTGAATAGCTCATACTCGTAACTCGTCATTTAGGAAGTTCTCGAGTGCCCATGACTTGAGAACTTGAAATAATGATTAAATAATATAAAAAATTGACTAGATCATTGGGAGAAATAAATATTACACTATTGGCTACCCCAATCTCCAAGGGCCCCATGCAGCATGGACCAACCCTACTAGGCAAGGGCTCTATGACTGACCAAGTTTACGTGTGATACGGCACTTATAAGACAAGTTTATGATTACAAGACAAGTTCATTTACAAGTTTATGCTTACACATTTATTTTTAAGTTTATGCTTACGAGTTCAAGTTGTGACAAGTAACAAGTTATGGTTGTTTGTGCATTTAATTTTACTTGATAAGCGTACCCTTGGTCATCCGGGTTGACTGTAGTGTCGATGGTAGCAATATTCTTAGCAATGCATTCTGTTAATAATTAAGGATTGTGACAACCCTAGATAGTTAATTTTAGCAAGCCATAGCAATGTTTGGTCGTGCAATGAATGTTTGTTTCTTTTAATTATATCTTACCCATTTTTATTCATTCTTTCAACGCGTGGTTATAGTGCAAAGTCCTACTCAGGTGAAGGGATGCAACCCTAGTCTTTGTTTGATTTAAGGGTTGTGGTCCCGATCCAGAGTAGTTCATATGCCCTCTTGTCGTTCGCCGCCATATCTTCCTTATAAGCTTTATGTTATTAGTTATTCTAGTTATGTTTTGAGATAAGTACATTGGTACCGTACAAGTCTCGACTCGTATTTATTATTATTATGTCTCTTTTCTGTGCATAATTTTGTAGTGGCTTTGGTCTATCACCTTGAGCTCCTTTGTGGTACTTGTTGTTTGGAGTTCTGACCCCACTAGTTTTGTTTGGCCAGATTTATCTGAGGAGAACCAGGATCCCCCGTATTTCCAGCAAGATGGCTCGCACTCGTAGGGCTGCGGCCGAAGCTCGCGAGTGGGTTTCCTTCTTTCACCCCTCGTTTTAATTACTTTATTTTGTGGTGTCAGCAAGGGACTGAGTTAGCTCCTTTTATTTTTGAGACTACGGTCAACATGATGTAAATATTAGACCATGGTTGGTATATTTGATCATGTATAATTATACTTT
Source organism: Iris macrosiphon (assembly GCA_036927795.1). Lineage (NCBI taxonomy): Eukaryota > Viridiplantae > Streptophyta > Magnoliopsida > Asparagales > Iridaceae > Iris > Iris macrosiphon. Next base: position 214,312,694 of record JAYESA010000004.1, read on the forward strand.
GCTAGTACAGCAATTTGGATTCACTAGCTTCATGATCATATGTGATGTGTAATCTGTGATGCCTCTTTACTTTCATGTATGATATACTCTTAAAATTGTTGTTAATGGATTGAGATACTAGGAATTGTCGATCTTAGGACTGACGCCATAGCATGCTAGAGTCCTGCCCATTTATTTTTTTGATAGTCGTGCCCAGCTTACGATATTTTCATACCTTGTACGGAGTAGCTGGCCATGTTCGTCCTCGTATTTATCCAGTATTCTGGGAGCGGGACGTGATGCATACTCTTACTATTACCATTTTGTACCTACACACTTATTTTTTGGGCGTTTAGCCACCGAGCAACCCATGTACTTCTTAGAGCTTGTTCCTATGTGCAAACATCATGTTTATATTTACTTCTAGAATGCAACTAGATCGTGATCATATTTTATTGCTACTTCTGATTGTACCCCATATTATTACTAGCTTCATGACATATATAATAAAGCATTTGTGATGTCTTATTGTTTTTTTATTTATGACATATCTTTACTACTTATTATTGGTATATTGAGATATAAGATTTCTAGAAGGCCATATGACATAACTGTCGGTATATAGATTAACCCATTATCTCTTAAAGATATGACTATATTGCATAGTATTGGTATAGTCCGTAGTGCATAGCTGGTCATGTCATATCGCTATTCTCCATATTTCGGTACTAGGCATGACAAATTTCTAGATCTTTTACAATAAATTTAGGTGGATTAACAACTAGTTTTTTGTTGTAGGTAATTGAAGGACCGTGAGGCAACTCTAGAGGGGGTGAATAGAGTACAGCAGAATAATCTACCTAATTTAAGATTATCGGAATGAAGGCAATTGCTAACTAACAGTATATATAAAGACAACAAAGTAAAACAGTAAAGTAGAGAGAGAAAGCAAACGTAAATACCAAGATGTATACTGGTTTTCCTCTGAGAGGACTAGTCCAGTCCCGAGAACTCAAGCTCGAAGTTTCTCCACTATAATCACCAATAGTGAATCACAAGCTTTGATCTGAAGGCTTGCCACTTCTTTATACCACAAGTTTTGATCAAAGTCTCGCAACTTCACAGCTTAGAGAGAGAGTAACTGATCGAATAAAGCTCTTTATAACTCAAAAATTTTCTAGACCGAGATCGCACTTGGCACTAGGAAGGCTAGGGAGTTGATCTTTGGATGAAAAAGTTAAGGCTTAGAGGTTTGCTCATAATAGGATAGAAGACTTAAGAATAGTTGAGTTGGTTGAGTGAGTAAGAATGAGAATTCCAATCCTATTTATAGGTTGTAGGCAAACAAAATTCGGCCAGGGTTTAATTTTCCAACTGTTGGGCCAAGAAATCAGGAGCTATTGAACTGGTTGATTTTATACCAAAAGGGCAACCAAGTTTGGTCCGATTTTGGCACGAGTTCGGCCCGAGTTCGATCTCCTAGTATGGTAGACTTTGTAAATGAATGTGTCCTGATTTGGTGGATAGGTTCTTTGGTTTATTTGAGTGGACTAGGTATCTGGTTTATAGGTTCTTGGTTTTGCCAGTGCGACTCGGCGTACATAAGTCCTAGACTCAAATAAATAAAAGATTATATTTGAATAGACGCAATACATACGACATGAAATAACAGTGTTGAAGCTTCAGATGCGACATCAATGCATGGTTTAGTTAACTATCAAAATCAAGTTGACTGAGATCGGATGTGCCAACAATCTCCCCCATTTTAATAATTGACAAACTATGAATGATACTGCAAGTCTTTGATATGCAAGGCTCCCCCATAACTGTGGAGCAGTTGATATGCTGAAGACAATGTCTGTCAAGTATCGTCTTGTATGCTAGTATCATGTCACGCCCCGATCTCCCGCAGGCAAATCGGCCATTCCCGCTAGGCGGGAATTACCCTCGCCAGCGCTCCCGCGGAACGATCGCTTTGACCCATCCGGGCGTGATGCCGCACGAGCGTGATCCACGCCCGTGCAAGGCCGTAGTTCATTGGCTGGAGGTAAGAATTCTAAGCCACAGAGTCGCACAGATTGTCCGAGTGCAGCGGAGTCATGAACGCATAGCGATTCGGTAACAGGTTCACTGAGTCAACAATATAGCTGAAGCATTTGAAACACAAGTTGAAGTAAAGCAAGCTCTTTTATTAATATAAACATGTGTTACAGGCGGCGTATAGCCGAGATTACAAGTCGCTCAAGCCTCTCTCTCTCAAACAGTAAAAGCGTGCCAAGGGGCTACAACTGTGGAATGATTGTACAGGCGATGTTCAGGCGAGTTCGAGCTTTGTTCCAATATTATGTCTTGTATATGTGCTTCTGTTCCAGATGCACTGTTGCAAGGCTTCAGAGGGATCTCCTGGCCTTAGCACGCACGAAGGAGGCATCCGCACCGAATGAGGTTCTCCCATACCCTGCATACAAACTGGTGGATTATCAGTACATTGAATGCACTGGTGGGGAAGCTACTCGCCCGCTCGACAAATCCAAACACGTAATACAGGTTCCGTGCACAACTATTAAGTTGTCTTTCTAGTTGCCTTAGGATCAGTTTCATGCGATGTTTGAATAGCCTAACTCGTGTGGCAGTGCGCCGTGCAACATGAGAGGAAACACGGCGAGACTTACCAACTTACCATCTCCTAACCTGTCCAAGGCAAACATTGAGGCAAATATCGTTAATTCAAGCACGGGCAAGTATAACATTCAGGAGGCATAGCATATGCAAACATGAGGGTCATTTTAACATGATCGTTCAGGTGTTCAGTTATTTCGTGATGCGATGCAATGACTCGCACGCGGATAGCCGCTAAGCGAGGATGACTTATCTATATGAACGTTTGTCACTGGCATAGCCATAAAGGACCGTTTAGTCTTTGAACAAGGATGGTATGCAATGAAGCACGTGAGGCGCTACACGCCATCCTATCCGCACGTGAGACTATCGTGAAGTTTCATCCGGATCGGATCGGTCCCAGTACCCCGATGACCGCCCGTGGAACAAGATCCGAAGATCACCTTTTATAAGTTGTCCGCGACATGCAGGTCAGGGTCAGTTCCAAATCCACAACTTGAATGATAATCCATGATTCATGATCTGAACGAGCGTTTGCTCTAAGAGCTGAGATTCGTTCGTTACATGACGTGATTCTCGTTCAGATATAAACTTGATATGATTATCATTCAGTTGTCACGTTAAAGGATTCACGTTCAGTATTCGTTACCCTGATGCGTGTCCCTGGTTCGGGGATTGCCTTGGCGACCCAATGGTCCCGGATACTTGCAGGTTCATTCAGGCACAGAACGACTACGTAGTAGTCTCCCGGGGTTCGTATGAAAATATGGCAATATACAAGCAGACAATCATGCGTTTCTAAGGAACATAAGTAGACACGTTTGCTCGGACCCGAAGGTAAGCCGAGAGATGAAACCGTTAGGGACTTAGCATGCGAGGGTCTGAATATATGCAGTATTTCAATCTCCATGTTCTAGCATAGCAATACAAGTTGGGATTATTTCCTTAGCTAGGTGCGTTGGATTTATTAGCATGCAGGGGGTTATTCACCTAGCGACTAGCATGAACATTCCAGATTTTATGTGTGCTGGCTAAGCAAAGACAAGTTCACCGTAGCCACCCACCTTAGCGATGATTCGCCTCGGTAGAGCGATACGTCGAGCGACCCTCTGAAAGCCTAAGCTGGATTCCTGTAGGGACAAGTCTGGATATCCTTTGCTTCTTGTTTGAGGCAAAGCGGGTCGGGTCAGTTGCACTTTTGCCGTTTGAGTCAGCAGTCCGCTAGAAGGGAACGGAGTGTTACATCCTACCCAACTCAGAAAAAGTCTCGTCCTCGAGACTTACTGAGGACAAGCAGTAATCTAGGGTTGAGGCAATCCTAGACAAGTCGTTGTACTTGTTCATTTGGATATTCACTTGCACAAGCGTCGAAATCAGCATATCGCTTAGACTGGATCGTGCGCACTTTCGAAGTGCACTTCTAGCGTGAACACGTCAACCAGCTTAGTGATAGCGAAGTCTCAGCACTCGAGTTTCACCTTTCCTTAAGTCTTGGATGGTGCACTAGTTCAAGGCGTCCCTCGAATAAATGCATTCAACCAAACTTAGAGTTAGTGAAATCGGACAAGCTACTAGCGATACTCTCAAGGGTCCGCACAGGTTGGCACAAAGGCCACTCGCAGCATACAACCAGACAAGCAATCATATCATTCAAAATGCATTTTGAAAGTATTTAGACTTATTGTTGGAATATCCCATCGAGGCATTGAGAGAGAGCGTGCACATAACCCACGAACGAGCTTTCGAAACAAAGATATTCGAAATGAATTCCAAAGGCGTAGAAGCCAGGCTCTGATACCAACATATCACGCCCCGATCTCCCGCAGGCAAATCGGTCGTTCCCGCTAGGCGGGAATTACCCTCGCCAGCGCTCCCGCGGAACGATCGCTTTGACCCATCCGGGCGTGATGCCGCACGAGCGTGATCCACGCCCGTGCAAGGCCGTGGTTTATTGGCTGGCGATAAGAGTTCTAAGCCACAGAGTCGCACAGATTGTCCGAGTGCAGCGGAGTCATGAACGCATAGCGATTCGGTAACAGGTTCACTGAGTCGACAATATAGCGGAAGCATTTGAAACACAAGTTGAAGTAAAGCAAGCTCTTTTATTAATATAAACATGTGTTACATGCGGCGTATAGCCGAGATTATAAGTCGCTCAAGCCTCTCTCTCTCAAACAGTAAAAGCGTACCAAGTGGCTACAACTGTGGAATGATTGTACAGGCGATGTTCAGGCGAGTTCGGGCTTTGTTCCAACATTATGTCTTGTATATGTGCTTCTGTTCCGGACGCACCGTTACGAGGCTTCAGAGGAAACTCCTGGCCTTAGCACGCACGAAGGAGGCATCCGCACCGAACGAGGTTCTCCCGCACCCTGCATACAAACTGGTGGATTATCAGTATATTGAATGCACTGGTGGGGAAGCTACTCGCTCGCTCAACAAATCCAAACACGTAATACAGGTTCCGTACACAACTATTAAGTTGTCTTTCTAGTTGCCTTAGGATCAGTTTCATGCGATGTTTGAATAGCCTAACTCGTGTGGCAGTGCGCCGTGCAACATGAGAGGAAACACGGTGAGACTTACCAACTTACCATCTCCTTCCTTGTCCAAGGAAAACATTGAGGCAAACATCGTTAATTCAAGCACGGGCAAGTATAACATTCAGGAGGCATAGCATATGCAAACATGAGGGTCATTTTAACATGATCGTTCAGGTGTTCAGTTATTTCGTGATGCGATGCAATGACTCGCACGCGGATAGCCGCTAAGCGAGGATGACTTATCTATACGAACGTTTGTCGCTGGCATAGCCATAAAGGACCGTTTAGTCTTTGAACAAGGATGGTATGCAACGAAGCATGTGAGGCGCTACACGCCATCTTGTCCGTACGTGAGACTATCGTGAAGTTCCATCCGGATCGGATCGGTCCCAGTGCCCCGGTGACCGCCCGTGGAACAAGATCCGAAGATCACCTTTTACAAGTTGTCCGCGACATGTAGGTCAGGGTCAGTTCCAAATCCATAACTTGAATGATAATCCATGATTCGTGATCTGAACGAGCGTTTGCTCCAAGAGATGAGATTCGTTCGTTACATGACGTGATTCTCGTTCAGATATAAACTTGATGTGATTATCATTCGGTTGTCACGTTAAAGGATTCACGTTCAGTATTCGTTACCCTGATGCGTGCCCCTGGTTCGGGGATTGCCTTGGCGACCCAATAGTCCCGGATACTTGCAGGTTCATTCAGGCACAGAACGACTACGTAGTAGTCTCCCGGGGTTCGGATGAAAACATGGCAATATACAAGCAGACAAGCATGCGTTTCTAAGGAACATAAGTAGACACGTTTGCTCGGACCCGAAGGTAAGCCGAGAGATGAAACCGTTAGGGACTTAGCATGCGAGGGTCTGAATATATGCAGTATTTCAATCTCTATGTTCTAGTATAGCAATACAAGTTGGGATTATTCCCTTAGCTAGGTGCGTTGGATTTATTAGCATGCAGGGGGTTATTCACCTAGCGACTAGCATGAATATTCCAGATTTTATGTGTGCTGGCTAAGCAAAGACAAGTTCACCGTAGCCACCCACCTTAGCGATGATTCGCCTCGGTAGAGCGATACGTCGAGCGAGCCTCTGAAAGCCTAAGCTAGATTCCTGTAGGGACAAATCTGGATATCCTTTGCTTCTTATTTGAGGCAAAGCGGGTCGGGACAGTTGCACTTTTCCCGTTTGAGTCAGCAGTCCGCTAGAACGGAACGGGGTGTTACATATCATGTATTTTTTCTCCCCCGTTGTCATTTGATCGAAATGGCATGCTCTCCCGAAATCAGTGAGATAACAAGAAAAATAAGAGAGTAAAGAGTATACAGGATAATATATATAATGACAAAAAAAAAATTGCATTTAAACTTTTATTTATTTGAAAGAAAATATACAAAAGTGGATGTGTAATGGAAACATCATAGTAGAACATCTCAAAGTAAACTTTGTAATATTCAAATCAATTGAGTAACTAGTTGTCATTTTCATCATCTGGTTCAAGTATTCTGTTTGGATCAAAGAAGGCATCTGCAGGATCCAAATGTTGCTGAACATATGGGTGATCAATATGAAATCTTTGTTGATTTAGATTCCGGAGAATCAAAAAAGGTCCGGGTGGGTGCTTCGATAGGGTGTACTGAATGTCTATCAAAGTGTTGCCAAGAGCCTGAGTCTGAAGAGTTTGGCGATGATCAGTAGCACGATTGCATATATCTTCTTGGTGGAAGCGTTCATGCAAAAGAATAAAAATAGACTCTAAGGTTTGCGGTTGTTTATTAGCATGAGGGACAAAATCAACAGAATGAGTGTTGGAGTTTGATGATGAGCTATAAGGTAAAAGCATAGTTGGCTCAATTCTTCAAATTCGATTAAGGTATAAAGGTTCCTCAAGATTTGGACAAGTATCCAAAGGAATATCGAAATAGCTGAAAATAGTTGGCAAGTACATAGCGTATAGTAGTGGACGTCCTTTCTTGCGATATTGAACCATTTGAGATAAGATGGTCTGTGGAACATTGAAGTTAATACCAAAATATAAATAATATAAAGCTGATATTTCTAGATAAGCTACCTCATCAAAGTAAGTCTTCTTAGGTAAAAAAAGTTGAAAAGATAATGCGATGCATTTCAAAGAAGTGACCATTCAAGTATCTAACATAAAATTTACCAGTGGACATTCAAGAGGGTGACAAAGGATATTTTCGAAAGAATCTAGGGTTAAGTCATGATCAAATTGAACTTGTGTGATATTGACTAAGGGTTGTCCATCATCGGGAATGCGTAGGATTTCACCCAAGTCATCTGCATCAAATTCAATTAGAATGTCATAAACTCTAGATAAAATAGTGTCATGTTCATATGTTAAGTTACAATAGAACATTTGAATAGCATTGGTATAAATGTTGGTACGGGTTGGAACAAATTCTTCAAGTTTAAGTTTTTGAAAAGTAGATAGATAGTCTTTGTGTTGAAAAGTAAAATCAATAAGATGGCCAAAATAGATGTGTCGTTTGGATAAATCATTAAACCAATCATTTGAATTTCGAGGCTTCGAAAAGTGAAACCATCAAATTCACCTATGTTTGGCATAATGGGACATAAAAGAGTGTCAGAAAAGAAATCTTGTTTTATTTTAGGGGCCATTGGAAGAGGATGTAGGAGGAAAAGCTAAGGTTATTTGTGGAGGAGGAAAGATTTGTGTTGGTCTGAATGAATGAGCAACAAAATGATCAATATATAGAGTAGCAAAAATCTAAATTAGAAAGAGAATTAAATGATATAGCATATTCTGGAATTAAACTAACCGAGTTCAGTCCGAATTTTGTTGACATTTATTTCCAGAATCTCAATGTAACTTTAATCGATATTATGCCTTTGTTGACTTGATATGAATACAGAACAATAAGTGCTGAACTTAAATCGTACGTTTTCAAGAGTTTAAATTATCTTGGAGTAGTTGTAGGGGCCAGATCATAGCTAGCGGTAGTACGAAGACACTTAAATACCATGTTGCTTACACCTTTTTGATAGAAGGGCCCTTTCGGCTTGTATCCAAAAAATTTAAAACTTTAAAAAAAATGAGTAAAGCATCTTATGATTCTTATATTTTATCAGTCCAAAAGACCTAATTCTCGACGGATAAAGTTGAATCTATCTTCAGCTAAAGGTTTAGTGAAGATGTCTGCTAATTGATGTTCCGTGTCCACATATTCTAAACAAATATCTTTATGTAATTGATGATCCCTTAAAAAATGATGACAGATTTCTATGTGCTTAGTGCGTGAGTGGTATACTGGATTTTTGGTGAGATTAATGGTGCTAGTGTTATCACAGAAAATATGAATGTTCTTATAGTGCAGATTGAAGTCATCTAGGGTTTGCTTCATCCACAAAATTTGAGCACAACAACGTCCTGCGGCGATATACTCTGCCTCAGGTGTTAATAATGCAACAGAATTTTGTTTCTTGCTAAACCAGGAGACTAGAGACTTTCTTAGAAAATGACACGTACCGCTGGTACTTTTTTGATTGACGTTGCATCCAGCAAAATCAGCATCCGAGTAACCAGCAAGGTCAAAGGACATGATTTTGGGATACCATAAGCCTGTCGTCAAAGTCCCTTTAAGGTATCTAAGGATACGCTCAACTATGTACAAATGTGATTCCTTAGGATTAGCTTGATATCTAGAACAAAGACATACAACAAACATAATATCTGGGCAACTAGCAGTTAAATATAACAAGCTACCAATCATATCTCGATACTTACGTATGTATGTTGGTTTACTGCTTTCATCAAGGTCAAGCTTGGTGGATGTTGTTATTGGAGTTCCGATAGGTTTTGCATTGTCTATGTCGAACATTTTGAACAAATCCTTCATATACTTAGCCTGATGGATAAAAGTTTCTTGTGAATCTTGCTTGATTTACGATCCTAGGAAGAAAGTCAGTTCTCCCATCATGCTCATCTCAAATTCACTTTGCATATACTTAGTAAACTCATTACATAGCATCTCATTAGTAGATTCAAATATGATATCATCAACATATATTTGCACTAATAACAAAGAATCAACAAAAGTTTTTATAAAAAGGGTAGTATCAATTTTTTCTTTTAAAAATTTATTTCCAAGTAGAAAGAAGCTAAGACATTCATACCAAGCACGAGGGGCTTGTTTGAGTCCGTATAGAGCCTTTTGTAACTTGAATACGTGGTCAGGGTGTTTGAAATCTTCAAAACCAAGGGTTGTTTAACAAAAATATCTTCTTTGATAATACCATTTAGAAAAGCACTTTTTACATCTATTTAAAAAATATTGAAGTTATGAAAACTAGTAAAAGCGCAAAGCATTCGGATAGATTCAAGTCTAGCAACAGGAGCATAAGTCTCATCGTAGTTGATACCTTTCTTTTAGTTTTATCCTTGAGCTACGAGACGTGCTTTGTTACGTATAACTGGACCATTCTTATTTAATATTTTGGAAAACTCATTTAGTACCAATGATCGGATAATCATTAGGTTTAGGAATAAGTTCCCAAACTTGATTGCGTTTAAATTAGTTGAGTTCCTCTTGCATAGCAGAAATTCAAAATTCATCAGCAAAAGCTTCATCAGCATTTTTAGGTTCTACTTGAGAAATAAAAGCAATATATATAATGATATCTCTATTTGAGGAAAGCGTACTTACACCTTTCGATACATCACCTATTACCAAGTCCTCAGGATAATATGTGGAGAACTTTAGTCTCCTTGGCAGACTTTTCGGATGACTTGTACTGTTTGTATCTTCTGATGTCTTATTGGTTATGGGTTGACCACATTCATCGTCGCTTTCGTTTAGTGCTTGAGTGTTGTGTTCATCAAATATAACATTAATTTATTCTTCAACAGTCAATGATATTTTGTTGAATACTCTGAATCCTTTACTTTTGGCGGCATAACCTAGAAAAATACCTTCATCGGTCTTAGAGTCAAATTTTTCTAGATTATCTTTAGTATTAAGAATAAAATATTTGCAGCCAAAAACTTTAAAATAACTAATTGTGGGGATTTTACCAAACCAAAGTTCATAGGGGTTTTTATTCGATATAAGTCGAATAAGGACAATATTCAAAACATGGCATGAAGTACTTACAGCTTCAGTCTAAAAGTATTTCGGAAGGTTATACTGATTTAACATGACTCTAGCCATATCGCCAAGAGTTCTATTCTTCCGCTCAACAACACCATTTTGTTGTGGAGTTCTAGGACAAGAAAATTTATGAGAAAAACTATTTTTATTGCAAAATCTTTTTAAATTACTATTTTTGAATTTGCCTCCATGATCACTTCGGATACGAGTAATCATGAAACCCTTTTCGTTTTGAACCTTTTTACAAAAAGTGACAAATTTAGAAAATGCTTCATTTTTATTTGCAAGAAAATAAACCCATATGTATCTATAAAAACTATCAATAATAACATAAGCATAAAGCTTACCGCCAAGACTGGCGACTCTACTGGGTCCAAACAAGTCCATATGCAAGAGTTGGAGAGGTCTAGAGGTACTTACAGAGTTGATTAATTTAAAAGAAGATTTAGTAGCTTTATTCTTTTTACAGTCAGCACATACCATATATTTCTTGAAAGTAATCTCTGGTAAACCTCTTACGAGTTTCTTTGTAGATAGTCTTGCAATAGTGTCCATGTTTGCGTATCCTAGACGCATATGACATAGCCAGCTGTTATCTTTGTTGGCGTATAAATATTTGCATGCATTGTCAGTCTCTTTTGCAAGATAGAAAATATATATATTGTCTTCCCTGATCCCTTCAAAGATAAACTTACCAGTGGATCTTTCATAAATAGAATATTTGTTTTTAACAAAATTAATACCATAACCATGGTCAGCTAGATTGTCACGACCCGCACCCAAAAAATCGGGAATGAGTCGTGGGTACGTCCAACCTACGCCGCAGAATCGGCGGTAGAACGCTATAAAGGTCCGTTCTAGGTCAACAATCTATCTATAACTCACAAAAAATCTTTCAATAACCTCTCCAAAAGGAGGGCAACCACGCAATATATATATGAATAATCCTCTCCAAAAGGAGGGCAACCACGCAATATATATATATATGAATACTCAATCACAATAACTAGGGGAAGAGTAAAAGCATGATATGATAGCAAAAGGAAACCAGAACCAAGAGAGCAAGACAATATCCAAAATACAGCCCAAGTCTATAATAGTCTACAATATCTCACAACAACAAAAGAATAAGTACAATCATCCAAAATAATCAACTGGGAACAACCCAGGAAACCCACCTAGCTAACTAGGGCGCTAAAGGCGTCTCCTCACAGGGCTCCTCCTCAGTCTCGGGGTCACAGCACTCGTCAACACCCGGCCCGTAGAACGTCGGGCAGAAATCCTCAGGATCCTCTAAAAAATATGCCCAGTCAGGACTGGAGCGAAGTACATAACTCTGAAAGCAACTCCAAATACATGGTAAGGTGTATACGACGAGCAATAGAAAAGTATATAAGATGCACAGGAAATAAATACATGCTGGAGCAGAATAAGTAGGTGCAAGTAAACTGGAGAACAATACAAGTAGAGAAGTAATTGCATATGAGAAAACATGAATACTAGCTAAGTGCCTTGAGCACAAGTTTGTTATATGATCGGCTTAGGTTGCACATGAAAAACACTACGATAACTCCGTTATGCGTGAGTTGCATAACCGACATACACATAAATATTGTTTGGCTTTGATCACATAACCAACTCCTACTCCCCTCTCCCACTAATACTCTTAGATCCAACCATGGCACGCTACATACATGATAATAGCTCGCGCACACGAAGGCGAGAGCACAAGAAGCACATGAGAATCAATACCCGAAGCACATGATGAAATACACGTGATAGAGTACCCGCTGAACACGGTAAGGGGGATAGCATCTCATGACGGGATCCACTAGTACCAGCTCGTGTAACAATGTGTCAGAATCAAGTATCACAGTTCTAGAACAGGTGATATAAACGCTATCATGAAATGAAAACTATCAGAGGTAGGTACTCGCCTGATGTCCTGAGCAACTGATGAGGATCGAGATCCGGACCGGTGTCGTAAGAATCTATTGCGAAAAGCAAGATTAAACAGGGTTCTATGGATTTAAACTGATATAAAATAATTAAAAATAGGCTTCTAGGGTTATTCTAGGTCGAACGGGTCAAACCGGTGAAATTCGGGTCAAAAAGTCAACTCGGGGTCCAAAAAGTCAACTCTAGGTCAAATATTGACTTTTACGGTCAACGAGGACAATTATGGTCAAAGCTAGGTCAAACTAAGGTGCCCCTGAAATTCTAGGTCAAACAGAGCTCATTAAGCTAGTAAACTCTCAAACTCGCCTCCTCGAGATACCGGGATACCCTCGATATCCGATACCTCGCCCTAGGCCACGCACCCCGCCTAAACCCGCTAAAACCTATGCTAGCACGCGTAAATATATACACATATACATATAAAATCACTCTAATACTATTCCTAGGCTATTGCTCAAATATCCCGCTCGAAACTCAATACCTTGGTGAGATACCTTGATATCTCAAGGTATTGGGATATCTCTCTCATACCCCCTCTAACTAGCTATTTAGTTAGCTATCTAAGTATATAGATATACTCCTAGTTACTAATCTAGGCTAGAATATCTATATCTATCATATATTATATATATACCTAGATATCTATATGTATATATATATATATATATATATATATATATATATATATATATATATATATATATATATATATATATTCACAAACACATACATATATACCCATATTCCTACATATATACATTTAGCTATAATTATGCATCTAACTAGCTAAATGTTTATATATCTATACATATAGATATAGATATAGATATATCTAACTAATATCTAACTACCTATCTAACTATCTATCTATTTATCTATTTAGTATCTATCTATGTATCCATCCAACTATCTATTTCTACCTAATAATCCATCTATCTATTAATCTATCTAACAATCTAACTATCTATCTATTAATCCATCTATTAAACTATCAAACTACCTCTCCCTCTACTACCTAGCTATTAACCAAAGCCTCGTCACGCTCCTTGCTGCGATTGCTGCTGCTGCGCTGGCTGCTAAAGCTGCTGCGTATGCTGAAGATGCTGCTGCTGCCTTTACTGCTGTTGTGCAGCTGCTGTGCAGCAAGCTGCTGCTGCTGCAGTGCGCACTGCTCTGCCTCGCTGCCCCTCACTGCACGCCTCACGCACACACACAGACATACACACATATATACATATATATATACAACTAGATATATATATATATATATATATATATATATATATATATATATATATATATATATATATATATATATACACTTACTTATATATATTCTAACACACACACACTAACATATTTATTTATATACACACAAACACTTTTCAATATATACGCACATAGCTATATATATATATAAACACACCTATTTATATATATATGCACACACACAGATATATATATATATATATATATATATATATATATATATATATATATATATATATATATATATATATATATATATATATATATATATATATATTCATATACACACACACTCAAATATATATATATATATATATATATATATATATATATATATATATATATATATATATATATATATATATATATATATATATATATATATATATATATATATATATATATATATATATACATATATATATAGGTGTGTGTGTATATATATATATATATATATATATATATATATATATATATATATATATATATATATATATATATATATATATATATATACACAAACACATAGACATATACATACACAAGCACATATATATAAATACACACATATATATATAAATATATATATATACATATATATAGACACACACATAAATATATATATATAGACACATACCCATAAACACAAAACACTACACAACACACAACACAACTCAACACCCACCAACGCGCGCCCAACGACCCACACGCACACGAACACCTATAAATATATAAAATATAACCCGAAAATTTTAGCACACACTCCCCGAAGCTAACCCAATGCGCGCACAAGCCCGAAACTAGAAAACCAAGTCGAAATGGCCGTTCGGTCATTTCGACGAATACGCGGTGTGCGGTTCGGAAAACCTCCTAAAACGCACACCAAACCAACTCGGAATCGGCCCAAAATTTACTCACGGGTTCTAAACGATGCCTAAATCCTAGAAAAATGCTACCCCATCGATTCTAGGTCCGTGGCGAAAATGTGCACGCACTTAGAACCGGCGACGACGAAAACCCCGAAAATGCCCGAAACGCCCGTTTCTCCGCGACACGACTTCACGTATCCGAACGGAGACACGCACTCACCCTCAAGACACCCGTCAACGTCTACCTAGGTCCGTCTAACCTAGAGCATCACCCAAAATTGGGCCAATTTCGGATTACACCCGAAATTGACACAAAACCTAGTGTCAAAGTCTCTAAACTCAACCAAACTAGTTCCAACTTCCTCCCACGGGTAGGCTTAGGGTCTAGGAAGGTTCTAAACCACTAATTACACTACATAAGAGTAATTAGCAAGAGAAAAGTTAGGGTTTACCTCTTGAAAGTTGGAATCCCAAGGCCAAAGTCTCCAATCCACTTGAAATCACCTCCCTCAAGCTCCAAGCCTCCAAATCTAGCCTCCACACCAAGTCTAGGCTCTACCCACCTAGGTTAGGGAAAAATCGTAAGGTTAGGGTTCACATAAAGAAGAAGGAATATAAGAAGGAAGGAAGAAAAATGGAGAGAACTTACTTGGAAGAAGGAAAGAAGAAGAAAGAAGAAGTGGAGAAGAAGAAGAAGTGAAGAAGAAGAAGAAGAAGGAAATGGGGGGAATGGCTACTGTGTGCACGGGTAGGGGCTGTGGGAACCGGCCAAACACAATAAAAGGGTTTTCCTAATGTCCAAAAGTCCAAAATGCCCTCCTCTCACTTGGGTTTCGGTTTCGGATTCCAAAACCACTCAAACTAACTCCAAATCTCTCCAACTAACCCACTAAAAATATAATAAATATTCTAAAACCCAAAAATAGGTCTCACAAGGGTATGGGTTGGGTCGGACATGGGTCCACTAGGGTCTGACATGGGTCCAGGCTAGCCAAAACCCTAAAACAACCAAATAAAAATAATACAATCACTATTTAAATATAAATATAATTATTTAAAAATAATTCACAATTTATCAAATAAAAATAAAAAAATAACCCTATTTTCTAGAATCGGGTAGTGACAAGCCTACCCTCCTTAAAATAATTTCGTCCTCGAAATTAAAAGACGAAACTAGGACAGGAATGCAAAGAAAAAAATTATACCTCAGGGCTCGAAAAGATAGGGGTATCGCTAGCGCATTTTATCCTCCCTCTCCCAGGTCGACTCACCCGGAGAGTGATGCCTCCACGCGACGTGAACCAAGGGAATAGTCTGGTTCCTCAACACCTTCTCCCGCCGATCCAGAATCTCCACCGGCTGCTCTGGATAGCTAAGAGTAGGGCCCACCATGATCTCTGAGTGATCCAATACGTGACTGGGATCCGCCACGTACCGTCTCAACTGCGATACGTGGAACACATCATGAACTCCCTCTAGCGTAGGCGGCAACTCAAGCCTATACGCCACGGCGCCAACCCTCTCAAGAATGCGGAAGGGTCCGACGAAATGTGGGCTAAGCTTTCCGCCTCCACCGAAGCGAATAGTGCCCCGCGTCGGAGAAATCCTCAGGAACACCAGATCTCCAACCTAGCACAAACAAGGTCTCTACACTTAGTTTAAAATAAGCAATCACAAGCAACACAAGAACAAAATCTAGATTCTAAGCTATACCTCGAACTCCAAAGGTCTCCGGTGGCTATCGGCCCAATACCGCTGCCTGTCCTGCGCCACCCGAAGTCTATCTCTAATGAGCTTGACCTTCTCCGCTGCATCAACTACCATCTCCGGGCCAAGCAAAGCTTTCTCGCCTACATCATCCCATGATAACAGAGTGCGACACCTCCGTCCATACGCCTCGAATGGTGACATCTCGATACTGGCTTGGTAGCTGTTGTTGTAAGCAAACTCTACCAAGTGCAAGTGTCCTTCCAAGAGCCTCTAAAATCCAAAACACAAGTGCAAAACATGTCCTCAAGTGTCTGGATGGTCCTCTCTGACTGACCATCTGTCTGTGGGTGATATGCAGTACTAAACTTGAGCTGGGTGCCCAAGCTAGCCTGCAGACTCCTCCAGAAATACGAAGTAAAACGACTGTCCCGGTCTAATACTATGCTCACAGGGACTCCATGCAGTCTGACTATCTGGCGCACATACATCTCTGCTAGTCTCTCTGTAGACGTACCCACTTTGAATGGTAGAAAGTGGGCCGATTTGGTCAACCTGTCCACGATGACCCAAATCGCATCCTTTCCGCCAGGAGAACGGGAAATTCCAGAAACAAAATCCATGGTCACATGCTCCTATTTCTACTCTGGAATGGGTAACGGCTGGAGCAAACCTCCTGGGCTCTGCCTCTCTGCCTTCACCTGCTGGCACACTAAGCATCGGGATACGAAGCGTGCTACCTCCTGCTCCATCCCGTACCACCATACATGCTCTCAGATCTCTATACATCTTGTTGGCACTTGGATGCATAGAGTACTGGGATCGATGCGCCTCCTGAAGAACCTTCTCGCGTAACGACCCACTCGGCACACACAACCTGGTACCGTGCCGCAAAGAACCATCATCAGCAATGGTGAAGTCATCTGACAATCCAATCTGAACCTGCGCCCTGATGCTCCTCAGGGACTCATCCTCAAACTGTGTAGCCCTGATCCGGTCTACCAACTCTGACTGAATCTGCAGTCCCCACATCTGTATCTCAACTCCAGGCACTATCACCTCAATGCCCAAGCTCTCTAGATCTGTCAGAGTATAACGATCTGTAGTCAGGCACATAGCTACCGGATACCTGCTCAGTGCATCCGCAACTACGTTCGCCTTTCCTGGATGGTACTGTAACAATATGTCGAAGTATTTCATCAACTCCAACTATCTCCTCTGCCTCATGTTCAGCTCTTTTTGGGTAAAAATATACTTCAAGCTCTTGTGGTCTGTGAAGATCTCCACACTCTCTCCGTATAAATAGTATTTCTACAACTTCAGAGCAAAGATGACCACTGCCAACTCCAAATCGTGGGTAGGATAGTTCTTCTCATGAGGACGTAACTGCCTAGAAGCATAGGCAATCACCCTCCCATTCTACTGCAACACACAACCCAGTCCCTTCCCTGATGCATCACTATAGATAGTGAATCCTCCAGAACCTGATGGCAACGTCAACACTGGAGCTGTCGTCAAGCTCCTCTTCAGCTCATCAAAGACGATCTGGCACTCCTCTGACCAAACAAACTCCACGTCCTTCCGAGTCAGCCTGGACAACGGCTCTGCAATCCGAGAAAAGTCCTGAACAAATCTCCTGTAGTAGCCTGTCAGTCCCAAGAAACTCCTGGCATCGGCTACTGAACTCGGAGCACTCCATGCCTCAACTGCCATGATCTTTCTCGGATCCACCGAGATCCCCTCTCCAGTCACCACATGACCAAGGAATTCAACCTTGTCAAGGAAGAACTCACACTTCGAAAGCTTTCCATAAAGCTTCTCCTTCCTGAGAGTCTCCAGCACTATCCTCAGATGCTCCTCGTGCTCCTCTGGGGTCTTCGAATACACCAAGATATCATCTATAAACACCACCATAAACCTGTCCAGATGCTGATGGAACACCTTGTTCATCAGATTCATGAACACTGCCGGGACATTAGTCAACCCAAACGGCATCACCATGAACTCATACTATCCATATCTGGTTCAAAAAGTTGTCTTCGGAATATCCTCCTTCCTGACCTTCACCTGGTGGTAGCCCATCCTCAGATCAATCCTGGAAAACACCCTCGCTCCGCTCAACTGGTCAAAAAGATCATCAATATGCGGCAGCGGATACTTGTTCTTGATTGTGAGGTCGTTCAGAGCCCTGTAGTTGATACACATCTGTATCAACCCATCCTTCTTCGGCACAAAAAGTACCGGAGCACCCCACGGGGAAGAACTAGATCTGATAAATCCCTTGTCCTGAAGCTCATCCACCTGCTTCTTCAACTCTATCAGCTCACTGTTGCTGACTCTATAGACGTGCTGGGATATCGGCTCCGCGCCTGGCACCAAGTCTATAGAGAACTCCACATCTCTGTCCGGAGGTAACCCTGGCAACTCCTCTGGAAAGACATACATGTACTCCGCTATCAGTGGATGTAGCAACCTCGGCTCTACCACTAGGGCTCCGCAGAAGACTCCCTCGCTCTGCTCCGCTGCTCCTCTGGCAAACTGAAACTCTGGCTCACCCGGCGGACTAAACAACACTCTGCCTCCACGATAATCTATACTAGCATAATGCATACTCAACCAATCCATCCCGAGTACAATATCGTAGCTCGGAAGTGGCATTACGAGTAGGCACACACTCAACTCCCGGCCTCCCAACTCTCCGGTCTCTGCAGACATCACTGACTAGGATGATACCACCCCCGGTCGTGATCTTGCAGAGTCTAGCTAAAGGTTCAGCAACAAGATGGTATCTAACATCAAAAGATACAGACACAAAGCTATAGGAAGCACCGGAATCAAATAAAGCAAGTGCTGGAATGGAATCAAGAAGAACACAGATCAAAAGAAGTCAATACAGTGCAAGAAACGATATCATCAAACAAGGACAATAATATTGCAAAAGAAAATAATTTCAAGAAAATTAAAGATAGCAAAAGAAATCAGGAAGGGTCCTAGTTATGATTGAGTACACTCTCTCTCAGCCTATATCCTATATCCTATTACAGGTAAACCTAAAAACTAGACCTGCATCGGCCGCCACCAAAAATGTGTCACAACCCGTACCCGAAAAATCGGACATGAGTCATGGGTACGTCCAGCCTACATCGTAGAATCGGCGATAGAACGCTGTAAAGGTCCGTTCTAGGTCAACAATCTATCTACAACTCACAAAAAATCTGTCAATAACCTCTCCAAAAGGAGGGCAACCACGCAATATATATATGAATAATCCTCTCTAAAAGGAGGGCAACTACGCAATATATATATGAATACTCAATCACAATAACTAGGGGAAGAGTAAAAGCATGATATGATACCAAAAGGAAACCAGAACTAAGAGAGCAAGACAATATCCAAAATACAGTCCAAGTCTATAATAGTCTACAATATCTCACAACAACAAAAGAATAAGTACAATCATCCAAAATAATCAACTGGGAACAACCCAGGAAACCCACCTAGCTAACTAAGGCGCTAAAGGCGTCTCCTCGCAGGGCTCCTCCTCAGTCTCGGGGTCACAGCACTTGTCAACACCCGGCCCGTAGAACGTCGGGCAGAAATCCTCAGGATCCTCTAAAAAAAATATGCCCAGTCAGGACTGGAGCGAAGTACATAACTCTGAAAGCAACTCCAAATACATGGTAAGGTGTATATAACGAGCAATAGAAAAGTATACAAGATGCACAGGAAATAAATACATGTTAGAGCAGAATAAGTAGCTGCAAGTAAACTGGAGAACAATACAAGTAGAGAAGTAACTGCATGTGAGAAAATATGAATACTAGCTAAGTGCCTTGAGCACAAGTTCGTTATGTGATCGGCTTAGGTTGCACATGAAAATACTACGATAACTCCGTTATGCGTGAGTTACATAACCGACATACACATGAATATTGTTTGGCTTTGATCACATAACCAACTCCTACTCCCCTCCCCCACTAATACTCTTGGATCCAACCACGGCACGCTACGTACATGATAATAGCTCGCGCACACGAAGACGAGAGCACAAGAAGCACATGATAGCACATGAGAATCAATACCCGAAGCACATGATGAAATACACGTGATAGAGTATCCGCTGAACACGGTAAGGGGGATAGCATCTCATGACGGGATCCACTAGTACCAGCTTGTGTAACAATGTGTCAGAATCAAGTATCACAGTTCTAGAACAGGTGATATAAACGCTATCATGAAATGGAAACTATCAGAGGTAGGTACTTGCCTGATGTCCTGAGCAACTAATGAGGATCGAGATCCGGACCAGTGTCGCAAGAACCTATTACGAAAAGCAAGATTAAACAGGGTTCTATGGATTTAAACTGATATAAAATAATTAAAAATAGGCTTCTAGGGTTATTCTAGGTCGAACGGGTCAAACCGGTGAAATTTGGATCAAAAAGTCAACCCGGGGTCCAAAAAGTCAACTCTAGGTCAAAACTAGGTCAAAGGTTGACTTTTACGGTAACGAGGACAATTATGGTCAAAGCTAGGTCAAACTATGGTGCCCTTGAAATTTTAGGTCAAACTGAGCTCATTAAGCTAGTAAACTCTCAAACTCGCCTCCTCGAGATACCGGGATACCCTCGGTATCTGATACCTCGCCCTAGGCCACGCACCCCGTCTAAACCCACTAAAATCTATGCTAGCACGCGTAAATATATACACATCTATATATATAAATTACTCCAATACTATTCCTAGGCTATTGCTCAAATACCCCGCTCGAAACTCAATACCTTGGTGAGATACCTTGATATCTCAAGGTATTGAGATATCTCTCTCATACCCCTCTAACTAGCTATTTAGTTAGCTATCTAAGTATATATAAATATACTCCTAGTTACTAATCTAGGCTAGAATATCTATATCTATCATATATTATATTTATATATATATATATATATATATATATATATATATATATATATATATATATATATATATATATATATATATATATATATATTCACAAACACATACATATATACCCATATCCCTACATATATACATTTAGCTATAACTATGCATCTAACTAGCTAAATATATATATATATATATATATATATATATATATATATATATATATATATATATATATATATATATATATATATAACTACCTATCTAACTATCTATCTATTTATCTATTTAGTATCTATCTATGTATCCATCTAACTATCTATTTCTATCTAATAATCTATCTATCTATTAATCTATCTAACAATCTAACTATCTATCTATTAATCCATCTATTAAACTATCAAACTACCTCTCCCTCTACTACCTAGCTATTAACCAAAGCCTCGCCACGCTCCTTGCTACGATTGTTGCTGCTGCGCTGGCTGCTAAAGCTGCTACGTATGCTGAAGATGCTGTTGCTGCTGCCTTTACTGCTGCTGTGCAGCTGCTGTACAGCAAGCTGCTGCTGCTGCAGCTGCTGTGCACTGTTGCGCAGTGCGCTGCAGTGCGCACTGCTCTGCCTCGCTGCCCCTCGCTGCAGGCCTCGCTGCTTCACGCACACACACAATCACACACACAGACATACACACACACATATATATATATATATATATATATATATATATATATATATATATATATATATATATATATATATATATATATATATATATATATATATATATACAACTAGATATATATATACACTTACTTATATATATTCTAACACACACACACTAACATATTTATCTATACACACACAAACACTTATGAATATATACGCACATAGCTATATATATATATAAACACACATATTTATATATATATGCGCACACACACACACACACACACACACACACACATATATATATATATATATATATATATATATATATATATATATATATATATATATATATATATATATATATATATATATATATTCATATACACACACACTCAAATATATATATACACATACACATTGATATATATATATATACATATACACACACACGCACACTTATACATATATATATATATATATATATATATATATATATATATATATATATATATATATATATATATATATATATATATATACACACAAACACATAGACATATACATACACAAGAACATATATATAAATACACACATATATATATACATATATATAGACACACACATAAATATATATATATAGACACATACCCATAAACACAAAACACTACACAACACACAACACAACTCAACACCCACCAACGCGCGCCCAACGACCCACACGCACACGAACACCTATAAATATATAAAATATAACCCGAGAATTCTAGCACACACTCTCCGAAGCTAAACCAACGCGCGCACAAGCCCGAAACTAGGAAACCAAGTCGAAATGGCCGTTCGGTCATTTCGACGAACACGCGGTGTGCGGTTAGGAAAACCTCCTGAAAAGCACACCAAACCAACTCGGAATCGGCCCAAAATTTACCCACGAGTTCTAAATGATGCCTAGATCCTAGAAAAAATGCTACCCCGTCAATTCTAGGCCCGTGGCAAAAATGCGTACGCACTTAGAACCGGCGACGACGAAAACCCCGAAAATGCCCGAAATGCCCGTTTCTCCGCGACACGACTTCACGTGTCAGAACAGAGACACGCACTCACCCTCAAGACACCCGACAACGTCTATCTAGGTTCGTCTAACCTAGGGCATCATCCAAAATTGGGCCAATTTTGGATTCCACCCGAAATTGACACAAAACCTAGTGTCAAAGTCTCTAAACTCAACCAAATTAGTTCCAACTTCCTCCCACGGGTAGGCTTAGGGTCTAGGAAGGTTCTAAACCACTAATTACACTACATAAGAGTAATTAGCAAGAGAAAAGTTAGGATTTACCTCTTGGGAGTTGGAATCCTAAGGCCAAAGTCTCCAATCCACTTGAAATCACCTCCCTCAAGCTCCAAGCCTCCAAATCTAGCCTCCACACCAAGTCTAGGCTCTATCCACCTAGGTTAGGGAAAAAATCATAAGGTTAGGGTTCACATAAAGAAGAAGGAATGGAAGAAGGAAGGAAGAAAAATGGAGAGAACTTACTTGGAAGAAGGAAAGAAGAAGAAAGAAAAAGTGGAGAAGAAGAAGAAGTGAAGAAGAAGAAGAAGAAGAAGAAGAAAAAGAAGAAGAAGAAGAAGGAAATGGGGGGAATGGCTGCTGTGTGCACGGGTAGGGGCTGTGGGAACCGGCCAAACACAATAAAAGGGTTTCCCTAATGTCCAAAAGTCCAAAATGCCCTCCTCTCACTTGGGTTTGGGTTTCGGGTTCCAAAAGCACTCAAACTAACTCCAAATCTCTCCAACTAACCCACTAAAAATATAATAAATATTCTAAAACCCAAAAATAGGTCTCACAAGGGTGTGGGTTGGGTCGGACATGGGTCCACTAGGGTTTGACATGGGTCCAGGCTAGCCAAAACCCTAAAACAACCAAATAAAAATAATACAATCACTATTTAAATATAAATATAATTATTTAAAAATAATTCATAATTTACCAAATAAAAATAAAAAATAACCCTATTTTCTAGAATCGGGTAGTGACATAGATGACTGATGTTGAGTAGGTTGTGTTTTAATTCTGTTACTAGACAAACGTCTTTTATGACAGGGTAGGGAGGAACACCTATATTACCATTACCAATAATGTACCCTCTGAGGTTATTGCCGAAGGAGACATAACCTTCTTTCTTCATCGATAGCATTACAAATAGGTTAGCATCACCAGTCATATGTCATGAGCAACCACTATCGAGAATCCACTTGCTTCTATCATGAAAGGGTTGGTCCACCTACAAAATGAGTTCTAGTTGTAACCCTTGGTACCCATTTCCTTAAGGGTCCTGCTGTGTTAGTTTTTGGTACCCATGCATAAATATTCATATCTACTAATTTTCTTGTTCTACAGAATCTATATATATGTCATTTCTTACCACAGTAGTGACATATAGTTGTGTGATTGATACTTGGTGCAGCATGATAGATATGATTGTGTGAAGCAGTTCCATATGGTCTATGTGGATAGAATGCATGATTGTGTTTGACATTTATTTGTGGTCTTCGTGGATATCTATAATAGAATGCATGATTGTGTTTGATTCTATGTGCATGATGGATTGCATGAACTGTTATGCATGTAGGTAGGAGCATAACTGTGAGTGTTCTTTTGTCTTGCTATGTGTCTCGTATTAGGTTGAATTGAGGTTTGTTCGACCTGTTTACCCAATCTAATCTCTAACTTTTTAGAGGTAGCATATACTTCATCATATTTAGCAGTGAGAGCATCTACGTATAGCAATGGAATACCTTTTCTTTTCAGATTCGAGTTCTTCCTTAAGTTTAGCGTTCTCCTGAGAGCTCTTGTCAAGACTGGCAAGTGCCTCATGGAGGTTAACCTTAAGTGTAAAATTTTCATCTGAATCATTTGAGGTATCCTTTACTTCACTTAGTAGAGATGTTAGTCTCTCTATTTCAGTTTGACATTCTTGAACATCTTTCTTAGTATGCTTGTACTTATTTTTAAGTTTTCTAAAATCATCAAGTACTAAAAGCATTACCTAGTTCATCAAAAGTAAAATCATCATAAGAGTTATTATCAGTTACCTGATCAGCTAACGCCATGAAGCATAGGTTTGCTGCTTCTTGAGGATTCTCTTCTTTGGATTTACTAGCTTCACTTTCGTGCCAAATACTAGTATTTGCATATTTTTGTGATGATGTTCTTCTGGATGAGTAATTATGGGGATTTTCTTTTCTTAGGGTTGGACAATCTTTCTTTATATGCCCTGTCTTCTTACAGTTATAGCATATAGGCTCTTCATCACTGTTGTCAGTTGGCTCCTTCTTCTTTGATTTCTCAATCTTTAGAAATTTCTTGAAGTTTCTTATGGTCAGGGCAACTTCCTCATCTTGAGACTCATTGTCGTCGGAGTTGTAGTTGGTGACCTTTTTGTGATGTGCCTTAAGAGCGATTGTCTTCTCCTTATGATTGGGTTCTTCAAATTTTTGTGATCCATCTCGTGAGTCATCAGCTTGCCTATGAGCGTCTCGAGGGTCATAGTGGTAAGATTATTCCCTTCTATGATTGCAGTAGCCTTAGGATTCCAGTTCTTGGTGAGTCCCCTGAGTACCTTACGAATCTTTTTGTGATTGTTGTACTCCTTGCCGAGTGATAATAGAGGGTTGACGATGTTGAGGAATCTCGTAAACATTTGAGTGATCGTCTCATTTTGCTTTATCTTGATTGCTTCATACTCTTGTGTTAGACGACTTATTTTTTATTCCTTCACTTGGGAGGTTCCTTTATGAGTGACCTCAAGAAGTTTACATACTTTGTGCGAAGTTCCGCAAGTGGAGACCTTGTTAAATTTAATTTTGTCTACAGCACAAAATAGAGTGTTAATAGCTGTAGCATCAAGACTAACTTATTTTTTTCAGTGTTTGTGTACTTATCATGAGGCTTTTCTACAAGGTTACCATCTATGACTATTCTAGGTAGCTTCTTATATCCTTCTACTACTACAGCCCAAAGGTCAAAATCAAGTGACTTTAGGTAGAAGCTCATACGTGTCTTCCAGTATGTATAGTTAGTACCGTCAAATAGGGGTTGCCTATTTGTGGACTGGCCTTCATTATTGTTGGTGTGGATAGATCTAACAATTTTTATAAGTCTCTTACTATGTTAAGCCAAATATCAAGAGAACTAGCTCTGATACCAATTGAAGGACCGTGAAGCAACTCTAGAGGGGGGTGAATAGAGTACAATGGAATAATCTATCCAATTTAAGATTATCGGAATGAAGGTAGTTGCTAACTAATAGTGTATATAAAGACAGTAAAGTAAAGCAGTAAAGTAGAGAGAGAAAGAAAACGCAAACACCAAGATATATATTGGTTTCCCTCTAAGAGGACTAGTCCAGTCCCGAGAACTCAAGCTCGGAGTTTCTCCACTATAATCACCAATAGTGAATCACAAGCTTTGATCCGAAGGCTTGCTACTTCTTTACACCACAAGTTTTGATCCGAAGTATCACAACTTCACAGCTTAGAGAGAGAGAATAAATAATCGAACAAAGCTCTTTACAACTCAGAAGAGTTCTAGACCGAGATCGTACTTGTCACTAGGAAAGCTAGGGAGTTGCTCTTTGGATGAAAAAGTTAAGACTTAGAGGTTTGCTCACAATAGGATAGAAGACTTAAGAATAATTGAGTTGGTTGAGTGAGTAAGAATGAGAATTCCAATCCTATTTATAGGTTGTAGGAAAACAGAATTCGGTCAGAATTCAGTCAGGGTTTAATTCAAATTTCTAACCGTTGGGCCAAGAAATCAGGAGCTATTGAACTGGTTAATTTTATACCAAAAGGGTAACCGAGTTTGGTCCGAGTTCGGCACGAGTTCGGTCTCCTAATATGGTAGACTTTGTAAATGAATGTGGCCTGATTTGGTGGATAGGTTCTTTGGTTTATTTGAGTGGACTAGGTATCTGGTTTATAGGTTCTTGGTTTTTCCAGTACAACTCAGCATACATCAGTCCTAGACTCAAATAAATAAAAGATTATATTTGAATAGATGTAATACAGACGACATGCAATAGCAGTACTGAAGCTTCAGATATGACATATCAATCCATGGTTTAGTTAACTATCAAAATTAAGTTGACTGAGACCGGATGGGCCAACAGTAATAGTATGATTGTTGTATTAAAGAGAAACAAGTTCAAATTCATATGGTTATATTTGGAGGAGTTGCTAAATATGAATGTTGAGCATCCAATCTATACAATCCATTAGCTTTATGGTCTTTATTGAACATGACCCGAGTATAAAGATTTCAAATTACAACAAAAAAAGATGAAAAAGGTGACAGAACAATTGTGATACTAAGTAAAACAATGACCAAGACAATATTTAAGTTGGAGCCAAGAAGCACCTGTAGCTATTAGAGGTGGAGATTAGATCGAAACAGTATGGTTCCATTAGCTATTGTGATGAATTTATGAGAACTATTAAGTACTAATCTTTAAACCCCCTCACCCAAAATAGGTATTTTGTGTGTATTTTGTATTTATTATATTTATTTTAGATTATTTGTAAATTAATTAAATTTTAATTATTGCATTATGACACTTTATCGTAGTTTAGACATTAATGATATAGAACGACCCCAAAATCTACATCGTCCTTCGTAGAAAGTAGCCTACATGGGAGACACTACTTGTAGGATCTTTGTGTGACACAAAATTCGACCATTCAACATTAGTATGGCACTAATGTAACAACCGTAGTTTATTTTTTTAATATTTAATATATAAATTAGCCTACATGGGAGACACTATATAAAATTTATTTATGGTTATTTTCTAATCCAAATACCCAATCCAAAGCCATGAATTAATTTACTAGACACTAGTGGCTTAAAATAGGATAATTAATTAATTTATTTATTTTTTATTATTATTATTATTATTATTATTATATACATATATATATATATATACATATATATATATATATATATATATATATATATATATATATATATATATATATATATATATATATATATATATATATTATGTTGAATTTATTTTAGGAAGATAGAATTTGAAACTTTCTTGAGATAGGGTCCACCTTTACACCTTATCCACTTTTAGAGCCAATCCAATTCTAATGTTCCATATTTGGAAATCCTCTAATTTAAATATTCTATCTATCCATTTTTTGTATCATTCACCTATTTAAATTCATGAATCAAATCTTTGATTTATTTTTCTACAAATTAGGATATTAATTAAATATGTAGTTTTCAAATTAGGAAAGACCCCTATGCAATCTTGTTACATATCAATTTAAATCTGAAATAAATTTTTTAAAATCTAATTTAAAGATTCTAGAGCATCCTCTCACCCGATTTCAGCCTCTTTAAATCATATACATAGATGGAAACACTAAATCAAATCCTAACCACCCACCTATTTAAACTACTTATATTTATCAATCCCCTAACACCTAAAACTAATAGCCGACCTCACCCTCTCTCAAACCCACTACTAAGAAGACTCTCCCCTTCCCTGTCTTCTCTCTTTTTCATCTCCTTCCTTCCCTCCATCTTTCCCCTCAAGGCCGACCACCCAAAGTCCTTGGCCGAACCCTTTAGGCTGACCAAAAATACCCCTTGAGGCCGGCTACTACTGCAGAAGATATAGAATATTTACTATAGTAAAACCACCCCCCCCCCCCCCCATAAAAAAAAACTTTATATTCTTCATCTATTAGAAGTCATATAGAGCCCCCTCAAGTTTTGTGGGATTTGGAGTCCGTTTGGCGCTCCAAAAGGTCTGTATCGCAAGAAGAAGCTCCGTCGTAATCACGATCTAGTAAGTTTTGGAATTTCTTTTAAATAATTATTTTTTCATGTATAAACTCTTTTGAGAACTCATAAATATATTAGATGACAAATAAGGAAAGCCTAATGCATGTGAAACCCTAATTTTTACATAAAAACTGCTCTTAGATGACACAAAACCAATTCTTGGAAATATCGTAATCATATTAAATTAGTATTGTTGCATGTTACTATTTTATTACTAAAATATAATTTTCCAAAAATTAAATATTTAATTTTAGAATATAAAATAATTTTTTTATTATTAAAATAAAAAATAAATTTGTTAGTAATTAAACTCCATCATTGATGTACCATCCTTTGACATGTATACTAGCAAAGTTTGGTTGCCAAACCTAATAGGATCAACTTGTAGATGGTAAAACCATAATTAATTTTGTATAGATAAAAGAAATAGTATTTATTATATTTATTACTGATTTTACCATATTTATTCATATTTTATTTCTATTTATAAAAATTAGAATTCTAGGTGTTTTATGTAGCAAGTTTGACCTAATTTTGACAAAACTTGACCCCGACAGTTTTAGACTTAAACCCCGACCAAAAATTCATATTTTTAGCATTTAAAATTACATTATTATATTTTAATTATGAATTTTTAAATATTATTCTAGATTTATTTATTTGTCAAAAATATTTTTTTGGTAACTAGTAGGTAATCCGTTATGACCTAGTTTTGGTTTCTACTTTATTTTGGACTCATAGGATTTATAGGAGACGACCATATTACTAAAAACCCTATTTTTCCAATAAATTTCAGAACTAATAGTTTTTATTAAATAATATTTTACAAATAGTTTTTGATAATGTTTGATGGTTAGTAATGTTTTGGTGAGTTACTTGCATGTACAACCAACGTAGGAGTATTAACTAGATAATAATTTAATTTGACTAGAAGAATAAGAGTCTAATTAGTGTAATAATTAGTTGGTAGATATTTGAGACATTTCTGTGGATAGCTCCGGACCAGATTTGTGTGCTCGCGGCTTGGCTTGGAAGGCAAGTACACCTTACTTGATTGTATTGTTCAGTTTACATTATGCGTAGTTTTTATTTATTTAGTTGTGTGCACGCGTCTTAGAAGTAGTTGACTTACCTTGTATGTTGTAAAGATACGTGGTATCTTCTGACCTGACACTGTTTCAAACACAATCACTGTCTGAGTGAGTGAGTGCATGGACTAGCGTGTCGACTGATCATCAGTACGAGAGTTCGAGTCTTGTGTTAGTAGTTAGTATTGGTTTAGTTTTCTAGACATTATTTGACGTCATTGTATTATGGTTGCACTGCGTATACGGTTCGAATAGTTCATTGGGAGGAAAAAAATCTACTAGTGAGCATATATAATTTTTATTTTTTACTGTACTGTAAAAATGGTGCAACTGTGTAACCCCCGAGTTCTACGAAACGCCTGATGGGACAACGGTTCTTCTATTTTTTTTCCCTCATGCGCCATTAGAGATGTCTCGAGTGCATATCACATAGGTGGTTTAGTTACCCTATTTATTGTTTACTACTTTACTTTCATGCATGCTGGTTTTTTGTGTACTTGTTATGTCCCTCTGAGGACCTGGCACCCTTTTCAGGTATAGAAGATTATGATTATTTGCTGGAGCACGAATCAGGACTGACTACTTCTTTCTCTTTCGAGGAGGTCTTCCCTTAAAGCTTCTTGATCACTAGATGATATACTTATTTTGTTGTCTTTCATATCCTAGTTGGTAGTAGATTTGTCTCCACCCGACTACTAGTTCTTCTCGACTATTTTCTACTTAGTACATTGCCATATTTGATTATATATTTCTATTTGGTTTTGTGGATGAGATTAGTATTGCTTGTAACTTGTGAAGTTATATACCACTTGTGAATTATTATTCATAAAACAACGTACGTATGTGTATAGTTTCCATATATTGAAATTGTCATGTACATACGGCTGACATGCTTATGTATTTCTAGTCCTACGTATTTTGGGACTAGGACGTGACATAATTGTAAACACCCTAAATTTTTGAGAATAATTTTAAATGAAGTTATTTCGTTTTGGGAATTTTTGGAAACTTAAAACCAGGATGAGTGTGATTTAAAGAAATAATTTTAAGTGTGGCTAGATGGGGTTAAAATATTCTGGAAGTAAAAATTTATTGTGTATGATGGAGAACCGGACGCATGGCATTTTTTGGTGAATTAATCGGACACCGGAGCAGCGTATCGAGGACCAAAAGCAATTGGATTGTAAACCGAACCCAAACGGAATCCGAACCAAACCAATCCGACCCAAGCCAACCCGAAACCCGCAGGGAAACCCTAGCTACCGGAGTTCCTGTAGCAGCTATAAGGGGGCTGCCTCGACATCCGTGTTGCCCCCATCCCCAACTACCAGCCGCCACCGAAACCCTAGTTTGATCCCCCGCCGCCGACTTCATCCATCCCTCACGGACGAGCAACCCCTAAACCCTAACCTCCCGCCGCCATCAAGCTAGCCGTCGACCACCTAGCTACCCCGCCGGCAGCTGATCAACGGCGCCGCCGCTTCCCATCGCCTGTAACCCCGCCGTTCGATCACCCCTCACCGCCCATCTCATCGCCGCCGTCCACGGGTAGCTGATCCCCCGGGCGAGTTCGACCCTGTCGACCGACTCCGATCCCGAACACCCCGACCCTCTTCAGTCTCCGGCCCACCGACCCCTCACGACAGCCCCTTGTCGACCACCACCACCCGACTATGCCGCCAGTTCAACAACCCCGCTGAATCGATTCCCCGCTGCTCTCGGCTTCGCCGCCGTCCGCGAGGATTCTCCGCTCGCTACGACAGCTACCGCAGATCCCTAGGCCGGCCACCCGCCGATCTAGTCCCGACTCAGCGGACTCGGTCAACCTCGGAACCGGGACAGCAGACCCCGGACGCGAGGAGACAAGAGATCAACCAGGACACGAACAGTACTCACGGACACGCAGATTTCAGCATTCACGGAGCCCTGTTCAGGTACTGTTTTCACCCTAATCGCAACTCCGATTCCGTTTCTGTAAATTGCTATGCGTAGACTGTATAACCCTCTCGGTGCCCGTGCAATTCGCTCGGAGCATCGCGTCCTGTGGTGATCGCACACCGCGATCCAAAAACAGGAAAAATAACACCCCGTTTTACCCCGGAACTGAGTCCGCCCCGCCAATCGGGACGACTTGGTCGCACGCGGTCTTTACCAAACTGTGCGCGACGTTGATACGGTCGTGTAGGATTTCGCAGAAGTCGATTCAGAGGTGCGTGCACCCCGGAATCAACGCGTATCCGCCGACGACACACCGTATCCGTCCTTTCTGGAACGCGCTGTAACTTCGTGTACACACGTCGGATCGAGACGAAACTTGCGCCATCGGACTCGTAGCAATACGCTGGTCCTGTGAGCCAAGTTTGGTTCGATTCTGAGGACGTTGACAAAACCACGTATCGTGGGCCCCACAGGCTCCACTTGACCAGTGATTTTGTGATCGGCTCATCGGAATCCAATTCTGGAAGTTCCGTTGGGTTCGTATCATCGTTCCTGACTTGTAGGCACTGAGTTTGACTAATTTGGAGACCTTTGACCCTGACACGCTTTTCGGTGCAAAGTGGCCCACAAGTGGAACCCGCTTTGGTCCGGAAATGACCATTTTGCCCCTGTGTCCAAATTGGACGTAAGGACAGGCATTTCTAGCAGTTTGATACCTTCTGAGACTGTTGGTGATATTTATTACAGCATCTGGAGTAGCCCCTACCGGTTCCACAGATCCCAGGACGACAGTTGATATTCGGACATCAGGCAAGTGTACCTTGCCAAACTCTGCAGCTTAGTTATTTATTTTCCTTGCTATATATATATTACTGTGCATGCTCAACCTAGGACCGTTTGACATACTTAGCGTCCGATTATCAGTCGGGTGCCAACATCGTACGCGGTGTTGGGTAATGTCATCTAGATATGGACATACGTGACACTTTATCTTCTCGTACTGGTCATACCAAGTACACTTGACCCAGGACACTGGACACTGATCATGAGACAGGATCTTCCCGAGATATTCGTGGTGATCCTGTATAGGTTGCAGGACTTATAGAGATACTATATTCTAGATACATTATGACTTGTGCATTAGTTATGACCCCGCGGACATGGACGTAAGACGTTATGTTCATGATTTGTGTGGTTACATTGGGTGGGGAGAGACACACAGACTACAGGCTGATTATATATATACACCCCTATTACCGTGAGGCACAAGACTCTATAGCCGAGCTTGGCCCATTACTCATATTTACTGCTGCTACCGGCTCCCCTACACAGAGCTTGTAGTATGCTTCAGCCTGAGTTCTAGTGCTGCTCTTATCTTGCATATCACTTAGCTGGTTATTTTAGTATTCCCTTATTGTTCCATCTATTGCTGGATAGATTCACAGGCTACAGGTTGATATTATTATGTCGGCTACTCAGTCTCCCGCTGAGCTAGACCACCTCCTGATACCACTGCTACCGGCTCCCCTTCACAGAGCTGGTAGTTGTTCAACCTGAGTACTACTGATATTCTCTCTTGCATTATACAGATGTTACATACTTACCCTGCTTATCTCATTATTGCTGCACTGTTTATATTCTGGCTTGTTTTATTTCCTGTACCTTGCTATGTCCCCTGAGGACCTGGATATGGATTTTGTCCCCAGATTTTGCAGAACAGGTTTACCCCGAGGTTTACGGGACTGCAGCAGGAGGAGCCGATCCAGGAGCTGTACCACTATCTGATGGCGAGGTCTTAGGTGAAGACTTCTCTTGAGCATCCATGTTCATGCTCAGTTTTTATTTATTATTTCAGTCTTTTCTTTTCTGGTCTGTAGAACCATTGTACTAGATATTTATCGGGTTGTTCCCCGAAGTGTTTGTGAGACTTGCTGATGATTTACATTCCTCATTTATTATGTGGATCATATTTTATATCTTGTGTGGATGAGATTAGTTGTGCCATGATTGTCGTAGACTTGTTTTACAGCTTAAGTATGCCCTGATGGATCCATTATATTGGGTTGGTCCATCGGTGTGTACTGCTGGCCATTATCACGCGTCCGATCCCTCGTTAGTTTGGGACTGGGGCGTGACATAGTTTTTGTGGTGGCCCATGCAGGTCTACGACTAAATAGTTCGGTTTCAACTTAGGGACCGGACCAGCCTGCCCTAAGGATAGTATAAACTATAGGATCTCATCCATTAGTTAACCATTTGTTGAACTCTATATCGAACTCGAAATTTTTACTTGAACTGCATCCTGTATTGATTCCTCTGAGCGTTCTCATAGTTTATCTTTTGATTTCAGAGCAATGGATTCCGAGAACAGAGATGATATTCCTTTGGAGACACCACACGACGCTGTGATTACTTATGGAGATGGAGTGACCCCTGGAAGTGGAGGACAAGCATCGCAGAGCGATCAAACCGGTCAGCCTAATCCAAGGTTCCGGAGAGATGACATCCCACCTCCACCACAGTTCACTCCCCAGATGCCAGCTTTCCCACCAGGACAAGCCATGGATGGGCAACAAATGTTTCAGATGATGTATGCTATGATGCAAGCACAGCAGCAGATTCAGCAAGAGGCCCATCGGCAGGAGGCCGAGTATCTGAGGACCAGCCTGGTATCCGCATTGGAGCAGGCTAATCCAGCAGCGAGGCGAACATCGACGGGATCTATCACCGACTTCCGTCATCTCAAGCCTCGCACATTTTCTGGTAAAGAAGGGCCAACGGAAGTTCATGAGTGGCTCACAAACATTCAGCATCAGCTGGAAGCCGCTGAACTTCCAAGAGAGAGATGGATGACTGCAGTCAGAATGCAGTTAACTGATAATGCGCACCACTGGTGGTTAGCAGAAGAAAGGAGACTTGGACAGGACAGAGTCACATGGGAAGAGTTCTCCAGACTCTTCCAAGAGATGTACATCCCGGCAGTTGCAAGGTCAGAGCTCAGGGACAAGTTCAACCGCCTCATCCAGGGCAGCATGACAGTAGAAGAATACAATTCTGAATTTATTCGCCTGAGCCGCTTTGCTCCAACATTGATTTCGACAGAGGAGGAGAAAGCGGAAAAGTTCTTTGACGGGTTGAAGTTCGAACTCCAAAGATTGATTGGCTCAGTGGCACCTACAAATTATACTGATGTTCTAGCAGCAGCGCGACGCATGGAGCGCGTCACTAGAAGGGAATCGAATCTGAAGAGGCCAAACACCTCCGCACCAACCAAGGCAGCACATGGAGATTCTGCAAAACGATTCCAGAGGAGTACGCCAGATAGAGCAGCGCACAGGGCCATATCCCTTCCTACTTGTCATCACTGCGGCAAGGTAGGACACATTGAGAGAGAATGCCGACGCAAGTTGGGACTCTGCCTAGCTTGCGGGTCCAACCAGCATCAGACCAGAGACTGCACCGAGCGAAGAGAGGGAGCACCGAGATTAGCTTTGCCTGCACCACGACCAGCGCATCCAGCCGTAGGAGCACAGCAGGCAGGAGTTGGTGGAGTCAGACCACCAGCCCCAGGAGGGAATCAGCAGAGACCACCCCTAGCACCGCAGGCAGCTTTATTTCAGCAGGCTCAGCAGCAGCGAGGCCAAGCCCAGGGCCGAGGACAGGCATTCACCTTAGCTGTTGAGGAGGAGGCTACAGCAGGCGAGGTCATCGCAGGTACTATTTTAGTAGCTTCATTACCTGTAGTAGCATTATTTGATTCTGGAGCATCACATTCATTTATAGCAGCTAGCTTTGTAGCCACCCATAGAGTAGCTACCGCACCCCTCCCGAAGATGAAGAGGATTCTTACGGGAGGCGGTATTATTCCAGTTAGTGATGTCTGTAGATCATGTTCTGTAGTCGTATGTGGCCGAGAAATGCGAGCACAGTTTCTGATATTTTCTATGCCGGATTATGACGTCGTACTTGGTATGGACTGGTTAAGTCAGTACCATGCGACTCTTGATTGCCGAATTGGGCGGGTTATATTTAGACCGCCTGGACATCCAGAATTTGAGTTTCTCCGAGGAGCAGTAGAGCAAGGAGTTCAGCCTACTCTTAGGGTACTATCTGTAGAAGGGGAGACAGGTTACCCGAGAGTCATATCAGAATTTGTGGATGTATTTCCTGATGATCTTCCAGGTTTACCGCCTGATCGGGAAATAGAATTCATAATAGACTTAACTCCAGGAGCAGAGCCAATCACTTCAACAGTTTATCGACTAGCACCCAAGGAGTTAGTTGAGTTGAAAGCACAGGTTGATGATCTTTTGGAGAAGGGTTTCATTCGGCCCAGTGTTTCACCTTGGGGGGCACCCATATTATTTGTGCCGAAGAAGGATGGAACAGTACGGTTATGCATTGATTACCGGGCACTCAATGCTGTAACCATCAAGAACAGGTATCCCCTACCCCGCATTGATGATCTATTCGATCAATTGAGTGGTGCAAGGGTATTTTCGAAGATTGACCTTCGATCCGGCTATCATCAGATCAAGGTAAGGAAGGAAGACATCCCGAAGACAGCTTTCAGGACAAAGTATGGGCATTATGAGTTCTTGGTGATGCCGTTTGGCTTAACCAACGCACCAGCAGTGTTTATGAGCTTAATGAACAGGGTCTTTCATCAGTTCTTGGATAAATTCGTAGTGGTATTCATTGACGACATCCTCATATATTCCAAGAGCCCTGAAGAGCACGAGGAACATCTTAGAATCGTGTTAGAGACCTTGAGACAGGAGAAGTTATATGCCAAGCTTAGTAAGTGTGAGTTCTGTATGGACAAAGTACCTTTCTTGGGACACATCATATCAGGAGAAGGACTTTCCGTAGATCCAGAGAAGGTGGCAGCAATAGAGACTTGGCCTACACCCACATCAGTCGCAGAGGTGAGAAGTTTTCTCGGACTTGCGGGATATTACCGAAGGTTCGTAGAAAATTTCTCAAGGATTGCAGAACCAATGACGAAGCTGACACGGAAGGACCAGGAGTTTATATGGACAGAAGACTGCCAGAAGGCTTTTGAAGAACTGAAGAGAAGATTAACAACAGCACCTGTCTTGACTCTTCCTTCGGGGTCGGGAGGTTTTGTTGTTTACAGTGATGCATCAGGCAGTGGACTAGGATGTGTTTTGATGCAACATGGCAAGGTCATTGCTTATGCGTCGAGACAGTTGAAGGACCACGAGAAGAACTACCCAACACATGATCTGGAATTAGCAGCAGTGATATTTGCATTGAAGATATGGAGGCACTATCTTTATGGAGAGAGGGTAGAAATCTTCACCGATCACAAGAGTCTGAAGTATGTATATACTCAGAAGGAGCTAAACATGAGGCAGAGACGCTGGCTGGAACTGATGGTAGATTTTGACATCGATCTGCAGTATCATCCGGGGAAGGCGAATGTTGTTGCAGACGCACTGAGCAGGAAGCCTATGGCCTATTTCTTGACGGTGCAGCCCGAGTTATTGAGAGATTTGCAGGAGTTACAGATAGAGGTCGTCTTACCGGGACAGAATGGATTGATGGCTAATCTTGAGATTCAGTCATCCCTCGTGGAGAAGATTAAGGAGGCATTGCCCACCGATGCTAGATTCCGAAGACTCAAAGAAAGGACAGAAGCCGGCATTCAGACAGGACTTCGCATCCACGAAGACGGGACCTTGAGGTTTGAAAATCGCCTGTATGTTCCAAACGGAGAATTGAGACAGGAGTTGATGACGGAAGCACATAGCTCTATGTACTCTGTTCACCCGGGAGGAACTAAGATGTACAGGGACTTGAGACAGTATTACTGGTGGCATGGAATGAAGAGAGAGATCGCAAGGTTTGTGGCTAGATGCTTAGTCTGCCAGCAGGTAAAGGCCGAGCATCAGAGGACCGCAGGGATGTTACAGCCGCTTCCGATACCGGAATGGAAGTGGGAGCACATCACGATGGACTTTGTCACAGGATTTCCGAAGAGCCCCAGCGGAAGAGACGCAGTATGGGTGATCGTGGATCGACTCACTAAATCGGCACACTTCTTGCCATTTAGAGTTGGACAGACCACAGAGGTACTAGCTGACATGTATATGCGACAAATCGTCAAATTACATGGAGTACCTGTTAGTATTGTATCGGATCGAGATTCGAGATTTACATCTCATTTCTGGAGAAGCATGCAAGAGAGTCTCGGCACCAGACTCAAGTTCAGCACGGCATACCACCCGCAGACAGATGGCCAATCGGAACGCACCATTCAGATATTGGAGGACATGTTGCGATCATGTATGCTAGACTTTGGAGGATCTTGGGAAGATCATTTGCATTTAGTAGAGTTCTCCTACAATAACAGTTATCAGGCCAGCATTCAGATGGCACCCTTCGAAGCTTTATACGGAAGGAAGTGCAGGTCACCTATATGCTGGAGTGACGTCGGTGAACGTCAGATACTGGGACCAGAATTGGTCACACAGACAGTGGAGAAGGTGAAGCAGATTCAGAATCATCTACGGGCAGCTCAGGACCGACAGAAGCATTGGGCAGACACGCACAGACGTCCCCTAGAGTTCAAAGAAGGGGATCACGTATTCTTGAGGATTTCGCCCACTCGGGGTACTATCAGATTCGGGAGCAGAGGCAAGCTGAGCCCAAGGTATATTGGGCCATTTGACATTCTAGAGCGCGTGGGTGAGGTGGCTTATCGTCTTGCATTACCTCCATCCTTAGAGGGAGTGCATGACGTATTCCACGTCTCACAGCTGCGAAGGTACGTGACCGACCCAAGTCACGTAGTCGATCATTCAGAGATCGCAGTAGGCCCGAGCTTGAGGTATGAGGAACAACCAGTTGGCATCCTCGACGTCAGTGAGAAGACATTGCGGGGACAGACAATCAGACTGGTCCGAGTAGCATGGAAACATCATTCACCAGGCGAATCGACTTGGGAACGAGAAGATAGTATGCGTCAACGATATCCCCATTTGTTCGAGGAGGCAGTTGTAAACTAGGTCACCTTGTATTTCCATAACCCTTCTTTAGTAACTTATTCTTTGATTGCGAGGACGCAATCCTTTTAAGGAGGGAAGATTGTAAACACCCTAAATTTTTGAGAATAATTTTAAATGAAGTTATTTCGTTTTGGGAATTTTTGGAAACTTAAAACCAGGATGAGTGTGATTTAAAGAAATAATTTTAAGTGTGGCTAGATGGGGTTAAAATATTCTGGAAGTAAAAATTTATTGTGTATGATGGAGAACCGGACGCATGGCATTTTTCGGTGAATTAATCGGACACCGGAGCAGCGTATCGAGGACCAAAAGCAATTGGATTGTAAACCGAACCCAAACGGAATCCGAACCAAACCAATCCGACCCAAGCCAACCCGAAACCCGCAGGGAAACCCTAGCTACCGGAGTTCCTGTAGCAGCTATAAGGGGGCTGCCTCGACATCCGTGTTGCCCCCATCCCCAACTACCAGCCGCCACCGAAACCCTAGTTTGATCCCCCGCCGCCGACTTCATCCATCCCTCACGGACGAGCAACCCCTAAACCCTAACCTCCCGCCGCCATCAAGCTAGCCGTCGACCACCTAGCTACCCCGCCGGCAGCTGATCAACGGCGCCGCCGCTTCCCATCGCCTGT
The DNA here is from genome assembly GCA_036927795.1 of Iris macrosiphon. Taxonomy (NCBI): domain Eukaryota; kingdom Viridiplantae; phylum Streptophyta; class Magnoliopsida; order Asparagales; family Iridaceae; genus Iris; species Iris macrosiphon. The sequence goes on from JAYESA010000004.1 coordinate 214,351,903, forward strand.
AACCCCGCCGTTCGATCACCCCTCACCGCCCATCTCATCGCCGCCGTCCACGGGTAGCTGATCCCCCGGGCGAGTTCGACCCTGTCGACCGACTCCGATCCCGAACACCCCGACCCTCTTCAGTCTCCGGCCCACCGACCCCTCACGACAGCCCCTTGTCGACCACCACCACCCGACTATGCCGCCAGTTCAACAACCCCGCTGAATCGATTCCCCGCTGCTCTCGGCTTCGCCGCCGTCCGCGAGGATTCTCCGCTCGCTACGACAGCTACCGCAGATCCCTAGGCCGGCCACCCGCCGATCTAGTCCCGACTCAGCGGACTCGGTCAACCTCGGAACCGGGACAGCAGACCCCGGACGCGAGGAGACAAGAGATCAACCAGGACACGAACAGTACTCACGGACACGCAGATTTCAGCATTCACGGAGCCCTGTTCAGGTACTGTTTTCACCCTAATCGCAACTCCGATTCCGTTTCTGTAAATTGCTATGCGTAGACTGTATAACCCTCTCGGTGCCCGTGCAATTCGCTCGGAGCATCGCGTCCTGTGGTGATCGCACACCGCGATCCAAAAACAGGAAAAATAACACCCCGTTTCACCCCGGAACTGAGTCCGCCCCGCCAATCGGGACGACTTGGTCGCACGCGGTCTTTACCAAACTGTGCGCGACGTTGATACGGTCGTGTAGGATTTCGCAGAAGTCGATTCAGAGGTGCGTGCACCCCGGAATCAACGCGTATCCGCCGACGACACACCGTATCCGTCCTTTCTGGAACGCGCTGTAACTTCGTGTACACACGTCGGATCGAGACGAAACTTGCGCCATCGGACTCGTAGCAATACGCTGGTCCTGTGAGCCAAGTTTGGTTCGATTCTGAGGACGTTGACAAAACCACGTATCGTGGGCCCCACAGGCTCCACTTGACCGGTGATTTTGTGATCGGCTCATCGGAATCCAATTCTGGAAGTTCCGTTGGGTTCGTATCATCGTTCCTGACTTGTAGGCACTGAGTTTGACTAATTTGGAGACCTTTGACCCTGACACGCTTTTCGGTGCAAAGTGGCCCACAAGTGGAACCCGCTTTGGTCCGGAAATGACCATTTTGCCCCTGTGTCCAAATTGGACGTAAGGACAGGCATTTCTAGCAGTTTGATACCTTCTGAGACTGTTGGTGATATTTATTACAGCATCTGGAGTAGCCCCTACCGGTTCCACAGATCCCAGGACGACAGTTGATATTCGGACATCAGGCAAGTGTACCTTGCCAAACTCTGCAGCTTAGTTATTTATTTTCCTTGCTATATATATATTACTGTGCATGCTCAACCTAGGACCGTTTGACATACTTAGCGTCCGATTATCAGTCGGGTGCCAACATCGTACGCGGTGTTGGGTAATGTCATCTAGATATGGACATACGTGACACTTTATCTTCTCGTACTGGTCATACCAAGTACACTTGACCCAGGACACTGGACACTGATCATGAGACAGGATCTTCCCGAGATATTCGTGGTGATCCTGTATAGGTTGCAGGACTTATAGAGATACTATATTCTAGATACATTATGACTTGTGCATTAGTTATGACCCCGCGGACATGGACGTAAGACGTTATGTTCATGATTTGTGTGGTTACATTGGGTGGGGAGAGACACACAGACTACAGGCTGATTATATATATACACCCCTATTACCGTGAGGCACAAGACTCTATAGCCGAGCTTGGCCCATTACTCATATTTACTGCTGCTACCGGCTCCCCTACACAGAGCTTGTAGTATGCTTCAGCCTGAGTTCTAGTGCTGCTCTTATCTTGCATATCACTTAGCTGGTTATTTTAGTATTCCCTTATTGTTCCATCTATTGCTGGATAGATTCACAGGCTACAGGTTGATATTATTATGTCGGCTACTCAGTCTCCCGCTGAGCTAGACCACCTCCTGATACCACTGCTACCGGCTCCCCTTCACAGAGCTGGTAGTTGTTCAACCTGAGTACTACTGATATTCTCTCTTGCATTATACAGATGTTACATACTTACCCTGCTTATCTCATTATTGCTGCACTGTTTATATTCTGGCTTGTTTTATTTCCTGTACCTTGCTATGTCCCCTGAGGACCTGGATATGGATTTTGTCCCCAGATTTTGCAGAACAGGTTTACCCCGAGGTTTACGGGACTGCAGCAGGAGGAGCCGATCCAGGAGCTGTACCACTATCTGATGGCGAGGTCTTAGCTGAAGACTTCTCTTGAGCATCCATGTTCATGCTCAGTTTTTATTTATTATTTCAGTCTTTTCTTTTCTGGTCTGTAGAACCATTGTACTAGATATTTATCGGGTTGTTCCCCGAAGTGTTTGTGAGACTTGCTGATGATTTACATTCCTCATTTATTATGTGGATCATATTTTATATCTTGTGTGGATGAGATTAGTTGTGCCATGATTGTCGTAGACTTGTTTTACAGCTTAAGTATGCCCTGATGGATCCATTATATTGGGTTGGTCCATCGGTGTGTACTGCTGGCCATTATCACGCGTCCGATCCCTCGTTAGTTTGGGACTGGGGCGTGACAATAATCAACCTACATATTATATGATTGGTGGTGTTCAAAGTCAAGAAATGAAGAATGAAAAATAAAGAAGAAGAAGAAGAAGAAGAAGAATGAGAAGCACAATTCTAGGAGCTTTAGAGAGAGTACTAGACCGAGAAGGATAGATGATTCCACTGGTGTGCCGAAAAACTAATAGGATGCAAATGATTAATAACTAACATAAAAATGATAAATCTACTGTGTTAACTAGTCATTTATGTTAGGTTTTCTGGCTCGATACGACTATCACCTCTCTCTGCTAACTGACTTGACCGACTTGCTTGACTGACTTGACTGGACTTCCCTTCCTCCGAACGCCTCTTCTGCTAGCCCTTCCCTCCATTCCACTGCATTTGTTTACTTCTCCCCTTGCATATGTAGCGGGTCTAGGTTGTTATTTCACCTTGAGATTCGACCTTGACCTAAGGGCATCTCCAAAAAATGCGCCTGAAAAATGCATCTTGTGACACAAATTTATAATACAATAAATCTATAATGGGTTGAAACCATAATAGAAAATGGATTGTGATACCTTTGAACTATTTTTATACCTCATTTCTCGCTTTTTTTGAAAATCAAAATGTGATAGAAATTACGGTGCTAATTGAGCTTTAGGGTCTACTTGGTAATGGTGTTTTCACCGGCTTTTAGGTATTTTTGAACCGACCGTTTATGAAAATCCATGTTAATTATTTTGGGGCATTGGTTTTGGCTGGCTCAAAAAATTTTAAAAACCGGTGTAATGTAATTTTGAGTGGCTTTATAATAAACATCCCAAATCTGTGGGTTTTGAAGAATTTTATTATTTTATTTTATTTTATTTATTCTTGTAAAAAAAAACTTTTAAAATCGTTCGTTACCCAGCATCGATTAGATTGACTTAAAAGTCGCTACTTAAAACCACTTAAAATCGGATTCCTTATAATTGTTCATAATCGATACTTTAAAAATATCTCATAATCGCTACTTCCATAATTGTCAAATAAATTTTTACTATTCTATAAATTCCCCATATCAAATATTTTAGATTCAGACTGCAACTTTTGTGGCTAAGACGTCACCATCACGATGATCTAATTGGGATGTGTTTTGCGCTAGGACGCAAACTGATTTTACATAGTCAAATCCGGAGTTGATTTTGGGCAGGTAGGGTCCAATCTTCAAAGGTACATACGGTTGGCACAACTATGAGTACCCGTCCCAAGTTGACCCGGCCCGGCCCGGTCCTGTAGCAGCGCCAGGTGTAACCAACCGAGTAAAAGGACCTCTCCTGACCGCTTTGCTCGTCACTTCACTGAGAAAGAGAAAGAGAGAGAGAGAGAGAGAGAGAGAGAGAGGGAGTAATTAATAAGTGATGGAGATGGGTTCGTTCAGGCTAGAAGCCCTGGAAGGACTGATTCTGGAGACGATCCTTTCGAAAGCGGGCCCGAAGAGCTCCGCGTCCGTCGCCTGCGTCAGCAAGAAGCTCAACTCCGCCGCCTCCGATGACGGCCTGTGGCGGCGCTTCTGCTCCGCCGACCTCGATCTCGACTCCCCTCTCGGTCCCGACGGAAACCCCTGTCCCTCTTTCAAGGTTTACGACCCTCTTTCCCCTCTTCCATTGCGTCGAGAAATTGGTGGATCCTTTGTTTTCGAGCTAGTTAATATCAAGTAATGATTAATTCAGTATATATATATATATATATATATATATATATATATATATATATATATATATTTATATTTTGAAGAAGGTAAATTTTATTGAAATCAATAGTTAAGAATTGATGACTTAAACAAGATACAACTATCGATAACAAGAGAATGCTCGGGGGATGCAAAAAATTGGGGAGGTGTATACCTCTCTCTCTCTCTCTCTCTCTCTCTCTATATATATATATATATATATATATATATATATATATGATGCTCAATCTTTCAGAAAACGGCCGCATCCGCCTACGCCTAGGGGCATGCTGAGTATTTCTAAATATTGTTCATTTGCTGCCCAGGATCGGCCCTCAGCTCATGGGCCCCCCAGGCGAACTCCTGAAATGGACCCCACAAAATTGTTGCCGTCCGGAATTGAATTAAAGAACTCTAGTGTGCAAGTCTAACATGATAACCACTAAACCATAACTCTTTTTGAGTTAATGGTGTCACTTAGTATATCCTAGTTAGATACACCCATATTGGTGCTCCTTTACTCTTTGGGTCCTGAGTCATCGTCCAACCTGTCCTGTCCTGGCCAGGGCCGCCTTCCGTCTTGAGCGCCACAAGCTACCCGATTCCTCCTCTGCCTCAAATTTGAACTCAACCATGTCTAGTGTCAAGCCCGGCTACATGAAATATAGTAGGAAATATGCATAGAAATAACATGAGGCATCACTACTCTGAGAGCAATTCAATTTCTACATCTAGATATTGGTATTTTTAATATCGTTGAAAGAACGTGAGACATCACATCCAATAACTACGTCCAAAAGATTACATCATGTAGAGATAAAAGATTAGAACCCCGCATGGCTACTCCACAACACAAAGTCCTAATCGTTAACTGCATGTTTGTCTCAACTTGCCTATTGCACACCCCAAAATCTTGGTCATGAGGCCCAACCTATGCGATTTGGAGTAAATTGAAAAATCTTGTGCCCAATACTTGATTTTTGTTAATTATGATTACAATCGAGTTGTTTTCTTAGTAGATGCAGGTGATAGTTGTCCAAATTTGTTTAATGTGACTATTTATGGTACATGTTCGAGTTTTGATCATCTAAAGCCTACTTTAGTTCTTCGAAAGAAATTCCAAGTTCATATGATGGGTGAAGCACTCTGATGCAATTGACAGAATGCTTGTGGAGTAGCTTAGAAATGTCAAAGAAGTTAGAGAAACTGAGAATAGATGAATCCATTATGAATAAAAGATGATAGAGAAACACGAGAATATTCAAGTTGCAAATAGGTCTTTCTTTATGGAGGATGAAGGACCCGAGATACAATGAGCGACAAAACAAAGTCGTTACTTTAGTGGTGAAGGAACAAATTGTAATCTCCACTTTTCAAAATTTTAATTTATAATTATTTATTTATTATTGTCATGATTAATTAATATCTAGATAGTGATTAGTTAATCCTAATTAGTATTTAGGTTAAGGTTAATCTTGGTTTAGGTTAATGGAATATTAGTGTTTAGATATTTCAAATCCTTAGCATGTCTAAGATATTTCTAATCTACCTCTTCATAATTAAATATCTAGGGGTAAACTTGTAATTATCCTTACTACCTCTTCAAATTAAAATCAGGGAGGCTTACATGAGAAGCTAGCACACCTCACCCTCACCCCCTTGGCCGGCCCTATAAACCCACCCCCACTTCACTTCATCTCCCCCACTTCATTCCACTCCATTTCATTTTCTTCTCCACTTCTTTTTCTCCAAATTCCCACAACCCTGAACTAATCCAATTCTTCTCCAAACTCTTCCAAAAGAAGAGCAAAAGCTTGAAAAATCAAGGAGGATTGCAAGGGAGGAATATTAAGGCTAGAAGTGAAGTTGGACTTAGCCTTTGTGTCCAAGAACCCATTGGTTGTACTTGGGAGCCCTTCCCAAGAGGTAAACATTACTTCCTTTAAACTCTATGGTGTAGAATTAATCTAAAACCAATAGAAAATCCACTAATCCCTAGGCCGAGTTTCTAATAGTGATACTAGGTCTTAATAAATCCATAGTATTAGGTCACTAGTGTTTGTGTTCATGTAGTTATATTCTTTAAATTAATTATGAACTATGCCTAGACAATAGATGGTTATACTCTCCTTGTGATTAAATTCATATGATAACTAGGCTAGTATAATTATTTATATATTTTGGGTATTATGTAAGGGTATGTGTTAGTGGTGGTGAAGCTAGGGATACCATTAAGTTTCATAGGGATTTATGTATCCTACTTGAATCCATAGGTAGATTTATTTGTGTTTCAATTATGTGTGATACTTGGTAGTATCATGTGTGAGTTTGTGCTCTATGTGAGGTGTATAAATCATGAGTATTAGTTGCGTTAGAGTGGTAGGAGTGTTTTTTGTTTCTTGAATACCAATTGGTATTGATATATGTGGTAGTGTGTGGATATATATATATATATATATATATATATATATATATATATATATTGTGTGTGTGTTAAAAAGAGGGAAGTGTCAAAAGCAGAGCAGCAGCAGCAGGCAGTTGCAGCAGTAGAGGCGGCAACAGCAGCAACAGTGCAGTGCACAAACAGTGAGGGCAATGCACGAGTGCATATGTGTGCTTGGCGCAAGTGTGTGAGTGTCTAGTGTGAGTGTTTAAATGGATGAGAGAGTGAACAAATGTGATGTTGTAGGTATGTTTAGGTGTTGGTAATTAAGTATCAATAGGTATGTTGGTTTTGAGTATCAAATGCAAGTATCAAAGTATCAAAATACTAAGATACGAGGGAATATTAAGTGTTAAGGTATTAAGGTACCTATAGTTATATAAATACATGTATTGCAAGTAGGTAATATTGAACCTATTATAAACCTACCTAGTTAAGTTACAACTAGAAATATGTAATGAAGCTAGAAAACCTAACCACTAGTTAGGTAAGTTTATTATTGATTTCCATACACCTATTGATACCGCAATTCATAATATAGGTTACTTGAATTTCGGTATGGACTCTGACCCCTATCACCCACTCAGGACGACAGACGAATACATTCTCTGATTGTTTTCAGTATTTGATAGCTTCTATATTTCATGCTCTAGTTATGTTTACTTGATTCTCATCATGATTGATTCATGGATTGATATTATATGGATTCATCTCCTGGATACGTGCTTACATGTGTTGGTCATATTGTTCATGATGACTTACTCCAGTTTATCTAGTTTCATGTTTCCATGTTTCTAGAATCATTGTATCCAGACTCGAATCCATGAGTATTAGTCGGGGTGGAAAAAATACTAAGTAGATATGTGATCAACCGATCTAGTTCATTTTATTTATCCAGGCTGCTAGCTAATCATACATTTGCGTATGGTTATGTCGTACCGATCTAGTTTGCTAGCCATCGATACGATGTGCCTTATACTTTAACCGATCACAAATCTAACGTAGTATTTTAAATCTATTAGAATAGTTCCAGTTTTACTTGTCATTTCGTTACATATTGTCACACCATGTTTCCTTGCTTACTTGATTACCTGTTTCTCTGTACCTGTGACATACATGATTTCAGTCTTCCCAGTTATCTTGTTCTACATATCTTTAACATGTTTTATAGTCTCTACCATGTATTGGAACTGCTTTCATTGATGTACTTCGCTCCAATCCTGACATGGATATGTTAAAAATATTAGGAGATGACTTTGAGGACCAGTTCACTACTTATTACGGGGTCCAGGAGGACCTTATTGCTGAGCTTGATCCTACCCTACCGGAGGATCAAGAAGCCTTCGCAACGAAAATTTCGGCTACGACTACTTAGTTTTAGTATAGCTTATAGACTATATCTTTTGTCCGAATTGTCTCCGGTAGTCTACTGTTATATGTTATTTTTGGATTCAGACTCTTTGTAGTCATTGCCCAAACTTTGGACTTGAACTACAGACCGTTTTGTTTCTATTGGTCGTTCTTTCTCGTGATATCTTCCTTAGAAATGTGACTTTGAGTACTATAAATGTTTCATATATATTGCGTGAGTTGTTGGATATTACTATGCATTTTTAGACAGCGTTCTATCGCCGATACTGCGGCGTAGGCTGGATGTACCCACGTACATGTGTCCGATCATCAGGACGCGGGTCGTGACACAAATGCCGAGCAACAGGAGAAAATATATTTGGATTCAAAATATGTTTCCTTATGGAGGAGGATGAAGATTTCAAGAAACTATTTCCTTAAAAAACTCATAAATTCTGGTGGACACTAGTCGTTCTTGTGGATTAAATGTGGTTGCTCGGTGGATTCCGAGTAGTATTCGTTGGATTCCAAGTAGTTATCTTTCATGGTTGAGTCCTTCAAGCCCAACCATCTCCTAATCAACCCCACCATTTTTCAAGGATTTCATCTCATAAAATGATCAATATAGCAACCAGAGTAATTCTCTGAAAATTCTGTGGTATGGTCATAGAGCAGGCAGGATGTCTTTTGGCCCTTAAGGGCCTGCTGTCCTTGGTGGAGAGTGTCTCAAATAGAACTGTCTAAAAGTATTAACAATTTCTTAAAAGCTTGTTTTACATTCATTTTGTTTTAAGGAAATTCCTCTGAGCTTACCCTTTTCCTCTTTACAGTTGCTAACTGGCGTAAATAAGCAGAATTTTGTTTTTCTTGAAGGAACCATTGAGACCTTGCCTTGCGCCTCGTCTTATTACAGAGAGTAAGAGTACTATGATATTGCGTGAAGTCTGTTCTAAATGCATACGTGTCCCATTAGAGCATCCCCATTGTGCATCTTATGTTCATATTACCTCCAATCCTGCTGTTCCCTTTTCTAATGACTACCTATTTTTATCCTATAATTTTTCTATCATGAAAGTGTGTGTGGGATGGTGCATGATTATTGTGCTGGCCAACCTTTTTTAAGTGTAAAAGAAGGTTGTTTAATTATAGTACATCTACTAGTAAAATGCATTCCCAAGGTTGCATCAGGCTCATCAGTGATGTCAAGTGTTTGTGTTCGGAAATGACTGTCCTATGAAACTTCATGGATTTTCTCTAGATCTTTTTGTGACTTTCTAGCCTTCTGTTAGTTTCAGATTGAGGTAGATGCCTCCAAACAATTATCCTTCCATGCATCCTGGAGAAGAAGGTGAGCAAGGGATATCATATCTTTCTTTCATCTAGAATAAGGATTTAAGATCTAAATTCGTTTGCATGTATAGTTGGTACCTTGGAGAGAATAAAAAGTAATATGTCTAAAGAGGATTGAATTTGACCCCTCTTGGTTAAAACCATATACACTTACAACTAGACAAGCATCCAATTGTAATTCTTCATAAAACACTAAATATATATTATACCATCATGGATACATGCATTCTGGAGGAAGTTTTTGGTGAGTTTATCTAAACAGTATGTAAAATAAAGTCTATTCAGCAGCAAGGATGCCAAGTGGTCCATGTGCCTAAATCATATACTTCTATTGCAGTTCCCATTTTCGTTTTCGCTTCCAGTTTTTTGTATGAACTTCACATCCATGCAATGACCCTAATACTGTTTATTCAATGGCATCATACAGGTGACATATAGAGTATGGATCGATTCTTTTGGAATGTATCCTTTGCCTCTTGTGAAGAGAGTAAAAATATTATGGGGTGCAATCAGGACCTGGATGGCTGTAAATTTTCCTGAAGCCAATGCTACATTGAGGAAAGGTGCTTCTGAAGCTGAATTAAAAGAGGCAGAAGAGCATCTCGGGGTGAAACTTCCCACTGCAACAAAGGTTTCGTTTCGTTTCTGTGATGGCCAGGATACTGTTGCTCATACTATTAACGAGCATAGACGTTTGGCTCTTCTTGGCATTATAGGTGGTTATGGGTTTTATGACCATTTGGTAAATGTGCACCTGTTACCTCTAAGCCACGTTATCCGAGAAACTAGAGATGTTGGTAGACAGATGGGATTCCCTATTAGCCCCAATAATATTGTAGTTGCAGCTTCCTACTTCAACGAGAAATGGTTTTTTCTTAATTGTGCCAATGGACAACTTCATGTCGGCACTGGAAGGTGGTTATCGGATGGTGAGATGATGCCATGCGTACCTAAAGCATTACTGAGGTCATCTCCAAATGTTAGCCATGACATGCCACAAGATGAACTATTATTGTGGCTGGAAGAGCATTGTAGACGCCTGCAAAGTGGCATGATTCAAACTCGTAAGTTAGGAAAATCACGGGGTATCAGTTTGTTTCCTGAAACACCTCCAGCATGTTCAATTGCAGTAACCAATGGTGTTCAGGTATTAAGAAACTTATGAGCTTCACTAGAATTTCTGTATAATGTTGACTATGCCATGGACTTCCTCTATTTATTCCCATCATGTTTGAAATATCTCTTCAGTCTTCACTAACCTTCGTTCTCGACTATGCGATTTTTTTTCAGCTTAGACAGGTATTTATGTTTGGTTACATAGTTGACAAACTTGACATAAAACTAGGAAGACTCATTGCAAAAGGATGGAGTTGCTTGATTTGTTTGATAGTACTAATAGTTGATTAATTAATACAATTAACTAGTTCTAATTAATAATTAATTACTCATAGTAGTATATTGGGTGTTTTTGACATAACTAATTTCAATTGAAAATTAGTTAATCAATGAATATAATTAACTGCTCTATTTTCGGATCTATTTGACTCTGGTTAAGTTATAGTCGGGTTGATTCTGGTTCGGCTCTAGTCGTGTCTTTTATATATGCATATAAAAGACCATGGAGAGAACAATTATTGAGGAGTTATTGGACCTCTGTTCTACGATGATGACTGAGGTCCTATATTACATTAGTAGATATGGACTAAAAGAGTTCCAAATAAAGAATATAAAAGTAATGCATAGTACTCTCTTACACCCTAGAAGTTGGAGCATATATGGCCTATCTTGTCAGGGATGCAAATGGACTCGGGTCTGGTGGAGCTCTACCTCGTTACTCGTTAAACTCGATTTTCGGAGCGGATTTGGAGGTTAACTTAGCGGAGTGGAGGCGGACTTGATGAGTTTTAACCTCTGAAGCGGATGCGGAGTTGGAGGCGAAGACATATCCAACACTCACTCCTATATATATATATATATATATATATATATATATATATATATATATACCCTTAGGATTTTACTATTTGATTTTAGTCCATGTTGATGTGAACAATCTACTTTACATTTTTTCATTAATTGAACTAAGCATAGTCACATATTTAGCTGGGGTTGCAGGAGGATGTGGAGGTGATATTGGAGGCTGGTATGCAGACCTCTATTTGGAGCTATTTATCCTCCGAGTAGAGATGGAGACGGATGCAAAGGCATATATTATTTGGTTGAGATGGAGGTGGAGGGTTCAACCTCTGACCCAAATACGACCCGTTTACATCCCTATCTCTCGGAGACAAATTGAGACAAATTGCAGTATCAAAATGTTGAGGAAGAGCCTTGAGTAAGTTTGTCCTCCAATTGTGAATCACTGAACTTAATGACGATGAACTTCGTGAAACTTGACTTTATTCTAGATAAAATGACAGTCAACTTCAATATGATTGTGGAGCTCATAGAGAACTGGATTCACTGGATTCGTTGCTATGTGAATGCCATATTTGTTGTTGCAGTGTAAAGTAGCCGAAGATGTAGAGAAAATACCAAGATTGTACCAAAGTATTTTTCAGTGAAGTTAGTTAATGCCATCTTTGTTGTTGCAGTGTAAAGTAGCCGAAGTTGTAGAGAAAATACCAAGATTGTACCAAAGGATTTTTAAACAAAGTTAGATCAAAGACGACATGAGCCATGGTGCGGTTGCTCGATACTCAAGTTCAGCTGAGGAACATTCGACAACAATTTTTTTATTTCTTTTGCAAGTGAGGAAGTTGCCGCAAAAAAGTGCATTTATCTCTAGTAGAGAGACATCCTCAATAGAACTCGTGCAGTCAATATCTATATAATATGTGGAAAAACAGAGAGATTCAATATATAGAGAAAATCCTGTCCCAGAGACTTCTTTATGTAAAGATAATTCTTACAACATGAAGATGAGATACGTTAGGAGACTTCATATAGTGTTGACAATGATGTCTGGATGAGCCATGGTAAACTAGATAAATTTCCCGATGAGGCAACAATACACGCCAAGATCTTAGAGAAGTAAATTAGAAGACGAGCTAGTGTACAAAAGTCAAATATTTTGAATAGGTATGTCAACTAGCCGACAACGAAGAAAGTAGGTCTCTCGGGAGACCTAAGCAATACTTCCTTTGAGAGAAGCGAGGAACCTTCCTTGTGAGCACCTTCAGTGCCGAGAAAGGTCCTTGTTGTGGAGAAGTTGTTGGAAAGATGGGCTTAGCTTTGGAGATTCCAATAGAATCATAGCTGATAGTCATGATGCCACCTAGATGGAGAAATAAATGCCATCCGCTGAAGAAAGTCTTCAGAGTCAGAGAAGTGGACCAATGTTGTTAGTCTTTTCTTCATAGAGTATACTAGTAGAACAACTGTATCCTGGGTCTAAATAAAAAGACTGGAATCAGCTACACTCCAGGAGAAACTAATGTGCTAGAGACCTTGACTAACTTGTCGAAGCATACCATAGGCTAGGCAACTACTTGAGGCTATAATAGACTTGCTGAGATGACATATAAGGTGCTCCCTGTACACTCATAACCTGGAGGCTGTTACATAAACTATCTCAAAAAGATCGCTATTAAGAAATGCATTATTGATGTCGAGTTGATGTAATAGTCTCCTGCACTTTGAGGGCGAAAGAAAGTAGAACCCGAATATTGTTCGGTTTAGTAAGAAGAGAAAAAGTTTCTTCATAGTCCACTCCATAGCGGTTGGTGAAGGCCATTTGCTAGGAGATGACCCTTGAGGAGTTCGACAGAACGATCTGGACTGTGATTGTGCTTGAAATTGAACATCCATCTGCAATCAACACTTGTGTGCTCCCAAGGCAGAGTAACAACGTCCTATGTGCCATTGGATCTAAGAGCATGCATTTCCTAATCCGTAATAGCATGCTACTCAGGACTTTTAAGAGTTATCCGAACAGAACTAGAAATAGGAATAGAAGACTATGAGCTAACAAATTGACACAAAATGTAGTGAGACGATTGTAAGAAATGAAGTTTGTAATACAATTCATCATATGTTTGTAAAACTAGGCATCATATGTTAGTAATATGATGCATCGTACAGAAAGAGGTCTCTTATGCAACTCAATAAGGCGATCTATTAGATAGAGGTAGGGAATTAGTGGGGAGTACTTTATGTGGAGGTAACACATAATCCTATCAACACGAGCTTTTGTTATTACGAGTGTAAACCTGAAGTTACGTATGTGTTGAGTCATATAAAACAAGAATGGGCAGCTCATCATGTATAATAGTGGAATAAGGTGGGTTCAAAAGGAGCCAAAGATACTGAAGAGAAATACGAGAGAGAGATGATATTTGTTCGAGAAAAGTAAAATAACTTGAAGTCAATCTTATTCTCTCTCGAGAAAAGCAAACATACTTTCCATGGTACGAGAGTTAGCAACAAAGACGAGCAACCTAATCACGTTTGGGAAGGGGGGGGGGGGTGGCATGAGAGTGACATAGCAAGTATAATAACCAACTTTGGGAGCCAAAGGAAATGGTTCTTGTTTGGGAAATGGTTTTATTTAGGAATTTTCACAGAGGAGGGCATATGATTGGCAAGACAAAAAGTAAGTGTAGCAAAGTTGTAAGTTTTATGAACATTCATTTGCATCAGAAGTGAGCGAGCTACTTCAAGTGATCATCGTTTTTTGTATTCTACATCATTACTTTTGGGTGTATACTCAGCAAGAGGTTTGCTAAGAATACCTGTTGTGTACAAAGATCTTAAAAGGTTTGGCTAATATATTCTTTGGTGTTATCCAGACGGAAGGTTTTGATTTGTCTTTATCAGATTTTTGGTTTCTTGATTGAAGAGTTCATAAGTTGAGATAATTTCAAAACTACCATGTAGTAAGGAAAACCAAGTCATATGGGGGCGAACTTCAATAAATGTCACAAAGTAATAAAAAAACAAAAAAAAAACTTTGTTATATAAGAGTATCCACGGTGGGAACACTCTATACCATACTCCAAATTTTGTAGAAATTTAATAAATTAATACTTTTGGAGTGTCCCCTTCATATTGTCACACAATGACACTCCAAATAACACACCAAATCTATACTCCAAATTAACCTCATTTTGTCTTTCTTTTTTCTCCTTCTTTTCCTTGATTAATACTTTTTTCTTCCTTCTTTTCCCTCTTGGTGGGCCCAGTTGGGTTACTATTCACTTGCTATGGCATGCTTGGAATTTGGAGTCTCTTGACTTGCTAGCAATTTTCAAGTGTGAGCAAGAGCCCATTGCAGCTCCTAAGTGCTACAAATTTTAGCTAAAGCAAAAATGTAGCACTTGAAACCACTCCCACTGTGGATGTTCTAAGGTCCCCAAAATTTGGAGTTGACCAATGAAAACAAAATTTGCTTCTTTTGTTGATTAGAGAAGAAAACGGAACAATGGTGCTTCCCCAAGATACAAGGCTCATAAGAGAACCTAGAGAAAGATAATTTAGGAAACATAGTTTTGAGAACTGGGAGAGGAAGGTGACAAAGTCGACGGGGCCCATCATTCCTAGATACTGATGTGGAGAACATCTAAGTACTATAGTTTATTCACCTAATGTCTCCCGCCAATCACTTCCTTCGTTTTTAGATCTTGAATCACAACATAAGGGTGAAAGGTTATCAGGTATTTATAATCTTTTGTAAGATGACTCGGAAAAAAACAAGGTTAGTTCGTAAAAATAAAGCTATAAGAACAGACTCGAGCTCTCATGGACTAACATGACTGTCTCGGAACTAAGAACAAGAGTAATGTCTCCATTGTCCACAGATAATTTTGTGGCAACTACATTCCACAGATTTCAAGATTATGGATAGACATATGGTTATAGTCCCTAGAGTTGAGGACTCCGGGTTTAGATTAAGAGACACGTGTGATACATGAGATAATGGAAAGATTGGCAGAGAAATAAGCAGAGGATACAAACTTTGAAGGTTCACAGATGAGAGTTTTAGAAGACCCGAAGGAAGTGATGTCGAAGGGGATAAAGTGCCATTGGAAGAAGATGGAGTGGTTTATTGACCTGTCAACACTATATGTGGAAATCCATGCTTCTGCCAGCAAGTAGGCTTGGTAGGATTGGACTGGATACAACGATTGCATTAAATGACCATGACCGCCACCATGGCACTGTTCGAGATAGTGAGATCACTACGTCCGTTGTTTCTTTCTGGAGATGGTGGTTGATGTCCTTGTCTTTGAGGGGGAGTTGCAGATGAAGCAGTAGGACTAATGTTCCAAGGTAGAGCAACCCAGAAAGTAGGAATGAAGATATTGGCTGAGAGAAGGTTCAAGTAGACATTGTCAAGATAAGGCAACATTCGACGAGGTAAAGATCCCCATCAAATGCTTCTTGTTTTTGTGTGGCGAAGTTGGTGGTTAGCAGCCTATGCATAGTACATTCTTCCATAAGGCACAAATATGTGCAAGCAAAATTTGGTATATCATCTCCCAGATCAAAGTTAGTGAGCTTGCAAGAGAGATCATTTAGGCATGAGGTTATCTTCTTAGGAGTTTCGTGG
This sequence comes from Iris macrosiphon, assembly GCA_036927795.1. Taxonomy (NCBI): domain Eukaryota; kingdom Viridiplantae; phylum Streptophyta; class Magnoliopsida; order Asparagales; family Iridaceae; genus Iris; species Iris macrosiphon. The sequence continues at coordinate 214,367,859 of JAYESA010000004.1, forward strand.
CTTGAGTCGTGTCTACGTCTCCTTGGCATTCTACATTTACATGACTCCTGCAATAAGAAGCTTCAATGGAGTGTCTACATCTCCTTGGCATTCGACATTCACGTGACTCCTGCAACAAGAAGCTCCAATGGAGTTAAGTCATGTTCATACTTTGTAATCATTTGGTTCCAAAAGAAATTTTGGTGGCATTGGTAGGAGGATCATTGATGAGAGAGCAGGACTTGCTAAATCCCTTGAATGGGGTTGTGCTCATTCGATGTAGTCTTGTTTCTGATAAGGGTAGTTGTGTTGCTGATATGGGTGATGATAGTGAACTGATGTTTGGTCTTGGTTATATATATATAAACTTGAAACAGACATGCCAGTTGTTTATCCAACCTCGGATTTCCTGTGAACTCAAAAGGAACTGCATAAAAGGGATCGTTATTTAGATATACATGTAGTTTAGTAATCCAATTATTAAGTACACAATTTACAGGAAGGTGCAAACCAAGGTTTGCAATATCTGTCGATACCAATACATACATGCTATATTGTGTCGGGTTTGGGCATGTTACATCCTATACTAACCCCACTTATTTTGTCGATACCGACATTGGGGCTCTCTTCCCTAGTCAATTCAGCAAAGAACAAGTTGAAAGAAAAAAGAGAGAATATAACCATTACTATTTGCCGAAGTTCTATATCTACAAGTTTAAAACATTTATCCATCTTAGTATTGTTCCATTCAGAACTATCTAATTCAGAACTATTTATTGAAGGTGTACATTGTCTGAAAGCAAGTAAACAATGATATCTTTTTTGTGTAAACAATTCATTAATGGCCATTTTTAATTTGGATTTGAGTTGGTGAACATGTTTGTAACGTGCATCTTTAAGTAATAATCCAATGATAGAATTTAGAATGGCGTGTTAGGTAATGGCCATTTTTAGAGAGAATTTGAATTTGGAGATCCCTCAAAATTGTTACATACTATTAATTATAACCATTAGTAGCAATGAATGAGTATTCTCAAAATCTATTCTCATCCTTCGTCATTCTAGAATCCACTTGCAATCCTTTAATTATTAACCCCAAATGACATTTTTTTAATTATTATCCATAAATGACATGTCTTCTATTATTTAGACTCGAGTTTGAAATCGGGGACGACTCGGGTCTTATTCAAACCAGACACTGAGACTTTGGCGGGCTAGGGTCCTGGTTTCAAAGTAGATCCAATCCTAGAAAGTTAGATTTTATAGGAAATTTTCTAAATTGCAATAAGAAAAACAACAGAAATAGAAATTAAAGAACTGAGAATAAGGAATTCGAGGCATGTTACAAACACCATTCTTGGAATAGATTTTGCCCCCATAAAACAGTACAACGAGAAGATGGCATCTACTCCCGAGATACAACGAATCCAAGTGACCTGCGACACTGTGCATCCGGTGGCGAATCCAGAGACTGATCAATCAACCTTGCCCGATAAAAATGATGAACGGAGGAAAGGAATTATGAAGCTGGCGGATTTTTTCGAGTTCCGTCTCCTTTCCGAGATGTTTCTTAGTATGTAGAAAAAGAGCAAAAATAACTACTTTTTAACCCAGATCCTGTTACTAGCCCACTAATCACGTAACAAAATTACGTGGGAACGTGGATGCGGAAGAACATAACACCGCAGAAGAATATGAACCCACGTATGTTTGGGAACCACTGCGCGGTTGAACCATCAATCCGAGGTCCATGGTCTATCCATCAATATGTGATCCAGGAAACAACTCGCGGTCCAGCCAGTAACTCGCACGGAACACCCTGCAGTGCAACCAAAATTGCACTACGGTGCAGCTCGCAGCCCCGCAACGCAAGCAAGAAATATAAAAAGGAAGATAATTACATGTTTATCCTTGATCCGATTTGTGGCACACAAGCGTGCTAAGTGCCAAGTATGCGACTATAAAATGTGAAAAAATTGCTTATTAAATCGCGCATCCACTCGCGGGTTGCATGGGCCTGAGCCCATCACCCACAAAACTCATTTACCCACAAAAGAAGTAAAACACTCTATACAATGGGGAGTGCCTTCTCCTATTTGATGCGAGATTGAAGAAATCCCCTCATATTGAATCACTAAGGCAATATATCCAACAATCCCCTAAATGATTCAATGAATGAGAAACAAGATAATCAAAAGAATATAAAAGAATAGAGTTAAAGGAAGGAAAACAAGATTTGGACAATCACATTGTGTATCGGAAGGTGTCTTCTGGACTTGAAATTCCCTTTAATGTTATATGTTTATCTATATAGATCCACTATGACATAAGACTTGAACTTAGGACCTTGCTCATATAGATTCAACATGCACATCATAAGACTTGAACTTAGGACCTTGCTCATATAGATTCAACATGCACATGAACACAATGTGGGCATTTTAATCGTATCAAGAATTATGCACTTTCGCCATATGTGCCTAGGTTTCTTGAGAGCTCTAGAGAACAACCTGAGTTCCTATAGAAAGCGGCTTCATTTTCACTCTCAAATAGGTGAATTCTTTTGAGGGTATTCTGTAATTTATAAACCTTGTTTTACAAGCCACAAATTTATTAAGATTTTATAATCATCATTTATCCATTATAGAACAACAAATATATATATATATATATATATATATTTTGTTGTTCTACAATGGATATAAAAGAGGAATGAATACAATTACAGTTACAAGCATATAGTGTTTTCAGTCACTTATCAAATTTCTTGTTACCTATTGAACCCTTTTAGGTGACTTCATGCTATGTGTTTTAGCCCCTATTTCTCTTGCCGTTTGTAACACGATTCTTTTTTGAGAGACCTTTAGTTAGAGGATCCGTCAAATTATTTTTCGATTTGACAAAGTTAATTGTAATTACCCAACTGGATAACAATTGCTTCACCTGATTGTACCTCAGACGTAAATGTCTTGATTTACCATTGTAGTTGGTCCTTTGAGCCTTTACTATTGTAGCTTGGCTGCATAGTGTACATGGATAGCATGGACTTGATAGCATGGACTTGTTTGTTTCACAGAGGAATATCTGTTATCAGATTTTTGAGCCTGTTTGCTTCCTTACTGGTGAGGTCAAGAGCTATGAACTCTGCCTCCATAGTGGACCTCGACGTACATCTGCTTGGTAGAGTTCCAAGTAACTATAGCTTCTTCTAGTGTGAATTCATATCACTTGTGGCTTTGGTCCCATCTATATCAGAGATCCAGTTTGCATCACTATAGCCTTCTAATGCAGATGGATAACTTCTATATAATAATACGTAGGATATTGTGTCCTTAGATATCTCATTACCCTTTCCAAGCCAGCCTAATGTGAACTATTTAGATTGCTAGTATATTGACTAAGTTTTCCTACTGCGTAGGAAATATCAAGTTGGTACGAATAGCAATATAGTTCAGACATCCGATCTGTTGACAATACTTCAGATGAGTCGCACATTCTCTATTGTTTTTCTTCAACCTACTACTTGAATAATAAGGAGTGCTCAAATGTTTAGAATCAAAAATTTTAAATATTTTTAGGACTTTCTTAATATAGTGAGACTGTGAGATACCAATTTCCTCATAAGTACGAATTAATTTAAATCCTAAAATCACATTAGTAGGTCTTAAATCTTTTATGTCCGAAATTTGTGACAAATGATTTAATGTCATTAATAATCTTCATGCTAGTACCAAAGATGAGAATATCATCAACATATAAGCACAGTAACATACTAGAGTTACTATAAGTTTTGCTGTATACACATTTATCATAATCATTAATAGCAAAACCATAAAAAATAATTACCTTATCAAACTTATCATGCCATTGTTTTGGCGCTTGTTTCATGCCATAAAGAGATTTAATTGTCCTGTAACAACAAACATTTTTGGTTGTTCTATATAAATCTCTTCATGTAAATCTCCACTCAAGAAAATTGTTTTTTACATTCATTTGATGAATAAACAATTTATGCACAAAAGCAATACTTATTAAAATTCTGATTGTAGCAATTCTAGTAACAAGTGAGCAAGTATCAAAGAAGTATACTCTTTCCCTTTGTTTGAACCATTTATCTACCAACCTGACTTTGAATTTCTCAATAGACTCCTCAGATCTTAATTTCTTCATAAAGTTTCATTTGCAACATATTGGTTTACAACCTGCATGAAGATTAACAAGTTTCTATGATTTGTTAGACATAATGGAGTCCATTTAACTATTTATGGCCTCTTTCCAAAACAAGGAATCCACAGAGCGCATAGCCCCTTGAAAAGTGATGGGTTCCTCTTCACCTAGGTTAGGTCCTCTTCTAGTTCTCTTACTTCTTGTGAGTTCTTCTGGGGTTGCATCAGGGATGTAGATGCTATAGGTCTAGAAGTTTTATTCTTTAACGGGGAAACATGTTCAAACTTCAAAGAATATAACATCCCTAGATTCCATAATGGTGTTGGCATTAATACCATTTACTCCACTTTTAATTGTAAGAAATCTATATGCATTGTTGTTTTGGGTATAACCCAAACACACAATCCAATTTTCTTTTCTTAGTAGGAGGGACGGAATCTTTAGTAAGGCACCCCAATACTTTGAGCAGTGTAGTCAAAGGCGCGTCTTGCTCCTAGGCGCAGGGCCAGCGCCTCAGGGCACTCCAGGCGAGGCGCAATTCTTAAGGCGCACCTAAGGCGCGTCTAGGTGCGCCTTTTTCGAGCGCCTTGGAATAGCTAAGGCACGCCTAGGCGCGCCTTGAAAATCTTGTGAAAAAAATAACATGTTTAGACTTTTTTTTAACTGTTGTACTATTTTTAGACTGTTTTTTGAACTGATGTACTTTTTTTTACTGTTTTCTCTCACTCAATTCAAAGTGATTGCAACCTAGACATGGGGGAATTTGAAGCACACATGTTTATCAATGTAGAAATCCGATGTGAATATATATATATATAAAAATTTTGCGCCTCGCGTCGCTCGGGCGCGCGCCTTAAGTGCGCCTTGCGCCTCGGGCGATTTGGACCCGGACGATTTGGACCCTTTGCGCCTCGAGTGCGCTTTGTGCCTTTGACTACCTTGACTTTGAGATATTTCAAAGATTGGTTTTTGTCCTTCCAGAGTTCATAACGGGTCTTATAAATCTTCTTAAAAGGGACTTCATTTAAGATGTGACATGCAGAAAGTAAAGCTTTCCCCTACAAGTTCTCAGATAAACGAGAATTTTCCAATATAGCATTTATCATATAAAAAATGTTCAATTTTTTCTTTCTGCTATACCATTCTGTTTAATAGCATAAGGAGCAGTTACTTCATGTATAATACCACAATGCATTTCACAAATGGAATCGAATTCCGCAGGGGTGTATTCACCTCTACGATCAGATCTAAGAATTTTGATTCTCTTTTCTAATTAGTTTTCAACTTTAGTTTTAAAGGATGCAAATTTATTAGTACGAAGTAAATAAACATGACAATATTTAGAGAAATTATCAATAAAAGTAATTAAGTAATGTTTACCACCACGAGTGTAAATGCCATTCAGTTCACATATGTCGCTATGAATAAGCTCCAAAAGTTGTGAACTTCATTCAACTGAATGAAAGGGCTTCCTAGGTTGTTTGGCTTATATATCACACTTATCATTCATGCTTATGTCAATCTTAGGAATCAATTGCAAAGAAACCATTCTCTTTAACGAGTTAAAATTGACATATCCTAAACGACCGTGCCAAACATCACAACTTTAGATATTATAAGATATTGCATTTGAAATAGAAGTAGAGTTGATATTATTTAAATATGAATCTTAAATACTACAAGGTATATCAATAGAAAGTTTAAATAGACCCCCACATGCATAGTCTTTTCCAATAAAGTTTTCATCTAGGAAGATTATAACTCTATCAGACTCGAATATAAGTTTGTAACCATGTTTATTCAGCAAATAAGCAGAAATTAATTTCTTATTAACGATCGTACGTGTTGCACATTATGCAAAGGGAGAATCTTACCCGAAAATAATTTGAGATTCACTCTCCCCCTTCCAAGCACTCTGGCAGTACTCGAGTTTTCCATTGTTACTAATTTACCTTCTTGTTGGTAGGAGAAAAATGAATCAATATTAGGACATACATTGACGTTTGTCCATGTATCAACCCACAAATCAGTATGCTGATATGCAGCCGCAAAAACATAATATACTGTTACAAACCTATGATCACCGGTTCCGATAGATTAGCTCTCTGCTATGACAATTTGAGCCTGAGATATAACATAAGCGTTTGGCGCATGAACTAGGCGATCAAGGTTATGAAATCTCTGGCCCTTCATCCGTTGACGACATTGCCTAGCAAAGTGTCCAGGTTTGCCATAGTTATAACAAGAACAAATTGATTTACTCTGAGAGGTCATGGATTGGCCGGTCAATCAAAACGAAACAGTTATTTATTTACGGAGCTTGCATTGTATCATTTGGTCTACGTACCGGAGGGGGGCGTGGCCAAGAAGCAGCCAGCTGACTGCCCCCTTCAACCCTACTTTTCTTTGCTGTGCGAACAAGGTCTTAGAACCAACGTATGTATTCTGTTATCTTTTCCAATCATGGACTTCGGTTTCAAGTATTATTTCTTCAAGGGGTTTTTGTTCTGGGGTTTGCGTTTCTGGTGATAGGATTGGTTCTTAAGTTTTTTCTTAGATTCAACAATTTGCAACTTTACCTCGAATTCAGTACCGGGGGTTCCTTATCTAGTTCTACTCTATTCCTCAATGTGGAGAGAGATGAATAGGTTGTCTAGGGACAGGCCCTTTATTATGCTCAAGTCTTAAGTCCAAAATCTTTCCATAATGCAGGTGGTTTATTAATGAATGCAACAATAAGAAATTTATCAAGCATCTCTTTTCGAGACATTTCATGCACAATAGTCTGCAGTTCATTACTCTGATCAAAAATAGACTTATCATCTACCATTTTAAATTCTAAAAACCTATCTTAAATTCTAAAAACCTATCTACAACATAGATTTCAAAACATGCTCCTTCTTAGGAGTATTTCTTATCGAGAGCTTCCTAAGTTCTCTCGCTGTGGTAGTCGTGTAATATATGTCATATAACGTGCCGGACAAGCAACTAAGAAGTCCATGCAAATCAGGAGAGGTTTTTGGTTCTTTCAGAACATTAGTAAGCTTTAGTCATGTTAGCCAGTATGTCATCCTACGCTTCCACCTTTTAAAGTTTTGACCATTGAACTTCTCCAGTTTGTAGGAGTTATGAATATTGGTTGGCAATTCATCTACTGTGGTCATCGTGCAAATAGGAATAATGAAAAGAACAGAGATATCTATTCTAAGACTGTTGGATATATTCCTAAATTGCAATAATAAAAATAGCAGAAATAGAAATCAAGGAACTGAACGTAAGGGATTCGAGACACATTATTACAAACGTTGTCCTTAAAATAGATTTCGACCCCACAAAACAGTGCAACAGGAAGATGGTGTTATACTCCTGACATACAATGAATCCAAGTGATCCTTGATACCGTGCGCTTAGTAACGAATTCAGAGATCGATCAATCAGCCTTGCCTAATGAAAAGGATAAACGGAGAAAAGCAATTATGAAGCTGGTGGATTTTTTCGAATTCTGTCCTTTCTTAGGCATTTCTCAGTCTATAGACGAAGAGCAGATAAAACTGATTTCTAACACAGATCCTGTAATCATCCACCCATTAATCATGCAACAGAATTATGTGGAAACATGTATGCGGAAGAACATGACCCCGTAGAAGAATAGGAATCTATGGATGACTAGGAACCACTCAGCTCGGGAACCGCTCAGCGGTAGAACCAGCAAACCGCGGTCCATCCAGCAATCCACAACGGAACACCCCACGGTGCAACCAGAAACGCACTGCCAGGCCCACGGCGCAAGCAAGAAATATAAAAAAGAAATAAAATTACATGTTTACCTTGATCCGATCTGCGATACACAAACTTGCTAAGTGCTAAGTGCACGACTATAAAACACGACAAAAATTACGTATTAAACGCACACCCGCTCGCGGGTTACGTGGACTTGAGCCCATCTCCCACAAAACTCACTTACACACAAAAGTGAGTAAAACATTTTATACAAAGGAGAGTGCCCTCTCCTATTCGATGTGGGACTAAAGAAATCCCTCCATATTGAATCACTTATGCAACATATCCAACAGGTTTAACAAGTAGGGTAAGAATCAGTGTTACCAGGATCGTAGGTCGCTTTAGTACGTGGTAGGGGTAAGCGGTACGGTACCTCAGCCAGTATGTGGTGCGGTGGGGGTAGGCTAATTATGTACGCTATTTGTGGTCGTTCGTTTTTATCCGGGTCGTCTTTTGTACTATATACAATTATATAGAAGTATACACTATATAAAAATAAAATAAAAATGATTAATAAACCAACAAATATTAAAAATATATGGCAACAAGTCCAAAAAAGTCGATATTTTGTATTAATACCACCCACACAAAATAAAATTTTAAAACATATTTCTTGTAACTAAACCAAATATCATAAGTTCATAACCAAAGCCATCAAAATCCAAGTGAAGGAAAGCATAGACAATATTCTCAAAAAAGACGACCAATCAAAATCCAAACGCTATTTGGGGTCATTGTTCTAAAAATCGCTAGGCGGACTCGGTGCGCCCGAGGTCCGCCTAGGGCCTAGGCCGCTTAGGTGCCGATTTTTTTTAATATATATATATATATATATATATATATATATATATATATACACACACACACACTGGGCAGCAGCACTCAAAAAATCATGAATTCAAAATTTCAAAAGGGATTCGGGACCCGATTTTTGACCCGATTTTTTGGGTGAAAACAAATTTACTATGCAGCAGCACATTCTTCAAAAAAAAAGTGCAGCAGCACTTAATGTTCCAGACTGCTCACGTGCCCCCCCCCCTTTTTACTGTGCAGCACCATGTTCCAAACATCGTTGACTACAGCAACACATTCTTCAAAAAATAAAAAATAAAAACTATGCAGCAGTGCTGCTCTTCAAGGATGAGAAGAAAAACAAGAGAGAATGAAGAATGGAAGAAAGAAAAAAAGAAAGAAAGAAAGAAGAAATAGTGTAAGAAGAAGAAGCAACAACAGCAAGAGCAAAGAAGAAGAAGCAGCAGCGCTGCAGCAGCAAGAGCAAGCCACCAGCGACAGCAAGCCAACATCAGCACCAGCAGCATCCCCACCCTCCGTAGGGGTCGCTAAATTTGACGACCTGGGTTGCGAACGCACCATGTTCGGGGTCGTTCGTCCCAATTCGTGGGACGTAGGGGGGTTGGCGAATTAGGCAACACTTGTAAGGATACTTTATAGAGAACCCAGACCTGGACCCAAAACTTGGGTAGAGTTCGTGTCCACTGGTTGGATCCCTAAGGACTAACGAGACCAGGATAATCATTACCAACTTGATAACAACCATAGTCAAGTCCATATACTCGATTTCTTATCTCAAAACTGAACCATTAAATTTAAAAATCAATAAATCAATATTTGTAATAATTATTTCTTTCAAAATGTATATTTTAAGTAATATGATATGTATTTAATATCTTGAAGTCATAAAAGTATGAAACGTACAAGTGCTCACATGCATCCTAAACTATTTTCCAGGAACTCATGGCAAGTTCAAAATTGAGTTAAATGTTTATTGGTCGAACTCCTCGTTATATTTTCTGTCATATCAAGATATATTGAAAGATATACTATGACCTTCTGATGATATATGTACTATGTAGAGCCAGTTTGTATTGCAATTTTGATTCTTTTGCCCTCCATGCGGAGCGTAAATGCAACGGGACTAGCCGTTTGGCTAACTCGGTTTCCATCGGGGCATGCTCATTTATTTTGAGGCTCAAAATGGCTGTTAACGCGAGTGCTCTGGAAAAATGGGCATTTGAGTAACGGTATCATAATTTATGTACTACAATATTGTCTTTAGTGTGACCCACTTTTGAAGGCAGTTATGAAAATATGCAGTCATATCCCATCTAGTCTTTAGCAAACTTATTTAGGAAAAGTCTGAAATTGTGTATCTATAAACCATTTACTGGGCCATAGTGATCTTTTATAGTTAGCTCAATAATACGGTTTGCTATGTCAAAATATGGAACAATCATCTTTCGTAACAGTATACATCTCATTATTGATTGTGCCACCACTTAACACAAACATTCTTGGTGTTCCTGCCCATGTTTACAGGTTCGTGCTTCTGCTGTTTTTGTGCCTGAACTATCTGACTGTAGTAGTGGAAAGGAGATATACTACTATACTTATTCGATCCGTTTGTCTTTGCTGCCTGAAGGATGTATGCTCGATGGCATGTACTACTCATCTTGCCAACTTAATTCACGGCATTGGGTTATCCGAGCGAAAGATGTTGTAGTCTCAGATGTCAGTGGAGAAGCTGTGATAGGGAAGGTGAGCTTCACTGTATTTAGATTTTTTTATGCTGATATAAAGACAATAAAGTATGTATTATGATGAGTCTTTTTATACACCAGTTAGTCTACTAAGTTTCATTACGAGCCTTCCTCTTGTCTGTAATACTCACCTGCAATTTTGTACCATGGAAAATTGTGTCAAATTTGTAAACTTGGAAGGTGTGAGCAGTATGGGTATATAGATCTTCCACTGAGCTTCCATGAACAGACGTTTTTTTTCTTACATAGTCCAACCTTAGGATGTGAAAATTCAGTAACAACTTTGATGGATAGTTCTGTGTTTATTCTTGAAAGAGTGTAAGCATACTCTTACTTCCACATGTTATTGTCTTCATGTTAGTATATTCGCCTGATTGAGAAGTTGGCATGTTAAACTTAGATGTGTTTTTCTCGTCTGTTAGGTGGGCATCTTTGCCTTACTGATCTTATTGTTTCTGTACATGACTGCAGTACCCACTTCTGTCACCAAATGGCGAAGAGTTTATCTATGAAAGTTGCACTCCTTTGCCAGAGGCACCTGGATCTGTTGAAGGTTCTTTCACATTTGTTCCTGGCAGGTACTTACAAATAGCTCACTGATCGACCTGTAAAAGGTCTGACTGGACTTTATGTTTACTGCTACACGAACATCTTTAGCTTTTATCATATAAATAAAATCTCTTAAAATCATAAATTCTTCGACTATGTGCACTTAGGTTGGGAAAGCCCGAGGGGAGACAGTTTGATGTGAAAGTTGCATCATTTGTTCTTGAACTGCCGGAGTACATCTTCTAATGGCTGTTAGCCATGTGATTCTGGTTGAATTAGCCACCTTAAACATCTGTGTACAAATATACATAATGATCTCGTGAATGTAATAAGTTTCACTTTTTTTTTGTTTGTTCGTTGTTTCGCGTTTCATTCCTAGTATGTTTGTAGTGACAGAAACTATCTGTTAATTAAAAAAAAAAATTCAGTGTCTACTTGACTGCTGTGTGACCTATTGTTCTTATTTGTTTGGAAGCTCTAAACACACTTTTGTTGGTATAGTATGTTCTGTTTTTTGTTATTTATGGTTTTGAACCCCTGTACCAAGCAGACCTAATAATCCACATATCAGATTTTCTTTCTAGGATTATATAATATGTACATGACATTAAAGTCCATATTTTTGTTCACCCACCAAATCTATGGTGTATGTTCACCCTCCAATCAAGTTTTGTCCCGTGATATTTTCATGCAACCTAAAACCACTTAGGAAGGAGAGCAGATCTGATGTCCCTCATTTCTGTTCCATAATTTTGTCACATCTCTATTACATGTGGGCTTCTTTTTTTTACAGAAAATTACTTAAAAAGCAAAAAACTTTAAATATATTATAGAAAAAATATAATGTTCTGTATATTTGTATATACAACATATTATTGCCAAAAAAATAAAAAAATAGGATGCAAAATCTTAGAAAAAAATAATAAAATAAAATTTTCACGTTCAAAAATAGGACATAAGTTACTAACTTACGCCATATTTTGGTAAGTGAGTAGTTAATTACTTAATTAATTTAAATTTAATTTTGGATTAGAAATAAATAAAATCTTAGAAAATAAAAAAATACTCGAGCCAGTTACTTACGTCCTATTTTACGTCCTATTTTTGGTGCGTGAGTAGTTAATTATCTAATTAATTTAAATTTAATTCCGAATTAGAAATAAATATATAACACGCCTAAAATCTAGGCGTAAGTAATATTAAAATAATTATTGAGATAGCCGAGTTGATCTAAGGCGCAAGACTATTTAACCCCACAATCCTAATCCATAACAAATAAAAAAAATTGTAATTTTTTTCCATTTTAAAACATTTTTTCCAATCCTCCTTTCATTTATTTATTAATTAATTTGTTAATATTAACTTTTTTGGAATTTTTTTTTTCCTGATCTAAACCTCTGTCCTCCGGTCCTTCTTTCATTTATTTCTAATATTATTATATAGTTAGAAATGAGAGAATAATTTTAAATGACTAAAATACTTCTCATTTGTGGTCATTTCAATTATTCTCTCATTTCTAACTACATAAAAATATTAGAAATAAATGAAAGAATGACGGGAGGACAGTGGCTTAGATCACAGAAAAAAAAATCAAAAAAATTAATATTAACAAATTAATTAATTAATAAATGAAAGGAGGATTTGAACCCACGTCCATTCGGGCCAGAACCTTAGTCTAGTCTGGCACCTTAGACCAACTCGACCATCTGAATAATTATTTTAATATTACTTACTTCTGAGTTATATTTTTTAATCATAATTAGCAAAAAATTAACGAAAATTTTTAAAGTTTTTCACTAAAAATTGGCGTAAGTTAGCAACTTATGTCTAATTTTTGGGCATTAGTTTTTTTTTTTTAAGAACCACGGTTATTTATTTCTAATCCGGAATTAAATTTAAATTAAGTAGGTAATTAACTACTCACGTACCAAAATATGACGTAAGTTAGTAACTTATGTCCTATTTTTGGGCATGAGTATTTTATTTTATAATTTTATTTTTTTTCTAAGATTTTACGTTCTATTTTTTGGCGATAATATGTTGTATATACAAATATACAGAACATTATGTCTTTTCTATAATATATATAAAGTTTTTTGCTTTTTAAGTAAATTTTTTTTTAATACCGATTGGGGTCTAACATGTAATAGGGTAGGAATAGAAATATGGAACAAAATTAACAGGATAGCAGATATGCTATGCTTTGGAAGTAGTTTTGTGAACATTCAAAGTGATTTTGATTTCTATTTTGATCCATGGCGACACTTGATTGGAGGGTGAACATACATTCTAGTTGTGGTGGGTGAAAAAAAATGTACTCAAATACATTAAATCAATCAAATGCAAATATATGATAAGCAGAATAATACAAGCAATATAGACCCTTTTTTTTCTTTTCTTTTTTTGAGATGTCTGATGGTATGTGTGGAACTTTGCATACGCTATACTATATGTTATTTGTGTTAGAACCATTGCTCAAAAAACCAACTTCACTTTTAGTCCCACATCGGTTGTGGTGTTTGCTCTATGTGTGTATATATTAGTTTGTCTCATTTACTTGCTTGAATGCTTGTGGGGGTTGGACCCTTGGGCCACACGCGCACGCCGCCGCCGTCCGGCCCGGTTCGGTTCGGCGGGCGTAACGGGTGCAGGTACGCGCCCACATATGCGGGCGCCGAATGCCGATTCGATTTCCTCTTCGGGTTCGGGCTGAGACCCTAAAATTCTTTTTGCTCCTCTTCAATTTTTTCCGTTTAATATTCTGAACGTTGGAAAATAAATTTGTCCGTTACTATTTAATTTTGAACCGTTAATTCATTACGTGTCCAGATTCATTCTCCATGTGTCTGTGTAACGGCTGAATTAATAGCAAATTAATTCAGACCGTTACATATTGGATGGATTCTTATATATGAATGGTTTTTCTTTGAAAACGGCATCAGAAATATTTTTTTCCAAAAACTTGCTGCCAACATATTATTCAGTCCATTCTTCGTCGTTTCACTCGTCTCCAAGTTCTGGGCAGAGGTAAGTCCTGGTCATTCTCTCCGAGTCGTGTGCGGTGACGAGATACCGGTAGTGCGGGAGTTTTACCACTATGAGCTTCGGAAAACGTCTGCACACAGATCCCGAATCAACTCTTAAGGCAGTGCTTCGTGCACGACTTCCCCAGAGGCCGGTAACATCAATCTATTTCTTTTTCTTTTTCTTTTGATTCACAAAGTTTTCAATCAGAAAACGACAATTTTTCTAACAATCTAAGAGTTGAATCTTCATGTTAGAATTGTTCATCTAAATCTTGCTAGAAAGCTTCAGAAATATTGTTAATATACCATTATTTATTCTCTGCTAAAGAAAAATAAAAATTAACCGTTTATTATATATATATTTCTCATCATTTAGGTTAATATTTGTTGCCTATTCTTGCTACATAACCGAAATTTTTGTTTGGGCATTGCTTAATTCATAATATTGTAGCAACATATTATTGGCATAGTAACATAAAAAAATTTGGAACAAAGTTGATTAATAAATTAAAAGTTGATAGTTACTGTAGCATAGTTGATAATTTATCAATTGAAAATTTAAAATTTTTTGACTATAGCAAGCTTTAACTTGTAGAAAAATTATTTTTACTGTAGCCAATATTAATAAGTTGCAGTAGCTTAATTTTTATTCTAGAAAATTCAATTTACTTAATATTTACCATAGCAAATAACCATATTTAATATTTGCTATTTGACCGTAATCGTTAACTCAAAACAGTTGTTAGCAATTTGCTTCATTTCCTCAATTGATTTATTTGTTGCTTACTATACTATCAAATTGCAAATTTGCTTAAAGTGTTTTAAAAATTGTTAGCACATTTGATAATTTTGTCAATTGCAATATTTTGATCACAAAATTTCTTTCAATTGTAACATAAATAATCACTTAGTATTTTGAAAGCAATCTAGGACCAAAAGAAAATAGTTTAGTAAAAAGAAAATTGCAAATAAAATCTTCAAATCTAAAGTTTCAAAGTAGAGGCAAAACTCGGGCACAAGCCGAAAGGGTCCTTTTGTCAACCAGGTGTAAATAGCCCTAAGCGACACGGTACTTAAGAGTCTTCGGACCGCCGCTAGCTGGGAACCGGCCCCTACAGCTAACCTGAGTTGATCAACACTTGAAAAACTAAATATTTTAAGATTGATTAGCAAAGACCACCTAAACTATTATCTTAGACATTGTTATTAAATAAATTTATATTTTCAGACTGCAAACATGACTGGTAAGGAGGAATCCTCTACTGCAAAACATGTTAAGTTTGATGGCTCATACTTTAAAAGATGGCAGAGCCAAATAAAATTTTGGCTCACGACCTTAGGACTTATTTCAGCCATTGATGGGTCCACACCCATTACAAATGATTCTGATGAAACTGAGTCTGACATAGGAGTGTCCACCTCCTCGAAACCAAAAACCCCTAAAGATATAGACTTTCACTGCTTTCATAGAATTCTAAACGCATTATCTGAATCCTTGTATGATATATTTTTTGAATACAAGAGCGTTAAAGAACTTTGGAAAGCCTTGGAAGATGAATACGGCTGTGATGATGCCGGAATAGAAAGATTTAATTCTTCAATCTTTAATAGGTATTTCATGGTAGATAACAAGACAATGAATGACCAACTCCATGAATTCCAAGAATATCTTAGGCATATTCAAGCCAAAGGCACATCTTTTTCCAATGAGCATAAAATAGCATGCCTAATAGACAAGTTACCTCCCTCTTGTTCTGATATTACTAAGGAACTTATCCATACACAAGGAGATCTTACCTACAATCAAGTCCTAAAGAAAATTAGAACCGAATAACAAATTAGATTGAGATCTAAGCCTAAAGACTGAATCTAAAGCTAAGGTAAACCTTGTAGAAGGCCAAGGAAAACCCAAATCTAATTTTTATTATAAATCCAAAAAGAATTTCTTCAAGAAGAAGAAAAACTTTCAGCCTAACCATCAAAACCATCATCACCAAAACCATAAACCTAGAAACTTCAGTCAGACTCAGGATCAAAAGAGATTTTGTTTTGTGTGTGATAAAATAAACCATATGGCCACCAACTGCTACCATAGGAAAAAAGAAGTTGTCCAGACCTCCTACAAAGGAAAGGGCTCAGTTAGACCAGAAGCGAACATGCTTCACAAAGGTTCTTCGAGTTCCTTCAGGTCTGTAAGCTCTCAACCCTTTATTAACCTCTCTTACCATTTGGTGGTTGGATTCTTGAGCTAATATTCACGTTTCGTTTGATCGCTCCTGTTTTTCGAACTATCATGAATCAAGTGGAGGAGGTGTGACCCTAGGAGATGGCTCAACGGCACAAATTATTGGAAGAAGAAAAGTTGACCTGAAGATGACATCAGGAAAAATCTTAACTCTTCATGATGTTCTTCATGTGCCGTCTGTCACACCCCGATCCCGAAAGGGTCGGTCGTCCTCGCTTGATCCTTTACGGAACCGATTCGTCCTCGCTTGGGGCGTGATGCCGTACGAGCCTGGAGTTGCGCTCGTACAAGGTAAGAACTTGCAGTTATAGGAACCCATTTTGAAACACAATTTATAAAACACATTCACAGAGATTTGAACACAGTGCAGGAAGAAACATGCTTTTTCATTGATAATTCAGAGTAATTTACATAGAGTTTACATTGATGCGCCTCTCGGCTACTTGATTTGCATTACAAAAGATAAACTCAAAAGGCAGGGCGCGCTCCATCAGATAGTCCACGTCGTTCATACATTACGCCCTTGTATAGGTTGAAAGTCCAAGCCTCCAAAATGATCTGACTCCAACTATACTTCAAAATAGAGGTGCTCCTAACGCCTCCTCGTCTATCCACTAGCGTTGCACCGTCTGAGTGCCTGAAATAGTTGCCCACAACGTGGGTCAGTACTCAACTTGTACTGGTGAGCGGGATGAACCCACTCGACTAAATCGACACTAGCTTATTAGGGGCGAGCATGCATTAAGATGACTTCTATAAAGAGGCAAGTGAATTCAATTCATATCAGTTGCATGTTTTGATAGGAATGAAAATAATAGCGAATCCAACCAGTGCATCGATTGCTTACTCAACCGATGCACGCCTTCCCTGCAACGAAACACAAGTATACTTACCATCTGCACAAGACAATAGATTAGCATGTGTTCTAGTCTATGCGGTCATTGGTGTGATCGACACCTTAGGGACATATTCAAGCATTAGCGGCGCGCCCTATCAGCCCGGGTAGCAAGCCCTGCTGGAGGTCCCGCAATGCATCGTGACGAGCACGAATCAAATATTTCCCTCCGGATCGATACGGTTCCAGTGCCCCGGAAAGCCGTCTCGAGGAAATGATAAACCTTGTGCACAAGTTGTCCCAGACCATGCAAATGCATGAACAATTCATATATCATACAATGCATCGATTGAAACAGAAAGAAGTTAAGCAGCAATATATATCTCATGCAACAGTTCATATTTTCTCAATGCGGTGTTCCGATTTTGATATCCCATAGGTCCAAACTCCGTCCGAGGCACTAGGCCACCACCAACAACCAATCCCCATTATAAACAAACTCAGTTATAAGGTGTGCAAGCATATAGAAATATTAGTCTACAAAAATCCCCTGTTCCTTTCTTAGTGGCTGGCATGCATTGTGGCAAAGATTTCCTAGGCGTCCAACCGGGCATCATCGAGTGAACGTTTGAAACATTAAAGATGTTGGCGTGAAGAAGTAGGAAAGAAGGGTCCAAACCACTCACTGGTTAAGGAAAAGATAGCTGAAACAAAGATTCCCGCCTAGCGACGATCAAACGTCAGTTACGCGGACCTGCACAGCACGAGCACCAATTAGAATCTTGCCTATCCTTCCTTGCCGAACTCCCCAAGAATCAAAGCTCCAAACGATAAAACCAGCAGCGAAAACCAAGCAAATCGAAAGCAACACCAAATCAAATCCCAAAGCGGCAATCAAGAAAACCAAGCAACCAAACACGAAAACTATTGGACTCGTTTCAATAGAGGCCTTTCCATGAGTTGGAAAGGATCATCGCATTTCGTCCGTGGCAAGAAGATGCCGAAGTTCTAAGTTATGACTCAAACGGACTAGCCACAAGCCCAATTACGTAGTGCACATCCCGGTCGGATCGGGATTTGAGGCACTACACCGTCTGTCAGGAGAAACCTAATTAGTGGATCCCTTCTTGTAGCCTCAGGATACAAAATTGTAATGGAGGCAAATAAAGTAGTATTTTCTAAGCATGACTCATTTATAGGAAAAGACTTTGTAAAAGACGGTCTTTTCATTTTAAGCACAATGAATAAAATTTCCGATTGTTCTCTCATTGTCTCTAATATAGAATCTTCAAATGTTTGGCATGGCAGACTATGTCATGTAAACCTAGGTTCTATTAAAAGAATGATGACTTTAGATCTTATTCCCAAGACTCCAATAGATGACAAACACAAATGTGAGATTTGTGTTCAAGCCAAACACACTAAATTACCATTCAAATTTATAGAAAGAAATTCTGACCTTCTAGAACTTATCCATAGTGATGTATGTGACTCAAATAGGATTTTGACCAGAGGCGGTAGAAAATACTTTGTTACGTTTATAGATGATTATTCAAAGTATTGTTATATCTACCTTCTCAAAACCAAAGATGAAGTTTTAGATAAATTTAAGGTCTACAAATCTGAAGCTGAGAATCAATTAGAAAGAAAGATTAAGATCCTTAGATCTGATCGTGGTGGAGAATATACCTCAAACGAAATGATTAACTTCTGTGAAGAACATGGAATAATTCATGAGATAACTGCTCCATATTCACCTCAGTCTAACGGAGTTGCTGAACGCAAGAACCGCACTCTGTTAGATATGGTGAATGCCATGCTTCTCAGCTCTGGTGCTCCTGATACTTGTGGGGAGAAGCCCTTTTAACTGCCTGTTACATTCTTAATAGGATTCCTAGTAAGACAAAAGATAAGACTCCCTATGAGCTTTGGAAACGTAGAGCTCCTAGGATTAATTACCTTAGAGTTTGGGGATGCCTTGCTAAAGTCGGAATTTCCGAACCTAAAAAGAGAAAGATTGGTCCCAAGACTGTAGACGTTATTTTCATAGGATATGCCTTAGACAGCTATGCCAATAGATTTCTAGTGACTCACTCAGAAGTAAATGAAATCTCTAACAATACCATTATAGAAGCAAGAGATGCAGTTTACTTTGAAAACATATTTTCTTTTAAGGATAGAAGTTCAATCTCTTCCTCCATACCCTCCACTAGTTCTCATGTCCAAATACCGAGCTCACAATCTGAACAAGACTTAGAACCAAGACGGAGTAAAAGGAATAGGATTGAAAAAAAAAATTTGGAGAAGGATTCTTCACATTTTTGATAGAGGGTGATCCCTCAACTTATGAAGAAGCAATGTCGTCTCCTGATGCTCCCTTCTGGAAAGAAGCCATTAACAGTGAATACAACTCCATCATGTAGAATAACACTTTGTTTCTAACAAATCTACCTTTAGGCAATAAACCAATAGGTTGTAAGTGATTTTTCAAGAAGAAACTCAGAGCCGATGGTACTATAGAGAAATACAAAGCTAGATTAGTTGCTAAGGGTTTTATCCAGAAGAAAGGGTTAGATTATTTTGATACCTACTCTCCTGTAGCTAGGATCACATCCATTAGAACTCTATTGGCCTTAGCATCCATTCATGATATGCTAATCCATCAAATGGATGTAAAGACAGCATTTTTGAATGGAGATCTAGAGGAAGAACTTTATATGGACCAAACTGAAGGTTTCATTGCTAAAGGTCAAGAAAAGAAAGTTTGCAGACTAGTAAAATCCCTCTATGGCTTGAAACAAGCTCCCAAACAATGGCACAATAAATTTGACAAAGTAATTTGTGAATATGGTCTCTTATCAAATGAGTATGACAAATGTATATACTCTAAAGGTACATGTAAAAGTTGTGTCATTTTATGCTTATATGTAGATGACATCATTATCCTAGGTTCATCACTGGAATTAATAAATATTACAAAGAACTATTTATCTAGCTAGTTTGATATGAAAGACCTAGGAGAAGCCCACTTAATTTTAGGAATGCAAGTGACCAAAGGCAAAGAGGGTTATACTCTATCTTTAGTACATTCAATTAAAAAAAAGCTAAAAAAGTTTGAGTTATTTGATAAGAAACCTGTCCTTACTCCTTATGACAGCAGTATTGTATTAAAAAAGAATGAAGGATCACCTTTGGAACAACATAAATATTCACAGACGATAGGCTCCCTTATGTATATAACAAACAGGACAAGACCTGATATTGTATTTGCTATTAGGAGACTAAGTAGATATACCAGTAACACAAATCAGTCAAATTGGACTGCCTTGGATAGGGTATTTAGATATCTCAAGGGCACCATAGATTACAAACTTCATTTTACTAGGCACCCTGATATCATAGAAGGTTATTCAGATGCAAACTGGATAACTGACTCACATGATATAAAATCTACTACTGGATATGTATTTACTCTAGGAGGAGCTGCAATCTCCTGGGGCTCTTGTAAGCAAACTATCATAGCTAGGAGTACAATGGACTCCGAAATGATAGCTTTAGATACAACTTGCACAGAAGCTGAATGGCTTAAAAATCTTATTATGCATATACCTGTTTCTCTTAGTCTTGTTCCTGCAATTTCTATAAACTGTGATAATAAATCTGTTATTGAACTACTAAAGCATGATTCTGTGAATGCTAAGATGAACAGGCACCTGCAGCTGCGCTTCAAGTCAATAAAAAGCCTACTAGGCAAATATGTGGTTCTTGACTATATAAAGTCAGAAAAGAACCTTGCAGATCACTTGACGAAGGGTCTGTCTAGGACTTTGATCCTAGAATCATCGAGGGGGATGGGGTTAAGCCCATAAGTTAGTCACCAGCAGTGGCAACCCAACCGAGTCTGACTGGAGATCCCAAGAAGCCGGTTCAATGGGTAGAAACAAGCTGAACTTAGGTGACTTTATGGAACACTGACTCGAGATTAAAGTCTCATTAAAAATAAATCCCAAGCGGTTGTACATGTGTACAATGACTCCTCATCTCTATGGTGACAGTGTTCCTGTGTGATATGGTTAGGATGACGTTAAACTCTTAATAGGTCCAAGCTGTAATGCTGGGTTGATTCATATCACCAACCATTAAGGACTTACCTATATGAGAGGTCGTGAAGGTCGCGACCATGGGACAAGGCGATCCCAGACAACTCTCATGAATGTGAAAAAGTGTGCATGGTCATTTAAAAGTGCCACCCGATAGACCAAGGACCTCTAGCGTACTATGTATGTTATTTTTCTAAATCTGGTTCAAGAAGTCTGATTCAAGGCATAGTCCATCAAGCACTTCTTTAGATTAAGGCAATAGTCACTACGTGAGATTCAAGACTGTAGTCCATCTCATCTATGCATAGTATTTTACTGCTCAGATGCTCTCTCTCTCTCTCTCTCTCTCTCTCTCTCTCTCTCTCTTTACTTCACACTTATCTCTGTTTCGGAACTTGGTTTTTTCTTTTCTTTTCTTTTTTTTTGGGGGGGGGGGGGGGGGGGGTTGTTAGAACCATTGCTCAAAAAACCAACTTCACTTTTAGTCCCACATCGGTTGGGGTGTTTGCTCTATGTGTGTATATATTAGTTTGTCTCATTTACTTGCTTGAATGCTTGTGGGGGTTGGACCCTTGGGCCACACGCGAGCGCCGCCGCCGCCGCCCGGCCCGGCTCGGTTCGGCGAGCGTAACGGGTGGGGTACGCGCCCACATGTACGGGCGCCGAATGCCGATTCGATTTTCTCTTCGGGTTCGGGCTGAGACCCTAAAATTTTTTTTGCTCCTCTTCAATTTTTTCCCTTTAATATTCTGAACGTTGAAAAATAAATTTGTCCGTTACTATTTAATTTTGAACCGTTAATTCATTACGTGCCCAGATTCATTCTCCATGTGTTTGTGTAACGGCTGAATTAATAACAAATTAATTTAGACCGTTACATATTGGATGGATTCTTATATATGAATTGTTTTTCTTTGAAAACGGTATCAGAAATATTTTTTTTCAAAAACTTGCTGCCAACATATTATTCAGTCCATTCTTCGTCGTTTCACTCGTCTCCAAGCTCTTGGCAGAGCTAAGTCCTGATCATTCTCTCCGAGTCGTGTGCGGTGACGAGATACCGGTAGTGCGGGGGTTTTACTACTAGGAGCTTCGGGAAACGTCCGCACACAGATCCCGAATCAACTCTTAAGGCAGTGCTTCATGCACGACTTCTCCAGAGGCCGGTAACATCAATCTAATTTTTTTTTTCTTTTTTGTTTTTTGATTCACAAAGTTTTTAATAAGAAAACGATAATTTTTCTAACAATTTGGGTCTACTGTCTCTCACTTTTCTTGCAGTTTGATTCGGAGAGCGTCCGAGGAGGTTATAGCTCTTCTCAGTGTCCACAAGTCATATGACGTGGGATAAATTCTAGAGCTTGAAGCCTTTGAAGTCGCAGTTGCTAGTCTTGATGCTAATCAGATTGTTAGCACTGAGAGTGTCCACCACAAGATCACAGCTGAGCTTGGAAGTGACCTTCCTGAGCCTGAGCGCCCCGAGCTTGATCCTGACCGGCACGTCCCCCCGGAACTCGAGCGGCACCTCCCCGGTCTGCTGCTGCTGCTGCTGCAGCGCCGCCAGCAGGCTGCTCCCCATCCGCGGCTCCCCCGTCAGCGCCACCGTCACCACCGACGTGTTGCGGTGGCCCTGGTAGAAGACCGGGAAGCTCCCGCCGCAGAGGGTCGTGCCCGAGTACAGCACGCTCAGCCGGCTGCCGCCCTCGTAGTAGATGCCGATGCGCTTGTTCGGGTTCTCCGACGTGACGGTCACGGAGAAGGTGGCGCGGGCCGTGAAGCTGGCCATGTCGATGTCGAACGCGGAGATGCGGAGGCGGTCGATGGAGTACCTGGGGATCTTGGGGTCGAAAACGAGGTAGAGAACGCCTGCGGTGGCGAAGACGAGTACGATGAGAAGTATTATGGTACAGCAGCAGCACTTGAGGCAGCAGCAGCTCCTCCCCCTCCTCTTGGGGGGTCTCAGGGGCGCTACTGGGGGCAAAGTACGGTGATGTGGAGGGTACTGCTCGGCCGGGTCGCCTTTGTCCGACCGCTGCAACTCGCGGGGGACGAGCGGAGCGGAAGCGGAAGCGGAAACTGGAGGAGGCCGTGGGGCTTCAGCGTCGACCGGGTGGATCTTCTGCTGATCAGCCATAGACATGATTGGCTGCGCTCAGTGTTTTCTTCTCGGTCGCTTCCTTTCTTTTTTGCTTCTTGGTTACCAAGAGGGAATGCGTGGGTGGGTTCAGATAGATGCTTAATTATAATAGATTATTTGTTTGGGTTAGGCAGAGTTTCAGCCGAGTGGTTTAACTAATGAAATTCTTTCTCTATTGTCAGTGGTTGGTTGGTTGGTTGCTCTCGTAGTCGTATATTATTGACTGAGCAATTCCTGTACGTATGTATGCTAGACTTAACATGCGGACTACGCAATGCATGGACAAGAAAACGCGGAGAAAGGATACGGTCTCATGTTAGCATCTCCCACAGGCAACACAGGCTCGTTTTTCACAAGGAACGACGACGACAGGATGCATGCCATTAGATCTTCTCACCATTGACGACAAATATGTTGTTGTTCTGGGAGATTGTGTAACACCTCGTTCCGTTTAAGCGGACTGTCGATTCAAACGACAAAAGTGCAATGTCCTGACCCGCTTTGTTCAGGCGAGAATACTCGTTTGAGGCAAAGGATATCCAGACTTGTCCCTACAGGAGTTTGACTTAGGCTTTCAGAGGCTCGCTCGGCGTATCATTCAACCGAGACGAATCATCGCTAAGGTGGGTGGTTACGGTGAACTTGTCTTTGCTTAGCCAGCACACATAAAATATGGAATGATACATGCTAGTCGCTAGGTGAATCACCCCCTGCATGCTAATAAGAATACAACGCACCTAGCTAAGGAAAAAATCCCAACTTGTATTGCTTGTGCTAGAACATGAAAATAAAATATTGCTTATATTCAGACCCTCGCATGCTACCTTAGATTATGTCGCTCGGAACGTCCCTTACGGTTTTATCTCTCGGTTTACCTTCGGGCCCGAGCCAACGTGTCTGCTTAAGTTCCTTAGAAACGCGTGCTTGCCTGCCTACAAATGTCTAACGTTATTCGTATTGTGCATGCATTCTAGTTAGCCAGGAGATTATCAAATAGCTCTTCTGTGGAATTGAACCTGCAAGCATCCGTGACCATTAGGTCACCAAGAAAAATCTCCGAACCAGGGGCATACATCAAGGCAAGTGAATACTGAACTCAAATCACATCAAGTTTACCTCTGAACTAGAATCATGTCAATGCCCGTTCAAATCGGAATTAAATATTGTACTCGTGTTATGGATTGTCTTGTTAAAGATGTGAATTTGGACAACCCTAGAGACCTGCATGTCGCGGACAACTCGAAAACGAGGTATAGTTCCACGGACGGTCACCGGGGCACTGGGACCGATCCGATCCGGATGGAACTCTATTGTACAGTATATTGTACTGGACGAGAATGGCGTGTAGCTCTCATTGTTCTTTCGCTGCATACCATTCTTTCCAACGGCTGAACTTTAATTGTGTAGTCTATTGTAGTGGACGAGATGGCATATAGCGCTCATTGTTCTTTCGTTGCATACCATTCTCGCCACTGACTAGAGTCCTTTATGGCTATGCCAGCGACTCATGTTCATATAGATAAGTCATCCTCGCTTAGCGGCAATCCGCGTGCGAGTCATTGCATCGCATCGAAAGAATAACTGAACACCTGAACGATCTTGATATAACAATACTCGTGTTGCATATGCTATTGCCTTGATTTTTCGTTATGAATGCGTGCTTAAATTAACTTGGTTTGCCTTGGACAGGGAAGGACAAGTTGGTAAGTTGGTAAGTCTCACCGTGTTTTCTCTCATGTCGCACGGCGTACTGCCACACGAATTAGGCTATTCAAATCTTGCATGAAACTGATCCTAAGGCAACTAGAAAGACAACATAATAGTTGGTTCACGAAACCTATATTACATGTTTGGATTTGTCGAGCGGGCGAGTAGCCTCCCCACCAGTGTATTCAATGTACTGATAACCCACCAGATCGTTTGTAGGGTACGGGAGAACCTCGTTCGGTGCGGATGCCTCCTTCGTGCGTGCTAAGACGTGGAGATCACTCCGGAGCCTTGGAGCCCTGCGTCCGGAATTGAAACACATATACAAGACATAATGTTGGAACATCGCAAGGACATCGCCCGAACATCGTCTGAACATCACTCAACAATTGTAGCCACTTGGCACACTTTTATTGTTTCAGAGAGAGAGGCTTGAGCGACTTGTAATCTCGGCTATACGCCGCCTGTAACACTTGTTTATATCAATAAAGAGTAGCTTTACTTCAACTTGTGTTATTCAATGCTTCCGCTATTGTCGACTCAGTGAACTTGTTACCAAATCGTCTATGCGTTTATGATTCCGCTGCACTCGGACAATCTGTGCGACTCTGTGGCTTAGAACTCTTACCGCAAGCCAATAAACCACGACCTTGCACGGGCGTGGCTCACGATCGTGCGGCATCACGTCCGGATGGGTCAAAGCTATCATTCTGCGGGAGCGCTGGCGCGGTGATTCTCGCCTAGCGGGGATGGCCGATTTAGCCTGCGGGAGATTGGGGCGTGACAGATTGGTATCAGAGCCTGGCTTATACGCCTTTGGACTTTATTTCGATTATCTCAGTTTTGAAAGCTCGTTCGTGGGTTATGTGCACGCTCTCTCTCAAAGTCCCAAACGGAATATTCCAACAATGAGTCTAAATACTTTCAAAAAGCGCATTAGAATAATGTGATTGCTTGTATCAAATTATGATGCTAGGGCCTTTGTGCCGACCTGTGCAGACCCTTGAGATTTTCGCAAGTAGCTTGTCCGATTTCACTATCTCTAAGTTTGGTTGAATGCATATGTTTGAGGGACGCCTTGAACTTGTGCACGATCCAAGACTCAAGAAAATGTGAAACTCGAGTGCTAAGACTTCGCTATCGCTAAGTTGGTTGGCGTGCTCATGCTAGAAGTGCACTTCAAATATGCGTACGATCCAGACTCGCGATATACCAATCTCGATGCTAGTACAAGTGAATATCCAAATGAACAAGTATAACGACTTGTATAGGTTTGCCTTGCCCTCAGTAAGTCTCGAGGACGAGACTTTTTTTGAGCTGGGTATGATGTAACAGTCCATTCCGTTTAAGCGGACTGCCGATTCAAACGGCAAAAGTGCAATGTCCCGACCCGCTTTGCTCAGGCGAGAATACTCGTTTGAGGCAAAGGATATCCAGACTTGTCCCTACAGGAGTTCGGCTTAGGCTTTCAGAGGCTCGCTCGGCGTATCGCTCAACCGAGGTAAATTATCGCTAAAGTGGGTTGCTACGGTGAACCTGTATTTGCTTAGCCAGCACACATAAAATATAGAATGCTACATGCTAGTCGCTAGGTGAATCACCCCCTGCATGCTAATAAGAATAAAACGCACCTAGCTAAGGTAAAAATCCTAACTTGTATTGCTTGTGCTAGAACATGGAAATAAAATATTGCTTATATTCAGACCCTCGCATGCTACCTTAGATTATGTCGCTCGAAACGTCCCTTACGGTTTCATCTCTTGGTTTACCTTCGGGCCCGAGCCAACGTGTCTGCTTAAGTTTCTTAGAAACACGTGCTTATCTACTTACAAATGTCTAACATTATTCGTAGTGTGCATGCATTCTAGTTAGCCAGGAGATTATCAAATAGCTCTTCTGTGGAATTGAACCTGCAAGTATCTGGGACCGTTAGGTCACCAAGGCAAATCCTCGAACCAGGGCATGCATCAAGGCAAGTGAATACTGAACTCAAATCACATCAAGTTTACCTCTGAACGAGAATCCTGTCAATGCTTGTTCAAAGTGGAATTAAAGATTGTACTCGTGTTATGGATTGTCTTGTTAAAGATATGAATTTGGAAAACCCTAGAGACCTGCATGTCGCGGACAACTCAAAAATGAGGTATAGTTCCACGGACAGTCACCGGGGCATTGGGACCGATCTGATCCAGATGGAACTCTATTATACAGTATATTGTACTGGACGAGAATGGCGTGTAGCGCTCATTGTTCTTTCGCTGCATACCATTCTCTCCAACGGCTGAACTTTAATTGTGTAGTCTATTATAGTGGACGAGATGGCATATAGCGCTCATTGTTCTTTCGCTGCATACCATTCTTGCCACTGACTAGAGTTCTTTATGGCTATGCCAACGACTCATGTTCATATAGATAAGTCATCCTCGCTTAGCGATAATCCGCGTGCGAGTCATTGCATCGCATCGAAAGAATAACTGAACACCTGAACGATCTTGATATAATAATACTCGTGTTGCATATGTTATTGCCTTGGTTTTTCATTATGAACGCGTGCTTAAATTAACTTGGTTTGCCTTGGATAGGGAAGGACAAGTTGGTAAGTTGGTAAGTCTCGCCATGTTTTCTCTCATGTCGCACGACATATTGCCACACGAGTTAGGCTATTCAAATCTTGCATTAAACTGATCCTAAGGCAACTAGAAAGACAACACAATAGTTGGTGCACGGAACCTATATTACGTGTTTGGATTTGTCGAGCGGACGAGTAGCCTTCCCACCAGTGCATTCAATGTACTGATAACCCACCAGATCGTTTGTAGGGTGCGGGAGAACCCCGTTCGGTGTGGATGCCTCCTTCATGCATGCTAAGGCGTGGAGATCATTCCGGAGCCTTAGAGCACTGCATCCGGAACTGAAGCACATATACAAGACATAATATTGGAACATCGCCCGAACATCGCCCGAACATCATTCCACAATTGTAGCCACTTGGCACGCTTTTATTATTTCAGAGAGAGAGGCTTGAGCGACTTGTAATCTCGGCTATACGTCGCCTGTAACACTTGTTTATATAAATAAAGAGTTGCTTTACTTCAACTTGTGTTATTCAATGCTTCCGCTATTGTCGACTCAGTGAACTTGTTACCAAATCGCCTATACGTTTATGATTTTGCTGTACTCGGACAATCTGTGCAACTCTGTGGCTTAGAACTCTTACCGCCAGCCAATGAACCACAGTCTTGAACGGGTGTGGCTCACGCTCGTGCGGCATCACGCCTGAATGGGTCAAAGCGGTCGTTCCACGGGAACGTTGGCGCGGTAATTCTCGCCTAGCGGGGATGGCCGATTTAGCCTGCGGGAGATCGGGGCATGACAGATTGGCCCTGTCCACTAAATTCTTGTCCCTCCCATGTCCTTTTTCTATGACATATGAGCATACATCTAGTTTTTAACTTCTTCTTCTTCTTCTTTTTCTCAGTGGGACCCACATGTCATAGAAAGGGGACAAGAGAAGGACATGGGTTTACTGGACTCTGCTCCCTGAAGGAGAAGAGATATACAACATTTCTGGCACAACTTCACTATTTATATAAATCGAACAGTAAAAATATTATATATGCTGCAACAAATATTATATATATTTTCTTCTTACATCCTTGTAGAAGTAAAACGTAGCAAGAATGTTAGGGGTGTTTGGTTCCAAGAATTAACCCAAATGAAACTCAATGGATTTAATCATCATTTTGTCCATGTTTTTTGTGATGGATTTGAATTCGCCAACCAACAACCAACAATGCAGAATAAAAGAAAGCATAAACAGAAAGACAAAGTATTAACGTTAAAAAAGTTATTCCGGTAAAAAAATCATGCACGATAAGTCAAGCACAAATTCACTACAATCTACTTACAGCTCTCTCGAAGCTCTAATTTATTTGTGCTCCATCAAATTTTATATACACCCTCACCCAATGCTGTGGTTATAATTATATATAGTTGCTAGCTCATAACAACTATATAAATCTTATAAGAAATAGGAGCTTACCTCTCCTTTCCGTATACACATTAGACTCTTATTCTCCTAGTAATATGACAAAAATAGTGCTAGCTCAAATTATGACTAGTCCTATTTTAATTAGCCATAGTTGTAGTTGGATTTATGTTTTGGTTTGGACATTTGCTTGTTGCTCAGATTTGGGCCGAACCCACAACAATCTCCCTTCCAGTCCAATATGGGAGGATTATCTCCATGTCCACCTACGTAGAGTCATGTCGGACGTTGTAGAAGCATAAAAAAATCCGAGTCTATGCGCCTAACAACTATGCGCCAAAGCCACTTCATTCAACAAATTGATTTAGTAAAATCAGATGATATGCACACTTCTAAAGAGAAGCTTATGCGACATGAAGTTCATGTGGCATTCAAATCAAAGACAACGATTCTAAGCCTATGCGGCAAAGGCAGTGAACCTTGGATGCATGCGGCAAAGAAAGCGTACTTAAGACGGGCGGCAAGATTCTAGGCGCATAATAACCTAGTCGCATACGTCGGTCTGACACAGCATTAAAAGTAGTATCTACAACATAATGTGTGCAACATCGCTTACGTCAGCATCATTATTACTTTTGGCAGTATACAGCTTTACAGTGCCACGTATATAAGAGGCGAACACTCATACGGCAGATTCATTCATGCGACATAGACTTATGTGACGAAATATTTTATACGACAAGGCATGTTATGCGGCAACAACTCTTCCTCATTATTATACAGCTTGCAGTGACAGTTATGAAGACGAAGAGCCTATGCGCATTAAATGCATTGATGGCGCATACGTTACAAATAACAACAAATAATATTAAATATATATTTTGAATCGTTGTAACGCATGCCACATGTCAAGCTGACCGAGTTATGCACATATGTTTAGATCTGTTTTATGCATTGCTGTTATTGTAGTAACTATGCGGCAAGCAAAATCTTATGCACGGGGCTTAAAAATAGTGTATTTTCATGTCTATGCGCCAACAACCCTTACAATATGAATGGCTATAAATAGCTGGGACATGTGCTTCCCAAACGATCGAAAGCTGAGTACTTTTGAGCCTACTTGCTGCCCTTTTTGCCAGTAAGCTGAGAAAGAGAGAAAAATTCTCAATTTTTGCCTTAGGATAGTCAACGAAGTAAATAAATCATCTACGACTTGATCTCCATCGACACACTCCCTAGATCTTTCTTTTGTACTTCGAGTTTAGTAGAGAATTCTTTGTACTTTTGTTTTGTAATTTTTGATATATAAAATAGTAAACTTTATTTTTGCAATGGTTACGGACGCCTCCTGGGAAATCTCGTGATTCTCCCACAATATACTCTTTGTGAACATGTTCGCACAATTCTTGTATGCATGGATTTTTTTTTAACTCCAATTGCTTCCCATCCAAAACTTCTCGTATTCAGTGATACCCTACATCAATGTGCTACAACTTCGAATAAAATCTAGAATTTTGTTAAGATGTATAGCATTCCATTTGTCATAATACACGATGTATCTACCCATATCCTGACATAACTCCTTAAGGAACCGCTTCATCCAAAGCATCTCCTTACGAGATTCAATAGCAGCAATGCACTCTGCCTCTGTAGATAAAAGCGCAATACACGTTTGTATCAGGGACTACCATGACACAGCTCCCCCTGAAAAGGTGACCAAGGACCTTGAAGTAGACTTCCTAGTTTTTGCATTTCTAGCCATATCAGAATTCGTATAGCCTTCCAATATTGTCTTCGCTTCCCCAAGGCACAAACTTAACTTAAAGGTGACCCTGAGATGCCTAAGAATCCACTTCATCGATGTCCAATGCTTCTTTCCTGGGTTCGAGAGAAACTTATTGACCACATCGATTGAATGAGCAATACTCGACCATATGCATATCATGGCATACATGAGGCTGCCAATCGCCTAAGGATATGGTATCTTCTGCATTTATGTCTTTCCCGCTTCTCTTGTAAGATACTACTTTGTTGTGAGCTTGAGTGACATGCTAGTGGAGTACCGACTGTCTTGCTTTTCCTATGTTGAATCTTTCCAACACCTTCTCGACATACCTCTCTTGTGATGACCAAAGCTTCCTTGTTTTATTATCACGAGCTATCCTTATGCCAAGAATATGTTCGGTGGCCCCAAGTTCGTCATAGCAAAAGACTTTCTTATCTCCTTTCAAGATTCTCAACCCTTCCTTTATCCTTCCCCACTACCAATATGTCATCAACGTAGAGCAAGAGAATAAGAAAGTTGACATCATACCTCGCTATGTATACATAGTTGAGGCCTTTCTTGCATAACCATGATATCTTGTGAAATAATCGAACTCCATGCACCATTATTGAGTTGCTTGCTTCAACCTGTACATACTCTTCTTTAATAAGAAAACATCTTCTTTCCCAAGAATTTTTAACCCTTCAGGTTCCTCTATGTATATCTTCTATTGCATATCACCATGCAAGAACGTAGTCATCATATTCAGTTGCTCTGTGTCCAAGTCCAAGCTTGCAAATAACCGAGCACTACCCGAACTGAAGACATCTTCACCATAGGCAAAAATATCTCCTTGAATTAGATGGGTCACGAGCCGCTCCCGAACAATGGGGTAAGAGTACATAAGTACGTCGAGCCTACATTGCAGTATGGATGAACGTTATCTATACCTCAATGTGTACCATATCCATCAAATAAACCAACATCCATGTATGTTTAATATCACAGAGAATTCTATTTAACTTAATCCAAATATAAAAGCTATGACAAGTAGATAATGAAAGCATGAAACAATCTTGCTAAATCATCCAACACAATCATCTCAACATAGAAGAAGTCTAACGATCCAAATCTAGAAAATAAGTATAAACCATAAGAGTCTAGGTGAGAAACCGAATCAAAATAAAATAGTAAAGAGTTCTAAGCCCTTAGGCTAAAAAAATAAGATAATTGATGTCATAGCTAAGTATCGCCCTAATCATCCTTACGAGTTAATCATGCGTCTATAGAAGGATCCTCAATCATATCCTCATGAGGCCTGTAGAAGGTAGGATACGGATATAACCTTGCCTAAATATGGCAATGTAATCCAATCAGGATTTGAGCAAAGTTCAACTATAACCAGAACTGGCACATTGGTCGGACATGTCTGGATGCATGAAGGAGATGACTAGAGCTGATGCATTGACTGACGAAAGAGGGGTGCTCGGGCCGACATTTTGTAGGTTCAGTCAAATGTGTCATCTAGAAGGTGGATCTCGACTAGGAGAAAAGTGCAGTGGGTTGCAGGTGAAAGGAAGAAGGAGATAATAAAGATGGAGTTGGAATTTTTTTTTTTTTTTTTAAGGAAGGAGAAGAAGTAAGATGATGAAGGTGGTGGTAGTGAGTTGAGAAGAGGAGGAGGAGGAGGAGAAGAAGAAGATGGATTGGTCAGATTTATACGGATGAAGGATGGGTTGGCAGGCTTTTGGCAGGGAGTTATTGGATATGTTAGGTGCACAAGTGAGGCTATTGCATGGGAAGGGAAGGAATTGGTAGAGGATAAGTTTGTGTAAGAGGTTTGCAGGCTTCATTTTAGAAATAGGGGAGAGAGCGAGAGAGAGAGAAAGAATGAGAAGGGGAAATCTTCTGTGTGAAAGGATTAGAGAAAGAATTTGGATGTTAGCTTAGGGATAATTAATTAGTAATTACGGTTATTTAGTAAATAGGATTAACTAACAAAAAGGATTTTTTAAATAGAGGATGTTTAGTTAGCTAATTAGGTAGTTTAAAGAATTAATTAATATATAAATGAATAGGAAAATACTTAGGGACTTCATATTTAGGGAATTAGAATTTTTAAATATTAGGAATTAACTTAAATCCTTAGAAAATATTTAGTAAATGGAAAATGGTTTCAGGGAGGGGGTTTACAAGATTCCTTTCATTTGACTAAAACCCTTCACAACCAACCTTGTCTTGCCTAGGTTACGAACGGCTACAAACTTTGGTCTTCAATTTTCTGCAGTCTCATACATTCTATAACTCATCCATAACCAATCCTTATCCATCTCTCTGCAGTCTCATACATTCTATAACTCATCCATAACCCAATTAATCAGTAGGAATCGAGAGCTGAGTAATAACTGAATATCCAAAATGAGTACCAAGTATAGTCTGGTGGAAATAAATTCACTACAAAATGACTATACTGAAGTTGCAACAAAATCTCTAAGCAGCGATAAATAAATCATAGATATTCTGAGGGTAAGGCCTCCTCAGTCAGGTACGTAGCGTCAGGTCCAGGTCCATACTCTTGTGGGTACTCCTGCTCATCCATATCTGGAAAAGGACCAGGTCCTCAGAGGGACGTAACAAGATACATAATAACATGCCAATAAAGTACTGAAATATAAACATCCACTGGGTCGCCTAGCCATCTAAGTAAATACAGTTTGAGAACAACTTTTCAACAAGTGGACTATATGGCCAGTAAATAGGATTGGCATGATTCTCTCGGAGAATCAGGGGCCTAAAAGTATGTCGTCTTTTGAACGGCAGAGGCCGCCAGTAAAATATAGGGTCATCATCACCCGTTTCTCCGGCGAAGACTCCGGACGTACAGGAGAAAAGTGCAAAGAAGCCCAAACGCTTTACTTATTGTTCTCCCCACCCTATGCTCTAAGCATGCCATATTCATGACACGATAAAGCTCTAATAACTGCCAAGTCTTCTAGCATACAAAGTTTCTATCAGCAGTCATTCCTAACGCACGACTCTTACGTCCAGGTGGCCAACCCAATACGTAGTCTGGGATCTATATGAGACTCACAACTCATGTAACAACTGTGTCTTGGCCAATGAACCAAATAATGCTCCATAATACTGGGGTGGTCTCATAAACAAGGTCCAAATGCAAATACATAAATAAAACAGAATCATGCATCATTTAGAATGTAAATAATAATACTGTGGCAAGGTATACTTGTCGAGTAAGAATTCCGTATAGTGCAAGCGTCCACAACAGTATTTAAGTTTTAGGTGTAAGAAGTGGGGTTAGGGTTTGGGATAGTTGTAATATATATAGAAAATAAGAGGCGGTGGATGTTGCTGCCGTTTCTTTCTTTCATTGGTTTTGGTTTCAGTTGAGGGGTGTTTAGTAATACTAGTGTTTAAGAAGCAGTGGAATGAGAGGCTCACACGCGCGGAGAAGAAAAA
Organism: Iris macrosiphon; assembly: GCA_036927795.1. NCBI lineage: Eukaryota > Viridiplantae > Streptophyta > Magnoliopsida > Asparagales > Iridaceae > Iris > Iris macrosiphon. The sequence goes on from JAYESA010000004.1 coordinate 214,402,172, forward strand.
GGGAAGTTGGTTTTTGCTACTGCTGCTGATATTTCTTTCTCCTAACGGGTCCGGGTTCAAGCGGGTAGGGTAGGCTAAAGGATTTGGGTTTCGGGTAGAGATCCAATAGGAATTATATGTATATATACATATCTATTCATAGAAAATTCTAAAAATTATATTGGTGCATACGGTTAAACTAGCAACTGTCCAAAGGGTCTCCTACATGGAATAAATTAGGAAAAGAAGAAAAAAAAATTATAATGGCTCCATAAATTCCCTAGATGCACAAATATCTTAAATAAGAATTAAATAAAATCTATTTCCTCTATTTAGCTCATAACTACTATAAATAAATTAATAATGCGATTTTCAGAATTAGGGGTTTTATATTCTACCCAACTTATAAAAATTTCATCCTCGAAATTAAAACTAAGTCACGGTAGGAAGTCAAGGATGGCAAAAGATATAAATTAACAAAGTAATTTTATACCTTGGTCCGTGAATAGGTTCGAAAAACGCTTGCGTTTGTCGTCCTCGCGCTCCCAAGTAGATTCTCCTGGCGCGCCATGCTTCCATGCCATGCGGACCAAGGGGATAGACTGGTTCCTCAATACTTTCTCTCTACGATCAAGGATTCCCACAGGTTGCTCTTGATATGACAAGCTCGGCCCAATGGTGATCTCTGAATGGTCGAGAACATGACTGCTGTCTTTCACATATCGCCTGAGCTACGACACATGAAATACGTTATGTACTCCCTCAAGTGAAGGTGGTAGCGCAAGTCGATACGATACTTCTCCCACTCTCTCTAGTACGTCAAATGGTCCAATATACCTTGGACTTAACTTGCCGCGTCCTCCGAATTGAATGGTGCCTCTGGTAGATGATATCCTTAAGAATATATGATCTCCCTCTTTAAACTCCAAGGGACGACGATAAAGGTTTGTCCATTGTTTCTGCCTGTCTTGCGCTGCTTGCAAGTGTCCTTTTATCTTTTTAATTGTCTCAACGGTGTTGACCACTAATTTTGGTCCCAGAATCTGATGTTCTCGTACGTCACTCTAACACACAGGAGACCTACACTTTCTTCCATATAAGGCTTCAAACAGGGCCATCTGGATGCTCGCCTGATAGCTATTGTTGTAAGAAAACTTCACAAGATGTAGGTGGTCCTTCCATTATCCTCCAAAGTCTAACATACAAGCCCTTAACATATCTTCTAATGTATGAATAGTACGTTCTGACTGCCCATCCGTTTGCGGGTGATAAGATGTACTGAACTTCAGACGAGTTCCAAGGCTTTCTTGCATGCTTCTCCAAAAATATGATATAAAGCGCGAATCTCTGTCTGATACAATGCTGACTGGTACGCCGTGCAATCTCACGATCTGCCTCATATATAAGTCAGCCAAAGCTTCTGTAGTTTGGCCAACTCTAAAAGGCAAGAAATGGGCTGACTTGGTGAGTCGGTCCACTATTACCCATACTGCATCTCTACCACTTGGACTTTTGGAAAAACCCGTGACGAAGTCCATAGTGATGTGCTCCCATTTCTACTCTGGAATCAGAAATGGTTGCAATAACCCTGCTGTTCTCTGGTGCTCCGCCTTTACTTGCTGACATATTAAATATTTAGCTACAAACCGAGCTATCTCTCTTTTCATTCCATGCCACTAAAAGTGTTGTCGTAAATCACGATACATCTTGGTGCCTCCAGGATGAATAGAATATATCGAACTATGAGCTTCTGTCATCAGCTTTTGTCGAATTTCTCCATTGGGAACATAGAGACGATCACCACATCGTAATGTCCCATCATCATGAATGTGCAGTCCTGTCTGCTCTCTAGCCTCTGTCCTTTCTTTTAATCTTCTGAATCTGGCGTCGGTAGGCAATGATGCCGTGATTCTCTCTACTAGTGATGATTGTACTTGCAAGTTGGCTAGTGTCCCGTCTATTCCAGGTAATATTACTTTAATGTCAAGTCCTTGCAAGTCCTTCAATAATTCATTTTGTGTTGTCAAGAAGTAACCTACTGGTTTCCGGCTTAATGCGTCTGCTACAACGTTAGCCTTGCCTGGGTGATAATGTAGCTCTATCTCAAAATCTTTTATTAACTCAAGCCATCAACGTTGCCTCATATTTAACTCCTTCTGTGTGAAGACATACTTGAGGCTTTTGTGGTCGGTATATATTTCCACTCGTTCCCCATATAAGTAGTGTCTCCATAACTTCAAAGCAAATACAACTGCTGCAAGTTCCAAGTCATGAGTTGGATAATTTTTCTCATGTACTCGTAATTGCCTAGATGCATATGCAATCACCTTGCCATGCTGCATTAATACGCATCCCAAGCCTTTCCCTGATGCGTCACTGTAGATTACGTAGCCTCCTGATCCTGATGTAATAGTCAGCACTGGTGCTGAAGTCAGTTGCTTTTTCAACTCCTCGAAAGCGGTCTGACACTCGTTGGTCCATATGAATTCTTGATCTTTGCAAGTCAACCGAGTCATAGGTGTTGCTATTCTTGAGAAGTTTTCTACAAACCGTCAGTAATATCCCGCAAGTCCAAGGAAACTTCTCACCTCCGCTGCTAATTTAGGAACAAGCCATGTCTCGACTGCCGAGATCTTTTCTGGATCAACAGAAATACCATTTCCTGTAACATGTCCAAAAAATGTGACTTTGTCCAAGAAGAACTCACATTTACTGAGCTTTGCATACAATTGCTCTCTCCTCAAGATCTCTAGAACAATCCGCAGGTGCTTCTCGTGCTCCTCGTGGCTCTTTGAATAGACAAGTATATCATCTATGAAGACGACCATGAACTGGTCTAAATACTGATGGAAGACTCGATTCATTAAGTCCATAAAGATAGCTGGAGCATTGGTCAATCCAAATGGCATGACCAAGAACTCGTAGTATCCATATCTTGTCCAAAATGCGGTCTTTGAAATGTCCTTCTTTCGTACCTTCACTTGGTGGTATCCTGATCTCAAATCTATCTTTGAGAATACCTTGGCTCCACTGAGTTGATCAAACAAGTCATCAATACGTGGTAGTGGATATTTATTCTTCACAGTTACTGCATTCAAGGCTATATAGTCAATGCACATACGCACTGACACATCCTTCTTTGGTACAAACAACACTGGTGCTCCCCAGGGTGATGCACTTGGTCGGATGAAACCTTTCTCTTCTAGCTCTTTCAGCTGTGTCTTTAGTTCATCCATCTCCTTCTTCGCCAGTCTATAAACATGTGATGCTATGGGTGCTGCTTCCGGTGTTAATTCAATCAAAAACTCTACGTCTCTATCTGGGGATAGTCCTGGTAATTCTTCTGAAAAGATGTCGTAGAATTCTGAAATTATGGGATGATAAACAATGTCGTCCATCGTGAGCTGCATACCATCAAGGATTTCTGTAGATCCTCGTGCAAACTCAAGTTCAGGCTGGCCGGGTACTTTGAAAAGTATGATTCCTCCAAAGCAATCGAAGAAAGCGTGGTACTTGCTCAGCCAGTCCTTTCCAAGTACAATATTAAAAGTTGGCATAGGAAGGACTAAGAGTCGGGCATTCATTTCCCTGCCATGTATCACTATGGGACACGATCTATAAATTCTACTAACAGGTATAACTCCTCCTCCGGTAAGAATTCTAATACAACTAGGTAAGGGTGTAGAGGTAATGTTGTGTTTGGCAATAAGGCTAGATGATATGAATGAGTGGGTGGCTCCCGTATCAAACAATGTCACAGCAGGAAAAGTAAAAACAAGAGTGATAACTGCTATGACATCAATCTCCTGATTCATGTCATCCACTTCCATTGCAAAAGCTTGTCCGTTCCTCTGGGGTTGTCCCTGTCTAGTCCTTATAAATTGCTCCTCTTGTGCAGGTAGCGGTGGTCCTCGCTGAAATCCCCCTGCTGCTGGAGGTCGAGAAGCTCCTGGTCTCACTGTCTGCTGAGCTGGCTTTGGTGCTGGAAGTGCTAGCCGCTGTGCTGGCGGTGGAAGTGTCGATGCTTGTAGCATAGGACAGTTCTTCAATATATGCTGTCCGGAACCACATCTCATAACTATCCCAAGCGGACTCGACAGTCCCTTGAGATGTGCCCACGTCTCCCACAATAATTATATTGGGGTTTCTCTGCAGTCTGGTACGGTCCTGCTCTGTGTTTGTTCTGTTGTTGCTGAGCTAAAGAACGTCTAATAGGTCCTCCTTGTTGTGTCATTGTCGATCCTGGTTGTGTCCTCAACTGACCTCCTTTTTCCCGGCTGATGGTTTCTTGTAATCTGGCTTCTGTCAGTAATTCGGCATATGAGATTCGGGACTAGGAGCTAGTATAGTGTTGTAGCTCCTGAGTCAGTCCGCGATGAAATCTCTTAGCCTTGGCCAAGTCATCTGGTATCAGGACAGTGCCATATTTACTAAGGCGGCTAAACTCAGCATCATACTCGTCAACTGTTCTGTTTTCCTGTTCCAGGTGGAGAAACTGATCGTACAATGCATCTCTGACGGTGTCTGGAAAGTACTTCTTTTCAAAGCACTCCAGGAACTGCTTCCAAGTCTTGTATGTGCCCAACTGGCATTCTATGGATTTCCACTAGCGATGAGTATTATCATCAAGAAGTGTTCTTACACCTGTCATCCATAGGTCTGCAGGTAGCTGTGATGCCTCTAATAACTTCCGTGTGTGAGTGATCCAGTGGTAGTTTCTTCTGGACTCTCGGTGCCCTTGTACGGCCTTGGACCCATCTGTATAAATTCTTTCACCGAACCAACTCTAGCTCGAGGTACTGGAGTTAGTGCTTGAGCTGGTACAGTAACCTTTGCAGCCATCCTTTCAAGTGCTGCTAGGAACTCTTGTCTCTGTTCTGCTGCTTGCTGTCTCTGCTCTACAATTAGGGTGGCAGCCTGTTGTTGATGTTCCTTCATTATTATCTGGAAAAATTGGAACAGTTGAGCCTGACCATCCTGCGGTGTCGATGAGGCTGGGAGGTTTCCATTAGGTGGAACAGGAAAGTCAGATGGAACTGGATTATGAATCTGTCCATCTGGTCCTGAAAGTCTAGGATTCGTTGAGGTCCCTTCTTGAGTCTGATTATTGACTCCAGGAGTTGTGTCACCATCGGTGACAGTACATTCCTTGTGCATATCCATCTCTCTGCAGGTGATGTATACAATGTTTAGAAGAGGTATAGGAATCAAAAAAGAGATGTAAAATTATCGGCGTAAAACATGGTTTCAGAAATATCCGCGTAAAGCAGAGAAGCGTAAGGTAAGGTTTTAGAGTCGTCTGCGTAAAACAGAGATTCAAAGAAGTCAGCATAAAATAGAGTTTTAAAATTTGTTCGCGTAAAATAGGACTTCAAAACTGTCTGGGTAAAAAGTCTGCGTAAAGTTCCCGTGCGTAAAGTCTGTGCGTAAGAGATCGGCTGCATAAAAAAAATGCTGCGCGTAAAGTCTTGCTATACTTTCTGCGTAAATCTCGCGTGAAGGGTCTGCGCGTAAAGTCTAGCATATGTTACAGCGTAAAGTTGTTCGAGGAACTCAGTTTGTCAGTCAAATCAGTGATCCTGACATCTGACAAAAAGTACTGCACGATGATCGAGAGAACGGTTGTGATGATGATTTTGCACAAAGACCTAGGTTGTCGTTTAGTGACATATTAAATATAAGTTGCTTTTACGCTTCTATGAGGAAGAAAAAGTTTGAGGCTTCTGCATACGCTATCTACAGGAACGAGTTTTTACGCTCAAGATGAGACAAAATCAGACGCTATACAAAAAGCTGTTTCTGCACAGGGCTTGAGGCATATCTCTGCATTTAATGCAAAAGATTTGGTTCTAATTGGTCATGTCTGGGAACTAAGATCGTAAAAAATACGCTTACCTTCTATCCTTAGATTTTACGCCTAATCAATTATTCTACGCGGGTTTATCTATTATTCAGGAAACTTCAAGTTTACGCAGGGACGATTACCTACGTGACTTGTATAACGTGTTATACGCAGATTAGAAAGACTAAGAAAACGTGGGTAGCAGTTTGTTTATAACTGTAGCGTAAAATTGGCATAACTATAGCGTAAAATAGGTAATCTCCTACAGCGTAAGTAGGCAATCATAGCTTTGGCTTTTTACGCCTACAAGACAGTCATTTGGCTTTTTACGCCAACAAAGGTAAAGGTTTTGGCGTAAACTTTTAAATATAGGATGGGTTGGAAGAAAGAATGAGTTTTCAGTCAAGTATGGATGAGATCCTTATATTCTATTCCTATACGCAGGCTTGTTTGGCACAGTTACGTAACCAAGACAATATATTCTGACCTGCATGAGCCACCACCAAAAATATTTCACGTCCCAGTCCCAAAATACGTAGGACTAGGAATACGTAACACGCCCAGCCGTTTGTATACGAACTCCAATATATGGAAACCATATACACACGTACGCTGTATATGAATATTATAATCCACCAGTGGTAATGTACTGTCACAACAAGTCTCATACATTCTATAACTCATCCATAACCTAATTAATCAGTAGGAATCGAGAGCTGAGTAATAACTGAATATCCAAAATGAGTACCAAGTCTGATAGTCTGGTAAAAATAAATCCACTACAAAATGACTATACTGAAGTTGCAACAAAATATCTAAGCAGCGATAAATAAATCACAGGTATTCTGAGGGTAAGGCCTCCTCAGTCAGGTATGTAGCGTCAGGTCCAGGTCCATACTCCTGTGGGTACTCCTGCTCATCCATATCTGAAAAAGGACTAGGTCTTCAGAGTGACGTAACAAGATACATAATAACATGCCAATAAATTACTAAAATATAAACATCCACTGGGTCGCCTAGCCATCTACGTGAATGCAGTTTGAGAACAACTTTCTAACAAGTGGGCTATCTGGCCAGTAAATGGGATTGGCATGATTCTCTCGGAGAATCAGGGGCCTAAAAGCATGTCGTCTTTTGAACGGCAGAGGCCGCCAGTAGAATATAGGGTCATCATCACCCGTTTCTCCGGCGGAGAATCCGGACGTACAGGAGAAAAGTACAAAGGAGCCCAAACGCTTTACTTATTGTTCTTCCCACCCCATGCTCTAAGCATGCCATATTCATGGCACAATAAACCTCTAATAACTGCCAAGTCTTCTAGCATACAGAGTTTCTATCAGCAGTCATTCCTAACGCACGGCTCTTACGTACAGGTGGCCAACCCAATACGTAGTCCGGGATCTATATGAGACTCACAACTCGTGTAACAACTGTGTCTTGGCCAATGAACCAAATAATGCTCCATAATACTGGGGTGGTCTCATAAACAAGGTCCAAATGCAAATACATAAATAAAACAGAATCATGCATCATTTGGAATGTAAATAATAATACTGTGGCAAGGTATACTTGCCGAGCAAAGTTTTCGTATAGTGCAAGCGTCCACAACAGTATTTGTGTTTTAGTGAAAGAAGTGGTTAGGGTTTGGGGTGAACTGCATGGATATATATAGGGAATGAGGTCGGTTTATGTGGGGTTAGTTTAGTATTTTAGGGCTTCAAAACCACTTGCTGTTGCTGGTTTTCTTTCTTTCTTGGTCTCGGTTTGCGGCTGAGGGTGTTTGTAATAATGAGGTTTTAAGAGGCGGTGAAATGAACGGTTTATACGCGTGGAGAGGCAAGGCAAAGCAAAATTGAGTTTTGCTTCTTGCTGCTGATATTTTCTTCTCCTAATGGTTGTGGTTTGGATTTTACGCGCGGTGAAAAGAAAAGTTTACGCGGGGCGTGAACTGCTGCTGAGGGATTTTACGCGCGGTGCGGGGTAAAGCTGTTGCTGTGGTTTACGTGCGGAGAAATATACGCAGAGCGGTGAGCGGTTTGCTGTTGTCTGTTTACGCGCGGAGAAGTATACGTGGTGACTAAGCGGTTTTACGCGGGGTGTTTAACGGGTTGCGGGTTTGATCAAAAATGAAATTCTATTTTCTATTCTTTTCTTTTTCTTATTCCTTTTTCTTATAAAACTATATATACATAGAAAATTCTACAAAATTATAATGGTGTATACGGTTAAACTAGCAACTGTCCAAAGGGTCTCTTACATGGAATAAATTAGAAAAATTTATAATGGCTCCATAAATTCTCTAGATGCACAAACACCTAAAATAAATATTAAATAATTCTATTTCTTTTATTTAGCTTATAATTACCATAAATAAATAAATAATAAAAAATATGGTTTTTAGAATTAGGGGTTTTACAGATTGCAGGGCTTATGCATTCGTTCTGAGTGACAAAAGAAGTTGGATAGCAAAGCGAGATAATATGTTTTCCTAGGCTATGTAGATGACTTTTACGACTATATGTTATTTGACCTAGAAAACAACAAGATTATCTGTAGTAGAAATGTAGTGAAGGGTGGTTAATTCCTAATTAATCAGTAGGAATCGAGAGCTGAGTAATAATTGAATATCCAAAATGAGTACCAAGTATAGTCTGGTGGAAATAAATCCACTACAAAATGACTATACTGAAGTTGCAACAAAATCTCTAAGCAGCGATAAATAAATCATAGGTATTCTGAGGGTAAGGCCTCCTCAGTCAGGTACGTAGCGTCAGGTCCAGGTCCATACTCCTGTGGGTACTCCTGCTCATCCATATCTGGAAAAGGACCAGGTCCTCAAAGGGACGTAACAAGATACATAATAACATGCCAATAAAGTACTGAAATATAAACATCCACTGGGTCGCCTAGCCATCTAAGTAAATACAGTTTGAGAACAACTTTTCAACAAGTGGGCTATATGGCCAGTAAATGGGATTGGCATGATTCTCTCGGAGAATCAGGGGCCTAAAAGCATGTCGTCTTTTGAACGGCAGAGGCCGCCAGTAAAATATAGGGTCATCATCACCCGTTTCTCCGGCGGAGAATTCGGACGTACAGGAGAAAAGTGCAAAGAAGCCCAAACGCTTTACTTATTGTTCTTCCCACCCCATGCTCTAAGCATGCCATATTCATGACACGATAAAGCTCTAATAACTGCCAAGTCTTCTAGCATACAGAGTTTCTATCAGCAGTCATTCCTAACGCACGACTCTTACGTCCAGGTAGCCAACCCAATACGTAGTCCGGGATCTATATGAGACTCACAACTCATGTAACAACTGTGTCTTGGCCAATGAACCAAATAATGCTCCATAATACTGGGGTGGTCTCATAAACAAGGTCCAAATGCAAATACATAAATAAAACAGAATCATGCATCATTTAGAATATAAATAATAATACTGTGGCAAGGTATACTTGCCGAGTAAGAATTTCGTATAGTGTAAGCGTCCACAACAATATTTAAGTTTTAGGTGTAAGAAGTGGGGTTAGGGTTTGGGATAGTTGTAATATATATAGAAAATAAGAGGCGGTGGATGCTGCTGCCGTTTCTTTCTTTCATTGGTTTTGGTTTCGGTTGAGGGGTGTTTAGTAATACTAGTGTTTAAGAAGCAATGGAATGAGAGGCTCACACGCGCGGAGAAGAAAAAGGGAAGTTGGTTTTTGCTACTGCTGCTGATATTTCTTTCTCCTAACGGGTCCGGGTTCAAGCGGGTAGGGTAGGCTAAAGGATTTGGGTTTCGGGTAGAGATCCAATAGGAATTATATTTATATATACATATCTATTCATAGAAAATTCTAAAAATTATATTGGTGCATACGGTTAAACTAGCAACTGTCCAAAGGGTCTCCTACATGGAATAAATTAGGAAATGAAGAAAAAAAAATTATAATGGCTCCATAAATCCCCTAGATGTACAAATATCTTAAATAAGAATTAAATAAAATCTATTTCCTCTATTTAGCTCATAACTACTATAAATAAATTAATAATATGATTTTCAGAATTAGGGATTTTATATTCTACCCAACTTATAAAAATTTCGTCCTCGAAATTAAAACTAAGTCACGGTAGGAAGTCAAGGATGGAAAAAGATATAAATTAACAAAGTAATTTTATACCTTGGTCCGTGAATAGGTTCGGAAAACGCTTGTGTTTGTCGTTCCCGCGCTCCCAAGTAGATTCTCCTGGCGCGCCATGCTTCTATGCCATGCGGACCAAGGGGATAGACTGGTTCCTCAATACTTTCTCTCGACGATCAAGGATTCCCACGGGTTGCTCTTGATATGACAAGCTCGGCCCAATGGTGATCTCTGAATGGTCGAGAACATGACTGTTGTCTTCCACATATCGTCTGAGCTACGACACATGGAATACGTCATGTACTCCCTCAAGTGAAGGTGGTAGCGCAAGTCGATACGCCACTTCTCCCACTCTCTCTAGTACGTCAAATGGTCCAATATACCTTGGACTTAACTTGCCGCGTCCTCCGAATCGAATGGTGCCTCTGGTAGATGATATCCTTAAGAATATATGATCTCCCTCTTTAAACTCCAAGGGACGACGATAAAGGTTTGTCCATTATTTCTGCCTGTCTTGCGCTGCTTGCAAGTGTCCTTTTATCTTTTTAACTGTCTCAACGGTGTTGACCACTAATTCTGGTCCCAGAATCTGACATTCTCGTACGTCACTCCAACACACAGGAGACCTACACTTTCTTCCATATAAGGCTTCAAACGGGGCCATCTAGATGCTCGCCTGATAGCTATTGTTGTAAGAAAACTTCACAAGATGTAGGTGGTCCTTCCATTATCCTCCAAAGTCTAACATACAAGCCCTTAACATATCTTCTAATGTATGAATAGTATGTTCTGACTGCCCATCCGTTTGCGGGTGATAAGATGTACTGAACTTCAGACGAGTTCCAAGGCTTTCTTGCATGCTTCTCCAAAAATGTGATATAAAGTGTGAATCTCTGTCTGATACAATGCTGACTGGTACGCCGTGCAATCTCACGATCTGCCTCATATATAAGTCAGCCAAAGCTTCTGTAGTTTGGCCAACTCTAAAAGGCAAGAAATGGGCTAACTTGGTGAGTCGGTCCACTATTACCCATACTGCATCTCTACCACTTGGACTTTTGGAAAAATCCGTGACGAAGTCCATAGTGATGTGCTCCCATTTTTACTCTGGAATCGAAAATGGTTGCAATAACCCTGCTGTTCTCTGGTGCTCCGCCTTTACTTGCTGACATATTAAACATTTAGCTACAAACCGAGCTCTCTCTTTTCATTCCATGCCACCAAAAGTGTTGTCGTAAATCACGATACATCTTGGTGCCTCCAGGATGAATAGAATATATCGAACTATGAGCTTCTGTCATCAGCTTTTGTCGAATTTCTCCATTGGGAACATAGAGACGATCATCACATCGTAATGTCCCATCATCATGAATGTGCAGTCCTGTCTGCTCTCTGGCCTCTGTCCTTTCTTTTAATCTTCTGAATCTGGCGTCGGTAGGCAATGATGCCTTGATTCTCTCTACTAGTGATGATTGTACTTGCAAGTTGGCTAGTGTCCCGTCTGTTCCAGGTAATATTACTTTAATGTCAAGTCCTTGCAAGTCCTTCAATAATTCATTTTGTGTTGTCAAGAAGTAACCTACTGGTTTCCGGCTTAATGCGTCTGCTACAACGTTAGCCTTGCCTGGGTGATAATGTAGCTCTATCTCAAAATCTTTCATTAACTCGAGCCATCAACGTTGCCTCATATTTAACTCCTTCTGTGTGAAGACATACTTGAGGCTTTTGTGGTCGGTATATATTTCCACTCTTTTCCCATATAAGTAGTGTCTCCATAACTTCAAAGCAAATATAACTGCTGCAAGTTCCAAGTCATGAGTTGGATAATTCTTCTCATGTACTCGTAATTGCCTAGATGCATATGCAATCATCTTGCCATGCTGCATTAATACGCATCCCAAGCCTTTCTCTGATGCGTCACTGTAGATTACGTAGCCTCCTAATCCTGATGTAATAGTCAGCACTGGTGCTGAAGTCAGTTGCTTTTTCAACTCCTCGAAAGCGGTCTGACACTCGTTGGTCCATATAAATTCTTGATCTTTGCAAGTCAACCGAGTTATAGTTGTTGCTATTCTTGAGAAGTTTTTTACGAACCGTCGGTAATATCCCGCAAGTCCAAGGAAACTTCTCACCTCCGCTGCTGATTTAGGAACAGGCCATGTCTCGACTGTCGAGATCTTTTATGGATGAACAGAAATACCATTTCCTGTAACAACATGTCCAAGAAATGTGACTTTGTCCAAGAAGAACTCACATTTACTGAGCTTTGCATACAATTGCTCTCTCCTCAAGGTCTCTAGAATAATCCGCAGGTGCTTCTCGTGCTCCTCGTGGATCTTTGAATAGACAAGTATATCATCTATGAAGACGACCACGAACTGGTCCAAATACTGATGGAAGACTCGATTTATTAAGTCCATAAAGATAGCTGGAGCATTGGTCAATCCAAATGGCATGACCAAGAACTCGTAGTGTCCATATCTTGTCCGAAATGCGATCTTTGAAATGTCCTCCTTTCGTACCTTCACTTGGTGGTATCCTGATCTCAAATCTATCTTTGAGAATACCTTGGCTCCACAGAGTTGATCAAACAAGTCATCAATACAGGGTAGTGGATATTTATTCTTCACAGTTACTGCATTCAAGGCTCTATAGTCAATGCACATATGCACTGACCCATCCTTCTTTGGTACAAAAAATACTGGTGCTCCCCAGGGTGATACACTTGGTCGGATGAAACCTTTCTCTTCTAGCTCTTTCAGGTGTGTCTTTAGTTTATCTATCTCCTTCTTCGCCAGTCTATAAACATGTGATGCTATGGGTGCTGCTCCCGGTATTAATTCAATCAAAAACTCTACGTCTCTATCCGGGGGTAGTCTTGGTAATTCTTCTGGAAAGATATCGTGGAATTCTAAAATTATGGGGTGATAAACAGTGTCGTCCATCGCGAACTGCATATCATCAAGGATTTTTGTAGATCCTCGTGCAAACTCAAGTTCAGGCTGGCCGGGTACTTTGAAAAGTATGATTCCTCCAAAGCAATCGAAGAAAGCGTGGTACTTGCTCAGCCAGTCCATTCCAAGTACAATATCAAAAGTTGGCATAGGAAGCACTAAGAGTCGGGCATTCATTTTCCTGCCATGTATCACTATGGGACACGATCTACAAATTCTACTAACAGGTACAACTCCTCCTCCGGTAAGAATTCTAATACAACTATGTAAGGGTGTAGAGGTAATATTGTGTTTGACAATAAAGCTAGATGATATGAATGAGTGGATGACTCCCGTATCAAACAATGTCACAGCAGAAAAAGTAAAAGCAAGAGTGATACCTGCTATGACATCATTCTCCTGATTTATGTCATCCACTTCCATTACAAAAGCTTGCTCGTTCCTCTGGGTTGTCCCTGTCTAGTCCTCGTTAATTGCTCCTCTTGTGCAGGTAGCGGTGGTCCTCACTGAAATCTCCCTGCTATTGGAGGTCGAGGAGCTCCTGGTCTCACTGTCTGCTGAGCTGGCTTTGGTGCTGGAAGTGCTAGCCGTTGTGCTGGCGGTGGAAGTGTCGATGCTTGTAGCATAGGACAGTCCTTCAATATATGCTGTCCGGAACCATATCTCATACACTGTCCCAAGCGGACTCGACAGTCCCTTGAGATGTGCCCACGTCTCCCACAATAATTGTATTGGGGTTTCTCTGGAGTCTGGTACGGTCCTGCTTTGTGTTGGTTCTGCTGTTCCTGAGCTAAAGGACGTCTAATAGGTCCTCCTTGTTGTGTCCTTGCCGGTCCTGGTTGTGTCCTCAGCTGACCTCCTTTTTCTCGGCTGATGGTTTCTTGTAATCTGGCTTCTGTCAGTAATTCGGCATAAGAGATTCGGGACTGGGAGCTAGTGTAGTGTTGTAGCTCCTGAGTCAGTCCGCGATAAAACCTCTTAGCCTTGGCCAAGTCATCTGGTATCAGGGCAGCGCCATATTTACTAAGGCGGCTAAACTCAGCATCATACTCGTCAACTGTTCTGTTTTCCTGTTCCAGGTGGAGAAACTGATCGTACAATGCATCTCTGACGGTGTCTGGAAAGTACTTCTTTTCAAAGCACTCCAGGAACTGCTCCCAAGTCTAGTATATGTCCAACTGGCGTTCCATGGATTCCCACCAGTGATGAGCATTACCATCAAGAAGTGTTCTTACACTTGTCATCCATAGATCTGTAGGTAGTTGTGATGCCTCTAATAACTTTCGAGTGTGAGTGATCCAGTTGGTAGTTTCTTCTGGACTCTCGGTGCCCTTGTACAGCCTCGGACCCATCTGTATAAAGTCCTTTACCGAACCAACTCTAGCTCGAGGTACTGGAGTTAGTGCTTGAGCTGGTACAGTAGCCTTTGCAGCCATCCTTTCAAGTACTGCTAGGAACTCTTGTCTCTGTTCTGCTGCTTGTTGTCTCTGCTCTGCAGCTAGGGTGGTAGCATGTTGTTGCTGTTTCTTCATTATTATCTGGAAAAATTCGAACAGTTGAGCCTGACCATCCTGCGGTGTCGATGAGGCTGGAAGGTTTCCATTAGGTGGAACAGGAAAGTCAGATGGAACTGGATTGTGAATCTGTCCATCTGGTCCTGAAAGCCTAGGATTCGTTGAGGTCCCTCCTTGAGTCTGATTATTGACTCCAGGAGTTGTGTCACCATCGGTGACAGTACATCCCTTCTGCATATCCATCTCTCTGCAGGTGATGTATACAATATTTAAAAGAGGTACAAGAATCAAAACAGAGATGTAAAATTGTCGGCGTAAAACATGATTTCAGAAATATCCGCGTAAAGCAGAGAAGCATAAGGTAAGGTTTTAGAGTCGTCTGCGTAAAACAGAGATTCAAAGAAGTCAGCATAAAATAGAGTTTCAAAATTTGTTCGCGTAATATAGGACTTCAAAACTTTCTGGGTAAAAAGTCTACGTAAAGTTCCCGTGCGTAAAGTCTATACGTAAGAGATCGGTTGCGTAAAAAAAAAATATGCTGCGCGTAAAGTCTTGCTACACTTTTTGCGTAAAGCTCGCATGAAGGGTCTGCGCGTAAAGTCTAGCATATGTTGCAGCGTAAAATTGTTCGAGGAACTCATGAGTTTGTCAGTCAAATCAGTGATCCTAACATCTGACAAAAAGTATTGCACGATGATCGAGAGGGCGGTTATGATGATGATTTTGCACAGAGACCTAGGTTGTCGTTTAATGACATATTAAATACAAGTTGCTTTTATGCTTCTATGAGGAAGAAAAAGTTTGAGGCTTCTGCATACGCTATCTACAAGAACGAGTTTTTACGCTCAAGATGAGACAAAATCAGACGCTATACAAAAAGTTGTTTCTGCACAGGGCTCGAGGCATATCTCTGCATTTAATGCAAAAGATTTGATTCTAATTGGTCATGTCTGGGAACTAAGATCATGACAAATACACTTACCTTATATCCTTAGATTTTACGCCTAATCAGTTATTCTACGCGGGTTTATCTATTATTCAGGAAACATCAAGTTTACGCAGGGACGGTTACCTACGTGACTTGTATAACGTGTTATACGCAGATTAGGAAGACTAAGGAAACGTGGGTAGCAGTTTGTTTATAACTGTAGCGTAAAATTGGCATAACTATAGCGTAAAATAGGTAATCTTCTGCAGCGTAAGTAGGCAATCATAGCTTTGGCTTTTTACGCCTACAAGACAGTCATTTGGCTTTTTACGCCAACAAGGGTAAAGGTTTTTGGCATAAACTTTTAAATATATGATGGGTTGGAAGAAAGAATGAGTTTTCAGTCAAGTATGGATGAGATCCTTATATTCTATTCCTATACGCAGGCTTGTTTGGCACAGTTACGTAGCCAAGACAATATATTCTTACCTGCATGGGCCACCACCAAAAATATGTCACGCCCCAGTCCCAAAATACGTAGGACTAGGAATACATAACACGCCCAGCCGTATGTATACGAACTCCAATATATGGAAACCATATACACACGTACGCTGTATATGAATATTACAATCCACCAGTGGTAATGTACTGTCACAACAAGTCTCATACATTCTATAACTCATCCATAACCCAATTAATCAGTAGGAATCGAGAGTTGAGTAATAACTGAATATCCAAAATGAGTACCAAGTCTGATAGTCGGGTGGAAACAAATCCACTACAAAACGACTATACTGAAGTTGCAACAAAATCTCTAAGCAGCGATAAATAAATCACAGGTATTCTGAGGGTAAGGCCTCCTCAGTCAGGTACGTAGCGTCAGGTCCAGGTCCATACTCCTGTGGGTACTCCTGCTCATCCATATCTGAAAAAGGACCAGGTCCTCAGAGGGACGTAACAAGATACATAATAACATGCCAATAAAGTACTGAAATATAAACATCCACTGGGTCGCGTAGCCATCTAAGTGAATGCAGTTTGAGAACAACTTTCCAACAAGTGGGCTATCTGACCTGTATGAGCCACCACCAAAAACATGTCACGCCCCAGTCCCAAAATACGTAGGACTAGGAATACGTAACACGCTCAGCCGTATGTATACGAACTCTAATATATGGAAACCATATACACACGTACGATGTATATGAATATTACAATCCAACAGTGGTAATGTACTGTCACAACAAGTCTCATACATTCTATAACTCATCCATAATCCAATTAATCAGTAGGAATCAAGAGCTGAGTAACAACTGAATATCCAAAATGAGTACCAAGTCTGATAGTCTGGTGGAAACAAATCCACTACAAAATGACTATACTGAAGTTGCAACAAAATCTCTAAGCAGCGATAAATAAATATCAGGTATTCTGAGGGTAAGGCCTCCTCAGTCAGGTACGTAGTGTCAGGTCTAGGTCCATACTCCTGTGGGTACTCCTGCTCATCCATATCTGGAAAAGGACTATGTCCTCAGAGGGACGTAACAAGATACATAATAATATGCCAATAAAGTACTAAAATATAAACATCCACTGGGTCGCCTAGCCATCTAAGTGAATGCAGTTTGAGAACAACTTTCCAACAAGTGGGCTATCTGGCCAGTAAATGAGATTGGCATGATTCTCTCGGAGAATCAGGGGCCTAAAAGCATATCATTTTTTGAACGGCAGAGGCCGCCAGTAAAATATAGGGTCATCATCACCCGTTTCTCCGGTGGAGAATCCGGACGTACAGGAGAAAAGTACAAATGAGCCCAAACACTTTACTTATTGTTCTCCCCACCCCATGCTCTAAGCATGTCATATTCATGACACGATAAACCTCTAATAACTGCCAAGTCTTCTAGCATACAGAGTTTCTATCAGCAGTCATTCCTAACGCACGACTCTTACGTACAGGTGGCCAACCCAATACGTAGTCCGAGATCTATATGAGACTCACAACTCGTGTAACAACTGTGTCTTGGCCAATGAACCAAATAATGCTCCATAATACTGGGGTGGTCTCATAAACAAGGTCCAAATGCAAATACATAAATAAAACAGAATCATGCATCATTTAGAATGTAAATAATAATACTGTGGCAAGGTATACTTGCCGAGCAAAGTTTCCGTATAGTGCAAGCGTCCACAACAGTATTTATATTTCAGTGAAAGAAGTGGTTAGGGTTTGGGGTGAACTGCATGGATATATATAGGGAATGGGGTCGGTTTATATGGGGTTAGTTTAGTATTTTAGGGCTTCAAAACCACTTGCTGCTACTGGTTTTCTTTCTTTCTTGGTCTCGGTTTGCGGCTGAGGGTGTTTGTAATAATGAGGTTTTAAGAGGCGGTGAAATGAACGGTTCATACGTATGGAGAGGCAAGGCAAAGCAAAATTGAGTTTTTCTTCTTGCTGCTGATATTTTCTTCTCCTAATGGTTGTGGTTTGGATTTTACGCGCGGTAAAAAGAAAAGTTTACGCGGGGCGTGAACTGCTGCTGAGGGGTTTTACGCGCGGTGCGGGGTAAAGCTGTTGCTGTGGTTTACGCGCGGAGAAATATACGCGGAGCAGTGAGAGGTTTGCTGTTGTCTATTTACGCGCGGAGAAGTATACGTGGTGACTAAGCGGTTTTACGCAGGGTATTTAACGGGTTGCGGGTTTGATCAAAAAGGAAATTCTATTTTCTATTATTTTCTTTTTCTTATTCCTTTTTCTTATAAAACTATATATACATATATACATAAAAAATTCTACAAAATTATAATGGTGCATACGGTTAAACTAGCAATTGTCCAAAGGGTCTCTTACATGGAATAAATTAGAAAAATTTATTATGGCTCCATAAATCCTCTAGATGCACAAACACCTAAAATAAATATTAAATAATTATATTTCTTCTATTTAGCTTATAATTACCATAAATAAATAAATAATAATAAATGGTTTTCAGAATTAGAAGTTTTACACAATCAATAGCCCTCAAATGTTGGTAACATACTTTCTTCCCCGACGACCCCTCCTCTAGTATGCACCCCTCCATTGTAGTTGAAGGTAAGAGATTTATCATATAAGGAGAAGCCCTCAAAGCCTTTCCCCAAAAGGACTTAATTAGCTTTGATTGCGAGAGCATACATCTGACTTTCTCGATAATGCATATCGTTGACGTTATTGTTGTTGTAATCAAATAAGCAGTGCCCAATTTGCCTCTAGAAAGATTAGAAATAATTATGGCTATAATTGTACGTACACGTAAAGAACTCAAACGTGACAATGATATGATAATACGATATGACAATGCAGCGATTGTCATTGATCAAGAAGAAAATCCTAAAGAAAATCGAGTTTTTGGTGCAATTGCTCGGGAGTTGAGACCGTTAAATTTTTACTAAAATAATTTCATTAGCTCCCGAGGTATTATAAATAAAATACTAGTAGATAAAATTATGATATAGTTATAGTATGATATCTAAAATGGATCAAATTAGTGGATTGTGTCTTACCCGTATACTTTGAAAAATAGAATAATTCAAGCAAAAAAAAATGTTGATTATATCAAAATTTGGAAGCAACAAGAATTTTAATTCGTCATGGGTAGAGACGTTGTTGCTGATATAATAACTTCTATAAGAAATGCTGACATGGATAAAAAACGGAACAGTTAGAATAGCATATACTAATATAACTGAAAATATTGTTAAAATACTCCTACGAGAAGGTTATAATGTGATTAAAATATTAATCATATATTTTGATATTTTGTTTTTTACATATTTGCCAAACATCCTTCTGCAATTCCAATCTATTATCACAAGTTAGATTTTTATTTTATTTTATTTTATTTTATTCCTTCGATTTGAGTCCTAATTATGATTATTCATACGTTCCACCGTGTCATTTTTTATGGAATCTTTGGGACAATCCTTTCATGACTGATCCTATAATATCTATAGTAGTCGTCATATTGTCTGATGTACTCACTGCCATTATCTGACTGATTACACTTAAGTTTTTTTTTTGTCTCACTCTCAACTCTGGCATTAAACTCTTTGAAATTTTCTCATAATTGATCCTTGCTCATAATAGCATACACGACTTATATGAAGGTCGCAAAGTAGGAAGCACCTCCAAAAGTCTCTGTCTTTATAGGTCTGTGACAGTGTTCCTCCTTCTCCTGATCTGCAGTAGTTCTTATTGGGACATTTTTAGTATGTTTGTGTGTATTGGCCCATGATTGGATCTTTAATGTACTTATTTTATACTTTTCACTACATTATTTGGATGAGACGGATGTGACATTATTTTATATTCATGTATTTATTTGTTGGAACTTTCTTGCGTGTTTCGATATTCTTGACATGTTTGTGTATGTACCAGTGTTAAGTGTTCCACCGAATGGGTCGGCGAACCCAAAAAATTCAACGGAGGGTTGCTCCGGGTCTATTTATATAAACTGTGATTTTATAACTGCATGCAGACTTTTGTTGAAACTGCATGTTTTTTTCTGGATTTTTTAAAATTTAGAAACGTTCTGCGACATTTGCCGACGTCTACTAACGTGACAATGCGTAGCTAAACTGTGTCAAAATATCGCTGACTGGTTGCATCGACGTCACTAACATGTGTCAAAACGTCGCTACACGTCGCTAAATAGCTTACATGACAATTTCTGCCATGTCAATATTGATGTAACAAAACATCGCTGGTAATGTCGATGATTTAGCGACGTTATGCGACAATATACACCATCGCTGATGTATCAACGTCGAACGCTGGACGTCGCTAATAACAAAATAATCTGCGACATGACCACGTCGCAAATATATGTCGTTATAGCGACGAATTTGTTGTCAACGACCATGAATTATACGACAACACCAAAACGTCGCTAATTACATCACTACTTTATTTTAGCGACATTTTTTTACCTATTAGCGACGTTTCTGGCATCGCTAAGTAATGTGCAATCATTAGTGTGCACCAATTTCACACTGTGTTACTTATTTGAAACAGACTTCATAAAGGAAATACGATATATTGTTTACCAAATAAGCAGTCTACACATGAACTCAATCATTACCTTTGAGACTTAGTATTATCTTTCTTTTTGGCTAAAGTTTGTTGACCTTCCTTAGACCTTCCTTGTTGACGTGGCCCAACAGTTTATGCCAAATCCAAAGGAATTTCTACTCTGTTTCATCTCTCTTTCCAATGCCTTTGCTTACATGCAATATAGAGTGCAACATATACTCCCTCTTACTACAACAAGAGCACCCTTACTGAGCTTGTATTGTCGGTTGCCAAAGATGATGCAAAACCCCTCCTTGTGAAGTCTTCTCACCAAAATCAGATTAAGGCATAACTCAGGTACATATCTCAGCACCAAAATCAAACAATGCATACAACGTTGTCTTTAGCATATGTAATCAGCATCAACATATATCACAAGATCAAATATTGCTAACTCATTCACAAAAGATATAGGACTAATTAGAATTTAGACCCTGCATTTTATGCCAGCCAGCTTGGAGTTTAGGTCCTGATATGTCCAATTAAAAAGTTCATACCCTAGACTTTTTTTTCCCATTATACCCTCCATAGTCTATATAGGAAGGTCTCATTGTGAAGCATCTATATCCAAGTAAATAAGTAAATAAGTCATCTCGGAAACACACCCGCTATAAATAAATAAATAAATAGAATGAAAGAGAAAATGTGCATGTCAAGTGAAGGTGCCATACAACTCCTAGCAACTTAGAATCTTCAGTGAAATCATCAGTCAGTCATGTGATCGGTTTTATCCGTAGCATCAATGTATCCCTTGCTTGTACGAACCAAACAAAGTATAAGCTACCATATATACCTAGGTTGGTTGCTCCATAAAGAAGGCCGGTTAATGTCCCCGACAATCATTAATCATCACTGGCCCTTACAAGTGTATGGCGGATAAGTTTGTCATCTGCAGTAGTACACATGGCAAGAAGAATATATCTTATTCTCTCATATAACCAACTATATAATATAATGCTACTCTCAGTGCAGATATAGCTGAAAGGTGGTTAAAATTTTAAGTACAAAACAAGTTGGTAAAGTTATTGGATGAAATTTGGTGAGCTGTTAAGTTAGGCCAATGGAAACTTTTACAACAGAAATTAAATTTTGGTAAATTGACATGTTCAAGAGTCCCAAGTGTCAAATTTGGTGGTACGCCTGTGACTTTCCTATCTACTCCAAATTGTATAATGTATGCATCATCTTTTGAATAGGTTTTGTAGATGGGCTTCCAGTTGGTTGGTAATGAAAATTTGGTTTAATATTGTTTCAAATGAAACTGAATCAAGTCACTTTTATGTCACCCTTGATTAATAGAAATAACAGAAGCAACAACATCATCATCATCATCCAGCCTTCTTTAACTTAATCAGCTATAAAATATATTTTTTTTTTTTTTTAAAAAATTTAAAATCATACAAAATATTACAATTTTATGACCTGCTATCGCCAGGCGTCAACCATCTTTGTTTGTGCAAATTCCTTGTCATGTAGCTGTGCATGAAAGGACCATGGCTTAAAACCTAAAGGGCCAATTGGTAGATAGTTAAACCCACCTTTTGGAATGCAAAACATAAATGGCTAATTGACGGATAGATAAACCCACCTTTTGGATTGCAGTTTCAGCTTATACAACCAAGAAACACCCTATAAGTTCACCTAAACTATAAAAAGTCTAGAGACGAAAACAAAAGATACAATTTACTATAGAAAATTTGCATTTATCTCTATAACACAATACCACAAAAGGTTAAGGAATGACAATCCAAAATAGAGAACAGTATAATCACAACTAATTTCACCAGTAAATGAGACAATAGTTGACCTTACAAAAGCAAGAGCATAAACAGAGTAGTCATACGATAGTATTAGGCTCCCCCGCATCCGAGAAAATTCAAATACAGGCATTAATTACTCTTGTACTCTAAACAACACAAAAGCATATAGTTATAAGACAAAATTCAATGTTCATAATATCAAAGAATTCAGATATAAAAGTACAGAGAACAATTTTACATTTTTCGTGCTTCAGTTTTTAGTCTGATACGAAAATGAACAGAGGCAATAACAAGGTGTGCTTTGTTGTCACTAAACTTTCAATTAAACAACAATCAAATCCAGAAACTTTCTGATATCTTGTAGAACACATGAATCTAAGTACAAGACAGCAATGGATTGCGCTAAACTTCGCAATGTGCGGGTACAAACCAAAGTGGTAAAAAAAAGTTCATTACAACTATCTTGGTTTTCTTTCATGCGCCTAGTCATTGACTGTATCCAAAATTAGACGACAAAAAACTTGCATTATAAAGCAGTCATCCCAAGTATTATTTATGTTCCAAAATGGATCTCCAGTAATACATTCTGCACATAAGGGGCCCTGAGAAACAACCAGAAGAAGATGTTACATACTTTAATCCAAAACATGGGGAAGAAACTTAATAAAGTGCTCAAAATATCATCTATTCATGTTCGCATGTCACAAAAAAGGTTGCAGGAGAGCATCTAATCCAAAGCTCTATAATACATGTGCCAGTTGTAATTCAAGTATAGAAGGGAAATGTAGAATTAGCTTCAGTTGATCCAAATATGGATTTGAAAATGTTTTGGGAAACCGTTAACAGCATCAAATAGGAGCAGTTAATTCATCTTCAAACAATACAAGTATCAAAAGTAGAATTACCCTTCACTCGCATAGTATTCCTAGGATTTACAAGTATAAACAACATCTCAGCTTGATTAGATAATTATAAGCATGTTTCTTCTGTCAGCAATCAAACAACCAGTGAATGACTGGCTTGAAATCCTACCCTATCACCATATCCATCTGTTGCTTTGTCAAGGTTTATCTGAACGAATTTTCTTGGGCAGTTTCTACTTTTAGCAAAACAAATATAGCAGATTCCTAGTAAGAGTCTAGGTATCTTTCAACATCTTTAGAGATGTCCTGCCTGTGGTACATCAGAACTTGCATCAAAAGTTACTGCAGATTAGAAAAATGCAAGTTTTACATGCAACAGAACTTGCATCAAAATTTCAAAGTCATTCATGCCACCTGAAAAACCACTGTTTGCTACATCCAAGCTATCAGCATGAACAGAAAATGCAGGGTATGCAACAGTACCACTTTTTTATTACTATAATATACAGTATCTGCAAGTACTTCCACTGCCATCCTAGCATATCATGTCCTGGGAGTGACAGTTTGAAACTGTCCCTTAAATTTCAAAACAGAACTTTCTTAGTTAATTTTCATGAAGAAACATTTTCCAATAGCCGTCTTCTAATAAAGGTGGGTTTTGGCTGGCACCTATGTTGCATGGGCACCGGAAAATGGAGTCCATATCAGTATCGCATTCGTACCCATATCCATATTTTATGGAACATAGGTGACTAGTGTACATATTTGAAAATGTTTGTATCACATATCCATATCATGTCCTCATCCATATCCATGTCCGTATTTGTGCAAACATGGCACAAAAAGAGAACAAAATAAATCATTAATGAAATTTTATGTTGCACTTAACATATGCAATATGATAAGGGCAGTGTCAGGACATGGTATTTGTTTTCGCATGTCCTAGAGTATTTTGAGTGTCTATTGACCATTGCATGATTTTCAGAGAGACCGTGCTTCCCAGAAAAATGTCCTTACATAAATGAGCTTTCTGCATAACGTTCATTAAACCATATCTTGGATAATCAAGTTAGTTATCTTTTGTGTTAAGTATTAGTAGTATTGGGCTTTAGTCCCACATCGGATAGAACGATAGTGAAAGGGGTTAGCCTCTCCTATATATATGTAATCCTCTCTTCAATAATAAGCATCTCATTATTCAACTATGCATGGTATCAGAGCTCATCCACCCCTCTCCACAAAACCCTAACCCTAGATCCCCTATGTGGCCGCCCCATGTCACCCCCCCCTGCTGCTACTGCTGCCCCCCTGTTGTTGCCCCCCTCCTGCTGCTGCGCGGTCGTGATGGAAAAAAATCACGCATATGCTTCAACTGTGGTCTGCAAGACCATTTCCAGTGACAGTGTCCTAAAGCTCATGTCGCCAATGTTACATCAAATGCTCCTGATGATGGCGTTCGATCTATCCAGATGACTGCAGTCTTATACAGATTTTTATTGACTTCCAAGCTCAACGTCGTGGTAAAGCCTCTATATCTGGATCCACAGACGGATACTCAGTGGCATGTGTGGTGAGGTCGAAGCAGTGTACGATTGACTATGGTGCATCTGCTCACATGACTGGAGGACACGGGTATGATACGCAATTATGTATCGGTGGGTCGTGTTTCCAATATTATTGTTGCCAATGGTGGTTCACTAACAGTTCGTAGACGAGAAAGTACTCGTCTTTCTTCCGGACTGTCACTCAATTCAGTATTGCATACACCTGAAGACCAGCTCAGTTTACTTTCAATAGGTCAGATTACTCACGACATGCATTGCTCGGTAACATTTTTTCTGATAATTGTGTTTTTCAGGACCTAAAGACTAGAAAAACTGTCGGTAAGACACATGTGGCTGGAGGCTTGTACCGGTTTGACGTACCTTCTTCTGTTGCTTATGCCAGCGTAAAACTCGAACATTTTGAGTTACATTGTCAGTTAGGCCATCCATCAAACCAAGCTCTCCAAAAATTGTACCCGTCTTTAGATGTTCCAGTTACTTTTCATTGTGAGTCGTGTCGTTTAGCTAAGCATCACCGGGGTCCCTATCCGGTGAGTCATAATAAAATTGCATCCGCTCCTTTCGAGTTGGTGCATTCTGAAGTATGGGAGACCTTGTCCGGTTGAATCAATGATGGGTTTCAAGTACTTTGTTACATTTGTCGATGACTACTGACGTGTCACTTATGTCTATCGGATAAAAAATCGCTCCGAATTATTTAAAATTTGGTACAATTTTTATGCAGAAATCAAAATACAATTTGGTGTTCCGACTAAATGCTTTCGAAGTATCAATGGTCGTATCTTGTGAGTTCAATACCCATATGTCCCGTAATGGCATCATCAACAAAACTTCATGTCCTTACACACCACAACAGAATGGTGTGGCCGAACGCAAAAATCGTCATCTCTTGGAAACGTGTGCTCTAATGTTTCAAGCACGTATTCTAAAAAAAAATTGGTCGGATGCGGTACTTACAGCTTGCTATCTTATTAATCGCATGTCATCGTCGATTTTCAATGGTGCTACTCCATTTTCTCGATTATATTTCAAACGAGAGCCGTTTCCTCTACCTTACAAATTTTTTGTCGAAAGCTGTTTCCTCTACCTTTCAAAAAATTTTGTTGCTTGTGCTATGTTCGGGATATCCGACCGACCCTTTCTAAATTAGATCCTAAGACAATCCAATGTATTTTTCTTGGATATCCTAAAGATCAAAAAGGGTATCAATATTTTTCTCCTACCTTGAAGAGGTATTTTTTTCCTCTCGGAATGTTACCTTCGTTGAAACCGAATTTCCTCGACTTCCACAAACTACATATATTGTTCCCCAAATTAACCCAGAAGAAGATTTCTTGTTGTTTCATGTTCGAACACAATAGTCCCCGGTAAGGGTGCCCACCCGCCAGTATCTCAGTCCGACGATCCGCAAACACCAGTTCAGTCAGTACCGACGTCGCCCGAACGAATATCGCAAATAGTGCCCACAATCACAGAGCTACCATCCTCCTCTAGCTCCACTGATTCGCCTTCGCCTGTTCCACCAGCTCGACCTCATCATACCTGTCGTGATCATCCCTTGTATGTTGACAACTACAAAGGGATCGCGGGCCAGACGCAATCCTTGGGTAGCTACTATTGATGGGATTCAGATTCCCAATACTGCCGAGGATGGTCTCAAAAATCCCGGTTGGTGTGCTGCTATGGAAGATGAGATGAAAGCGCATCGAAAAAACCATACTTAGGACTTGGTAGATTTGTCTGCTGTTAAGACAGCAGTAGGTTGCAAATGGGTGTTCACGATCAAAGTGAAACCAGATGGCACCCTTAATCGCCTAAATGCTCGTTCGGTGGCTAAAGGATATTCTCAGACCTATGGTGAGAATTATTTTGAGACATTCTTCCCAGTTGCCAGGATGACATTTGTGCGCGTACTCTTGGCCTTAGTTGTTCGCTATGACTGGCCATTGCTTCAGCTGAATATCAAGAATACATCTCTCCACGGGAATATTGAAGTATATGTGGTGCAACCTCCCGGGTTCGTTGCAAGGGAGGGTAAAGTGTGTCATCTGCAAAAAGCCCTCTACGTTCTCAAACAATCACCTCGGTGGTTTGATCGATTTACACATGTTACTCAGTTTGGCATGTGTCAATCAAAGAAGGATCATTCAGTATTCTAGCAACAAACATCAGCTGGAAGGATACTACTTTGTGTCTATGTTGACGACATTGTGATCACGGGAGACGACAGCCAGGGTATTACCGGACTAAAGAAGTTTCTGGAAGAACAATTTCAGACCAAAGATATGGGATCGTTGAACTACATCTTGGGCATTGAAGTCATACGAGGTAAGCGGGACATTCTAATGTCTCGGAGGAAGTACGTGCTGGACATACTAAATGATGCAAGAATGATGCAAGCCAAGGGAGCAACCTCGCTCATGGATCTAGGAGCAAAGTTACTCCCCGACGAGAGGGTCCTAATGACCAATCCGGATCAGTATCGTCGAGTGGTTTAAAAACTCAACTACTTGGCAGTCATGATTTGTCCGGACATTTCCTTCGTTGTGTCACGAGTTCCACATTGGCACGCAGTTCTCAGGATCCTGCTCTATCTAGTCCAAAATCCGAAAAAAAAATTTAAATGGAGAATCATGGACATACTCGTGTTGAGTGCTTTATCGATGTTGACTAGGGTACAAGCCTGACGAATATACGGTCTACGTATTTATTGGCGAAAACTTGGTACCGTTGAAGAGCAAGAAGCAGAATGTGATAGTATGGTCAAGTTCGAAGGCAGAATATCGAGTCACTGCTCAAGGCACAACAGAGGTTATATCTGCAGCATCTTCTACAAGAGCTTGAAGAAGCAGGATCTAAAACAGTTGATATGTGGTGTGATAACTAGTCTGCTATCCATATTGCTACCAATCATGTATTTCATGAAAGGACGAAGCACATCGAAATCGACATCCACTTTGTCCGTAATGAGTATAAAAAGGGGGTGATAAAGTTTCACCACGTGAGAACCGGTGATCGGATAGCCGATATCTTCACGAAGTCTCTTTTGGATCCTCGTGTTCAATTTCTGTGTAACAAGCTGGGCATAATTGACATCTATGCTCCATCTTGAGGGAGGATGTTAAGTATTAGTAGGATTGGACTTTAGTCCCATATCAGATAGAACAATAGTGAGAGGGGTGAGCCCCTCCTATATATATGTAATCATCTCGTCAATAATAATCATCTCATTATTCAACTCTACATTTTGTAACCGTTTTGGAAGCCTATATAAGGAGACCATTCCCTCATTTATTCTTCACTCCATTTTCATTCCATTCTATTATCTTTAAGAGAGAAAGCATTGCGGAAAGAATGTTTGTGCGAAAACCACTACAAGAAAAAGATCAATAAGAGGAAGGCTATCGACAGGAATTTTATATTTTCAGATGTCTTATTTATGTATTCAGTATTTTCACTTCATAGTATCTTTGAACTGTTCTGCTGCCTTCTACAGAGATCTAGTCCAGTGGTTAGAAAACTCAACTACTTGGCAGTTATGACTCGTCCAGATATTTCCTTTGTCGTCAGTGTCACAAAAATTCAAGCCATGCTTGTGTCCAACACACATACTGGACACACCCTATCAACCCTGACCTAAAAGAAAAGAAAATTGCTGCAGAATGCCAGAATTTGAGGATCCATCTACAACCATGAATATGTGAATATGCCCTCTTCTGACGAGCCCTACCAACCAGTGCCAGGCATTACAATTCTGCAATAATGACAATAAAAAGGATATGTAGGACAGAATTATGATTGATGTACAGGCAAGTATAGGAGACCATACCATTTTTCATATTGATAGCTTACATCGAGGATCAACATAACATAAACATTATGTCCTTACTGGCAATAGCATTTTTATATTACTAGGCATATTCGTATGAGTGATTATGGTGAAAGATGAAATGTTGATGAGATTTGCTAGTTGACGACGGTAGCATATGATCTTCTGCTAAATAGAATGTAAGAGATCTAAATAGCCACGACAAAACAGTATATAAATGTTTCAACCAAAATTCAAAAGAGAGAATAAACGATAACCTCAACAAAAACTCAAAAGGAATGAGGAAATACCAAGAGGCCACTATTAAGGTATTTAGTGTCAATCATTCATCACAACAATGGAGATTGACAATGATTCTCATAGAATTAGACAGGACACTAAAAAAGATTGTTGAAAAGAGGATTGTTTCTGGAGTGGTTTGTCTTGTGATCGCATGGTACCTTTTGAAGCTACAAGGAAAATTCTAGAAGATGGCTATAGGACCAACCATTTTTCACAGATCGTGGTGTTGGGCAATTAAAAACAAAATATCCAAAAAAAAAAATCGTACTTAATATGAGAATGCATAGATGGATGAGTGACTACTTTGAGATTAAGAAACAGGTGTATTCTTCGAAAGTTGGAGGTGAGTGCCAAAATGTTCATAAGTAAGATAATGAGTATTTGCAGAAAATTGAAGTGTTGTCATTTGCTTGATTTTGTGGTATTGGCACTATCGACAATATTAAATAATTATTAATAACTTAGTAAAAATTAGAAAGAAAAAAAGTTTACATATTTATGCATTATTTAAGTATTTTATGTGTTATTTTTTTATTGTAATTGAATGAAACAATAGACATCATCGCATGCGATAAATAAGTTTTCTTCCTTTACATATTTTTACAATCTTACTATTTTAGACAAAGAAAAACTATTGACCATTGCTATTTTTTTATTATATTCTTACTAATTAAATCTTACATTGTTCTATAAGATTGATGAATTAAGGGACAGAGAGGGAGGCAGAAGATACACCTAATAGTCAAGAGATTAGAAGCAATACAAATTACAGGATGAAACAAGTCACAAGCCCCATAATTATATGTCCGAATGTTTTCTTAAAATTTACTGTAGCGAAATAAATTTATATTAAATTAATGTAAACGAAACAAGTTTTGAAAATTTTTTAAAAAGTCAGAGTCCGCCAACAGTGTTGGCAGAAAACACAACTGGTGTACACGTACGCAGCCAAAAAATTAAAAAAAATAAACGTGGACCCCACGGCCAGCCAAAAGATTAAAAAAAATTAAACGTGGGCCCCACGGCCAATTTCCGCCAACAGAGTTAGCTGAAATTGGGGGGGGGCCAATTTCAGCCAACTCAGTTGGCAAAAATTGGCCGTGGGCCCACGTTTATTTTTTTTGGTTTGGTTTTGTTTGGTTTGTTTACTTAGTTTGGTTTGATTGATTTTTTTCGTTGGTTTATTTTAATTAGTTATATTTTTGTTTTATTTATTTAGTTTAGTTTAGTTTTGTAATTAGATTTAAGTAAATTTATTTTTAACGAAATAAAATTAAAATAAATTAATTGGAAAGAAATATTTAGAAATATTTTTTTCGGAAAATATAAAAAAACTGAAAATTTACTGTAGCGAAATAAATTTATATTAAATTAATGTAAACGAAACAAGTTTGGAAAATTTTTAAAAAAGTCAGCTCCGCCAACAGTGTTGGCGGAAGGCAGAAAACACAACTGGTGTACACGTAAGCAGCCAAAAAATTAAAAAAAATAATAAACGTGGGCCCCACGGCCAATTTCAGCCAACTCAGTTGGCGGAAATTGGCCGTTGGGCCCACGTTTATTTTTTTGGTTTTGTTTGGTTTGGTTTTACTTAGTTTGGTTTGATTGGTTTTTTTTTTTGGTTTATTTTAATTAGTTATATTTTTGTTTTATTTATTTAGTTTAGTTTAGTTTTATAATTAGATTTAAGTAAATGTATTTTAACGAAATAAAATTAAAATTAATTGGAAAGAAATATTTAGAAATATTTTTTTCGGAAATTTGTTTCCAAAGCATCAAATTTGTATAAATTCCATCTAAAGCATAGTTTAAAGTATCGGCCGATACCGATCCGATACGGCCGATACCGATACAGTTTGGCATGTCCCGATCCGATACCTACCGATACCCGATACTGACCGATACCGACATTAGAGGTCTCTTTTCCAGTCAATTCGGCAAAAATTTGAATGAAAAAGACCAATTAGAAAGGATGTAAAAGCATAGTAAGGTTGTAAAAACATATAAAAGAGAAAACTTATC